>JAPWDM010000001.1:194987059-195666828 GCA_035578155.1 Brachynemurus nebulosus
AAATGGTATATTGTACAATAAGTGGGAAAAGAGGCTTATTCCTCACGAATATGAGTTTGTTGCACGAGCCCGATTTGTCCCGATTTTCAACATCTACAATTATTTTACATTTTTAGTCACGCCAGTCTCGCTATTGTTGTTTCCAAATTATCGCGCTTGCATGTCATGACGGCCAAGGAAGTAAGTATATTTGCTGTACGTATTGATAAAGTGTACTCTGTCTACTGATTTATGACTTAAATAGCTTACAATGTTGCCAGATTAACTCATTAAAATTCCTCCCAAAAAATGGGAGAAATTATCTGACGTATATGAAATACGTCAATACCAACGACGGTCAACTTTATGAAAAATGTTTCTCCAAAAATTATACAGTTGATAAGCAAAAAAAAAATTAAAAATCCAAAAATTAATAAAAAAACTTGCTTTTTAATTTAATAAAATAAAATAAAGAAATATAATTGTAATATTATCTTCAAGAAATTGTTTTGTTTAAAGGTTTGTAAGATCCTAGTTTAAATAATTATGTGGCTGTTAGTAACAAATAATAAAAATAAAAAGATCATATCTTTCCCACTGGCTGATTAAAAACGTTTGCTTTTTTTTTAACAGTCCCGATTTTGCTTGTCCCGTCCCGATTTTTTTCCCATTAAATGCCGAAATATTCATTGGTAGAGTTGGCAACCCTACCGACAGACAACTTTTTTTCGAGGCTCCTCCGAAGATTTGCTGCCGTTGGCTTAATTATTTATATTTTGTTTTAAAAAATTAAGGAAATGTTGTTCGTATGCCGAATTAACGTTCCCCCCCCCCCCCCTTAATTAATCTCAATTTTGATTTTGGTTTGTTAATATCTTTCTTCCTATCATAAATTTCGTAAAGACAGTAATTGAATTGGGTGCCAAACTTTCTAGAATGAATCATAAAAATATGGAATGCTCTCGAAATCAGTGCCAGTTTTAATTTTATCTTTTCCAAACTAGTTTTCTGGTTCACCTTGTATGTACATATTCGGATATATGTTTCCATATATTTTGACATACGTTACATACATATAATGTACTTATATGGGGTTCAGATATATTATATCCTACAGGATACATATGTTACTTGAGGTTTAATTATAATCTAAAAGGTAACGCATATGTATGTGTTCATGTATATACGTATAGTACATATACACATTTTAGTTAGGTTATGTTTGATTAAATCAACCGCATTAATTACTGCCAACGAAGTTGAATAGTGGAGGGCCTAATTAACTGAAAATAATGATCACAATGAATATAGTAACAAGCAAGAAAGAACATTGATGGATCCGATCAGAATCAATTTCAAATTTACATAATATCATCAGTTTTTAATCAATAAATAATTATTACACGAGAGGTTTGTATTTTTTCGAATAAATTTGGGTTTGTCTATAACGAAAATTTGTTGCCTAGCAAATTTAACGAGAAGAACTGTCAACTAACAAAAACGCAACAGGGAAGCTGAAGCGTTTTTGCTAGTTGACAGTTCTTTGAGTTAAATTGCTGTTAGGCAAAAAAATTGAATTCTAGAAAACACAAATTTATTCAGAAAAAATATAAAACTCAAGTGTAATACGGTAAGATAATTTAACGAATAAAATAAATTAGTATAATTCATATTATTATTTAATATAGGGTTGACCGGGGTAAATGTGAATTGGGGGAATTTTGAACGGCGCCTATAATTTCTAAAATAACATTAATTTTGTTAAAAATCAAATCTTAGTATGTTTTTCTGTTCTTTCTTAATATGCTATTAAAATTTCATAACAATTCTCCAAGTATTGGTATCTTTTTTTTTTTATTTTGAAAAAAGCCTTGCAAAATTTTGTGTATCTTACTTCGACCAATCCTCAAAAAGAATTTTTTTTTAAATACATTTTCTTTTTTTTAAAAGGTAAGAAATGGATAAAGGTACTTCTAAAGAAGTGGTCTAAAGCCTGAGGGGGTTCCTTGTTAACTGCTAAATAAATTGGACAATTTATTACCAATTCACAATTACCCCATGATTTTAAAATTCTGGGGTAATTGTGAACGTCATTCACAAATGCCCCCGTTCGATCGAAAATTTCAGTAGTGTTCTTTTCACAGTTGAAAATGTTGATGATGATGTACATTGACATTATTTTACAAGTTTCCGTTGTACAAACAACACACAAAAAAAAAAATAGATTGTTGTTTTTTGTTCATGTAAACTGAATGTATTTCCTTTAAAAAGTCTTATTTTCCTTATTTTTATGTGAAAATCATGTATTTTTTTGATTTTTTATTTGATAAAATGACAAAATATCATCAAAATATCATTTGTAGCTTGTAACAAGATCTTACAATTTTTGTTATTTTTATTTAACCTTGATTTTTTGTAAAAATTTGAGGTATGCGTAACTTGCATTAAACAAAGAGAAATTGTAACCTCTAAAGTATGATGATAAATTTGAAAGTGGGGTAAATATGAAGAATTTCAATCGGTCCTTACTCTGATGTACCTCACTCCTCTTGTAATCCATTCTAAATAATAATTTTTCTGATAGCATTCTTTTTTACCCCGAAATTCATAAGATTTGTAAAACCGCATCGGGGAAATGTGAATGGTTTATAAAATTTTTGTTTTTCATACGAATTTGCTCAAAATTTGTGTGGTGCGTCCTGAATAATGTAGAATTAAAAATACATCAACCATAATGTGATATATAAAATAAAAAATACTTAAAACAACGCTTTTATCTCAATTCATGAAAATCCATTCACAATTACCCCGGTCAACCCTATTCTTACTATGGTTCTGAAGCCAGTAAAATTTTTTTATCGTGTTTACCAACAATGGAATGGACCAATGAAATGTTTTGTATCATTTTTATCGCTGTAAAAGTCTGCCCTACCTTTTTTCCATGGTAAAAGTGAAAAAACTACAGTATTCTTATGGGACTTGATACACATGAGTTAAATTATCTATCAGAAAATTTTATAACAAAAAAAAATTATATTCAATAATTTTCATAAAAAAAATTAAATTAAATTAAATTAAAAATAGGAAATCTAAGTATATTTATTATGGTATATGGTAAAGGGATACTCAACTTTTTGAACGGATTGTGACCATCAGATTGCATAAATTTGGTTGTTATTCTAGGTTAGAAGCTCGATTTTGAGGTGATTTTATGGGCGTAATAAAAAAAAAAACATTAAACATTTTTAGCATCCATTTTTTAACAGTTTTTTTGGGAATTTCCAGAATGGAATTCAGCTATTACAGCCACTGTCATAACGCGATTCGAGCCCGGGAATATATATGTTCGCACGATAACTCTCGAACGAAATGTCCTACTTTTACGAAATTTGTTGAAAATATTCAAAGTACCAAATCGTTGGATGAGTTCGTTAACCAAACACGTCCGAGGTCCGGAACATGGTTTTTTTGGCAATTTTCGTGAAAAAAATTAGTTTTTTGCCAAAATTTCCCCTTATTCAAAAATTTTTGCAACATTTTTTTTGCACCATTGAAACGGGGAGAAAAAGTCACACAAAAAAGGTCTTCAAATTATTATTCTATCTCAACTAGATTTCGAGAAAAACTAATTTTTGTAAACGAAAATTCGTTATCTTATGCAAGATGTTACGACAGGGGTATTATTGATATTTGAGAAGTATAAAAATGTATAAAAATTTTAAAAAAATTCAAAATTGAAATCGATATAGGCCAGCAAAGTGGAGGCTCAAAAAACAGGTGTCTCCTGGTTGACGTGATTCCAACCCTTCTGATGATCTGAAATATAAAATTTTAGTTAATTCTTAATAAACAAGGATGTAGAATTAGTTGGACGTAGTCGATTTGAAAAAATAAACTTTTTCACAAAGTGGTGTCCATTTAAAAAAAATCATTTTCTTGCCTCCTTTTTTCAATTTCGGAAATTTTTTAAAAATACATAGTAAAAAAAAATTCCAAAGACTTCTACATCGGACCAGTTTTGATAGTATTAAGAAGGTCTGTACCAAATTTCAAGTAAATTCGGTGCATTAGAACTTAAGATATCGTGTCAACCGTATCGAAAACAGTAGGTCCGAATAATTTATATTAAAAATTTGAATTTAATACTGAAAAGATACACAGTACACGGGGAAAAATAACCATAACTCCGAAAATAATACGAATTTGCGTAAATCCTTTTAGAGACTTATTCTTCCAGGTCTAAACTTTGAAAATATGAAAAAAATCAACGTTTTCGAATTTCTAGACTAGAATACCACCCCCTTAATAAAATTAAAATTCCAATTTCATATCCTCTTTTCGGTCAAACAATACCCAAAATTCTATACAAACTTATAATTGTTTTTGGTGAACTATTAATGTTTAAAATACACGTTGGAACAGGTCACATGTGAATAATTAAGTTAATCACACACACAGCCATGTACGACTTGTGATGAATGAGAATCATCGTGCTTGTTTGTAGAATACCTATAGTTTATTTATATATTAACAGAGGATCCATAGTTAGTCAGTTAGTCAGTTAGAAATGACATTAAAATTAGAGAGAATAATAATATTGTATGTAAGTCTATTAAAATATAATAATACAAAGATGTGTTTTGTAATTTAAACTATTATAGGGTTTATTTTGATGCCATCTTACCACATTAAATAAGGGAACAATAACACAGTAGTGGCAATAAAAAAGAAAACACTTTTAATTTCAAAAATATACAAAACTTTTATTTTTGTACCGATGGCAAGTTTTCTCATTGTTATTAAAAATACAAAACAAAGTTATGGGGCGCCATATTCCAAATTTCAAATGTAGTCATATTATTAATAGATTTGAGCGTTACTTTATGGTATTCCATATTTGTAAATAATAAACAAATATTTTACTTTGCAAAATACCACTTTTATTTTTGAAACTGTGACAATATTGTTTCGAACCGTTAGTTCATTTTCAAACAATCATTTCAGTCATATTGTTCGGTTACTTCTACTAGTGCTAGAAACTTGAAAATTGGTATGAGTATAGATCCTGACTGACAAAGATTTAAAAAATACAAACAAATAAAAAGAAAAAACTTTAAAAATTGTTTGTATTCTTTTTATGAAATTCTCTAATAAAGATGTATACTATAGTAACATAAAAAATAAAAATAAAGAAAGCTGCATGAAAGGTACGATATTTTGACGGGTGGTAGGTTTATTTTAAGAATATTTTTTTTAACGTTTTTTTTTTTTTTATCTAATGGTTATTTCCGTTGGTGTTTTTTAACGAATTTCCAAAATGGAATTCAGCTATTACAGCCACTGTCATGAACCGACTTGAGCCCGATACTATGGCAGAAATTTGTTTCGAGGTCCCTAGAAACCGAAAATAATATTCACTAAAATTTTAACATATATATATATATATATATATATATATATATATATATATATATATATATATATATATATATATATATATATATATATATATATATGTCCGCATGATACCTCTCGAACGAAATGTCCTCGCTTTACGAAATTTGGTGAAAATGTTGGAAGTCCCAAACCGTTTGACAGGTTCGTTAGCCTGACACATCCGATGTCCGGAACATGGTTTTCGTTCGTGAAAAAAATTAGCGTTTTGCCAAAATTTACACTTATTCAAAAGTTTTTCCGACATTTTTTACACCATTAGAAAGAGGAAGAAAAATTACATAAAAAAGGTTTTTATACCATCATTCTATATAAACCGGTTTCCAAGAATTTTTATAAACGGAAATGCGCTATGTTATGCAGGATGCTGCGACAGGGGTATTTGACTATTATTCATAAATACTTAGTACATTAATCCCCCTTGTTAATTACTGATCCTAACCTCCATTGTCTGTCTTACCAAATTTTGTATTTTTTTCGATATTGTTTATCATTAATACTCAAAAATTGAGACGTGCTCAAATACACATTAATCGTCTTTTTTAAAAAAAAATTTCCTCCGCCAGTGATAACAAATTTTTTGATTTTTTTCAATACTACGAGAATTTATTTTACGTGTATCATTAAAGCAACATCACAGTGTGATCGGCCGAAAAATAGTCAATTTTCGTAAATTTTTTTCGGATGAATGAAATGGAGGAATGGGGATAATTTTTTTTTACGATTAATACCACTACTTAACAACACAAAAATATTTTATTATTTATTTTTATTTATTTGAAAAGAGTGTCTTTAAAAAAGGGCGGATATTGGTACCCACCCACGATTGCGGCCGCTGTTTTCATTTGGGGAAAAAAATCAAATTGATTATCAATCTGTAAGTAAGCCGCTATATACGGTACCTATGGAAGCTTTCTTTTTTTTTTTGAAACCTTCCTCGGTACATCGCGGCTTACCTGCAGATTGATAATCTATTTGATTTTTTTTCCAAATGAAAACTGCGGCCGCATTGTGGGCACCAATATCCGTCCTTTTTTAAAGACATTGTTTTCAAACAATTATAATAATTATAAAAAATAAATAAAAATGAATAAAAAAATATTTTCCTATTGTTAAATAGTGGAATTAAAAAAAAAAATTCATCCCCATCCCCATTCTATCCATCCGAAAAAAAATTGCTAAAATTAATTATTTTTCGACCGATCACACTGTGATAGTACCTTAAAACTCAAAAAGAGGCGACCTGTTCAAAAATAATTAAATCATCTTCTTCTAAAGAAAACTTTTCCCCGCCAGGGATGCCATTTTTATGCTCATTACAGTACGTAACATCAGAATAGTAGCGCGTGATTGGTGCATCATATACGCGAGTGCCGCTCATTCTACGTGTTAATTACTTAATCATTTTAAATGCAAATTAACAACACGTTATTTCCATTTACTTATACTTGTATACGAAGCACGTCGAGGCGTAGAAGCACTCTTTCCCCGCTGGCGCTAAGTACCATCAGTTGGAGCGAATCTGGACAGTAGGTGCGAATCTAGACAGAGCTGCCTCTCGATATTTCTTCGTTAGTGTTATGACCGTATAAGGTCATAGATCAATTTATGCTAGTAAATTTTGTTAGTTATGAGTTGGTCATCAAAGAAAAGCGGTGAACGTGACATCTTTGTATTTTGTTATTTTACAGGCGCATTGTTTATTTATAATTTTTGAAGATAACGCGCGTTTTGAAATCTTATAAAGAAACTACTGTACAAAAAAAAAAAAAACAGTTATATATATAAAGTAGGAACTGGCAATAAAATGTTTGGCGGTTTTTTGACAATATATGTACCAAAAATGAAAGCTGTATTGTGCTTAATTTTTTTTTTTTTTTTATAAATTGATTAACAAAAAATTGTCTATAGGTGAGGCGAATTCATACACCATGATGCGTCAATATAAAAAGAAAGTGGGTATATAAACTACATAAACTGTAGTCTAGATAACATAAAATGGGCTCTTTTCGACAGAGGCGCAACAACCGGGGGTCCAAGAGATCCGAACCCCCCTAAAATTACCTGGAAATTTTTCTTCAATTTATTTTATTTATATTAAAAAGTAAAATTTTTAGTGGTTTACTAATATTTTTTATTTGAAAATCAAATTTTCGGAGACGACATTTTATTACAACATTTTCCATTGTTATCGGAGAACTGCGTTATCAAAAAGTTCGATAATTTAAATTTTTGTTGGACCCCCTGTAGATATGTAGTTGTTGCGCCCCTACTTTCCGATATTAAAAATAAAAGAAAATCGCTCAGACAAGCTGCTGAATATTTCAATGTTCCCAAATCGACTTTGCATGATAGACTCAAAGGCAAATCGAAATAAAATTCATTTAAATCCAAAATGTTTTATTCCACCCATCAAAAGTCATTCGCCGCTGACGCAGTTATTTATCTTAGCGAATTTCCAGGTTGGAAATTCAGCTATGTTTACCTTTTTATGTCCGATTTTACCCATATGCATGACTGAATGTGATTTATATTGCAAATAAAGCACTGTCCAGATTCGCCCCACACATAGGGGCGAATCTGGACACTATATAACCAGAAAAAAAAATGTTGCAGTACTAATTTTGATATTTTTTTACTGCCTTATATGCTTGTGATATTAAAGCATTTATTTTTTTAGAATTTTTTAAATAAACTCTAAACAATTTATTGCCAAAAAACTGAAAAAATCGTCCAGATTCGCTCCAACTGACGGTACGCAAGTACATACATTCATATTATAAAGTTATGACTGCGTTCTATCTATTACTGCACCCATAATACGCGTACTTGCTTTATTTCTATGTATATAGGTGTACAGCAGATAATAGAGCTAGTGTAACTGGGCACACGTGTCAGGAATAGTGGGGGGCAGGCGGGGGGGGGGGGGGGATGAAAAAAGATTATATTCATCCCTCAGCGTGAGACGGACGGACAGAACGCATGGACGGACGCGAGTGAATGACATTTTCATTATATCATTTGACGTGTCATTTGAATTTTTTAATTAGTTTTTGCCCTTTTTATGTGTGTGTTTAGTTTTTTTTTTTCACGGATGGGTCGCCGCTCTGCGTATATTTTTTTTTTTTTCAAATTAATTTTATATTTATTAAAAAAAAAAAAAAATTAATAAAAATCGTCCTCATCACAATCACCCAAAAATGATAATTTCATTATAATTGCCATTTACCGATCCGGACACATCAACATTTAGGAATTTAGATTTTTACATTTTGTCTATCGATTCTAGGTCAGTCCATAAGTTCGTTAGTGCGTATTAATAGCATGCATGGAATTCACTATAACTCATTTACTAAACCAATACAATTTTGAACCTGTCGAAACTTGTCATCGTTTGACTGACATATTATTCAGTTCATCTCCAACTTTCGTAAATATCGAACACATTTTAGTAGCCATAGACGATGAATATAGATAATAATCAGTACAAACATGATGTGCTACATTTTTTATTTTCGTGTGATAACACTATTAGTGTAAGGACTGCCCAGAAATGGTTTCAAAAATTTTATGTTGGAGAAAGCAGCATTTATGATGAATCCCGTTCAGGACGTTCTGTTAATTTTGATGATGACATTCTTCGAAATCTTGTGGAGTTAGAGCCACAATTTATTAGTGGATCGCAGAAAGGATGAATTGTGTTTAGTTGTGTTTTTTTTTATATTATTTAAAAATTTACCAAAAAAATACGCACAAACTTATGGACTGACCTTATATTTAATAAATAGAGGATTTGTTGATCCGTGATCGGTTTAAAAATTGTAGAAATTCCCAGAATTAACTTCAATAGCATGACAATTGCGATTTATTATGGTCCATTTCACTTAAATTTAACCATGATTCATCACGTATGAATTTAAATAATTTCCGTTTTCTTGACTTTACCTCTTTTATTATTGCACTTACGTAAATTTTAAATTTGCAGTTTGGTTTTCGAAACGAATAGAAGATTGATTTGTTTCGAATATAAGAATTATTTAATTTTTTAACGATGACTCGTGCTCAATTGTATTTGAAACGGGGTATAGATTTTTATCTGTCTATCTGTTTGTAACTGTACGTTCAGAAAACAAAAATAATAGTATTTTACTTGGGGGGAAGTTTACTTGAGTTAGTGTAGAGTCGAAAAAAAAATCGATTTTTTTTGTGCAGAAATTGGTAGCTAATAGTGATTTTGCTGAAAATAATTAAAAAAAAAGATTTTTGCACATTAACCGAATCCAGCTTTCTATAAAAAAAAAAAAAAAAAAAAAAAAAAAAAAAAAAACATTCAAAAAACGTAGTTCACGCAATAATGAGTATTAAATACACATTTTTGAAAATACGTTTCTTTATATATATTTTATAATATCTCGGAACCACATTTTTGGAACTGGTTGACACGATAACTCAAAAACTATTCGATGGATCCTTTTTTTAAATTTTTTATTTTAAAAATAATTCAATTCTCCGGCACCTATACCTAAGTCCGATACACTTTCAATATTTTTTATTTTTTTTATTTTACTTTAAAGAGCGAAAAATAAGACAAAAATCGTAACAAAAGTTCAAACATCCGCCATTTTTTTTTCTTTCAGCAATTTATTGATATTATAGGTAGAGGTGCCGGTACTCTTCATATACTTTATAAATCTTTTTTGTTTTTGAACTTCAGTGGTTTATTACCGGCACTATAATGTCAACCAAAAAAGCATTGGATTTTCGAAGCGTCACACTGCACTATCTATAAAATGGACTAGAGCTACTTTTTTCACGGCAAACAAGAATATTTTATTCGATTTAAGTTAGTTCGTAGATGTCGCCACATACGCCATTCAGAAGTTTCCAAAGAAACGCGTTAAACCTTTGACGAACAACCAATTTCTTCAGTGAAATTCCTGTACCCTATACTGTAAACTTTCTTCTGTAAGTAAAACTTCTTTTCTGGGTGCAATTTGGACCGCTGGCACATATTTATGTAAAAATATTTATAAATAATAAACAAATATTTTACTTCGCAAAATACCACCACTTTTATTTTTGAAATTGTGACAATATTGTTTCGAACCGTCAGTTCATTTTCAAACAGAATACCATAAAGTAACGCTCAAATCTATTAATATTAAAAATATTTATTTTCTTTATATGTTTTAATCCATTCTATCTGCTACAAACTTTCGAAATTGTTCAAATTAATAAAAAAAAAAATTCAAAATTTTACTCCTACAGTTATCTAACAGCTGGTATTCATATTAGTCTTTCAGCTATGTCAATACACATACACAGTACGTGTTTTATTTCGATACGAATACAAATTATAAAATTGTATCTGAATATCATAAAAAAAACCATTCTTTATGCGAAAATATTGCAGTATTACCCCGGCCTGGATATTTTTAACGCTAAACCAACCTTTCTCCAATGAATCACCCACAACTCCCACTTGAGTTCATTATTTTTGTTGACAGTATCGTCTGTGTTAAAAGAAATTGACAACATACCATAGAGTGCGAGCGTCAGCTACATACAATATTTGTAAAAATTTAAATAATAAATTGGTAAAAATACGCCCAAAAACCTAAATAAATAAAAAAGGATATAAAATCAATTTGATATAAATAAATTGAAAATGAAAATATATCAAAGTAAAAAACAATTTTTATTTTCAAAATTGAAAGAAACACTTTTGTGAAAATGTAAAAAAAAAAGAAAATATTTACATCAAAAATAGATTATGTAATTTATTATATCAGGGTATCTCATATCTCTATGTATACATATCTCATATCAAAATCGTATTATTTTTAACGAATTTTCATCATAAAAATTCAGCTACTACAACAGGTATCATGGTAAGAATTTGATTAAATTAACAGGGGACAAAAAGTTTTGCTCACTTTTTTCAAAAAATACAGTACCGTAAAACCGTCTAGACCCGGACACTTTGCACCAATCTTCAAAGTAAATAATTTCTACATTAACCTGAAACAATAATCATTTGTTCTTGACGTCATTAGAGAGAGAAAAACATCCTCTAAACAGCTGTACCAATAAAAACTACGGATTCCAACATTTACTGTCTCATTTTACAGGATTACTATCCTACAGTTTTTCAAAGAAATAAAATATGTGTCTAACTTAGACATGTAATTTTCGTCATAATGGGGTATTTGACAATAGTTGAAAAAATATCTATTTTGATTTTTAAATAATTGCTCGAGTCATAATGATACTGAATATTGCTTTTTTATAAGTTATTTCATTCAAAAATATAAAAATTTTAATCAAATAAAATTACAAAATTTACGTTAAAAATGACGTAATCAAAAACATCAAGCAAAAGTAGCTTACGTCACAAGCTCGTTCGAATATGTAGGTATTATATTTGTAGTTAGGAAAAAAACTGTTTACTTTTTGGTAACTATGAAAAAAATTTTTAATTATTAATTTTCATTACTAGACCTACTACTACTATTCAATGTTTTAGAGCCAATGACGTCATACGATTTGACGTCACAGAAAGCATCGTTTTGGCGATCTTTTTAAAAACTGAAATTTGATCCGTGATTTTTATTAAAAATATAGTACAAAATAATTTAAAAATGTGTATTATGAGTTTAGTAAGAAGTAATAAACACACTAAGATGGTTTTTAAAAAATTGTCAAATACCCCATTGTCATATTGTTTTAGTTTTGATATGTATGTGTTCCGAATTTTATCGCGCATCATTTAATGATGTTTGAAGTTATATTCGACGTATACATCAAAAAATACATGCTATATATTTATATCCGTTTAGACCCGGATACATCAGTTTATTACACTATGGCCGCGATTCGCACCAGCTGTGACTCCCACTATCCCTACGTTAACATTCCCTCCAGAATTACGCGGTTTATGCCTCCTTCTGGTGTCATATCGTATGTTGACTTCATAGAGAGGCATACTATGCATTGCCCCCTCTCCCTTCCCACAAAATATTTTAAAGTCTTTGACAGGTTCAAAGACATCAAACGATATAAAACACTGTCCTAAACCCGACGGGAGAGGTTAGTTTGCATGTTATTACATTATTTAAGTAAGTGTCCGGATCAAGACCGATTTAGGATGTAGACCCGGACACTTACTAATTATTTTTTATTTTTTTAGTTTTTACTTATAATGAAACAAATGGGTCAGGCATATAAAATATAATATACACTCTTTCTAATGGTAACACTTTTATTGGTGATATATATGAAGGAAACATGTATAAATATAAAATTAACCAAGAAATGCAAAAAAGTGTCCGGATCTAGACGGTTTTACGACAGTATTTGAATTGTTTCTAAGTTTAGAAAAATAATGTTGATGCCGTCTATATTTGACAAAAGTCTGAAAAATTTTGTGCCCAAGTCGAAATTTTACTTTTTTAAGCTGAAGTCGGTTAGTCGTGTGAAATTCGTTATGTTATACAGGATGCTGCGATAGGGGGATAAAATTTTTTTTGTTATCAATTGAAAAGTATAAATAGAAGGTATTTATTGTATTTATTGTTCTGGAAATGTTTGCTATTACCCTTTTTTTATTGCTTTTTTATAAATGTGACAATTCTTTTTTTGTATTTTTTTTTTTTTAATATCAAAGAGTTAATTTCACTTTCAATTTTTACGTTGCTTTTTGTTGGGTCGTTATCAGGTTCAAGTGTACGTCACATATTATGTAGGTAGATTGTGATGAATTGGTTTTGGAATTGTTTGATAGAAGGCGATTGTTTGATGAGATATTAAAATTAAAAAATTCTTTTGTTATCCGTAAAAATTTTTTAGTATTTATTTTTATTTTTTTTTTAATAATTAATTATTTAAGGATTAAAAAGTTATTAGGAGAAAAGCTTTTAAAAAATATTGTTCAGTAGCAAAGTTCAAGTAACTATCATTTATTAGTACTAATTTTCGTGGACAGAGTACAATATGATCACAGTAGTGCATACTACCAACCCATATATTTCTTTGTGTTTGTTTCCGAACTAATCGTAGCATAGCATAACACATTGAAGAATAGCAACTACCCTATATTGGTTTGGCCAGCACTCCTACCATTCCGTTCAAGATTTTATACTTGTATTAGATATTAAATTTAAACATGACTTATTACTTAGGAATTTAAGGAAATCCCGTGCTACAACTTTAAGAAAACGTTTGTTTTAGGTAATAACATAATTTCTATGGATAAAATGTACTAAAAGTGTTTCTGATGATGTTGTTGTTTTACAATAACCAATTAGAAAGTAGAATTTGACAAGCGGACAATTCAAAATTTAAAAAAATTATACATACCTATTTAAATTAAGAACTAATTATAAAACTTATTCAGTTCAAATGTATTTCTTTACATTCAAATATACTAAATATAGTTACTTATAATTAAAGCTACATAGTTTTTCCTTCATAAAAAATGAAACATTAACAAAAATAGGACTGAAATGAATCTTCTGAGCATTTTTATGTTTCTGGCTACGTAAATGCCGTTTGATGTGACTTTTTCTACCATCTATGCCTACGAACAATAAAAAGAATTATAAATTCGGGGGACAGGTCTAACCACACTGTCAACTTCCCATTGGGTGTCCTTAAAGACTAGAGACTACTGTACATACATAATTCTTTTTACATTTCAGGCGACTCCTCCCCTGGGCTCCCGATAGAGGCTTTGCCCCTTGCACCATACCGAGGGCTTCACCTTCTGTACCTAAGGGTGGGGGCTCCACCCGTATCAAACAAATGATAACATCATTTGTTCTCAAGTAATGCGAAACAAAATATATTTTGGCAAAAAACTAATTTTTTCAAGTTTCTTATTTCGTTTTTTTTTTTTTTTTTTTTTTTTTTTTTTTAATTTTGTAATAAAATACTGGCGTTTTTAACATCAAGGAAGGTTCTTAGGCCATTATATAATAATGTTATGGTAAAAAATCCATATAATCTATGTTATCTTAATAAAGTTAATTCCGTTTTTTTACCACAAAAAACAAACCGCTAATCCGAATTTGCTAAAAACTTGATCCGGTCTTCATTTTTTGGTTACGCATCTAATGAAATGGAGTTGATATCATCATTTGTTCTCGAGATATGCGAGACGAAAAAAAATTCACGAACGAATGAACGAACTAACGAACACATACACAGACATCACGCTAGAAACGATGGATTCAGATTCTAGTGACCTTGAAACGTGGAGATATGTCAAAATTAGCGATTCGTAAAATCGGACCCATTACAATAACTTCCTATAGGAAGTTATTGATAGCATCTTTTTCTTATCATTACTGAGTTCATTTTAATTGTGAATTATTTTTGAAGATCTACTGTTTTAAAATACTTAAGACAAAAAAGCTAAATATTCGACAAATTATATTAAGAATTAAATAAAACAAAACATATTTTTCATTTTCATTTTATTTTATGTAAAGTAATACAAAATTTACTAATATGAGGTTATGTTACAAAAGCAAAGCGGCATGACCGAATAACCAAACACAAATTTTTATTAACCACTAATGACTATATACAGGATTATGTTGCAAAACTAAAAGAAAATCACTGAAACACAAAATTCTTATTAATCAGTTCGAAAAACACACAAAATTTTACCATAAACGTAGAAAATCATAAATGTATCTATTTACACTATTATCCAATACAACATTTACTAAAATTTTTATAAATCTGAACAGTAAGAAAGGAACAGAATAATTGTTAATGAATAGATTACTTATTTGACAATTTTAATGTAACATTGTAAGTAGGGATTGTAATACCGGTAAACCGGTAATTCGGTAAATTAAAAATATGTTATTTTTATAAGTTAATGTTATTTCATAGAAGAATGATTCAATTTATTCAACGTAAATGTACACAATCAAATTACCCCTTACTGTGTGTGTATCCATAATAAACTTGTCTATGATACAATAAAATCGCACAATGCAATGGTCAGTTTTAAAATGCATATGAATACAATAAAACGTCCTTTTCGTACTTACTTACATAATATTTAAATCAGCTATATATTTTGCAAAATAATTAAATATTACGTTAAATGATTACATTGTAAGAAGAGGTAAGTAAATTTTTATTACAGGTACCGTAGTATATATAATTGATGCATATTTTATGATTACTTAACAAAATGTAAAATTATTTTGTCAATAAACAATAATAATGGGCGGTATATTTCTATGAAGGAAGCTGTAGGATACCTACAAAGTTGTCGGAAATCAAACAGATAAAATTACCGAAAATGACTGTTGGACTTTCCAAAATTTTTGTAATCATAAGTACACGTTCAAATACTGTATAATATTAATGATCTTAATAAAATAATTTTAGGTTTTTTTTTTCTTTTTTTTAATATTTATTCTTATATTTTCTGTGCTTTAAAAAATACCGGTAAATTACCGGTAAACCGGTTTTGCTAAAAAAAATTACCGAATTACCGGTAAATGAAAAAGTCGGTAAATTTACAATCCCTAATTGTAAGCTTTTAAAAGATATAAATAAAAACATAACACGTATTTTAAAAATAAAAAGACTTTTTCTGGCCATTCTTTCCAAAATATTCAAACAATTAAATGATACAATGTAAATAATCTCTTTGAATTTTTTGATTGTTGCCAAATTTAACGAAACGAAGAAAAAAGATCGAATAAAAAACGATACAGCTAAATAAATTTTAAAAGTTACAATTAAGTCATTTATTTTTAAAAATAATGCAATTTACTTTTTAATTTTAATAAGTAGAGGTATTAATAAAAAGATCGATCTTTTTTGAAAAGCTGAAAACTGGCAACATTAGATTTGAAAGTGTAAAAGGTAAAAATAATAATCGACAAACGTTTTTGACGTCTCCGGACGTCTCGTATACAAATATATTGGAACATTCTTTCTTAGCTTTATCTCTTTCATTATTGCAATTGCGCGTACATTTTAAATCTGCAGTTTATTTTTAGAAAAGAATGGAAGATTAATTTGTTTCGAATATAAGATCGCTTGATTATCAGTTGTAACTGAAATATAGTATACATATTATCAATAAATTTGTCATTTATGCGGGATGAATCATAGAATCTACCAACAGTGAACGCTGCTTCCTAACGTACTCGCACGTCTTAAATATTCATAAGTTTTCATATTATAGAGCGTGTGTGACGACGTAATGTGACGACAATGGCGACACACGCACACATATGCCGACAGTAATTCTAGCGTGATATTTAATGTCTCTGGACAATAATTAATTTGTTTCAAAATTATGATTGTAAAATTGATGTCACCGACATTATAATTAAACTTTGGCACATTTGAGTCAACCGACTCAAATAATTTTAATGTATAAAATTAATTTTCAGTTTAATATAGAACGTCATGAAATTATGTATTATAGGCAAACAACAATACATATCTATTATACCGTTTACATATTTACTATGTGTATATAGTTAGGCAAATGACAGTACATATCTGTTGTAACACATGCATATCTTTCATTGTTGGTTGCTATCGTAAAATTAAATACAATATTAGAAGATAATGAAAAAACTCATTAGGAAAAATCTACTTGTGTTTCTCGAATGGCAAGAAGAAAAATTACTTATTGTGAAAAACAACGGAAAATAAAAAAAATAATAGAACACTACATACAGTAAATTCTATTCATTGTCTTAAATTTAAAATAAAATTGAATTCTCTCGTATTCCTCTCTTACTATTCCAACCGGGTACATCTATCTATCATTGTGTACAAAAAGCGAGGAAAAAGGACAAAAAATATCTAGATAAAAATTGAAACATGTATTAGAGGGTACAGTAAGTTTTACAAAATTTTCACAACGTTTCAATGAGTTTCTGGTGAGGTTCTTTATTGATAAATTAATAAAAAGTACTAGCTAATCGTTTTCGAGAAAAAAGCCTCCAAACTTTCAAACTTTTTTTTTTTAACGTTTCAAACGTTCAATTTTTTTTTAATTAATTTAAAATCCTTTTACAATAAGTAATATTATATCAGTATTAATTAACACAATTTAAATAATTTACTTGGAACAGTCTAGAACTTCTCTATGATTCTAATAACCATGAATATCCAATTTGTAATTTGCTATCCTTTTTCCTGTATACTTTTTCAATAGATTTTTACCATAATTCAGGGGAGATTCGCTAAAAAAAAAGAATCGATTTTTTTCCTTCATAATTATGTTCCTTAAGGTGTTAGAAGTATTCTGGTAAAATTTTATTTAAAAAAAAAAAAATCAAAAAGTGATGGGTATTTTAGTGCACGCACTTTAGTATAATTCAAAAAAAAAAAAAAAAAAAAGAAAAAAAAACTTTAAATGCTAATTTCTCGAAAGAACGTTTTTCGACATGGTTCCTCAAGTATCTCAAAAAGTACCTATTTTGAGATGTCGACATAAATTAAAGTGCATAATTATTCCTCGATACCGTCATTTTGGCAGGAACTAGGATCTTTTGATTCCGTAATATATTTTCAAAATGGCGGCTGTTTATAGTCGAGAAAAGGCAGTAATTTTTGAAAATTTTTGAAATATTTTTCAAAATACGATTTCTCGCTGATTTTTAAATTTTTTTTTCTTAGATCCTAGTTAATGCCATAACTGTATATATTTTCAAAAAATTCTTGATTTTTTTTGATTTTGGTTCACTGGGGATTTCAGAATGCGAGGAACCATCAAGGTGGAAAAATCTCGCAGTGTCGACCTCAAAGCCATTTATACTCAGCCCATTTTTGAATTTTTTAAAAGAATTTTTTGTAATCTCAAGACATGTAAAAACAGTGTCGTATATTTAATTTTTTTTTAAAATATTTATTTATATAAAAAAATAAAATAAAAAGGATCGATTTTTGATGTTTTTGATCGATGATGATGGTGAATTTTCCCTTAAGTGATTTTAATTTTAGATAGTACTAGAACTTTTTGGACGTAACTGTACATTGTAGTGGAACAAAGATAGGATTTGTATTGATTTTTCATCTGTTATATGTTTATCTTCATGTCAGTTAACGTCTAATAAATTTCAAAATTAAATTTCAGAATGTCTTTACACAATACATTTTCTAGATGCAGTTGGTAGTTGGTAGGTCCGGTCATGTGCATTGAATTGTAAATTGTATCGCTTTTTTGTATTTTTGTATTTTGTATTTATTTGCAACTACCTAACTTTTTATATTGTCAAGATGTTATTACGTTAAAATAAATTGAATGGTGCGCTACTCAAGACTCATTAGTGTTGTTAGAAAAAGTTCTGAATTCGTAAAAGAATAGGAATAAGGAATTTTCGAAACCACTCTTTCCATTGTTATCGAAATTAACTATACAAAACCACTCTCTAGATAATTTTTAATAATTTGACTAGTTTTTTTTGAAAAATGAAAAATTTATTTCAATTCTGATGAATCACTTTAAAATATTAACGAAAATTATTCAGTTTTTCATCGAGGTTTCCACGCAAAAATTATTAAGAGTAATTTAAAATTAAACGAAACAAATCTTTCATAATGAAATATTCGAATAATAACATACAAACAAACCCCTGCCATCTTGTAGATAAAAATAATTTATGCAAACTGCTGCAAAACAACAAAAAACATATTTTTACTACGCAGTGAAGAAGATACAAAATGATTTCATATTATTATTACGTCACAGAACCATAAATAACGTACATTACGACCGAAATACCGTAAAAAAACTGTTTTGATAGGTTACAGCAAATACAAACAAGAAAAAAGGAAAATGTAGAATAGACTGGCAATCGACATCACAGTAGCGCTATATTTGTTGCCAACACAAACATTGGAAAACTATTTTATGGGTGATTGTTCGTATATGGCCATCTTAAATGTGAAAAGGTACATTAGGAAAATAGATTGTATATTTAATATAAACATTAGGGATATGCGGGGTAAATGTATAAGATAGTAAAATTTACTATATGATGTTTACTAAAAAAACAATTTAGTTATTCAACTAAATGGTGTCATTCCATTATATTGGAGATAAACCAATATTTGGCTATTATGTGTTAAAAAGAAAAAAGTATTGTGGTTCTCAATTAAACCACCATTAGGATGAAAAATGTTTACTTGAAAACAGCGCCACAACTCCAATGGAGCAGGTGTAACAGTGGCTTCAGGACACAACAAAGAAACGACACTGCTTGAGAATAGCTTAGTATAGATAATTCACACGGTATTTTAGTTTACAGATGCTTGTAGAAGCTACTGTAAAGATAATTTTGTCCCCAAGTGTACGAAATATTTCGTGCTATAATCATGAATTTCGGTTAAATGTTGACCATTGACCAATAGAGTGTGTTAGATAATTTCCGTTTCTACTTAAGATAGCAGCGAGAGAGGGAGCGGATGAAGAAGCATATATTTCTGTTCATTTAATGGAAACACTTTACTGGGAGCGAATAAATATGCACGTTTTAGAAAAAAGGGATTTTGCTTGCGATGGTCCAGAGATAAAGTTAATTCACAGTAGTGGGGAAGGGATATTTATTGACAATTTACAAAGATTCCATAAAAAATATAATTTTCAGTTATCGGAAAGAATTAATTTGACTTTTATTGGGGTGTTTGTAGCTGAGCAAGGCACCCCATTTTTGGACTTACTCACCCAAAAATTTTATTTAGGTAGTTCTGACCATTAAAAAAAAATAATAGTTTCAGTTTTTACGCCATCTTCAGGTAAAATACTATTAAAAAGTTACTCATCTGGGTAATAGTCATTTTATAGCATTATAATCATTTTTAAACTTCGTATATACATTTAAAATGCCACATTTTTAATTTTTAAGCACACTACCGTTCAAAAGTTTGAAAGCAGTAAAAAAATTCAGTAAAATCATCACTGGATAGATAATAATTACATTTATTTGGTTTATAATATGAATTTTATTTGGACATGTTAGTTAATCATACTTAATTATACTAATATTGTTACAAAAAATAAATTTATGGCTTGAATATTAGATTTTAACCTCATCAAAGTAACCACCTTTTTCCTTGATGACTTGTTCACAAATTCTAGGCATCTGTTTAGAAGTTTATCAAAATATTTTTTGTCCAATTTTTCACATTCTTCTTTTAAGAATGTCTAGAGTTGTGCTGCGTTAGATGGAGAACGATTTTCCACCAGCTACATAGGTACTTTAATGCGGCCCATACACGGTTCAACTTGTTGTACTACAAGTTGAACTGTTTGCCATACACTATTAAACTATTCATTCAACTTGTTGTCCAACTTCAGTTATTCACAATTTTTGAAAAAGAGAACTTCGTTAAAATTAAGGATAAAATTCTTGCCTTAGCAGTAATTGCAGAAGTAGTGAAGAAAGCGTGAGTAAATGAAAAAAAAGAAAATGGAGCAAAGAGTGGTTGGGAAAAAAATGGTTTCTAATGAAAAACTATTAAAAAAATTAGTGAATGTGAACCGATTATAAAAATTATATGCGATTGAACGAAGAAATTATTAATGATATTTTAGTAAAAATAACACCTTTAATAAACAAAGAAGATACGTTTATGCGTGATGCAATTTCTGCAAAAACACGCTTGGGAATTACATTAAGGTTTCTTGCAACGGGAAATTCTTTTGAAGATTTAAAATTTTCAAGTGCCGTATCACCGCAAGCTATTGGAAATAACAAACAAAATCAAATATTTAAACTTTCCAATTGTTACCGCTGTAAATATTTTGTTGATTTACACTCTTTACAACATATATGTACTGGTTTTGTTGTTCAACTACCCCACACACAGTACAACATGTTCATAGACCATTTGCTCCACCCACGTAAAATCAAAATATGTTGATTTTACTTCAATCGTTTATGCAACCATCAAAATAGTTGACCAACTGCCCCATACACGATTCAACATGTTGTACAACTCAATCAAGTTGTACAACATGTTGAATCGTGTATGCGCCGCATAAGAGAACAGTTGTCTGTTGTGTCATTAACGAGACTATAATAAAACACGTGCATTTATCAGAAACAGTACGGGAGACTACCGACAAAAGATGTAAAAGCTTTTGTAATATTGTCTAGTTATTATTATTGTGGTACGAACTAATTTATTAACTCTTTGCACTCAAGCAAAAAAAAGTGAGTTGTAAATAGGCTGGTAAGACATGTAGCACATGACAACGACCGACGTTCTTTTTTTTGACGGATTCTTTTGACGTTCTAACCTTGTTTCCCCAAAGTTGAATACTAAATGCGCTAAATACGTCCTCAATGCTGTTTTTATTAGTTTTTAATTTTAACAAGATAATTCAACGTGGTTTTGTATTATTTTATTTACAATTTTTCTAATAAATGAATGTGTTTGCAGTTATTAAATAAAATATTCATGTAATGTGAAGTATGAGCAGTCATTACAGTTCAACATTCAGTGTGTCATGTGGTACATGTCTTATGATCCAACAGACAAAACACCTTTAAATATGGTAGAGTTAATGGACAAACCACCTTGTCATGCTGTACATGTCTTATAAGCGCAAAGGGTTAAAATGTCTGGTTAAGAAATTTTGTAATCTGCAAAAATATGTTTGTTTCCAAACTTTTGAACGGTAGTGTAACTTTTTTCATTGAAATATAATAACAAAAGAAGTCAACGGAATTTGTTGGTTTTCGTCATTATTTTCAAACAGAGTTATTTAAAGTACAACGGCTGACTGTTCGTGAACAGTCTGAACCAATTTATCACAACAGTCTTACTAGAAATTTATGAAAGAAATTTTGCCGCCCTCCGTACCCTCGTCTAAAGAAAATAATAAACATATTTTTCGCAACATGTGTGTACAGAGTGAAAAGATATTATATACTAAATTTCTGTACATACTTCAAATAGTATGTATAAGTGTATATATTACGAAAAATAAACTTCTCATATTATTCCCGTACGGAATGGAAACTGTGCGCGGGCGGGGGTGGGGCAAGAGGAACGTTTGTCTACAGAGCAACGCGACAATGGTAGCAACAATATTTTGTTTACATTTGTAATTGTATGAGAAGTTAAGTTGATGTGTTGTAAACAAAAAGTGGAACGTGTCTGTAGCGACAACACTTGTATTAAATTTTTATTATTTACATGTTTCTGTTCGCACCCAACCGCAGCGAAATATTTAAAAGAAAAACAATGCAACGGACGCTGATGATGAAAAATTCTTATTTTCCACAAGCACTCTTGTGTTTGTTGTTGTGACTTTGTTTATTTACTTGCTTTAACAAAATAAATAATAGTTGTCAATTTTTTTTTTAAATCTGTTCTAAGAAGTCGACATTATTAACTTCCCATTGGAAGTTATTATAATGGGTCCGATTTTGACATATCTCCACCTTTCAAGGTCACCAGAATCCGAATCCATCGTTTTTAGCGTGATGTCTGTGTGTGCATTCGTTAGTTCATGAGTTCGTTCGTTCGTGAATTTTTTTCGTCTCGCGTATCTCGAGAACAAATGATGATATCAATTCCAGACTAAATTCACTAGATGCGTAATCAAAAAATGAAGACCGGATAAAGTTTTCAGCAAATTCGGATTAGCGGTTTGTTTTTTGTGATACAAAAAGCGGAATTAACTTTATTAGCATAACATAGATTATATGGATTTTTTACTATGTCTTTATTATATAATGGCCTAAGAACCTTTTGTGATGTTAAAAATGTCAGTAAATTATTGTAAAATTTAAAAAAAGAAAAACTAAACGGAAAAACGAAATACGAAACTTTTTGTGAAATATTTTTTTTCTCGCGAATCTTGAGAACAAATGATGTTATCACTTGTTTGATAAGGGTGGAGCCCCCACCCTTAAGTACAGAAGGCGAAGCCCCCGGTGTGGTGCAAGGGGCAAAGCCTCTATCGGGGGCCCAGGGGAGGAGTTATTCATTTACAATAGTCTTCAAGGGCATCCAATGGGAAGTTGACAGTGTGGGTAGACCTGTCCCCCAAATTTTTACTATTCCGAAACGGATAGAAAAATGAAAAAGCAAATAAGTATAATATATAAAAATTTTTCAACTTTTTTGTGGGTTTTGATGAAAAAATCCCGTAACCCGTTACAATTTCGCCATATTGGCCACATAAAAGGGCAATGAAAAATACTTATAAATTTGTGGGTGGAGGGGGGCAATGAGGATGGATGTTTGTTCGTTTACAATGACGCGGTTTGAATCCTTATTCAACTTTAAGTGATTTCCTGACCTTCTAAAATGTCGTTTTCCGACACTTGCGTAATATTTGTAGGTGATCGTATTTGTTAATAAAACTAATTACTGAGGAGCCCTAACTTAATGCGTGTACAACACATACCTGGGGACAATTTTTTTTTGTGTGTGTGTGTGTTAAAGTCCCATTATATGGTCCAGTGAGGAATATTTATCTAACTAAATAGCCTCTAGAGAAGAATATATTTTATCTCTTTTTTATTAGTCGAATTTTCTCCGAAAAATTAGACTTATACAGTCTATACGATAAGAGCTGCGAGAGGCGAGACCAGGGGCGCTATCCGTTTTCGGACCCGTAGAACACGATTATGTAAAAAAAAAAGATGTCTGATATATATATATATATATATATATATATATATATATATATATACATATATATATATATATATATATATTTTCCCGCAACCTTTTAATATGTGTAGGGCCCCCCTATGGAACTTAAGAGATGAAATTTGGTAAGTGGGGCTTATTCCGATGCACAACAATACTATCAAAGTGGGGTCAAATTTTGGGCAAATTTTTTTTCGGACCCGACCTTTAAGGGGGTGGTGGGGGGCGGAAAAGCAATAAAACTTTTCCAAACCGGTTTTAAATAATGTTTCGGTCAATTATCTACAACATATCCAAAATTCAGCTTCCTAGGATGATATGGTGGGAGTAGAGGGGGGAAAAACGATTTTCGCTGGATCTAACAGGCCCCCAGCCCCCCAGAATTAACGTAGAGGGTTGAAATTTGGTGTGTTGATAAAGTTCGTACCTAGGTTGTGCTTTTTGGAGGTTTTAATATTTTACCCCCACCCCCCTCATTTTTAAGCTACAATTTCATGCATTTTCGACGTTTTCGAAGTTTGTACCACTCGCACAGGTCACCCGAATAAACCTAGAGGGCTGAAATTTTGTATTCGGATTGAGTTAGTATCAAGGGGGTGCCTTTTGGGGGTCTCGACTTTTAACCCCTACCCCCACCATTTTTATACCCAAAAGAACATGATTTTTCTTGTTTTTTAACAGTTTCGTTCGGGTCAAAATCTCCCCAAATAAACCTAGAGGGTTGAAATTTGGTGTACAGGTTAAGCTAATAGCCAGACACTGTTTCTTGGAGGTTTCAACTTTTAACCCTTACCCCCACGATTTTTACGCCAATATTTCCTTAATTTTTTTGCTTGTTTTCTAACACGTCTAGAGACTCCATAAGGAAACCTAGAGGGCTGAAATTTTGTACGTGTATTCAGTTGGTATCCAGCTAGTACCTTGTAGGGAGTCCACATCACTTTTCCCCCCACTTCTCCCATTTTTACATCGGAACTGAATGCTATTGTTAAATGTGTTTTAAAAGCATTATGTTTATTCTAAATACAAGTAGGCGAATAGTAATTTTAAAAAATTTAAAAAAAAGTGAACTTACTTTTATGACAAATGAAATACATACATATTAAGTAATTTAAAAATGGTATTAAAGTCACTGTTTATTTATAAATTACCTAGGAATTTTGGATTTTTAGTATTTATAAAATAGAAATTTTGGATTTTTTTGGAAAGAAAAAATATCTTTATAAAGGCCTTCCAGTTTACTATTTAAGGTCCTTTTTTAATATTTAAAACTATTTATTTTAATATTTAAAACTAAAACATAAAGGCAATTAGCGGATAAACATGGGCAGGAATGTCCTCGTACGAATTGTGTTGGCTTTTTTTCTGCTACCTGTTTTCGGCACAAAATTGAAATTTACTGAGATACAGCCCTTAAATACTTAAAACCTTTTTTTAAAGCCTCGATCAGCCGAACACTCATCACCAGTTTTAAAACCAACAAAATGACAATTCGGTTGTAGACTTTCAATCACATTTCGCTTGTAGACATTCAATACCGAAGATGAAGGGGAAAATTCGACTACCGTGATGGGGCCCCGCTGCTCACGGCGTTTTTTTTTTTTTATCTATTCGTGTGTGTTCGATCGATTTTCTATTGGTATAGATACCTTTTCATTTAAAATAAATGATGGAGAGAATTGAAATTGAATGGTTGAAGAAAGGAATCAAAGGTATATGATGATGATGATGATGATAAAATATTCTACGTGGAGCATGCCTGAGTAGGATGAGCAAGTCAAATGTCAATTATCCTTTGAAATGCTGGGCTATCTCTGATAAAACAAACAAAATTGACAGGCATTCATATTTATATGTAGGTACCATTTTAAAACATGATCCTGAAATAAAGTAATATTTTTAGTCGAATTTTCTCCGAAAAATTAGACTTATACAGTCTATACGATAAGAGCTGCGAGAGGCGAGAGTAGGGGCGCTATCCGTTTTCGAACGCGTAGAACACGAATATGTAGAAAAAAAAATGTCTGATATATATATATATATATATATATATATATATATATATATATATGTATATATATATATATATATATATATATATATATATATATATATATATATATATATACCTATATATATATATTCCCGCCACCTTTTAATTTGTGTAGGGCCCCCCTATGGAAGTTAAGAGATGAAATTTGGTAAATGGGGTTCATTTTCGAGGCACCTCATACTATCAAAGTGGGGTCAAATTTTGGGCAAATTTTTTTTCTGACCCGACCTTTAAGGGGGTGGTGGGGGGCGGAAAAGCAATAAAACTTTTCCAAACCGGTTTTAAATAATGTTTCGGTCAATTATCTACAACATATCCAAAATCCAACTTCCTAGGATGATTTTTGCGGGAGTAGAGGGGGAAAAACGATTTTCGCTGGATCTAACAGGCCCCCAGCCCCCCAGAATTAACCTACAGGGTTGAAATTTGGTGTGTTGATAAAGTTCGTACCTAGGTTGTGCTTTTTGGAAGTTTTAATATTTTACCCCCACCCCCCTCATTTTTAAGCTACAATTTCATGCATTTTCGACGTTTTCGAAGTTTGTACCACTCGCACAGGTCACACAAATAAACCTAGAGGGCTGAAATTTTGTATTCGGAATGAGTTAGTATCAAGGAGATGCCTTTTGGGAGTCTCGACTTTCAAACCCTACCGCCACCATTTTTATACCCAATAGAACATGATTTTTCTTGTTTTTTAACAGTTTCGTTCGGGTCAAAATCTCCCCAAATAAACCTAGAGGGCTGAAATTTTGTGTACAGGTTAAGCTAATAGCCAGACACTGTTTTTGGGGGATTTCAACTTTTAACCCTTACCCCCACGATTTTTACGCCAATATTTCCTTAATTTTTTTGCTTGTTTTCTAACACGTCTAGAGACTGTCTAAGGAAACCTAGAGGGCTGAAATTTTGTACGTGTATTCAGTTAGTATCCAGCTAGTACCTTTTAGGGAGTCCACATTACTTTTCCCCCCACTTCTTCCATTTTACATCGGAATTGAATGCTATTGTTAAATGTGTTTTAAATGCATTACTTTTATTCTAAATACAAGCAGGCGAATAGTAATTTTAAAAAATTTTTAAAAAAGTGAATACAATTTTTTAACAAATGAAATACATACATATTTAGTAATTTGAAAATGTTATTAAAGTCACTGTTTATTTATAAATTAGGAATTTTGGATTTTTATTATTTATAAAATAGAAATTTTGGATTTTTTTTGGAAAGAAAAAATATCTTCATAAAAACCTTCCAGTTTACTATTTAAATTCCTTTTTTAATATTTAAAAATAAAACACAAAGGCAATTGGCGGATAAGCATGGATAGAAATGCCCTCGTACGAATTGTGTTGGCTTTTTCCTTGTTAACTGCTATCGGCACAAAATTGAAATTTACTGAGATTCAGCCCTTAAAAACTTAAAACCTTTTTTTAAAGCCCCGATCAACCGGACACTCATCATCAGTTTTGAAACCACCAAAATTACAAATCGCTTGTGGACTTTCAATTATATTTCGCTTGTAGACACTCAATACCGAAGATGAAAGGAAAAATTCGACTTCCGTGATGGGGCTCCGCTGCTCACGGCGTTTTTTCAATAAGTGTTTAAGAGCGAAATTAACCAAATACGCGTTTTCGGGCACACATTAATTTAGGGATCCGTAGTAGCTGTCGTGGCGTGAAGTATAAGAAAAAATTGAATTTAACTCTCACGGGAAATTGGGTGTTAGGAGCAAATTTATTCCAATGATATATCAGGTAGGATGTCAAAGGAAAGCTTACTGAAGTATGGTGAAAGCGTTTAAAAATTGTCATGTACCCCCCCCCGTCTGTCATCTAAAGAATCATTCAATTAAATAGGAAAAATCATTACGGTTGAAAATGAGTGGTAAAATATTAGCGCTAATCACATCAAAATGTATATTTAAAAATAATTTATTGTCCGAAACACTAAAATTATTCAGATAAGAATTTTAGTTACCGCTTGCGACAAAATCAAACATATCTGTATGGGCTAAGTTCAATCGGGAGCGTTTTTGTATCTTTTTATTCAAGAAACGAATGCTATTTAAATTTGATAATTATTTTAAAATATAATAGATGTCACTTCCAACACTTCCAAAAAATAGAGTGGTGACATGTGTGCTGAACGCTGATTGGTTCCGGCATTTTCTATTCAAAGTTTGCGTAAAATACATTGGAAATAAATTGAATGTTAACAAAAACCATTTAGTTTAACTTAGAAAGAATAATTAAATTAAAAATTTTTAATTGTTCATTAATTCATAACTTATTAACAATAATTATGTACTCAAATATATTTACTCAAATATGTGATAATTAATTTTGAAGCTTCCCGCTCAGTTTTGGAAAGAAAATGGAAGACATGTCACGATTCTATTTATTATAGGGACTCTAATTTATAATAGAGTCCTTGACTTCAAAATACGTCTATTATATTATTTTTCTACTTTTTGAAGTCGGTTTTTTAAAAAAGCTTTTTGTTAATATTTAATTTATTTCGAATGTATTTTATGCAAACTTTGGACAGAGAATGCCGGAACCAATCAGCGTTCAGCATATATGTCACGACTCTATTTATTATAGGGACTCTAATTTATAAGGAAACAAGTCATTTTAAAGAATTTGGCGCATACTCATTAATTTATTTGCATTTTTTGACCTATTTTAATTCAGTAAATAATTATCATTAATCTTACTATAGTTTACGTTAGACATGGTCCAAAATTATCCAGACCGTGTGAGAAATAACCGAATCAGAACCCAAATAAAAGCGGAGAAGAACCACAAATCCTCCAATATTTTCCAATCCAAATGTAATTCCTAAAACGCAATCTGATGAGTATTCGATAGAACAATACGACATTCACTCAGCACCTTCTAACAATGAATTGTAAAGGCTCGAAAATTCTCGAAACCTTTGACCGGAAACGATAATGATGCAATCGATGTTGAAAAATCTTGTAACAATTTAATACGTAATTATTTCCTGTCTTGTTTGAAAATGTAATACGTTAACAAGAATAACTTTACCACCAAATTACCGTCCATTAACAACCAGAAAACGAATTGCGCATTCATTTTTTCCGCGGCAAATTTATTCTTGTCACCGTACATTACATCATGAACGTGTAATGTGTAGTATAGAAATTATCTTTTGTTTCAATTGCCAATTTCCATTTTGTTGTACGGCAAACAATCACCAACAATGACGGTGGCTTTAGTGAACGAATTCAATTGACGATTGTATTATTTTCACTGTAGTTACGTTGTATGTCTGTTTGTCTATCTGTCTGTCTGTCTCATTCACTTGTTTCTTTCTCTTATTGTTTGTTTTTCCCAATAGTCAAAGTGCAATTCTCGTAAGGTTTTTGTGTATATGTACGAATATAAGTATTTATAATGAAAGTTCAGTAGCGTAGCTGAAACAAGTTTTATTCTGGCGTAAATACAGAGGGCGAGGTGATTACCTATCGGAGTTATTTGTTCTGGAATGAATGCAATAGGAAATGGATATTGAGTCCTGCATTACCAAAAAAAAAAAACTATCAATTTTTTCGACAGTGTAATAATTGCTGAACAAAAAAAACATCTTAAGGAGAGAGTAAGGTTAATTCGTACAAAAAAAGGCATGTTTTTGTTATTTTTGTGACGACACAGTTAAAATCTCTTTATTAAAACCAGTGGTACATTAAAATATAACATTCGAAGAATATTGTATAAAATTTTCACGAAAAAATATTAAAGCACACAGTAATGGCAGCAATTATTCGAACGTGTCTCGGAAAAAAGTAGAATTGCGGTGCCCCTCATAACTTGGTGCTGGATCATCCGAAATCAAAAAATTAAAGTTCCTTCGTTAGATAATAGTTTTCCTCAGGTAACACTGGGAGGGTTTTTCGAAATTTCAATTTTTCACCATTTTGGAACACTTAGAACGGAAAAACGCGATTTTTGTGAAAAAAAATTGGCTAATTTGTTATTGTAAAATAAAAATTATTAACAAATTAGAAAAAAAAAACTCTCCAGCGTTACCTCGTAAATTATGTATAGAAATAGTGTTCAAAATTTCAAATGGATCGGTGCTGTAGTTTTGAAGTTATGAGGGGCACCGACTTTGAAAACGTGAGCTGTGGGGAAAACGCTTTAAAGTTTTGAACACTTAAAAATTCTTGTATAAAACTGATATAGAATACTTACCGCTAAACTAAATTTTGTACCCTACACTGACAAAATATACAGTACAGGTATAAACTTCCATTGAAATTTCTTTAATATAACTGAGAGAGAGAGATATATAGAGAGCGAAACATCTGCCAGGTAACAACAAAAATGCTTATAACTTCGTCAATTTTGCTCCAATCAACTTGAAATTTTGAAACAATATTCTTGAGATATTATGCATTCAGTGAAAAAAATAAAAAAAAATGCAAAAAAAATTATTTTAATACCTTACCCTGCCCTTAAATAACAAGGGGTAATATAGTAACAGACCACGTATTTACTGATGCACAGTGGTTCAGTTTCCAAAACAGCGGACAAAATTGAGAAAAGTGAGGTTTGTAATTTTGAACTTATTAATCCGTAATACTGTAAGGGGGACACCACTGCACCTCAGTGCAAACCGACAATTCATTATACCGTCTGCATTACCAGATAAGGGAAGCTCAAACATAGCTAACTGAGCACCGATCTCATACGCATCTTCTAGTTGTTCATTAATAACGTTTGTTTGCACGCGTGTTTTTTTTAAATCAAAAGTGATGGAAGTTGAAAATGCAGGTGAGTAATCATTATGGATATGTGGTAAAGGCTAATTTTATATTTCTATAGGATGTACTTATTATAGAGAAATATTACATTGTTAATGTGTTTATTTATAAGAAATAGTTATGAGTTTGATCGCGTTGGATGATTTGCTTTTTTTGCAACAAAGTATGAAATATTATATGTAGATTATTTTAGAAAACAAAATTTTTTTCCCCAATGTGCCTCTTCGTTTTTTACACCAATTTCAGTTTTTTCTTGTCTCATTTCATATTCATAATTAGCGACCTTGAAAACCTTCATATACCATTTTTTGTTTCAATAAAACTATTTTTTTTTTTTATTTCTGCCCGCTATTTTGGACCGGTCATTTTGAATTTTTAAAATAATAATATCAAATTCACAATCAGCGGCCTTGAAAACCCTTATAGGTATATCAATTTTTGTTTTACTCAAACTAATTTTTGAGTTTTGTCCGCTTTTTATGAAAATTGGACCACTGTGTGATGTTTCAATAATATTCATGCGTCCTTAATAATGCTACTTATGCACATCCGACTTGCCTACTCAAATAGTAATCTCAGGTTTCGCCAATGATTTCGATTGAGTGTGTTTTCATAGAACACGCTCTTTTACTTTATTTTCATGTTATATTCGTACATTGAAGATATCGTTTAGAGTAGCACCTAGCTTCGTATTAGGTATATCGAATTGTTACGCCAAAACATGAGAATTTAATACCTCGAATGTCATAGACGATTATTTTACATCGTTGTTAATAAACAGCTACAACGTTCCCTATTCACGCAGAGCCGGCCCAACCAAAAACGGGGCCCAGTGCCAAGTTACCTTAATTTCACATATTTAAGCGAAATTTAATGTAAACCAATTCGGGTGATTTTTTTAAACCCTTTTTGAGGCCGCAAAATCTTGTGGGAGAATTTTAACTACCCACCAATGTAAAACTTTTTGAAATTGATTGTATAATTCCTTAAGATTAAGCCAAACTAATAAACATAACAAACTTGACTTCTTTTGTACAAGGTGGTCCAATTACTGGAGCTGGTAGTACGTTCAAAAATAATGGTACCTTTTCATCTACACTTTTTCCAAAACTCAATAATCAGAGAGATAAAGTAGGGGGGTAAAATGTAGAGGGGTGGAACGAAAGTGACTTTTTTTTGTTGGAAAAAAAGTGTATATGAAAAGGTACCATTATTTTTGAAAGTACTATCAACTCTAGCAATTACGGTACATAATTCTGAACCACCTTGTGTTAACATGATAAAAATAGAAATTAATTTTTAAACTATTTGCTGCAGTTTTCTATTTACTCGTTTCAGTTTTGATTACAAAATTCATTTCTGTCAGGCAATTGATAATAAATATCATTTTTATGTCAAAGGTCAAGATCAGCACTTAATGTGCAATTTTTTTTCCTTGTAATAGAGGGTATGATATTCGCCAAATGTGCAATTGGCTAGAGCTTTTTATAGCTTTCAGAATAAAATAGAGATGCTTAAGTATATTTTTTTTACCTTTTATTTAAAAGTAAATAAAATATAAAGAGAGACTCAGACACCTAAAATTGTTATAAACTTTAAAGCTCAGAATTTCAGAAATGAGATTTAAACACAAACAGTGATTAAAGGAACCTCAACGTTGTTTTAAAAGATCTGTTTAATTATTTCTGGCGTTAGTTACCAAAAACGAAATTCTATCGATTTTCCAGTAATACACTTGAAATTTTGGGGATATTTTTTTTAATACCAAAATATAGTTTAATCCAGAATTTCATGTACCTACGGCGGGGACCATTCCCTTTACTTAAATTTTTTTTCAATTTTCGAAATTGAAAATAATGATTTGTCTTATCAAGTGCTAGTATCTCTTATTCAGTAAGAGTAAAATTTTAAATATTTATAAATATTTTTTTAATACAAAACTTTATTAACTCATCCTGTATATCAAAAGTAATCTAAACCAATTTCCAAATACGACTAAAGAAAAAAATTACTAATTTGCTCAATTTAGACAAGCTTAAGATTATTTATTAAAAAGTTTGTGTTGAAATTTGTCACTTCATTGTTGAATAGAACATTTTTCTGGTAAGTTTCTATATTGGAAATTTTTTATTCTCGTTTTCCTCTTTTATTTTCTAGTTTAAAATACATTTTTCAGTTGAATATCTTGAAATGGATATAAGACTAATCTTCATTCATCTTTTAACACAAATAGTCTTAGTATATTCCACTCTGGAAGTGAACAACACAACTGCAGCTCCCGGCAATTGTATCGAAAATGATGTGGAATTGATATGTGCTGTTTATCCTGCCGAAATTAAGGAAAAATCAAAATATAAATCACTGAAAATTCAACCCAAAATGATAGACGACGATTACATCAAAGAAATGAACACAATCAAATTTGGCCACTTCACCGAATGGACTGGACTAACCGAATTATTTGTTGAAGGGTGTTACATGCCATACTTTGACTATCAAGTTATGAATCTGTCAAATCTGACACATCTCACATTTAGATCATGCAAAATTAAATATTTATCAGCGTGGGCATTATCAGATTTACACCGTTTAGAATCGATTGATCTACGTTCAAACAAAATTACTAAAATACCAACAGATTTTTTTCAAAATAATAAATTTTTAAATTATATTAGTTTAGCGGATAATCAAATCGACATGGAAATTTCAGAAATTTGTGAATTACTAAAACATTTGGATGACTTGAAATTTTTAAATTTGCGAAAAAATAAATTGAAGAACAACCCGAAAAACAACTTGAAGCACTGCTTTAGTTCACAACAAAAATTAAAAGCAATAAATTTGTCAAAAACTGAACTCGATTTTCCCGCAGTATTTTATATTTTAAGGACGATGGACAGATCTGAATTAGAAATGTTAGACATCAGTCATAACCATATCTTAAAATGGGGATTTCTAGTCCTGTATGACACGCCAAAATTACGGTATCTATTTTTAGCAAATTCTACGATTACATCGTAAGGTGTGATGAAATTTAATCAGTTACACCATCTCGAAATACTCGATTTTAGTAACAATTTATTACACGAAATTAAATCAAATTTTTTTTCCAATATGCCCAACTTAAGAGAATTGTATCTTTCAAATAATCCAATATCGTTAATTGACCTAAAAAGAATCTTAGTGCGAAGTCCGCGATTACAAATTGTGGCTTTGGATCGGATCAGATGTGATACGTTACAGCATGCGATACTTAATCGATTTAATGAGACCGGATTTAATATTACACATCACAAAAATGTATTGTGTCTTAGGGATTTGGAACAACGTTGTGACGTTACGAAAATTTCCTACTTGGATCGAAGAAGTAATCATCAAGAACTGATAATTAATGAGGTGAAATTGGAGGATCGAAAAAGTTTTGATGACAACCGGTGGTGGATCAGTAGTTTGGCTGGCATTATCTGCTATGATAAATGCGGATATGATACGGATATGTTTAGTGAGTCAGATCAAATTACGAAGATTGTTAGATATCAGATAAAAGAATTTGATTCGCTTTTGAATAGGTATGTTGTGCGTTTACGGCGTAAAGACAGACGACTTCATCGGAAAGCAAATAGAACAAATATTGCACTAATGTGGCCAAAACTGAAACATTTTTGTGAACAGTTTGATGCCCCGTGTAAACCACTTAACATAACTTGGTAGTTATACACGGAGAGAAAAATCGTATAATTTTTGTAGATAAAATTTCAGAAAAATTACCATGCTCTCTTATAATGCGTGCGCGATCGACGACCAAAATAAAAAATATGTGCTAGCATGGTAAAATTTAATGTGCTAACACAACTTTTATCACACTCTTATGCATATATGTTATAGTTTAATTCTTGTTGTCGTACTCTTTCATTTGCGCATCTGACCCGCAACCTTATGTTGCTTGGGCGGTACCTGTAAAAACTTCGAATCGGTAAGAACTTTATGATGCATACAGAAATGATTGCCAACAATATATTCTAATACTAAAGGTAGTGAAGTAACAAAATGATGAATTAAACGGTGACATCCCCGTCCTCTAACACAGTGTAATGAATACTGCTTGCTACTTGTAACACAGTCTAATAGACCAAGGTGCTTGGTCCGACCCGTCCGACCAAGTTGGTCGTCCAAACCTATGGTTGGCTATGTGACTTGCTATGAGTGAGGTACATTTCAACAGCGTTCACAACACACACAACCTTCTTTCTATTTTTTTTTCTACTATTAGCAGATAGCATTTCAAATATTATAATACAGCATGGTAATTTTTGTAAGAAAAACAATTAAAAAATATTTTTTTGTCGGCAATGGAACTTTTTACTGTGCTGTTTTACAAATTTTACGGAACTAATATTACGGAAACAATATTCTATCCTTTAAATTTTCTATGATTAATTATAATTTTTATATTTTTACCGTACAAAATTGAATATATTCGCCTTTTACACGTCGATTGTAGTGCTGAGCACAGTAATTTTTATATGAATTTTCTCTCCGTGTACACATTCACCGTCAGCTGGTTTTTTTTTGGGCTATAAATAAATAAAAAGTTAATGGTCCGATTTTACTGATTTTTTTTTTTTTTTTTTTTTTTTGAATGTTCTTCATTACGACGAATGTATGCAATCACAGAAATAAGCGAAAATGAATATTTTTGATAGTTTTTTGGCTTTAAATGGACAAAAATGTTAAGCTTTTACGTATAATCGTTCATAAATTTTTACATGGTTATATCAACTGCTTCTTATATAAGTACCTATATATCTTTCTTTTAATCCACCTGAAAAAACGAACAATTTTATACGATATACATTTATAAAATAGTATTAATTTTAGGGGAGGATGGGGCAATACGGGAAAGTTAACCCTTGATGATAAATTCAAAGTTTTTAAGATCAAGACTTTTTTTAATTATTTTTATCCTTTATACTATTTTTGATAATATTCTTCCAAATTAAACGAAATAAGTCGTGAAGTGCAACTTGTACTTGCGCAAAGAGTATTCTGCACAATCAATAGTTTTTATGGATATAATAAAATTTTGTATTTTGAATTAATTAATAGTAGTCTTCATAGTCTTTGTTAAATTTGTTAAACTTGTTAAATGTTATTTATGTTATTCTACGTAATAGATAAAAATCATGAACGACCTATTTGCAACTGTGTTAATTATTACATATTTGATAGTTATGACAGTTATTTTATAGTTTTAAACGAGTTCTCGATTTCAATTTAACAAATAACATGCTCTTCGCCAAATTTTTTCTCGATTTTTTTCTTCGAAATAACACATTTGACATGTTATAGCATGTTTAGCAAAGATTATGAAGACTACTAATATATGTCATTAGAAAAGACATCTTTTGAAATGATATTATCGAATTTTTTTTTTTTTTTGAATGATTAAAATTTGTATTTGCTAGACCAATATTAAATATTAAACATTATTAAATTCTGTTATCCATTCGAATTGAAAATTCCAGTGTTTATTGGAATCAACCTTTAAAGAAATAAAAATACAAACAGAAGTGTTAATTTCAATTTGAAACCTTCAGTCTCTTAGTATTGATGGTTACGAGTTATCAAGACCAAAAGCTCAACTGATACACTGTTCTGAAAAACTAATACACAACACATAAACAACCATCGCTCACCCTCTGTCTCGGCAGTGTAGGTACGAAGGGTAACGATCTGCTGCGTACCACAGGTCTGTTGCACAATACATATTGTATTATAGAGCACATCGCACCGCTCCATTACCTACGGTGTCTAGACGGAGAGCGAGTTACGTTTGTATACCTTATACTGTACAGCTGTGTAGCGCGCATGACCGTCAACGTGTTAAACAAAATAAAACATTTAAAATTTAATCATATAGCAGTAGTGTAAATAAATTGTTGTTTTCCCTTTCTTATCAATGGAATTTTTTTTTCTTTTTTTTTTTTGACAAAAGTCCTGTCGTACAGTTAATAAAATTTAAGGATTTAATGTATAAATATTTATTTGTTGCTGAGCGAATACACAAAGACCAGAAAAAAATAGAAACTTGAAGAGATATATATTATTGTTTGTTTAATATCCACAGCAAGAACACTTTTGCGGATAATACTCAAAAACATAAAAAAAAAATTCAACTTCACTAACACAATATTACAAAAATTCTTTTTATTTTCCTTTGGCCGCTTTTCTCTTCTTTTCTTTGACTTTTCCTTTTTCTTTTAATAATCTGCTATTCACATATTTGTGTGCTTGAATTTCTTGTACATAATCGATTCGATCATAGCAGAATGTTTGTTCTTTTATTATGATGTCAGGGCCTCCTCGATTGTTAATAAATAAGTCACTTAGAAATTAAATGTTTTTCCGTGGTCCTTCAACGATCCGGTAGCTATCATTCTGCAAAATTGGAAGTCAATTGTTCATGTGAATGAGGTATGAAAATAAAATATTCAGACAGTCACTTTCATAAGCAAATTTGTAACTGAAATTTAACATTTCCGAAAAAAAAAATTGTAGAATATAAATGAGTTGCCTAGTATCAAAATCTACTAATTCTACTTTATAAAGATCATAGGGAATCGCAAAAAAACGTAACTCAGTTCAGAATTGATTTTTCGATTAAAAAGTCATAATTATATTAACTAACAAGGTAAAAAAGATGATTAATACTATTATCAAAAAACAAAATTATCGTTTTACCCCTTTTTTAATCAAAATTTTTGAATTTATTAGGTTTTGATAGTAACGTTTATATAAAGTGCGTTTTAAAACAGAAATTATAAGGGAAATTTATTAAAAAAAAAAAACTTGATTCAGCAATATTGGATGTATCAGGGTTAGACGATACAATTTGTTTTATAATATTGTAAACTATTTTCATTTTGTCACTTAAAACCAAAGTGCTTACTTAGTAATTCATTTACATCTACGATTTCATTATTTAAAATTTTAGATAAATACTAAAATACAAATTTTACGTGAAAACATAATTTTATACTTCGTACGTCCCGCATGTCAGTGAAAAAATTAAAATTTGAACGGTTAAAATCTAAAATATAGGTTATGTATGGGTATTTAGCAGGATTTGTCAAGTTTTCAATATAATTTTAGCAGGATTTGAAAATTATGTTATATTTCAGTTGCAGGTTTCTTTAGTAAGCAGTTAAAATTACAACAAAAAATATTAAGGGGCATATGCCTTGTTGCATTTAAAAATTACTAGCCCTAAAAAATCAAAAAATTCGAAAAGTGCATTTAGTAGATTTTGATACTAGGCGACGCAAATGCAATGTCTATTGCACATATGTACATATGGACAGAAAGAATAACGTTGTTTAATTGTTTGATTTATGTATCAACTGCTATGGTCGAAGTTGTTATGATTGGATTTCCACTGTATATTGTTAATATAACGTAATACGTTTAGTAAAAATATTTTTTTTGTTAACAAGTAAAATAGTAAGCTTTGAAAGAGACATAATAAAATAGTGTTTGTTTGTTCTTTCAGAGTGTTTTCATTATAATTTTCACGAAAATTTCCACTATTAAGAAATTTTGTTTGTACCTAATATATAAGTTTAATAAAATGTTAGTTTCTTATTCTTTGACTCTTTATATCCTACAAGTTTTGCAAATGTCACGTAGTAAATTTTATTAATTTGGAATAATCTTGAAAACTTTCCAATCAATTAAAAAAATTCTTTAACTGATTCATAACCTACATTATAATAAGTATAGGCTGACTGCATTTTAAAAGTTTAAAATATTAGACATTGGTATCCGCAGAAAAGGACCCAAAATAAACGGTTGGACGAATTTTCACCAAATTCTTCTCAAATACCATGAAACTCCTGAGAAATATAAACTTTAAGCGAAAATTGCCCTTAAAGTCATTGGGATCCCAAAATGAAGGGACGATTTTACGAAATCTATTATTAAGGTTTTGTAGAAAATGAGTGTGGAGTATAAATTCTCTTTCAGAAGTTTTGTGGCTTCAAAACGCACCAAAAGTAAACAGTTAGATGACGTGTACTTAACAAAATCATCATGAAATCAAAACTGACCGCCTACCAGAGTTCCTGAACGTTCAGAGAGAGTTCAGAATAAATGACTTGACGAATCTTAGCCAAAAAGAAAATGATCGTAAGTTTAAAACTCCTCCTGGGGTCCTTAAGAGGATCCAATATTGAGGTGCTCCTAAAACTGTCAATACGGTTGTCTACAAAAAGAGCTCAGGATGTGAAGATTAGATGTCGCGAACAGAGCGAAGCCATAAATCAAATAATTTTAGGTGGTTCAAACCACAGAGCACAGTTGATTTTGATAGCAAAATTAACAAAATTTGCCTTGAAATCAGAAACATTTTACAAGAAACTCAGTAAAAAGTTAAATTTTTTTTTAGATATCTCATAAGAAAAATGAAATATTTTACAAAATTTTCGAAACCATAATACCGCGGTTTTCCGATATCCGTACTACCATTATGCGTACCGTTTGTGTGTGTTTGTGTATACATACACAATCTACGTGACAAAATTTTTAATGTAAATAAACATTTTTATGTAAATAAAACTTCAATTTTTAACATATACAGGCGATTATTTTGAAAGTTAACATAAATATATGATAATAGTAATAATAAAAATTATTAATACACATATATATTATAATTTCTAAGCTTACAATTAGAAATAAATATTATGTAGCTAGAAAATATGACTTAAAAATTTATTTTTATAAACATATTTTAATTTTTATTAAAAAATAAATTGTCTAGAGAAACATCCTGTATATGATTCCGTTAAGGGTACCACGTGTATGTATTGTCGTACGGTTAACGGAATATCAGTGTAATTGAAATTTTATACAACTGTTTTATTTTTACATTTTGCCGGATTGAAATATTTAAATTTTTTATGGATACAAAATTATTTTACATTTTTCAATAAAATTATAATTTAGTTACAAACACTCCCACCACTAGCAGCACCAACACCACCACCATTACAAAATTTATGTTCATAAATGTCAAAAAAAAAGTGAAGAACGAAAGATGAAAAATTTAAATAACGTTTGAAACGTTATAGTCGAGAAATATTTCAACTTGTTAAAATATTCTACTTCGTCTTGTTATCCCCCGTACACAATAAACACTACACTACTGGTCACAAATGAATCGTTCACCCATCAAAATTTTTCTACAATGATACCCATTTATGTAACCTTTCTTGGAACATCAATTTTATTGAAATCCGAAAAGAAATCTGGAAACTCTTGTCTTTCAATCTATGCATAGCAATAAAAAATATTTCAAAAAATAATTCTATTAAGATATGTAGGTATACAGTGTTGTGAACTAATATTACTAACATCAGTATTAGAATGATGTTTTTGTGTGGTCATTTTTTTCGATATCGGAATTTTTGGTTTTTAAAAAAGCAACATACAATGAATTAAGTAATTAGAAGTAAACATGTTTACAAAATTTTATTGAATTTTAGTTAATAAAATTATTTTGGTAACGTAAAAGCCCCTATACCGAAACGCGATCATATATCCGAACAATTTTAACATTTATTTATTAATGAAGTTATTTCTGAAAGAGACCTCTGATAACAAAAATTATTATTAATAGAATGATTATTTTTCAATTTAAATTCACTTTCGCATTTAATGTTTCTTTACTTAATCAAAAAAGTACATATATATATATATATATATATATATATATATATATATATATATATATATATATATATATATATGAAACACAATTTTTGTTTAATACACTATTTTGATCCTTTATTTACGTATGATACTTAAACCATGCTATGTTTCCTACTTTGACATCTAGACCTCACTCTATGTGTCATATTACTCATATTACACGTCTGTTTGTATATCGGTCCCCAACTTCTAGTGTCATTAATATTTCTCTGTTGACATTTTGTAAAAGAACAATATTAATAAATAAAAATTTTTGGTTTGTATTTTTTTTGAAAACATATTCATTGGATGAAAAAAACTTTCTTTCATGCTTATTAAGAAAAAAAAATGGGTGTTTAATTTATTGGTCAATTTTTATAAGCCAGTTTAATTACACACCTAAAAATAGTGTTCCGGTATAGGAGCTTTTACGTTATATGCATAATTAAGTTAGGGCCGTACTTAGAAAAATGTGGAACCATCGTGGAGCCAGTCATTTGCGATTTTCTCAAACTGTTAATTCCGGAAAAATTCCTGTGGTTTTACAGTCTACAGGGTGCTGTGAGTCACCCCTGCAAACGACGAGAGGTATTTACTTTCCACCCTGTATATATACATATATAATACACAAAATAATACTAAAATGATCAAAAAATTGTATCAGTAACTTTCGGAGATATAGGCTACTAAAGATAAAGATAAAAAAATCCCCAGTAAATAAAATTTTTCCCCGCGAAAGTTAAAATTTTTTCAAGGTATACCAACACTTTTTACGATGTAGTGTACATCAACAACACAATATTACAATACCATAATAGGAAAGAATGAATTATATGTGTTATAATACTTATATCCATACAAATAAAGCGCCTTCTACATAGACAGACTTGCAGAATTCCCGGGTATTCTTATCTCTGGTGGTAGTTGAACACATAACAATAGATATCCTAAATAACATTTTTACTTAGGGTAGGGCGGGATAAAAAAAAGACAAAATCAAATCTTTTCATTTTTCATGTAGAAAATATTTGAATTTTTAGACAAAAAAATACTGTATGATGTTAAATTGTTTGCATTTTGTGTTTTTGCATGTTTTTTCACTCAAGCTAATGACATAAATCTATAAAAATATAAAAACCTTGTCTTTTTTTTATCTGCCAAATGGGGTAAATAAAGACAGTGGAGGGTAAATAGAAGACAGAGCTCTAACTAATGGGATATTGCAAGTACATGATTGGAAGAGTAAAATAAAAAATAGACAGCTTGGGTAATTAGCAGTACAACACTTTTTATTTCACAACTCTATCTCTACTACAAAATTTTTTATAGATATATTTAAATTTTATGTATTTTAACAAAAACTTTAGCTAAAATTAAGCAGTAACAAAAGTTAGAAAAAGTTATCTGATGCAAAAGCTTGACTCATAAAAATTTCTTTGGACTTTAAATATTAAAACAGTTTTTATTTCACAAACGTACAACTAATAAAAAAATTTATTGTAGCTCATTAAAAAACCAAATTTGCTAATTTGAGATTGTCTTTTTTTTACACCACTTTACATAAAGTAAAGAAATTAATCAAAATAATCTATGAATGAGTTAAAAATACTAAATGTGTGCCGTAAAGCATAGTTATACATTATAAAAACAAATAAATTTTCATGGGTCAAAAATACAAATTTTCGAATAAGCTGAAATTGATGTCCATGAAAACCGTCTCCTTACTAGCAAAAAAATTGTTTTATTGAAGAATCAGTATTTTTTTAATCCATAAAATATACATAAACATGCCATTATCTAGTTTTAAAATGAAAATCCTTGTCAATAATTTAAAATTTTTCTAAATGTTAACCCCTTGTTTTGTCTTTTTTTACTGTACTTCACATTATTAAAGCATGTAGAATAACAAGGAAAAAAAATACTGCACTCTATCTTATCAGATTTTTTACTTACTGAAAAAGTTTATCGTCGCGGAATGAAAGTTTTTCGCTCACGAATAACAGAAATTTGGGAGAAAATTTTTTTATGTTATAAAGCCCTCTCCAAAAAATAATTTTTTGGCCTAGACAGTTTAAAATACTAATGTATTTTGTTGTAATATTTTTTATTTTTCGAATTTAACACTATTGAGCTTAATATAAGTATATCTTTTTTTTACCCCACTCGAACAGTGTCTTTTTTTTACCCCGCCCAACCCTAAATATAAATTTTCATCTTCTATATATGTATGTGAGAAGAATGGAGAAACACACTGGTTTTCAATAGCTAAAAACTTTTCTTTCAATTTTATATTAACTTACCATTTTCTTTTTTTTTTATAAGTAAAATTAAATAACAGTTAGAAATTGTGTTATTGATGTTTTAAAATTGTATGACGTTATTTATTTTGAAAAGCTTCCATAACATTTTATTGAATTATTGATGGAGAAAGAATGAAAAATTGGTTTTTAATACGTTCCTGGATGCACAAATATACTCCGCCACCCCCCATGCCACGTGTTGGAAGTATTATAAAGTGTAATCTCTTTTCTCTGTCAGAAGTGAATCAAAAAAATTTCGTGGTGAAATTCAAGGTAAAACGTGCTATGGATTGGTTAACCGGCATGTGACGCCAAAGATGCGTAAACAGTAATATGGGACCCAAAAGACCCAGACTGGGCGAACAGCCAGGGGCTTTCAAAAATTTTAATTACAAACTTTGGGACTGTTTTGAATTACAAAATTTACATGTGACGTTCAACAGGTCTACAGGAGCAGATGAAAGGCAGACGAAAAGAAAAAAATTCGTGGTACACTTAATTATATGTGCTTTAGGAGGGGGGGGGGGTATTCTAGTCTAGAGGCTCGATTTTGAAGTGATTTTACGGGCATAATAAAAAAAAACAGTAAACATTTTTAGTATCCATTTTTTTAACAGTTTTTTATTGATATTTAAAAAGTATAAAAATGTATAAAAATTTTAAAAAACATTCAAAATTGAAATGGGTACAGGCCGGCAAAGTGGGGACTCAAACAAAAGGTGTCTCCTGGTTGACGTGATTCCAACCCTCCGATAACTATCGATAGTTGAAACTATCGATAGTCGGTACTATCGGTAACTATCGATAGTCTCGACTATTGATAGTCGAAACTATCGATAGTCGGGACTATCGATAGTTCTCCACCACTAGTAAATACTAATTGTCACAATATAAAAGTAATTTACTTTGATGAAATAAATATGTATGTTTGTTTGAAATATATACATTGAAAATTTTATTTTTAACTCTGGCAAGAGAATAGGCTAGTTGTCTCTTCTTTTTTTTAATTTCAAATGTTATCGAGTGCCTGTGAAACATTATTAATGTATGGCGGACTCTTGTCCGTATTTTAAACATACACCAATACTCATATGTTCACTTAATGTCCAGCTTTGGCTGATACTTGAACACTCCATGTACTTTGGCAAATGGCCAATTCATTATGTTAATTAAAATTCACATAGTGTTTGAAAAATTATCAAAACTGGATCGGCTGGGGCTCGAACCCGGATCTCTTGGTTACTAGCCAAGCGCCTTACCAATTAGGCCACCGACCGTTCGTTCGAGTGCCACTCCAATTTTGATAATCAATCAAACACATCCTCTCTTTGATGCGAGACGCAGTTACATTTTGTCTCTTGTAATTACTTTACCTTTTACTTTTGGAGCAGTTAAACATGTTTTGTGATATTTATCACTACAACAGGACTTAACAAAATGTCAGTAAGTGAAAATATTGCTGGCCCTTCAACTGCCGCCGTAGGGAAGATTTGAATTTCTTTGGATTCGAATTATACCTACCACCTAACCTCTCGTTTTATAACAAACTATCCGGTATATTTCTCTAAAGTCATACATGGTCATAGGTATGGATCATCCTTTCAGCCCTCTCTCTCTTCCCCACGTACTTTTATTACGAACATATACGATATCGACCGAATATAAAACAAAAACTGATGAATGGAATCCTTTGAACTGCGTTTGTACAGTGGTTTGATGTCGCTCTAGTAGTATATTGATGGGTATTCTTGTCACACGAGTGGTTGGAGTGGAATGAGGTGCCAAAGAGGAGAGGTGCTATATATACATATATGAGGGGTGCCACACCATAACGTTGTAAGTGCCAAAAAAAGAAGCTTTTTAGTAGAGACAAAAAACCGTTTTAATTGAGAAATAACTTTCATTTAATACACATAATTAACATACAAATTTGTAATATTCCAAAAAACAGTAATAATTTTAATATTAATTTAAAGAAAACTGAAAACGACAAAACGTTCTAAGTGCCATTACTTATGCAAGTCATAACGCTGTAAGTGTATCTCTACTTGCACTTATCAAATTAAACTAAAACTTTTAAGATATCTGTTTTATGAAGCTTTGATAAAACAATTTATTTTCTCCTGATAAATACGGTAACATGGCATGAATGTCCTTCTTCTTCTCAGCAGCTAAAGGTACAGATGCTCCCTTCATCTCAATTTCCAAGTCCTGAAAATTCGTCTTTGTGACTTCAAGTTTCAACAGTAGAATTGTTATCCACTGGGCAAAGTCCCCGTAACTTTTCTTTGTAGCCGAAGATATCTGTAGTTTTTTGGTGTTAATTATCGTTTTAGCCAGATTCATCCAATCAAAAAACGTTTTAGTCTCCACTATTGAGAATAATATTTCTTTACCAGCATTCGCAACAAGCTCAATGAGGTCTCTTGCAATAAGTGCGGCTTTGTACACTTTTTTGTTTTCTTAATAATCGAAAAATCACGATAGCAGGCACAAACAACGTTATGACTTGCTTTTTAACAATATTGAGGATGGGGCCGTCACAGAGTCTGGACGGTCGGAATTTTAAGGGTGCAGATAAACACCAGCATATACAACGCTTTACTGCAAAAAAAAAACGTATTCGAGTTCGTGTGGCACTTACAACGTTATGGTTTGGCACCCCTCATATGTGTGATGGTGAAAGATAATGATTGAATATGTATAGATTTTATTCTACATATATAGAGATGGCGAACGTCATCACGTTGCCAGCAAACAGCGAATGAATGATAGACGCCGACAAAATTGAATGTGAGGCTTTTGAAGGTGAAGCTTTACACATAATATTAATATATGAAAGAGCTTCGATATATATATATATATATATATATATATATATATATATATATATATATATATATATATATATATATATATACCTGCTCATTGTATGCTACTGTTTCTCGCTGTTGCTGACATCTATCAAACAACAAATAAACGACTATCGTGGAGTATCGTGTCTGTTTCAATCACATCCCCCCCTTCCCGAATATTTGTTCATTCATTGAAGAAAAGCAATTCCAGGCTCCATTCGTTGTGTGTGTATAAATGTTATTTACTTTACTATATGTGGTAATTTATTACCATAGAAAATGTTTCAATATACAAAGACGACCAAAATAAATCTTTTGAGACTGTTTGACCGTTTGAAACAAAATTTTGAGAAATAACTATCAATAGGATATTTGGATATTGACCGTTTTCAAAAATAAAATTCAAATTTATACATTGTTGTTGACATAAAATGACTACATTTAATAAAAATTGTGTGTCTCTGGTTTCGTCAATTGGCAGGGTGCGAAGTATATGGTGGGGACAATTAAATCGATTGCAGCGTGAGTAGTGGAGAAAACAAGCACTAATACAGGCTCATATGTGTTTATAGTGCAATAAATAATATTAAATAAAAATATTTACATTGATTCACTTTGATTATAAACGCAGTTGCAACTAATATGTCATTCCTTATTTATCTGGCAACAGTATTAACGTCTACAGGTCAATCTATAAATACAGAATTAAAAATATTTGATGTATTTTAACTCACATGCAATGATGTTTCATAAGGAGTTAAAGTTATTGACGTTTGTCTTATGGCTCTACATTCAACTAAATGACTTATGCCAGCATTTCTTAATTCTCGAATTTCCCTGACATACTTCACCATCACCAGCAACTTTTTCCTCTGCATAGTCTGGGGTTAGAAGGAAATACTTGATAATTATATCCATGTTAACGTCGATAATAATTGTTTAATTACTTTTTTAATACAACTATTATACTTCATCCAGTATTTTATACCTCAAATTGTTCAAATTTATTTATAAAAAAATTAATTGTAAATAGCAAATATTTGTACTATTTAAGGTTTTTTAAAAAATATTTTAAATTTATGTATTTTCAGGGTTACCATTATTTATATTCGTTAATGAGCCTGAAAAAATGTATATTATAGATGTCGTTGCCATCACGCACCCAGCCAATACTGAGACGTTGACGTAAAGCATTGATTTAGCGGGAAATTTGAAATGTTGTCAAATAGTATTTTTTCTCAATGAACAAGACAGTGTCTACTGTACAATAAAATATACTTTCCCAAATTCCGGAAATATTTAAATGGTTCATTAGCATAAAAATAACCTCTGTTCAACAAGTAAAAAAAAAAAAAAAACAATAAATTATTCAAAAACAATAAGAAAATTAATTATATATCTGAAAGCCAAGTGAAAGTATTAAATCAAATGTCAAAACAGTTTGATAAATTATCTACCTTTTTGCTCGTTTACCGAATAATTTTTTTTTTTTTTTTTTTTTTTAAGAATTGCAAACGCTTTTACATAATTTAAAATAATTTTCTTTTATTATAATTAAATTTTTTTCCCGTATTGCAAAAGAAAAATAATGTGTGCGAATGCAAAGGAAACCATTTATGTACCTGCTTTGTCCCGAATAGTTCGTTCGATCGTCACCGACTGACGACTATTCATTTGTTACTCGATTCTTTTTGTTTCATTGAGCATTACTACCAACACAACACAAACGAAAGCACCCACATCCACTGCAAGTTGCACCCATCCACAATGAGAAAGAGATAATATCTTCTATTGGTCGATTGGTTGGTAACTGTGTTGTGGTATGAATATAGTTGAATATCAACCAACTTCATACCATTCATTAATGTGGCACGTCAGATGTTTGACGTTGGATTCAATACTTTGACGTTTGATACAATATAGTAGTGTTGTGTGACGTATGATGTGAGGAATTGTATGTGTTGTGAATATGTTATCTGCTTGTCGTAGAATGTCTGGCTTGGTGTAGACATAGCTTAATGTGATGTTAACTCGTAATTCATTGTGTTGTTATATTATAAAAAAAAAATTAGAAATAATACTTAAAAGAAATGACATTGATTCAAAATATTATGCAAACGACATAGCATAAGTGTTGTGAATTAAATATAAATATAATAGAATAGTCAGAACGTACCTTACAAGGAGAGATTCCGAGTTGGGAAATTCACTTTTGGATGAAACTTACAATATTAATGGAATACCTTTAGGGTGTGAACATAGTAAAATAGTAAAACGCACTAGCCAGCCATTTTCGAAAAAAATACCCTTAAAGTTTTAAAAAGTTTTTTAATGTCTTTTATACGAATTTAATATGATGTTCAGTCAGAGCGAAACTAGCTTAATGGTTAAAAGAATTGGTTGGTATCCTGGAGTCAAGGGTTCGAGGCCGGGTCCATCCAGTCATTTTTTTTTTAAATTTTTTTATTTTATTTGAAAATTAATGTTTAATTTTGCAATATATACATTACAACAAAAATTTTATTTGTAACAATAAAATACAATTATTATGAAATTACATTATTACTGTTAGCGGCTGTTAGCATTAAGAAATTATTAACATTAATTTTTTATAGCTGTTATACCCCAAGTATAGGGGCATATTCGGTCATTCAAATCTTTGACCATCTACCTGAAATTCGCTAGAATTAACCAACCCTTATACTTGGGGTATAACATCTATAAAAATTAATGTTAATGATTTTTTAATGCTAACAGCCGCTAAGAATGTACTTTTATAATAATTGTATTTTATTGTTACAAATAAAATTTTCTTTATAATGTATATATTGCAAAATTAAACATTTCTTTTCAAACATAAATTATTTACATTGTGACAATTAGCATTTATATATTATATTATTAATTTCTATAATATTTTAAATTAAATACAAAATAAAAAAAATTACTGGATGGATCCGACCTCGAACCCGTGACCTCAAGACACGAACCAACTCTTTTAACCATTGAGCTAGTTTCGCTCTGACTGAACTAATGCGTTTTATTATTTTACTATGTTCACACCCTAAAGGTATACTATTAATATTCCAAGTTTCATCCAAAAGTGAATTTCCCAACCCGGAATCTCTCCTTATTAGAGTTTTTTTCCAAATAGGTTGACGTTACATTGAATTTACATAAGAAAAAAGGTCAAGAATTATTTGAAATGAATTCTACGAACTCTCTAGATACGAAATCGACGGCAGGACACAATAAATGACTGGATTTAAAATAATTTAAATTTAGTCAAGAAATTTTTCTCTGACACTACTTACCGATCGAATGAAACACTCGGTCAATTAAATATCATATTTGGTTGGTTCGTTTTCCCGCGCATACAAAATTCTTTTTAATTGTTCACTTTTTATTCCTCATGTTGTTGCTCTTTCTTCATTCTATTCTTAAACTACGTGGACAAGAAGGGGAGCGGGCGGAGGTGCCTGTTGGCGGTTAGTCGCCGTTATATTGTGTGCATGTGGTCGACGACTTTGTTATTTAATTTACGATAACAATGAGTTTTCCAAAACACACACACACTCAGAGAGAGAGAGAGAGACAGAGAAGGAGACAGACAGAGACGAATAGTACTGGATGGGAACTAAAGATGATGCTAGTGGCCTCGTTATGTTGTTCCTCTCTGGCCATTGTATGTGTGTGTGGTATTATTTTTTGAATAGAAGGATTTTCATTATTATTATTTCCGTATTCTTTTTCAACACTTTCTTTCGTCAGTCGTCATTTCTTTTAATTAGGGTTAAAAAAAATAAAGAAATGACATGATGCGTGCCAGCCATTCTCTTCAATTCCGTTTCCCATTATTTTTATAGTTGATTCCACTATTGTACCACTTACTGTGTTTCTCCACGGACATGAACTTCTCTTCGTCTACGGCGTTAGTTAATAAAAATTGTATAAAAGAAATAAAAATAATAAGGATTGCGTTTATTGTCAAATACTAAGTATTTGGGTCAAATTTTTTATGTAGGAACATCTCTAGTGATGACAGTGGAATTAATGTTTTGTCTCGGTATCGTTGCTGCCCCTTTCCCTGTAAATTATTCCACCCAGTATGTATTTTAGTTCGTGCGAATTTTGGAAGCTTACTGGGGCAGGTATAACTGCTTTGTTCCTGCCCTTAAACATCAGCAAATCCACAGTCGTTTGCTTTAGAAATTCTTAAAAATTTATTTTTTCTTAAGGGGTATTCTAGTCTAGAGGCTTGATTTTGAGGTGTTTTTACGAGCGTAATAAAAAATACCGCTGTCGCAGCATCCTGCATAACATAGCGAATTTCCGTTTATAAAAATTAGTTTTGCGCGGAAACTAGTTGACCTAGAACAATAGGTTAAAGACCTTTTTTATGTAATTTTTTCTCCTCTTTTAAATGGTGTAAAAAAAATTCGCAAAAATTGTTGATTAAGTAGAAATTTTGGCAAAAAACTAATTTTTTGCAAGAACAAAAAGCATGTTCCTGGCATCCGATGTATCTGACTAACGAACTTGTCCAACGATTTGGCATTTCCAACATTTTCACCAAATTTCACAATTGAGTAAGCACTCAAAAAAAAAGGTGTCTCCTGGTTGACGTGATTCCAACCCTCCTGGTGATCTGAAACATAAAATTTTAGTTAATTCTTAATAAACAAGGATGTAGAATTAGTTGGACGTAGCCGATTTGAAAAAATAATTTTTTTTCAAAAAATGGCGTCCATTTAAAAATAAATCATTTTTTTCGCCCTTTTTTTGTCAACTTCGGAAATTAAAAAACAAATTCCAAAAACCCCTACGTCGGACAAATTTTGATAGCATTAAGAAGGTCTGTACCAAATTTTAAGTAAATCGGTGCATTAGAAGTTGAGATATCATGTCAACCGTATCAAAGTAGCTTCGAGTAATTTATAATAAAAATTTGAATTTAACACTGAAAAGATATACAATAAGGGAAAAAATCACCGAAAATAATTAGAATTTCCGTAAGTCCTTTTAGAGGCTTAAAGGTCTAAACTTTGAAAATAAGAAAAAAAAATCGATTTTTTCGAATTTCTAGACTAGAATACGGCCTTAAATTAAGCTCTTAAATATACACTGGACACTTTTTGATGGTCAACCATAGACGTCCAAAGTGAGTGAGGCCTCGCCTTGCCCCGAAGCCTGTGATTTTTCTACATGGCCCCGTAAATGGTCGAACGATGTCTTAATTCTCATTACAGATATTAAAACTTTTCCAAGAGTGAATACTGTATTTTAAATTTGTTTAAAAAAAGTATTTAAGCCGATTTTAATCAAGTTTAAAAAAAAATATTGTACATAAATTAATTAACGTTCCTTATCAAATTTTAATATTTATATTAAAAATAATGAAACACTGAATTCTGAATTAAGAAGATTATTTTATTGGGGACGTTCGTTTGTTTCTATACCCCCCTGTTCCCCGCTAATGCACGACCGCTCTGTTCGTATCTTTTCAATTTGATTAAATTAGCACGAATAAAATTCTTATAATATTACTGGGAACTCGAAGTTCAACTCGCATAGATATTATACATTTTAATTGAGAATTTAATTATAATCCAATTAGAGTTAAATAATAACGAATTGATTGAAACATTAACACCATATTATCATCATTGAAAAGGTTCTTCTATGTCATTGTTCATAGTATAAAAATTTACACAAGTGTACATAGAAATTGTAACATTCCATACAGATAGTTAATATTTTATTGTAAATAATTTTTTTCTCTTACAATACAATAATGGGGCTTAGCTACAGACCAATGAACATATTACATATTATATTATACAGACTAATTAATATAAAACCGTCTAGTCCCGGACAGGGGGTCTAGACCCGGACACTTTGCACCAATCTTCAAATTAAATAAATTCTACATTAACCTGCAACAATAAACATTTGTTCTTGACGTCATTAGAGAGAAAAAAACGTCCTCTAAACAGCTGTACCAATAAAAACTACGGATTTCAACATTTACTATCTCATTTTACAGGATTACTATCCTACAATTTTTCAAAGAAATAAAATGTGTGTCTAACTTACACATGTAATTTTCGTCATAATTGTCATATTGTTTTAGTTTTGACATGTATGTGTTCAGAATTTTATCGCGCATCATTTAATGATGTTTAAAGTTATATTCGATGTATATATAAAGAAAAAATACATATATCCGTTTAGACCCGGACACATCAGTTTATTACACTATGGCCGCGATTCGCATTGGCTGTAACTTCCACTATCCATACGTTATATTCCCGCTAGAATTACGCGGTTTATGCCTCCTTCTAGTGTCATATCGCATGTTTACTTCATAGAGAGGCATACTATGTATTGACCTCTCTCCCTTCTCACAAAATGTTTTGAAGTTTTTGACAGGTTCAAAGATATCAGACGATATAAAACACTGTCCTAAACCCGACGGGAGAGGTTAGTTTGTATGTTATTACATTATTTAAGTAAGTGTCCAGGTCAAGACCGATTTAGGATGTAGACCCGGACACTTAATAATTATTTTTTATTTTTTTTTTTTTTTATTTTTACTTATAATGAAACAAATGGGTCAGGGATACAACAAATAATATACGCTCTTTCTAATGGTAATACTTTTATTGGTGATATCTATGAAGGAAACATATATAAACATAAAATTATACCAAAAAATGTAAAAAAGTGTCCGGGTCTAGACGGTTTTACGGTATATCAATGTATAATTGAGGCAGCCAGATACGATTACGATAATTATGACCTAAAAGTATTCGGTAATATAGTAATCAATGCAATAGCTACGGTGGTATCCGTAGTATTGTCAAAATATAATAATAATGATAAATAAATTTTACTTTTTTGTGAAGAAACTGCAAAATTTTGAAAGAAAACGAGTGGCATTTGTTTTATTTTCAAAACACGTACGTATACAAATTATGTCCTGCAATAATTATAGTACCATTTGCTGAAAAATGGACAATACATTATATTTTTTAAATTTCACCGATCTCACCCTGTTACCTGCCTCAAAAAAAACTTCCTACAAACGGGCTTTACGCTTTTTTTGTCTAGTAGTATATGATAATAGTATTCATTGGTCTGTGGGTTTAGCCCATAACAACATAATAATTGAATATTTTCCCGAGGTATAAGAGCAGCCCGTGTCTTTCTCCATCTTCCCAGCTGTCTTCTTACAAAATTTTAAGTCAATTGGTCACACTGTTGAGGCGTGAAAGCGAGACAAACAAACAAACAAATAAACAAACTAGCTTACATACCATCAGTTGGGGCGAATCTGGACAGTAGGGGCGAATATAGACAGAGCTGCCTCTCGATATTTCTTCGTCAGTGTTATGACGTCAGTGTATGAGGTCATAGATCAATTTCTGCTACTTAATTTTGTCAGTTATGAGTTAGTCATCATTAAAAGCGGTGAGCGTGAAAATTTTCCTTCAATTTATTTTATTTATATTGAAAAGTAAAATTTTTAGTGGTTTACCAATATTTTTTATTTGAAAATCAAATTTTCGGAGACGACATTTTATTAGAACATTTTCCATTGTTATCGGAGAACTACGTTAACAAAAAATTTGATAATTTAAATTTTTATTGGACCCCCTGTAGATATGTAGTTAGTGCGCGCCTGCTTTCCGATATAAAAAATAAAAGAAAATCGCTCAGACAAGCTGCTTAATATTTCCATGTTCCCAAATCGATCATGCATGATAGACTCAAAGGCAAATCGAAATAAAATTCATTTAAATCCAAAATGTTTTATTCCACCCTTCAAAAGTCATTCGCTGATGCAGTTATTTATCTTAGCGAATTTCCAGATTGGAAATTCAGCTATTTTTATCCTTTTATGTCCGATTTTACCCATATGTATAACTGAATGTGATTTATATTGCAAATAAAGCACTGTCTAGATTCGCCCCACACATAGGGGCGAATCTAGACACTATATAACCAAAAAAAAAAAAAAAAAAAATGTTGCAGTACCAATTTTGATATTTTTATAAATTATTTTTTTAGAACTTTTTAGGTAAACTCTAAACAATTTATTGCCAAAAAACTGAAAAAATCGTCCAGATTCGCTCCAACTGACGGTACTCCAAGATCCTGAATTAAAAATATTGTCGTTGTATTTCTATACCCATTACCACATCTGTATCTACATTATTATTAAAATGTGTAACGTCAGTTTTGCAGTAGAGCGACAGATAGACAGACAGACTAACAAGTCGACTGACTAATGACACCATATTGACTGACAATGATTGAAAATGTAAATTTTCATACACGTCCGGCCGACTTTTAGTGTAGTTACTATCGGAAAATTACTATGGAAATTTATACAAAATTCTAACTTTATTATAAAATATTCTACTTTAAGTTGAAAAGAAAAAAAAAAACTTCTTCTTAAAATATGTACCAAATGGTGTGTTAGTATTTAACCTCTAAATTCAGACACACTGTTAATATCGCATCATTTTTCATAGAGATTTTCACATGTTGACAGTGGTGAAAATACCACAGTTTTCAATTCAACCGCGGAAAAATAGCAAAATGTAATTAATTATGTGGAAACCCAGAAAAAAAGGTACGAGAAAAAAAATAAATAATATACATATAATTTTGATAAATTATTCATATTAATTTTAATTATTTTCCCATTTTTCATAGCGCCATCTACGCCAACCGCACGAACAATTTCCACCGCAACATATCAAAAAATTTATTTTCTGAAAAAAAAAGAAAAATGGAAATTTATTTCTGGAACTGTGCATTAATTAAACTTTACACTAAAATAAAAATAATTAACCTCTACTGTTTGTGTAATTGGCATGCCACGCCAAATGGGTCACAAACACATATAGAAATTCACTGAGAGCCGATGGTTGTTTAAATAAAATTATATACACTCGGCTGCATTCGAGTTATTCGCGTCCAAACTATTTCCAACAACCGTTCTAACTGTTTGTTCTAGTATTTCGATGTATCGGTTATTCTGTGTTGACGTTGTGTTTCCGTGTGGTTCGAAGGAATTTTTACTTTTAAGCGAATCGCCATTTTGGAAATTCACTTGTTACGGCGGGTGCCATGACTAGACCTGAACCCGAGTAGTGATGAGCAAAATTAGTCTTGGTCTTGCATTTTTTGCAAAACCAAGACCAAGACTGCATTTTGCAAGACCAAGACCAAGACCAAGACTATAAGTATGGCTGCAAGACCAATACCAAGACTCAAGTGAGCAAGACCAAGACTATAGCAAGAAAAAAGCAAGAATCTTGCTAAATTATTTAAATAGTTTAAAAGTATAATTAATACCGTAAAGAGAGAAAATTCTGATTTTAGAAGGAAAAAATTCGCTAATAAAAAAATGCAAGAAAGTGCAAGATTTTTAGCAATACCAAGACCAAGACCAATACCAAGACTGCATTTTGCAAGACCAAGACCAAGACTCAAACTGCTCTAGCAAGACCAAGACCAAGATTCTTAATGCAAGAACAAGACCAAGACCAAGACTGCCAAGTCTTGGTCTTGGTCTTGCATTTGCTCATCACTAAACCCGAAACTGTGGCAGAAATTTGTTTTGAGGTTTCGAGAAACCGAAAATGACCTTCACTAAAATTTGTGTATATATATACATATATATATATATATATATATATATATATATATATATATATATATATATATATATGTATCCGCGCGATAACTCTTGAACGAAGCTCCAGTTGTTACGAAATTTGGTGTGTAGATCAAGAGTCCCAAATTCTTGAATGAGTTCGTCAGCCAGATACGTCCGATTTTTGGAAGCCAAAATTTTGACCGGTTTTCGCAATTTTTATTGGTTTTTTTGTAAAATCTGGTAAGATTTTAAAAACTTTTTAAATTTTGTTTTACACCATCGGAATGAACGTAAAAAATTATATAAGATTAGCTTTTCAAACATTGTTCTAGATGATCTAGCTTTTAAGAAAAATTAAGAAATTTGCTGGATTTCGTTACAATAAATGCTTAATCGTTTTTGTCATTACAATAACAATATTTATATCTGTTTCATTTCTCAAAATGAAAATTAACTAACTTTTCAAGCGCGCGCCATCACCAATTTTTGAAAATTTGTTCACTGTTAGAGAGCTAAACTATTTTAGGTGCATATAAGTTATGTTATATGAGGTGTGCCAGGGTGTACGGGTTCCAAAAGTGTAAAAAATAAAATATCCAACCGATTCTGAAAATTTTTTCACCTTTAAAAAGTTAGACCCGTTTAAATACATTTATAAACTATAATATATGAGATCCGCTAGGGTCTTGGGGACCCAAAAGCACCAAAAATTAGAATTTTTTCACTATTAGAAATTTAAACTGTCTTAGATGGATACAGATTGTTATATGAGATCAACCAGTGTCAAATCTTTCGAAATTCGCTCTGTTATGCAGGTGCTGCAACAGGGTTTTTTTTTGAAGTTTAAACTATGGAAAAATAATTTTCTGTATTCCTAGTACACCAACACTAGTCCCTTACAGACGGTAAAACGCTAAATCCACCTTAATTGATAACGTATCTGTCCCAAGCAATTTTCCAAACTCACGAACTATCAAAAAAAAAAAAAAAATTGACCCTCCTAACTATAAAACCAAACTTGCAAAAAGAGCAATAATTACAAAACTCTTCATTTCCTGGCTTGGACCACCTTTCCCTATAATATGCGTAAACTGAAAAGTGGAAAATAAAAAATGTGGGATGAACCCCCTTAAGGAGGGAGTTCACGCCAGAAACGGCTAATAAACTAATTTTTTCGAATCTCGTTTTTTGTGTTTATTTTGTTCTATGGCTCTTTAAAAACACGGTGATATATAAAACATGGCCAAAAATTTTTTTTCTAGTAGAAAAATATTTATTTGTGAGCCGCCGCACAGGCAAGTTGCTGCTCCTTTGCAAACAACGCTCGCCCCCCCCCCCCCTCGCGATTTGATCAGTAATATTTAATTTTAGTGTGCACATGAGTTATAGTATGCATTAAGATAATGTTCTTTTATTTATATGCCATTGTAGACGTTTTAATAAACAGTGAGTAAACCGCTTCTTTTGTTATTATTTTTGTTTTTCATATCTCAAGTTCTAGAAAAGATAGAGACTTAATTTTTTTAAAATTTTGTTCATAAACATATTTTGCATCAAGTGGAGTATGCTTTTTCCATTTAAACAATTGTAACTATTTTTAAACATTTTTTTTTTAATAAAAAAATGGGCTTTATAATTTTTAGAAGTTTGGGATTACAATTTTATAGTTAATTTTTAAAATTACTTGAAACCTATACTCAGCTTTATGGACAGGTCCTTTAGGAATAAAATAATAAAAAAATATTTAAAAAATATTCATTTTTTTTGAGATATGGCGTTCCTTGTAAACGTTTAAAAACTTGTGAAAAAGGTCCCCCTCCCCCCACAGGGAAGGGTAATGAATGTTTCAAAAACAAAATTTTCTATTCGAAACCCTCCCTAATTGGAAAAAAAAATTTCAAAAAACAAAATATTCATAAATAAAAAAGTTGCTTTTTTATTTGAACTCCCTCCTTAAGGATGAGTTATAATTCACCACTAGAGTAAATTATAATCCACTCTGAATAGAATCGATGTAAATATTTTACAATTTTTTTTTTTTTTAATTTTATTAAACCCTGCAATGAATGTAGTCTATGTAACCCTTCAGTTATTAAATTCAAAAATAAATTAGTACGATCAACAAAATACGATTATATATAATACTTGGCGCTGTACGAAAGCGCAACGGGGCAGAGGGGTTGGAAATGTTTGGAAAATAGGAATTTAATATGAAAATATGAAATTAAAACAATATAATATGGAAGGGTGAAAAATGCATAGAATGTTCAATAATATAATATTATGAAGTTAATTTTTTGAACATGATTGAATTAGAAGTGAATTATTTTTGGGGGTGTTATGGTGGGGGGGGGGGCGAGTGTAAGAGATGACTTCATTAAATTTTAATTTTTGTTTAAGAGCCGTACATGACCGAAATGAGCCAATAAAAAAAGACGATTGATTTCAAATCAAGTTATTCTATGAACGAATTGTACTTATAGCTCTGCAAAAATATTGTAATTTTCCCCAAAAAAAATGTACGCTTACTCTACTAAAATAGGTGTAAAAAAGTTAATATAAATTTTGGTTGTAATTTCATCGAATAATTTTAGATTGTTCGACTTGTAATTTTCGGAAATAATAAGGGTAGCAGGAACGGTATTTTGTCGTACATTTTTAGGTACAACTCAAAAACGAACACGACTTAGATAAAATTAGATGAAAGTAGTTTTAAAATGTGTAAACAAAACCTTTTTAAAAGCTTTTATTTAACTTGCTATGTTAGTATGTTGGTTTAGATCAAATCTTGGAATCCAAATTTAGACAGGTTCTAATTGAGCTAGAGGTTTCAAATTTTGCATACGTATCTAACCTTGATGACAATGCAATAAATTGTATAATTAGTTTTGTCCGAAATCGCCCAAAACCAAAATTGTTGATTTTTAGTCCTGTGCAACTTCTTGACATTTCGAATTGTCAAATATTGTCCATTGATTTTACATTACAATTTTTTGTTTCCATAGTTATGTTTGATTAGGGTAAATTAACCGATTAAAATATAGGTAAAGAAATTACTTCTTTAATTTTTTTTTAAATTAATTGTAATCAGACTAAAAAGTAGAAAATAAATTAAAATAAAAAAGATGTTTTTTTAAGAAAAAGTTTTTATTTAAAAATGGGCTAAAAAAAAATAAAATAACTTTTACTTGAAAACTGAGGCCTTTAATTAAGTTTGGTAACTACTGAAAAGTAAAATAGCTACACTTATATCCAAAACAGAAATACCTAATTAATGATAACGCTTCAAGCTTTTATAAATTATGTTGCATATTGCTTGCATTATGTTGCCCCCCCCAATTTTCGCGCCTTTTTGGATAAAAATAATATTTCCAAATTCCTTCACTTGGAATAAATGTGGATAAATGACTTCTATTAGTACCAAATTTCAATTCAATGTCAGTAATATTTGTGTTTCTTTTTTTTTTTACAGATCCGTAAAAAATTTACCCTCGACATTTTTTTTAAAAATTTTCTTACTGAAATCCAAATTCCGACCAAAATAATTTATCCTTGAAATCAAATAATAACATTCGTTTGACTGTAAAATTTTTATTTTTAGTGTTCCGTACCACAAAATTGACAAAATGGAAACATTTAAAAATTTGAAATTGAGCACAGAGATAGAGTATGGTGGCCCAACTAATAGACGTAACGTTAAATTTTGATTCTGAATGTTAACTTTAGGGAATAACTTGTAAAGTGAACGAAAAAAGCTTACTGAAACACAAATTCATCAAATTTTAAAACCAATTCATTCTGTACAGTCGTCTACGGAACACTATTTATGCAAGTGTAACGTACACTTGACCAATTTTTTTTTTTAAATTTATATTTATGAGGTTCTTTTGTCTGTTTCATGTCGAATGCCGTATGGCCAATATCATATATATGTATATATAGATATAGTTGTACATCGTATATATAGATAGGTCTAATGTAATAAAATTTATAATATGGAATTATTATGCAAATTTCCGGAAATATAATATTGACAGCAGAACAGAGCAGAGCGCGTTCGTTGATGGTGGAAAATTAAATTTCTATAATCTGCTATTATTTCGTCCCCAGCTCACTAGATAGCGGCTCGATACATACATACGTATGTAGGTACAATTTTGTTTAAATTAGACGACAGAGATAGGAGCGTAAAAGTACGTGAGTAGGACGGCCACCATCTAAGGGGGGGGGGGAGGAGGAGGAGGTAAGGAGGGGAGTAGGGTCGACGGTCGGGCGCCAAAGCGATGGAATGGCTTTTACTCTAACAAGAGAAATATTATATAAATTTTGTCTATATGTATAAGGACTGTCCCGAAGTGTTTTTTTTTTTTTTTTTTTTTTTTTTTTTATAATATTATTTAAGTATTGGACTTTCCATTTAAAACAAAAAATTGTTGTGTTTCATGAATTTTTGGTTATAATTGAAATATGTTTTTATACAAATTATTATAATGTGCTTATTGTTAAAAATTTTTATCATGTAATATTTCAAATAAAGAATTTATATATTTTTTTCCACAAATAATAAAAAACCACAAAAACTTTTTTCTATATTAATAATTTGATTTTAATGCTTACCCTTCTATCAATATCCTTTTAAACTATTTTAATTTATATATTTATTAATAAATAAAAAAAAAAACCTTATTTATAAATAATACGGTAATTTTTACTGAGCTGTAGCGTAATTTAAAATTTTACTATAAATTATCGTAGTTTTTACTTAGCCTGTCACTTATGTCCGCATTACCAGAGAGCTCAGTAATTTTTTACCAGAAATTTCAGTAAAAATTACTGTATTTTTTTCTCAGTGTAGCCAAAACAATGTTTCTCCTACATGCGATCTTATAGATGGCAATAAACGGTTTTACAAACATTCTTTGATATACTTAGAAGTGGCGTAGCGTGTCTTGGAGGGGCCCTGTATCAAAATTAGTTGGGGGGCCCAAATGAAGGGTAAAGATTTCTCACAAAATAAACAAAAATACTTGCATTAAATTAAAATAAATATTTATTGATTATAAGTTATCGCTTCCTCCTAGAAATTGAGCCTAGCCAAACAATTCAAGTTAAATATACACTTTTCTTGCCTTTTTTCCGGCAAATTGATTTACTAAATCATCTATAGCTGATGACGGTTTCAGTTTTTCTAAAATTTCTGCCTCTATAGACAATAATGACAAGTCTAATAGCCGTTCCTGCCCCATCGAAGCCTCATTTTTGAAGTTACCCATGTTGCCAACTTTTGAGCGCACGTTTAACCCGGGAAAAAAAGGGGTTACTTTTTGACTTTTGTCATTTCTGAAGTGAAAACTCTATTATAGGCACGTATGACAGTTTTTTTTATATGTTCTTTTCCCGGGAAGCACGAGATTAAGTGACATTGTGGATAACATTTTACTAATTTTTGCTTACACACGTTAGGGGCCTCTGTAGCCCGGGAGCCCCGTATCATTGATATGGCTGATATGGCGGTAGCTACGCTCCCGATACTTAGCCACTTTGATATACTTAGCAAAAGCGACTTTGGAGTGGTATAGAGCCAATAATGTACAGTTCGTGCAAAAAAGCCTGAATCGATCAAATGTTCCAGAACTACAAACTATAGAAAGATACTGGGCTATAGTGATACGCATATTACGACGAGGTGAACAAACAGCAGAAACATCAAAATAATTCACAATCTAACCATTGGACTGAATTATGGACTATGGACTGCAGCAAGCGATAAATTTACGAATGAAACAGTGCAAAATTTAATGAGACGCGTGAACAGTAAAGTACGGTTATTCAGTAGAAAAAAGTTAACGAAAATAGATTAAGTACAAAAGTAAGTTAAAGGTATAACGTTTTAATAAAAAAATTTTTACAAAAAAATGATCACATTGTTTCTGTTTCGGACAGGAAATAAAACTGTGCAACACTTTTCGCTACAGTCCTTATTATACCGTATCTTTTCATTTTTATTAAATATAAAATATACTATCAGTGGGAGAGTGGCACACAGCTTCCTTGTACTCACCCGTAATAGACATTTATTTAATCTTTAAACTGATTTTGTGCTTAAACTGCATCACTTCACTTAAATTTTGTGTTCTATCATATTATTAAGGTCATGTTTTGAAACAAGAATAATTTTAAGACAAGCACAGGGAGAACTGTTTCTTAACTTTTTCTAATCAGCTGTATATAACTATGAAAATTATGAAACGGCTGATTAGGTAGCTTCCATAGAAAAAAAAAATTAAAGAAACCATTAGACTTTTTAGACGAAGTTCATTCCATGCACGCAGTTTCAACATATTTTATAAATATCCATCACTCTGATTGTATTAAAATTTATAAAGCACCATACATGGTCTAATCCCCATATACTTTCAAAATTTGCGGAAAATGGGACTAGTCGACAGTAAGAGAATCCAATCATGATAATTTTCCTTCAACCTACAACTCATCCTTAATATTTACGATTTTCTTCAGATTTTTCTTATCGACCTTCTTGGTGATAAGGGTGGTGAAAGAGCAGTTTTCAAACGTCGTTCCCAAAAAAATGTTTTAGAAAAGAGATTGTGCTTCAATATTCTTTTTCCTTTGACACCTTACACGATATCCATGGAAAGAACTTTCCACAATATCTGGGTATTCTGTTTTGCCAGTTTTGATACAGAACACTAGAAAAAAAAATACACGGTATATTTTTCGGAAGGATAGAACGCGATCACCAAAAATGATACGAGGAGTGAATTCGAAAAAATTTTTTATTATTTTATATATAATCTACGTTTTGGTAAAAAAAATGTATTTTACCATTTTTTTTTTTTTGAAAAGCATAAAAATATGAAATCTTTTAAATTGTTAGTCGCATATTTTTCGACATGTATTTGCGACCACAACCACGCTTGTTTGTCATATTTGAATATTTTGCAGTTCGTTAATTTTTGGGGTTCCGTAGAATAAATCTCGGAAAGCTTATAATTTCGTTAGTCTTTCTGCACATGCTATAGTTGGTTCAGAAATTTTTCTTAGTTTCTTGAGGTACTTCCCTGGTAAGTGGGAATACCGTTAGAAAATTTTCCATTTTTAACCCCCCCCCCTAGCCGTCCTTTTAACCGCGTGTCTAAGAAGCTTAAAAAATATAGTTACCTACTGGCTAAGGCTACCATCCGATCGAGTTTCCCTGGACTTGTTCTCTTTTTGAGAGCATCTGGGCGGAATTTTCGATACAGTTCAAGTTTTAAAACCTGGTCTGTATCGAAAAGTCCTGCCCTGATGTTTCTCTAATGCCCTCAGAAAGAGAACAGGTCCGGAGAAATCTAGACAACGGTAACAGTCTGTACTACTAGCACTTGGTAAGAAGAGTTGATCGAAATTTTGTACGAAGGTATCTTCTGGTATCGGTAAACATCTCTTAAAATGCTGAAAAATGAATAAAATTTTTATTTCTGGTTTTTGCATAACATGTTGTGATATTACTTAATGCTTAATACCATTCACTAACACTCTAAATGAAAATATCTTTTTCTAAGGAAAATATTAAGAACCAAATTATCACAAGTGCAAGTAACATTGTCGTATATATTGCACCTACTGAGGAACCCTAACTTAACGCGTGTCCATTGCGAACTCAGATAATTTTTTTTTGTTGAAATCAGTTCCAAGAATGAAAAATAAAAATTTGTTTGTGTGTTAAAAATTTGTATTGGAATAAATTTTTTTTTAATTAATACTGACATTGTTTATTTTAACTAAATTTAGATTTTTCCATCCTTTTTGTTCGAAACTATTGATTTTCTTGTTTCTGCGAAAAAAAATCTAATAATAAATACCCCCTGTCGTGGCATCCTGTATAACATAGCGAATTTTCGGTTATAAAAATTACTTTTTCTCGACAACCCGTATACATAAGATAGTAGTTCTAAACGTATTATATCATTTTTCCCCTCTTTGAAATGGTAGAAAAAAAAATTCGAAAAACTTTTAAATTATGGCAAATTTTGACAAAAAGCTCATTTTTTCGAGGTTGCGGGTATCGGACGTGTCTGGCTGAAGAACTCATCCAACGGTTTAGGACTTTCAATGTTTTCACAAAATTTCGTAAAAATAAGATGTTTTATTCTTGAATTATCGTGCAAACACATATATACATATATATAAATTTTAGTGAATATCATTTTCGGTTTCTAGACACGTCAAAACAAATTTCTATCATAGTCCCGGACTCAACAAGTCTCGTCATGACAGTGGATGTAATAGCTGAATTTTCAATTCGAAAATTCGCTAAAATGACGCATTTAGTGAAGCAGAAAGTACCCATCCATAATTTTGCTATAAAATCGCCCTAAAATAAATAAATAACAATATATAAATTATATGAGCCGAGTTGATAGGAAACTGTAATTCGTACCTAATAGAAAAATTTTATGACATATCGTAAAAATCAATTTTTTTTGTTTTTTTCAGTAAATTAATGCCCAATAAAGTTGATGTTTGATTCAAATTAGAATCTTTAAAACTGGACACCAAAATGGGGAGACGAAAACATCGATATTAAATTAAATGTATCGAGTGTTTTCTGAAACTGAAGCCACTATGAGTAGAAAATTGATTCCTTAGACTACAATTTACTTCTTGAATGAATCTATATTGTTTATATTGTTTCCTTGTTTACCAATTTTAGAACGAAACCTTCCATTTGTTCTAGATTTTCAAACCATTATGTTAGAGAAGAAAAAAATACATTGCCAATAGGAGGTTCCACAAACAGACTTATATCTAATCTTTAAAAAAATTGAAGTAAAAAAATGTTTTTTTAAGAAAAAGCTTTTGTTTAAAAATGGGCTAAAAAAAATAAAATAACTTTTGAGTGAAGTTTGAAGCAATATGCAACATAATTTATAAAAGCTCGAGGCGTTATCATTAGTTATTTCTGTTTTGTATGTTTTGCATATAAGTGTAGCTATTTTACTTTTCAGTAGTTACCAAACTTAATCAAACGCCTCAAGCTTTTATAAATTATGTTGCAAATTGCTTCAAACTTCACTCAAAAGTTATTTTATTTTTTTTAGGCCATTTTTAAATAAAAGCTTTTTCTTAAAAAAAACATTTTTTTACTTCAATTTATTTTCTACTTTTTAGTCTGATCACAATTAATTTAAAAAAAGAATCAAGGAAGTAATTTTTTTACCTATATTTTAATCGGTTAATTTACCCTAATCAGACATAACTATGGAAACAAAAAATTGCAACGTAAAATCAATGGACAATATTTGACAATTTGAAATGTCAAAAAGTTGCACAGGACTAAAAACCAACAATTTTGGTTTTGGGGCGATTTAGGACAAAACTAATTATACAATATTGCATTGTCATCAAGGTTACACACGTGTGCAAAATTTGAAACCTCTAGCTCAATTAGAACCTGCCTAAATTTTGATTCCAAGATTTGATCTAAACCAATATACTAACGTAGCAAGTTAAATAAAAGCTTTTAATAATTAACATTATACAAAACCAAAATTGTCCAGGAAGCTCTAACAATATTGGCAGGGAAAAATTAGAAAATTTATTATATTTCATAAATGATCTTAATTCTTCCGCTACTTTAATAGTTTCGAAAACGAAATTACATAATATTACAATTTAAAAAAAAAAAAAGTTTTACTGAAGTAAGAATTGAACTCATGGCCCTCAGTACCTACTTACGAGCCCCTAGCCTACGTACCGATCCAAACAACTCTATACTAGTGATTTGAAATTCTTTACTACAGTAAATATATGGTGGGTCATCCAAACAACCGATTCGAGACGAAATTTTTAGGAATTCATCCGGTATATAACTTATGCTCGCAATATTATTATATACATAATCCTGTTGGTGCGTAATGTGATTTAGACTGGCCGCACTATTTTATTTCGTACTGTTTACCCTATTTACTATTCAGTGTCAGTTCGCCCGATATCACTGACCAGTCAGTCAGTTAGTCAGTCAGTCATTCAGTGCGTAGGTACTACATCAACCTGACTATATTTGTTCCCCCTACAATATCGCACAAGATCCCGTGGGACTAACAAAACAATGTGTCCATATACACATAGGTATTATATCTATTTGTTCTGTTATATGTACATATATGCGGTAATGTAGGCGTTGGAGAGGGTGGCGGGAATGGAGAGGGGGTAGAAGTGATATACGTCTACTATTTGTTCATAAAAAAACACAGCAGTTATTTTATTTCTAATAAATTAGAGGTTTTTTTTTAGAAAGAACTTCTAAAACAAAACCTTTTCTATTTTGGAAGAGGAAACTGAATTGGGTTGGTAGCGATTCTAGTTTTTGAAGGCTAATTTCATTTTCGAATGATTTTAAATAGCTAATATTTTAAAAGTATACTATAACGGCCAAACAGGTCGTAGTTTCAAAACCAAATAACTGTAAAATTAAGTACATATTACCACCTAAAAATGGCAAAGAAAAGATTTCCATATTTTTTGGTTAATTTTTTTTTTTATTCTTTAATAAATTTTTAAGAAACCCTTTGTCTCTCATAAAATCTATCATCTAAACCACCCCCTATAAACAAAACGTAGCTTTTTTTCGTCCAAAAACAACTGTTAAGAAAATTCGAAAAAAAGAATCAAATTTTTTTGGACATCATTCCATAAATACTCGTTGAATGGGACACGATGATTGCCGAATGGCAAAATAAAAAAAAAATATGGAAAGCGACATAAGTAAAATTGAGAAAAATAATAAGCTAAATAGGAAAATTGGCAGGAGGAATAAAAGAAAATCGAAAAAAAAAACGGTTAAACACGAATAGTTGAACATCATTCAACAACCAGTAGAGACGTGCAAACCATTTTGTACTAAGCATACTGTGCTACAGTAACTTTCAAAAACTTGTACCCAACATTTCCACGCTCATAACCTGATAAATTAATATTGTGATTTACCGATAAGTAACTGCGCACAGAAAAGTTGTTAATTAAAAATATCATTTTCAAATAAAAGTATAGTGAATAATTTTTAAGCTCACTGTAATTTTTAACCAAAATCAAACTCGAAGGACCACTCGAAAAAAAAACATACTTCCTTCTCGAAAAAGTCATATTTCAAAAATAAAAGTGAATAATTTTTGTAAACGTACTGTATGTACGAGAAGTGACGACAATAATGAAAAACGAAAAGTTGCGATGAAAATGAGAATGGTTTCGAAGCTACCACAATACGACTAACGTTTCATTCGACAGTCCAATTGTCACCACCGCCGTATTCGAGATTCCTTCGAACGTATACCCGACTGACAATGACTATACACGAAATCATTGGCTTGATCTGGGAAAAAAAAAGTATTATACTTATTATATGTACTAGTATAATCGTAATACTTCTATGTAGTATTAAAATACTCTCTATCTCTGTGAAGCGAACCAACTGATTCGAATTCTTCCTGTCAAAGATATGAAAAAATTTAAAAAACATGAACCATCTCTTTTCTCTCGTTTATATTTTAAAACACATTCTTTCTCATTATCTAATTTTTCTACAGGGTGTCACTGAAATAACCAATCATATCAACTTTATCTAATATCTCGAACTTTTGTTTATACCATGCTTGTCTACTATATTGTTTTATCTAGAATGATCCATTGATGAACCTCTTGTGATATTGTTTAAACGTTAGGTACTCAACTTTATTTTACACGATGTGTGATACATGGGAAAAATTTTCATCGTCACCACTTCTGAGGAAATGTTTTCTCGTGGTAAAAAGTAGCCTATGTCCTTCTACGCCTCCCCAACTATCACTTTCAGCAAAGTTTCAAGACAATTAGTTAAGTTTTAAGTAGTTTTTTTTTTCATAAAAGTCAAATATTTTTCCGGAAACAAACTATTTTTCGGAGAATAAAATGTAGCCTATGCCCTTCTCCATCTCACTTGCTATCTTTACGCAAAGTTGAGACCTGAAGACAGAACAAACAGCGTTTTAAATACTTTTTTCACGAGAATTAAATAGTTTGCCGAGGATAAAAAGTAGCCTGTGTGCTTCTCGGTTCCATTAGTTACTCCTTTGTAAAATTTCAAGTCGATTGGTCAAGTTAGGCTGCGGTTACATTGGATAGGAATTCGTACGAAAATTGATTCGTACGAGCTCGTACGAAATTCATTCGTACGACTGTGTGGTTATATTGGATGCGGAATCGTAATACGAATTCGTATTTAAATTTAAATTGAAAACCGTTAATACAATATATTGCATGGTATCAAACAATGGATTCAGTTACCAAATCTTATTTATTAGAATCACCGTTTTCAAAATTTCTAATTACAGAAAACAAACATTTCTGTGTAAACGATTATTTATTATTCATGTAGAGCAAAAAAAAGCTGAGTTCTGGAATTACTTTGAGGAAATTTTTCAAGACAAACAGAAATTTTTAGAATATTTGAACATGTCGCAAGTCACATTCAATTACATTTTAAAATCTACTGAATTTCAGCTTCAATATTTAGTTAATTAATTTTTCATTACATATACTTAAAATGTTTTTGTTAGGTTAGGTTAGCTTTAATATATTATAATATATATTTAATTAAAAAATTATCTAAACATTTCCTCTGCCACCTTATTCCACAATTTTTTATTTAACTTTCTATTATGATAATATTTATGCTTTTGATCCCTTGAAGACCGCCTTTGTTCAACAAAAATAATTATTTTTTCTATATCCATTGCATTTTTTCGTACGAATTCGCATCAAAAAACAAAATATTTTGGTCGTATCAAAAAGTCGTACGAGCTCGTACGAAAGAGTCGTAAGCAGTGTAACCACACATATCTAAATGTATACATTTGTTTAATTCGTATTAATTCGGATAAGTTCGTACGAATGAATTTTCGGATGAATTCGTATCCAGTGTAACTGCTACCTTATTAAGGCGTAAAAAAGGATCAAACAGACAACCTCACGTTCAAAATAATTTTACTTATATATGTATATTTTCTAATGGAACTTTTTATTTTCAGTGTACACCACATTACGATCGTCAATTGTTGAAAAATCTTTTGTTTTAAAATGAAAATAGTTTCAAAAAAATATAATTATAAAAAAACTATATTTATGTGAAAATTTTTATTAACACTTAAAAATTGTAGAAATATAAAAATTTTTAGAAAGAAAAAACTTACAATTTAAAAATGTGACTGTGTAGAAAAAGAAAGATATTATTGTCGTTAAAAACAGTGGGGGAGGATCGTTAAAGTTCGTTATACGTTTCATTTAACGATTTAACATTTATCCAAACATACGGCAAGATTATAAATTAGTTTATTTTCTCCAAGTTAGTATATACCTACATATCTTGTCTCTCAATGTTTGCTATATGTACGTAGAGACTGAAGTGCTTGGCGTATATGTATATTCTCTATTATTATGATAATAGTAAAGAGAATAATATCTATTATATTTAATACGAAGAATATTAGTTTCAGTTATACATACATACTGAGATTTTAATGTATATTTTTCAATCTTTTCTATATTATAATACTTTTTTTGAAAGTAATACAGCTACAAATGTTAAACCATACATAAAAATCGTCATAATGACGTCATCGGGTATATAAAATGGTTTATTGATCTTTATTCTTGAAGTGCACACTTGGAGCAGAAGTTCAAAAGACGCCACACAAATTTTTAACGACTACATATCGAAAAGTACATATTTAATAAAACTAACCGGAGTTACCCTCGCTTAGAAACATTCTGGCCAATTTCGGCTACTTTGCCACTCGATTTTCAGCTGCTTCATCGACTTTTCCTAAGAAGTCGGTGAAACAACTGTCCTCTGGTGTGCTCTCTTTTTACATCCATATCTCTAGACTCAGCTCTTGCGGTTCCAAACTAAAACTTTTTTTTATGGATGAAAGATTGGGAGGGCTACCATAATATATAATTCCCATGCGCAGCTGTGAGGGTGGAACTGCAGAACTGCAAAATTGAATCCTATCAAATCAGTTATATTTCTAACAGGAATTTTATCATTTTAATAAGCACAAATTGAAAACTCACATCCAAATTACTCAGATTCAACCCTTTGCTCTGATTCAGCTCACTACCATAAATTTAAGAAAAAGGAAATGTTGTAATGTGATGACGTTATAAAAATTGTAAATAAAAATTTGGGGGGACAGGTCTACTCACACTGTCAACTTCCCATTGGGTGTCCTTAAAGACTAGAGACTACTGTACATAAATAATTATTTTTTCATTTCAGGGGCTCCTTCCCTGGGCCCCCGATGAAGGCTTTGCCCCTTGCACCAAACCGAGGGCTTCGTCCCCTGTAGGTAAGGGGGGATGCTTATCAAACAAATGATATCATCATAAAAATATTTCATAAAAAATTTCTTATTACTGGCATTTTTAACATCAATTAGGTTTTTAGGCCATTATATAATAAAGATATTATGGTAACAAATCTATATGATCTATGTTGTGTTAATAAAGTTAATTCGGTTTTTTTATCACAAAAAATAAACCACTAATCCGAATTTGCTGAAACTTTATCCGGTCTTCATTTTTTTAATTACGCATCTAATAAAATTAGTCCGGAGTTGATATCATCATTTATTCTCGAGATATGCGAGACGAAAAAAAATTCACGAACGAACGAACGAACTCACGAACTAACGAACGCACACACAGACATCACGCTAAAAACGATGGATTCGGATTCTGGTGACCTTGAAACGTGGAGATATGTCCAAATTAGCGATTCGTAAAATCGGACCCCACTCTTTTCATTTTTACCAACAATTAAGCATGTAGGAGTGATTTACCAAAGTGGCTCGCTGTAACGGAAATTCACTATACATCGTATTTCCGGTGTAGATAGATACTAACTATTCATCAATTCTTTCCCCCCCCCCCAGCGTTACAAAATATCGAACTGCTTACATAAATACCGAAAAAATTATATTTTTATATTGGCAATTGTCATTTTCCTTTTTATTATTTATTAAGAGAAAAATGACGATTTCACGGCTCACAAATTTTTTATGATACAAACTTCTTTTCCGTGGCCCTCTATGGTCACCCCTCTGCGTAATATGTTGTCAATGTTGCAGAACATATACAATTATTTATTTGATTCTAGTTGAACAGTTTTCGAAATTTTTCCAGTCATGGCGGAGATTCACATTTTTATGAGCTTCATCTCTTCTTAAATACAATCGATAAATATATTGAAAAGTATAACTTGGCTTGCGAGAGGTTTATTGACTATTAGGTATGTATCCAAATGATGCGGTATAATATCTCTAATTCAACTTCCCCCGAAACTAATTTCCCGGAACTACGTACACATACATACATGTATTATGCATCCCTCACTATTTTCCGAGCAAACATACAGGATGAATAATTTGGCCGTTGACATTTGTTTTATTCCAAAAATATTCATGTACTCGAAAGAATTAGTAAGTAGCGTTATCTAATATTATTGTGTCGTCCCTGGTTACGTAAAATATTTTTTGCACAATTGTGTATTTTCATGCATTTACCGATGCTGTTGACAATGCTGGTAAGTTACATTTCCCTTACAAGTGGTAAGTTAATAGGAGTGTGGTAAGTGAAATTAGCTCAGAAATGATTGTAATTATTTATTTATATTGAAATTAAAAGTACGTAAGATCGTTCGTAAAAGTAAGTTCGTAAAATCGGACCCATTACAATAACTTCCTATGGGAAGTTAATAAGAATAAATTTTTTTGTTATATTCATAAAAATGCAATACAATGAAAGTTACAATTTTAGATTTAGAAACCGTTTAGATTTAGAAATCGTTTGATCAGAAGATCAAAAGGGAACGATCATTTTAGCAAATCTTTAGCTATACCTTTAAGACCAGTGGACCAAAAATATAAAAGAAATTTATTTTTTTTGAATTCTTCGAGGTAACAATCCTTAGACGTACAAAAACATTACTGTTTGAATTTAATCTCCGTGAAAATGCTTTTTTGTGACACGATCGACTATGATAGTCGATCGTTACCCCTCTTTCCCGCAACCCGGAGCTATAACTTTTGTCTAAACAATTAATATTTACCCTGTATATGTATACTTTCTGTTTAATCCGTACGACTAGAATAAAACTGATAGCGAAAATCAAAGTTAGCATAAAGTTAGTTATATAGCAACTGATTTCAGTTAACTGCAGCTATATTAGGTACTGACAACAGCTAAAAACTATTTAACGTTGTAACGGTAAACATCGTTAATCATTAGCTCTGTAGCAGCTATATTATCGTTAACATAATATAGAGAGCGAGGGAGATAACAGTTTCAAAATGGTTTATCTGTGTCTATCTCTAAATTTAGTTCAGTTTATAGATAAAACGCTGATGTCGTACAAAATTGTCAATTTTATTCAATTTTGAAACTATTACGAAAAAAGTAAGTAAATTTTCTTTGCTACCTTTTAATTGCCGGTTTGTAAAAAATGGCCATTAATATGCATAATATGAATCAAAATCACGAGACATTAAGAAATCTAAACATTTACTATAATAACATTCTTTGATAAAAATACTTTTTAACGACTTTTAAGCATTTAATCAATACATTGCATAAGAACATAAGTTATTGCATCATTTAATTTTTTTTACAGACAGATGTATTTTTCAAAATTTTCATAATATTATAAAAATGAAATGAAATGTTTCTACGTGTAAATTAAGATTTTATCTTGTTTAAAAAAGCAACTTCTATTGAAATTGTGAGGTTTCGAGCGTTTTGAGATATATATATCGGTGGATCGGGACAGCATAAAAAAAGTTTTTTTTGCAATCTGGACCGAACTGCTCTTTTTATAGCTATGATGTTTTTGAATATATTTTTTTGTAGGATTTTTTTATGCGGTCCCTATCCACCGTACAAAAAGAGGCCTAGATGTTTTCGTTTGAATACGGCTATTCCCGCCCTTTATATTATAATGTTACAATTTTAATAATAATAAAAAAAAACGCATATTCATATGTGATTTTTATTTCGTTTTTGTAAATATTTTGGTATTACTGTAACCTTATTACTTTTGATACAAAACCGCTGTAACCCTACTATTATTACTTTTGGTAGAGAACCGCTGTAACGCCTGTAACTTTACTACTTTTGGTACAAAATCGCTGTAACCTTACTACTTTTGTTACAGAATCGCTGTAACCTTACTACTTTTGTTACAGAATCGCTGTAACCTTACTACTTTTGTTACAGAACCGCTGTAAACTTACTACTTTTGGTGCAGAATCGCTGTAACCTTACTACTTTTGTTACAGAATCGCTGTAACCTTACTACTTTTGTTACAGAACCACTGTAACCTTACTATATACTTTTGGTACAGAACCACTGTAACCTTACTACTTTTGATACAGAATCGCTGTAACCTTACCACTTTTGTTACAGAACCACTGTATCCTTACTATATACTTTTGGTACAGAACCACTGTAACCTTACTACTTTTGTTACAGAACCGCTGTAACCTTACTACTTTTGGTGCAGAATCGCTGTAACCTTACTACTTTTGTTTCAAAATCGCTGTAACCTTACCACTTTTGGTGCAGAATCGCTGTAACCTTACTACTTTTGTTACAGAATCGCTGTAACCTTACTACTTTTGGTGCAGAATCGCTGTAACCTTACTATTTTTGTTACAGAATCGCTGTAACCTTACTACTTTTGGTGCAGAATCGCTGTAACCTTACTATTTTTGTTACAGAATCGCTGTAACCTTACTACTTTTATTACAGAATCGCTGTAACCTTACTACTTTTGTTACAGAACCACTGTAACCTTACTATATACTTTTGGTACAGAACCACTGTAACCTTACTACTTTTGGTGCAGAACCACTGTAACCTTAGACCTTACTACTTTTGTTACAGAACCGCTGTAATTTCGCTACTTTTGATACAGAACCGCTGTAGCCTTACTACTTTTGATACAGAATCGCTGTAACCTTCCACTTTTGTTACAGAACCACTGTAACCTTACTATATACCTTTGATACAGAACCACTGTAACCTTACTATATACTTTTGGTACAGAACCGCTGTAACCTTGCTACTTTTGGTGCAGAATCGCTGTAACCTTACTACTTTTGTTTCAAAATCGCTGTAACCTTACCACTTTTGGTGCAGAATCGCTATAACCTTACTACTTTTGTTACAGAATCGCTGTAACCTTACTACTTTTGGTGCAGAATCGCTATAACCTTACTATTTTTGTTACAGAATCGCTGTAACCTTACTACTTTTATTACAGAATCGCTGTAACCTTACTACTTTTGTTACAGAACCACTGTAACCTTACTATATACTTTTGGTACAGAACCACTGTAACCTTACTACTTTTGGTGCAGAACCACTGTAACCTTAGACCTTACTACTTTTGTTACAGAACCGCTGTAATTTCGCTACTTTTGATACAGAACCGCTGTAGCCTTACTACTTTTGATACAGAATCGCTGTAACCTTACCACTTTTGTTACAGAACCACTGTAACCTTACTATATACCTTTGATACAGAACCACTGTAACCTGACTATATACTTTTGGTACAGAACCGCTGTAACCTTACTACTTTTGATGCAAAATCGCTGTAACTTTACTACTTTTGTTACAGAATCGCTGTAACCTTACTACTTTTGTTACAGAACCGCTGTAACCTTACTACTTTTGGTGCAGAATCGCTGTAACCCTACTACTTTTATTACAGAATCGCTGTAACCTTACTACTTTTGTTACAGAATCGCTGTAACCTTACTACTTTTGTTACAGAACCACTGTAACCTTACTATATACTTTTGGTACAGAACCACTGTAACCTTACTACTTTTGATACAGAATCGCTGTAACCTTACCACTTTTGTTACAGAACCACTGTATCCTTACTATATACTTTTGGTACAGAACCACCGTAACCTTACTACTTTTGTTACAGAACCGCTGTAACCTTACTACTTTTGGTGCAGAATCGCTGTAACCTTACTACTTTTGTTTCAAAATCGCTGTAACCTTACCACTTTTGGTGCAGAATCGCTGTAACCTTACTACTTTTGTTACAGAATCGCTGTAACCTTACTACTTTTGGTGCAGAATCGCTGTAACCTTACTATTTTTGTTACAGAATCGCTGTAACCTTACTACTTTTATTACAGAATCGCTGTAACCTTACTACTTTTGTTACAGAACCACTGTAACCTTACTATATACTTTTGGTACAGAACCACTGTAACCTTACTACTTTTGGTGCAGAACCACTGTAACCTTAGACCTTACTACTTTTGTTACAGAACCGCTGTAATTTCGCTACTTTTGATACAGAACCGCTGTAGCCTTACTACTTTTGATACAGAATCGCTGTAACCTTCCACTTTTGTTACAGAACCACTGTAACCTTACTATATACCTTTGATACAGAACCACTGTAACCTTACTATATACTTTTGGTACAGAACCGCTGTAACCTTGCTACTTTTGGTGCAGAATCGCTGTAACCTTACTACTTTTGTTTCAAAATCGCTGTAACCTTACCACTTTTGGTGCAGAATCGCTGTAACCTTACTACTTTTGTTACAGAATCGCTGTAACCTTACTACTTTTGGTGCAGAATCGCTGTAACCTTACTATTTTTGTTACAGAATCGCTGTAACCTTACTACTTTTATTACAGAATCGCTGTAACCTTACTACTTTTGTTACAGAACCACTGTAACCTTACTATATACTTTTGGTACAGAACCACTGTAACCTTACTACTTTTGGTGCAGAACCACTGTAACCTTAGACCTTACTACTTTTGTTACAGAACCGCTGTAATTTCGCTACTTTTGATACAGAACCGCTGTAGCCTTACTACTTTTGATACAGAATCGCTGTAACCTTACCACTTTTGTTACAGAACCACTGTAACCTTACTATATACCTTTGATACAGAACCACTGTAACCTGACTATATACTTTTGGTACAGAACCGCTGTAACCTTACTACTTTTGATGCAAAATCGCTGTAACTTTACTACTTTTGTTACAGAATCGCTGTAACCTTACTACTTTTGTTACAGAACCGCTGTAACCTTACTACTTTTGGTGCAGAATCGCTGTAACCCTACTACTTTTATTACAGAATCGCTGTAACCTTACTACTTTTGTTACAGAACCACTGTAACCTTACTATATACTTTTGGTACAGAACCGCTGTAACCTTACTACTTTTGGTGCAGAACCACTGTAACCTTAGACCTTACTACTTTTGTTACAGAACCGCTGTAATTTCGCTACTTTTGATACAGAACCGCTGTAACCTTACTACTTTTGATACAGAATCGCTGTAACCTTCCACTTTTGTTACAGAACCACTGTAACCTTACTATATACCTTTGATACAGAACCACTGTAACCTTACTATATACTTTTGGTACAGAACCGCTGTAACCTTACTACTTTTGATGCAAAATCGCTGTAACTTTACTACTTTTGTTACAGAATCGCTGTAACCTTACTACTTTTGGTGCAGAATCGTTGTAACCTTACTACTTTTATTACAGAATCGCTCTAACCTTACGACTTTTGATGCAAAATCGCTGTAACTTTACTACTTTTGTTACAGAATCGCTGTAAACTTACTACTTTTGTTACAGAACCGCTGTAACCTTACTACTTTTGGTGCAGAATCGCTGTAACCTTACTACTTTTATTACAGAATCGCTGTAACCTTACTACTTTTGTTACAGAACCACTGTAACCTTACTATATACTTTTGGTACAGAACCGCTGTAACCTTACTACTTTTGGTGCAGAACCACTGTAACCTTAGGTACTATTTTTGTTACAAAACCACTGTAAACTTACTACTTTTGACACAGAATCACTGTAATCTTACTACTTTTGATATACAGTCTCTAAAACCTTACTGCTTTTGGTGCAGAAATGCCGTAACCTTATTACTTTTGGTATAGAAAGTTCCGAAGTAATATTATATTTTATTCAGTCTTCAAAAGATTTTGGTGTAGTTTAATTAATAAAGTTAACATAGTAGTAATATAGTTACCGTAAAAATATGGCGGGTGCACTCAATTTTTAAAATTATTCTATAGAATGATCCTTAACTTATTGACACGCACTGTAGTGACATCTATACATACATCATTTTTGCGTCAAGTTCTTTTATGAAATAAACATGTATATATGAAAATTTAACAAAATACTTTTCATATTAAAAGTGAAGAATACACAAAGACTATATACAGTCAGTCAGTTAGCATTAAACCAACATTCAGACAGTCATGTTGGGAGTACATGGAACCATAACCTAACTTTAATAGTACTATATAAAGCCTATATCACACGAGCCGCCTTGCTGGACACTGTAATGGTTCCTTTGTAATGTTCACTACACGGAGAGAAAATTCATATAAAAATTACTGTGCTCAGCACTACAATCGACGTGTAAAAGGCGAACATATTCAATTTTGTACGGTAAAAATATAAAAATTATAATTAATCATAGAAAATTTAAAGGATAGAATATTGTTTCCATAATATTAGCTCCGTAAAATTTGTAAAACAGCAGAGTAAAAAGTTCCATTGTCGACAAAAAAATATTTTTTAATTGTTTTTCTTACAAAAATTACCATGCTGTATTATAATATTTGAAATGCTATCTGCTAATAGTAGAAAGAAAAAAAGAGAAAGAAGGTTGTGTGTGTTGTGAACGCTGTTGAAATGTACTTCACTCATAGCAAGTCACATAGCCAACCATAGGTTTGGACGACCAACTTGGTCGGACGGGTCCGACCAAGCACCTTGATTCATTAGACTGTCTCACAAGCAGCAAGCAGTATTCATTACACTGTCTTAGAGGACGAGGATGTCACCGTTTAATTCATCATTTTGTTACTTCACTATCTTTACTATTAGAATATATTGTTGGCAATCATTTTTGTATGCATCATAAAGTTCTTACAGGTTCAAAGATTTTACAAGTACCGCCCAAGCAACATAAGGTTGCGGGTCAGATGCGTAAATGAAAGAGTACGACAACGAGAATTAAACTATAACATATATGCATAAAAGTGTGATAAAAGTTGTGTTAGCACATTAAATTTTACCATGCTAGCACATATTTTTTATTTTGGTCGTCGATTGCGCACGCATTATAAGAGTGCATGGTAATTTTTCTGAAATTTTATCTACCAAAATTATATGATTTTTTTCTCCGTGTGCACATGTTGTACGAGTATATTATGATCCTCGACTTGTAGGTATTTTCGGTGACTTTCGCATTGGTTAACGGTTAAATATAGCAGAGAAATAAGCACAAAAATGGATAGAACGTATGTTTGAAATCTAGCAAGTTCAAAGAGCCAACAATTTGCATCGTGTGACGCGGGCATTAGTCTACCCACCTTTTGTGAGACAGAAATATGTACCTACATAAAGTATACAAAACAAGGTTTATTTACCACCTTATGCATACACACACTGGCTTATATACGGTACAAATAAACAGTGTCGCAGTAGACATAAAAACACATACAATAATGTAGACAGACATTCACTGTATCTTTTGATGTTATCTATATGGACCTGTGTTTTCATAGAGTCGAGAAACATTTTTATTGTTATAACCACAGACAACAAAAAAGGCGGCAAAAAATTACTGAAATACAAATGAAGTGAAACAAGTAATAGAACTTTGTGATATTTGTTCCCATTTCTTATCAACTGTAATATATAATCTTCTGTTCACCCGCTCCCCGTTCATGATATGTGGCACCATCTATCTATCAAATATAGCGAAAATTGTGTCCGCAGAAAATTTTAAAATTTTATCGAAATAATTTTTTTTTCTGGTCAATTTTTTTAGGGGATTTAGTTGATCAGTTATGTCTCAAGGTCACGAGGTTTAGAATCCGAACCAGCAGGCCTTTTTTAAGGCAGTGTTCCGTTAAATCGCAAAATTTAAAAAATGTTCGGCGATAGAAAAGGTCTGTTATTTCCCTTAGAGAATTGTCGTATCGAAAATTCAGCTATTACGACCACTGTCATGGCGCGACTTGAGTCCGAAACTATGACAGGAATTTGTTTTAAGGTCCCTAGGTCCCTATATATATATATATATATATATATATATATATATATATATATATATATATATATATATATATATATATATATATATATATATATATATATATATATAATATATATTGTTCAGATAAGAAAAATGTTCAAATAAGAGTTGTAGATATTGACGGGGGCAACCGATTGCTATAGTCAGGAGCTTTATATCTCTTATGGTTTTCGAGCTATGATACAAACATAGATTTTTAAATGGGACTATATATTTTCCTTTAATTTATCAGTTAGGCGGTAAAAATATGCATATGTACTTGAGGCTACTTCAACCGATAGTATTTTTCTTGGTTACGTTTCCATTACATCCAAGAAAAGAACCTTTTCCAGTACCATTTCTATCATAAAAATTTGGTTTTAATAGAAATGGCAACTCTCAAAAAACTCACATGGTATATATATATATATATATATATATATATATATATATATATATATATATATATATATATATATATATATATATATGTGTGTGTGTGTATGTGTGTGTGTGTGTATGTCCACACGATAATTCTCGAACGAAATGTCCTATTTTTACGAAATTTGGTGAAAATGTTGGAAGTCCCAAACCCTTGGACAAGTTCGTTAGCCAGACACGTCCGATGCCTGGAACATGGATTTTGGGGTGTTTTTCGTGAAAAAAATTAGTTTTTTACCAAAATTTCCGTTTATTCAAAAATTTTTGCGACATTTTTTTACACTATTGGAAAGAGGAGGAAAAATCACATAAAGAAGATCTTTATTATATGTCAACTAGTTTCCGAGAAAAATTAATTTTGGTAAACGGAAATTCGCTATGTTATGCAGGATGCTGCGACAGGGGGTATTTATTCTTTTGACCCATTTTAAAAGTGGCGTAAATTGACGTACAGGCAATACATACTATAATAGAAGTCTCAATTAATAAACAACAATCGAACATTTCTCCTTTGAGTTATTGCCCCGTATTGAGATGAGAAAATTTTTTTTGCTTTTAATGTCCTGAATATTTTACTTGAAACGAAATAAATAAACAAATAAAAATTTAACAGTACAGCTGAACTCTTTTTTGTGCGGTGGATAGGGACCGCATAAAAAAAAATTGCACAAAAAAAATATATTCAAAAATATCATAAATAGCTATAAAAAGTATAGTTCGATCCAGATTGTACAAAAAACTTTTTTTGTGCGGTTGATCGGGACCACATAAAAAAGTTTCATCGAAAAAACATCACTCAAAACGCTCAAAACTTAGAAATTTCCTTAGAAGTTGCTTCTATAAACAAGATAAAACATTAATTTACACGTGGAAACATTTTATTTCAATTTTATAATATTATGAAAATTTTGAAAAGTACATCTGTAACAAAATTAAATGATGCAATAACTTATGTTCTTATGCAATGTATTGATTAAATGCTTAAAAACCGTTAAACAGTATTCTTATCAAAGAAAGTTACTATAGTAATTGTTTAAGTTTCTTACTGTCTCGTGATTTTGATTCACATTATGCATTTTAATGGCCATTTTTTACAAATCGCATAAAAAAGAGTTCAGCTGTATATAATATATTTTCTATACATTTACTGCAAAAAAATTCGTATACCATTCGTTTTTCAAGTGACACCCGGTCCTAATGAATATATGTACATATTTTCCGTACGGCGTAGCGTGGCCGCCTCAAATGCAGAACATCGGAAAGCACTTAGGTACATTTGACAGGAATATTGTATGTACGATCGTATCGTGGTAAGTTTATTTGTATTCGGGACCAGCTTGGCGCGGATACAGCCTCGGCTACTATACAAAACATTTCTCAAGTAAAATATTACACTTGTCGTGAATGATCCACCTCGAGGTTATTCTACAATTGATCTGTCAATGTATTTTTTTTTCTAAGCGAAAAAAAGAAGAGATTATATATTTAAAACACAAAGCATATTCACCATCCGTTCGATATGGACTATAGTTTTGTCATTGTTAACATCTTGATCAATCAGAGACTGGGCATATTGCCAATTTATTAGGTTTGTTCCAACAAACACTAGAATATATATAATATTGCCTAAATTTTTGTTTTAAATTTGAATAAAATGAAAGCGAAATTAACGAAATTAATTTAGTTGTATTTAACTGTTTTCATAAAATAAGCAAAAAAGAAATCTTTGTCTAAATGACTAGTCAATAAAAGCTCTTTTAAAAAACCGACTTCAAAAAGTATAATATAATTAATAGCACGAATTTTGAAGTGAGGCGGGGTGTCGTATGTAAAATTGCGATTGCATGTGCTTGAAAAATTCATAAATTCTTCTTTTTTTATACTACTTCCCGCCTGACTTCAAAATTCGTACTATTAATTATTTTTTTCTTGTTGAAGTCGGTGTTTTAAAAGAGTTTTTATTTCATACCTTTTAGTGACAATGTTTATGAGTCCGCTCCATTACAATTTTTTATTTGGTTTTTAAATTTTTTTTTATTAAATTCCAAATTTCATACGTTTAGGTGGAATAGTTTCCAAAATACCAGTGTCTAAAAACCATAATTTTGGGCACTCACTGACTTTGCTGTGAAATTTGGAACATTTATAATGTTTAAAGTAATAATTACTAGGAATATAAGAAATCAATGAAAATCCACCAATTTTTCAAGTCATCAACAAATTTTTTAAACTAGGTACTGGAAGAAAATTATTTTTAGAATAATTGGATCAACATAAATTTAAAAAAAAATATGTTACTATAGATATCAAAGTAAATAATTTTGAATATACAAATTTTAAATTTGCCATAATTATTCATATTGTTCACATTATTGATGATGGTTAAAAAATTACTCAACCAATGTCATCAAAATTTTTATGGGACCATCTGGAGAACTACTAACTAAAAAAAGAATGGCGCAAATTGGGCCAGAAATGTGGGAGAAATCGGTGTACATACATAAAAAAAGAAACATACGAGTTGAATTGAGAACCTCCTCGTTTTTGAAGTCGGTTAAAAATAAAAAATAAAACAATAATAGATTAAGATATCAACGAATTAATAAATAATTTGGCCTACCCATGTTTTTTCTTATCAAAGATATTGTAAAATTCTTAACCACTGTTGATTACAATTTGTTATTAATTCCAAGTAGTATCTAATAATAAAACAATTGAAATGAAAATTTCGGGCAGTTTATTTAGTTGCTACATATTTATGTTAAAATTCAATGTTTCTACCTTTTGTACTCGGTGTACACGGATAGTATTACATTTTGTTGAAGAACTGTAATTTTGCCTAACCAAGAGTAAACATTACTTAAACGAATTATTCGATAATGTGCGAATAAAAGTGTTTAATATTTCATATGATAAAATTATCTACCTAAATTTTATAATTTCTGAAATATCAACCAGTTAAAATTTTGCAGACTCATTGAAAACACTAATTTACCACATAAGCTTAAAAAAAATTAATGAGTTCGTCATACTTAGTAATGTTCACATACAATCGATAATATTTAAAACTAACCTTAAATTTTTGTCCGTTTATTATTTAGTACTTTTAAATTGCAAAGTTAAAAATGAATAAATCGTATACTTATTTTCGTGCAAGAGTTTCACCAACCAATCATAGTATTTTCAGTTGAAATAGTAAAATAATTGTGCGCATGCTCATCAAAATCAAAAACTAATTCTAGAGTTTATTGGAGCAAACCTACGAACACCATAATGTTAAATGAGTTGCAAAAAAATTTTACAACAGAATTTAAAGTGAATCGTTTAAGATTTTCATTGACCACGTTCATGTGTTACAAAATATTTTTTTAAACTTTTCACATCTCTTACGTCATCCTCGAATCGAACACGAAATGAGAAGAAAAGGATATCTGATTACAACGGAAATTGATTTATAGGCTAGAATTTTCGTTATTTCCTCCCGGCGAAATACAATTTTACATTTTACGTCATTATAAATTCTCTTTATAATGAAAAAAAATTCGCGTCGACTACATATACAAGTTTGATCACTTACATTCATTTTTCTTCCGTTCCAACATTGTTTTCCACTTTTCCGTCGTAAAATACGAATCAATCACATTATAAATAAAAAAGGAAAGTCCTATTTTAAACAAAGGAAAATAAAATATGCATCGATACTTTTTTAATGTCTAAATTGTCTAAAGTGACTCATGAACTATTGAAAATTTTATTTCAACAATTGCACTTGGCTTTTTACATCAATAAATTGCTTTCAATTTACTCTAATCAAAGTTATATGTTAAATTAATCTAATTACCTCTCAATATATGCCAACGACAATACACAACGTATGTGTGATTGCATCCGACACCAACTGTTTTATTAGGGTTTTTTAACCCTAGAATCATACGTAATCGTCAAAATGACACCCAAACTTCCCTATCTGCTCCAGTACTATAACTTATCGTTGCTTGTCTGCTCTAAAACTTCTTGTATCTAATTTATTTGTTATGATAACACAAAAGACGTATCAATTTTGTTTATAGTTGCTGTCGTTTTGTCTATATTAAAATAGTGTGCGTCAATTTGACGACGATGTATGATTAACGTATGTTTTTTTTTTTTAAATTTTTACTTTACATATAAAAGTTTTCCTAATTTTTCTAAAATTTATTAAAGATATGGGTGTTATAATTAATTTATTCAATGATAATGATCATGTGAAAGATGATTACAGCTATTTGACTTATAGAGACGATATAATACTGAACTTTAATATATTTAATCGAAAACCAAAGAATGCGTTTCAAGTGACTTAGTAAAAGATTAACAATTTATTTTGCCGAAAATATTTTAATTTTTATTATTTTTTGAGATCTTATTCGAAAAATTACTAACAAATTCTAGAAAATTTACGAATGTGCCTAATGAAGAAATAACTACATATCTACGCAAATATTTGTGACCGAGAAATTTCACATTCTGTAAGGTCACACATGTCCACCGACTCATAATATTTCATAAATAAATTATTTGAAAGACGTGTCTTACGATACAATTGATGTATTTATCTATTTTTTAATTTTTGTAATTAATCAATATTTATATTAAAAAATTTTTCCAAATGCAATTTTTTTTACATATTTTGTTCGCTTTTGTAGTTTATTGTTATGTAAAAAAAAATGTTTTTTGCAAATAAACTAAAATTCTCCGTAAAAAGTCCATTCGTCAAATTAACGACGATGTATGATTAACGTTTCTCGTAGACCAACGTATGATTCTAGGGTTAAACATACAAAATTTCAACTGATATCAAACTTTTTGTAGGAAATTTTCACATTCAACAAAAAAATACTATTAAATCATAAATATCAATTTTGTCTGATTTAATTTAATGCCTGATGTGAGTGCATTAACAAATCATATTTTATTTAAATCATTAGGGTTGGACGAATGTTTAATTTTCGTAACAAAAAGTCACCCCAAAATATATCCTGCAGTATGTTGACATCATAATTTGTTCTCTACAGCCAACCCCCTGTCACTCCTCCTCACCCCTTCCAACGACCATCCCCACCACCACATTGTCCTGTAACGTTAACTAACATGCCAACAATGTTGACAATTTCATTTGTAGATGAACCTTTGTCTATAAAGGAAACATACAGTAGAAGAATCAGTCCAGTCAGTTTTGAAAATTCGTACAATAGATGGCGTTTTTGGCGCTTCCACCAAGTTAATTTAACGGATCAATATTATTCAAAAAACTAGCCTATTGCGTATTACCATTAATAATTTTATTTGAACATAGGAGAGAATACTAATGGAAGCAATTTTTGAGTTAAATCCATATGTCAGATCCATCCATAAACGTAATAAGAACTCATGCAAGCAATTTTTAGTTAACCAAATAATTTTTGTCTATTTAATTTCAAACAAAATCAAATCCAGATGGCTGTAGTAGTATTAAAAGGTTAAAAATATTTGAAAATTGGTGTTTTGAACCAAACGAAATTCAATTAAACAATGACGCTGATCAAAATCTTTATTAACATATTAGTAATAATAGACATATTTTTACTGTTCCGTATCAAAATTGGGAAAACGGACACTCGTGGAATCAACTTCGGTGGGCGTTCACCTGTCACAGACAATTTTCTCGGAAACTATTTTTAGCAGAGAGATAGAGTATGATGTATGATGATCCAACTGTAGATATGAAGATGAATTTAGATTCTGGCGGTTAACTTGGGAGTGAAAGAGGGAGTCTAAAAAATACAGAAAAATTTTTTCTGGAGCATCGTGTAGGATGTCAAACGAAAGCTTATCGAAACATCAATTTGCAAATGTATTTTTTACCCATTTTGAAAAGGAGATAATCGCTCCTTACCCTCAATTAATGTTAAAATATTTATTCATATTTCATGTTCTCTAATTTTTTTATTTCTTTTGTTACAGGTAAACGAATCTTTCGAAGCTTCAAAACTTTCAGTTTGGTACGTAAATGTACTGTTTATAAGCGTATCCATAGAAATAATAGACCAAAAATATCCAAACATTCAATAAAATATGTCCACAGTATAAATAAAAGATTATTACCATAGGCAGTAGCGAAACGCACTTTCTATCCTTTTTTTATATAAGTACTAACAATTATGTATGTCCTTTTTTACTTATGTGATTGTATGTGTTTGTACATGTGAGATTGAGGGTTGATAATGGTCATATTAAATTATATGAACAACTAAAAGCAACTTTCTTCAAAATGAATTGAGCAAACGCGAAATTGATGACAGTATTCAACACGAGAATTTAGATCGTCACGACCTATTAGCACCAACCACTGTCGAAATCGAAAATATTAACTGTTTTTATTAACTGAATTATTATAAAATATTAATAATTATTTATTATTTAACGTATTTTTACATAAGCATTCAAATTATAATAATACTTACTTTGCATCAAACGGCACTCAGAAAAAACATAAATTGAAATTTTGTGTTGAATGATTTAAACAATATTTAGCAGCACAAGAGTTATCACCAGACATTTTAAGCCACCATAATAATTAAATACATATCAGAAATATCTTACAGATCACAAAACACACTAAAATTACAAGGAAATATCAAAAATAACTGATGACAAGCTGTAAATAAAAAATATTTAATGACAGTTAAAATTCCACTGCCATCGTTGTTAAAAATTTTAAAAAAGTCAGTGAAACTTAGACAAAATTAAATAATTTACATAATTATCAACTGTAAATTTTCACAAAATAATTTGACCTGCAAATTTATTTTTCTAAATTAAATTTACTTTAGTGATGATATTTTCACTGTATTATAGTATGTATAATGTTATGCATTATTTAGGTACATAACATGGATAACCCTTTGGAATTTTTGAATTCCAAATGACACTCTTACGTCATCTCGTTTCGTAACTGTTTGTGAAACAAATTATTATTTAAACTGTGATATGTCTATGTTTCTTTTTGGATGTGATTTTTCGTCAAACATTTTTAGATAATAATATACAGGATGATTCAATATTTTTTTAATTGATTCAATAAATATTTCAACAATAATTTTCATTAGCATACTTACGTCACAGAACATTCATATAAATTTTGAAACCGAATATATTATATTACTTTGGTATAGTACTATTAACAGTATAAAATATAGCAAAACAATAGTGCGAAAACACAATTTTGAATTTGCGCATACATTTTCGATTATACATAGTTATTAAAGTGACCACCAGTGAGCGAGTGCCATGGGACGTGCCGAGAGTGAGAGGGGTGCACAAGCGCGGGGGCAGGGTAATGTTGTGAAACAATAATGTAATTAACTAATATTTGTTTTGCCAAGTCACTACTACAACACTATAAATAGTATAGTTGATAGTATTTATTATATGGGTATATGTTCTTCATGGTTAGAAATTTCTATAGATAAAGTTTTACATATTGAATTCACTCTTAATTGTTTCATACTCATAAATTTTATATACCCAATGTTCCATAGAAATGAATTCTATGTATATACGAACTGCTTCGTTTTAATCTGTGCGTCCTTCGCATCTCCTCCATAAACCTACACCTCCCTAAAAGAGTTCCTAAACGATTCCATTTTTTTTTAATTTTAAACCTCATTTGCGAAATGTTGAGCATTACAATGAGGTTTTTTTGTCTTCCTGCCCATAAATAGGGTACTTGACTGAAGTTACAAAAATATTCTAAAAGCATTGTTTTTCCATATCAGTTAGGTAATTTTTTTTAATTTCGTCATTTTAAATGAGAAAAAGGCGGGAAAAACACCTCACTATAGTGACGTCACATTTTGGAGCAATTAAACGTCAATGTCAATATTTATAACCTCAAAACTTTGATTATATTCATAAAATGTCAAAGTAAAAGCAAGTATTTATTTGAATTCTGGTCGATTATTATTAATATATATTGTATATAAGCTAATAGAAATATTCAAAAGAAAACATAATTTCACCTCACCGATGAAAATTATCAAAATCGACATATCTAGCTACAAAATGTTACGTCATTTTCATGAAGTGGCGCGTTTTCACTAATTTGAAAATTTGTTGAAAAATGGCGATTTTCAAAATAAAATTTCTAAATAGTTATCAAATTTTATTATGTTTCATCATTAAAATTGGACATATATAATGACAATGCATAGAATTATTTAACATTTGACACAAATTTTAAATACAGTCAAGTACCGTATTGTTAAAAACAACAATTAAAAGTATTTGTTCTAAGTTGTGTCAGTAACATGCGCCAAAAATTCAGGCGCAAATCATCAATGAAAATACTCAAAATGAAATAAAATATTAATTTTTCGTAAGTGATTCCAATTCTATGTAGCCAATAGAATATCCTAATTTCTACCTTGAGGGCCTAAAGTTACGATTTCTTAAACCACGTTTCCTTTTTAAGCTTCGTTTACGAAATATTGAACATCAAACATTTATGTGTTTTTTTTTTTTTTAAGGGAGATATAAGGAACCAAATTTTCACGTATTTGGCCCCTCATAGTAACGTACGCGCAAATAACATTATCGAATATTTTTTCTATTTTTACAATCAACAGTAAAAGATATTCTTACAATTTCTTTATTTTATCTCGAATACTGACATCATGCGTCTCCAAAACGCACCTGGCACAATTTTTTTAAACTGTTCTTGAAAATTGTATTCTTATAGGAGATTTTAATGTAAACACACGTTATATTTTTTTTGCATATTATACCTATGTGTACATATAATTTGTCTGTATACTTTGGATTTGAATCCCGGATACATAATGTTTATGGAAAGGGAATAAATTATATAGAACATGTAGAATATAAAGTTTGACTTTAATGGAACGTGTACAGTTTTATCCCGTTTATTGGTTGATATTTGTATATATGTACAGAAATATACCGAGCGTTCACTGTAAATTTAACTTTTCCAATTATCACTTATCCATTACGCGAGAGGTTTATATTTTCTTTCGAATAAATTTGAACTATCGTATTTGCGAAAGAGTTAAATTGCTTTTTAGCAACAAATTTGAATTGTAGAAAACACACCTTTGCTCAGAAAAAAACTATAAAATTCGAATATAATTTAGTATAATTTTTATCTTAATATTTTGTTACTATGGTTTTCAAATCAGTTAAATTTACCAATGAAAAAGTTTTGTTTCATTTTTGCCGTGTACCCTCCTCCCATTATCAAAGAATTACCCAATATTCTTCAGTATGTTTGCAAAAATAGGAACCATTTGTGACAATTTTGAACAAATTCGGATTATGAGACCGGGAACATATAAAAGTTCGCCTATTTTCAGGAATGGAGTGATTTCTCTGAAAACATTCGGTATATATTGAATACTTTGCCCCTTGCATACATTATTTGTGCTCCATTGAATATATTATTAATGTTATTGATGAGGGAATTGTAACAAAAAGGCTCCCGTATAGAGAGATGTGTTCCCTGTACATAATATGTTCCCTATATATGTACGGGTACATAGTTAGCGGTTGAGTGCATTTACCACTTTTGTTTTACCACTCACGGATGGATCCTTCAAAAGCATATTCTACAATTTACAAAACGTTTACCGTTCATATTATGTATGAATATTAAACATTTATTGCATATATCAGATATAATGTATAATATTACAACTATTATAATAGATATGTTTACACATATACAGATGCGTTTGCTCGTTTGCCTATATTATACATTGACATTTGTTATAGTATGCATAGTACATCTAACCTATATATTTTTAAGTGAATTTCCTTTTTAGAAATTCACTTATTACAGCGGGCGCCATGAAAAGATCTGGAACCCGGGACTATGGCAGAAATTTGTTTTGAGGCCTTGAGAAACTAAAAACGATCTTCACTAAAATTTATATATATATATATATATATATATATATATATATATATATATATATATATATATATATATATATATATATACAAGGCCGGATTAACCTTCAGTCCGCCCCTAGGCACCTTGAAAAATGCCGCCCCTACCTTTTGTTTGAAAAAAGGAAATCTTGAAAAAGAAAAAAAACGTCAATCACAAATTTTTCTGCCCTGTTTTAAAAATTCGCCGCCCCTTTTCCTACCTTTTTACAAACTTTCTCTTAAAAAAAGTTACTGGCGAGCAAAAAAAAAAAAACAAACGTTAATTACTCATTTTTCCGCCCTATTTTAAGAATTTACCGCCCCTAAAAATCTCCCGCCCCTAGGCCATGACCTTGGCTAAGCTGGCCATATATATATATATATATATATATATATATATATATATATATATATATATATATATATATATATATATATATATATATATATATATATATATATAAATTTTTTTTGTTTAATAAAATGTTTTTTACACCATTGAAAGGAGCGTAAAAAATTACATAAGACAAGCTTTTAAAATATTGTTCTAGTTGAACTAGCTTTTGAAAAAAATTAAGAAATTTGCTGAATTTTTTTTACAAAATTTATGTCTGTTTCGTTTTTCAAAATAGGTACAAATTAACTAACTTTTCTAGAACGCGTCATCACCGATTTTGAAAATTTGTTCACTGTTAGAAAACTAAACTATTTTAAATGGATATAAGTTATGTTGTATAAGGTCTGCTAGGGTCCGGGGGTTCCAAAGCGCCAAAAATAAAACTACCCAACAGATTTTGAAAATTTTTCCCCTTTAAAAATTTAATTTCCTTTAAATACATATATCGCGCATACTCTTTCTCAACCTCGTATCTGAAAAGTCTCAATTTTTGGACACATAACAAAAACGTATTTAAATATGTGTTTTCATCATTATGAACTTAAGATTTATGCTTATTACGCCCCTTGATGTCGGCTACCTACATACATATATAGATATATATGTAGATAAGTATACATATAAATACAATATTTAATGGTTTTTGTGTGTTCTAAAACATGCAGCTTTTGTTATACGAGGTTGAGAAAGAGTATGCGCGAGTATATGAGATTTTCCAGGGTCCTGGAGACCCAAAAGCGCCAAAAATTAACTACTCAACCGATTTTTAAAATTTTTTCAGTGTACAAGATCTAAACTATTCTAGATGGATACAAGTTGTCATATGAGATCCGTCAGTGTCCAGTCTTTGGAAATTCATTATATTATGCAGATACTGTGATAGGGGTATTTTAATTTTTAAACTCAATTGAAATTGAATTAAGAAGTTTGGAACTAGTGACATATTTACGGTGGACCCATGTAGGCAGCAAAACCTTAAATCCCCTTTTGCCTAGAACGAATTTTTTTACGTTAAACAAAAATAAAAAAACGTAAAATAAAGGCAGAACAATTTTTGAAGTTTCTCCAATCTTGTTTCCTTCCAAACATCAATGATGTAGAAAACTTTTATAGCTTAATTTTATGAGTGTTTTAATGGATTTTGTTCACAACTCGAAGAGATTGTATGAAGCACATTTTATTTAATGATAGCACCACCACCACTTACTTGCTATGACTCACCTCGAAGGTTGATCGTTTCCACTAACTTTAATATTATATACTCAAATGTACTCATTTATTTCCCTTAAATTACCTAAATATTAATACATATACATACATACAGACTTAAAGTAGAACTTCAACAAAGAATAAAAACGTTATTGGACATTTAAATTTAATTGTTGAAATTTATTTTTACTATAGAAGTGTCAAACAATAATCGTTACTGAATAATATCAATTCCTTTATATTTGATCAGTGTTTCTCAAACTTTACTGTTCGCGGAACACTTTTTTAACACTAAATTTATTAGATATTTAACACTTGAAAGATTTACTTTGTGAAAATCCATATTACCAAATATCAGAATAATTTTGGCACTTTCCACTAAACTAGATTTTTCTGTAACAAGCCAGCTTCGAGTAGTTAACCCATCCTCAGGTTTAACACAACAGTGGATGGTGTTGTGTGTGCTACAGTATAACAGCGGGGGTCACACAGAGACTAGAATGAAGACGTAAAAACCCAAAAAATGTTGTGTCAATATAAAATCTGGTATTTTATATGTTGTATCAGGTAGATAGGGTTTTTATTTTCAAAAATCACAAAACCTGTTCACCGATGTACCTAGTACCGATATTTCAAAACGTTCTGTGTATTGTTATATCTAGTTCATTTCACGAGAGATGTAGTTATTTAATAAACTAGAAATTCGAATTGGACTATAGATAACATTGAAATATATCGTAGTTTTTGTATAAATTTAAAAATTGTTAAAAATGGTGTTTGTAATTTCTTTCTAAATCGGTCTAGACATTTATGTCAATGAAAAAAAATTCAAATTCAAAAAATTGCATCCATTTTTTTCATATTATGTCTAATTATTTATGCCATATATTTTGCAGTTGTCATATGAAAATTTAATTAAAATGTCTACTATTAAAACAACATCAACTTTGCAATCATACCAGCAGACTCTGGCTGGGTACGCTGGGTACCCTCAACACAAATATTATGATACAACGCTGCTGATACATAGTAAGAGCGCAAGTGTATACATTATTCTATCTGATAACGTTCGTTATATGAACAATATTTCATCGTACAATCCATTTTCTATTCTTGACATTTATATGAAAAATAAATTTGCTTCACTCCAACAACGTTATAAATTTTAATTTATTCCATTTTACATAATACGTTATCATAATATTATGCACAAAACACATAGAATACTTTAATCTAATAAATTCATTGTCTGCTCCCTTTAATTGTATCATATTATAAACAACAAACATATACTAGTAATGACACCTATACAAAAATATATTAAATTAATTGAACATTTTCGTGGTTTGTTTCTACGATTGACGACGGTAGCACTGACATCTGTTGGGGTTGGTTTAAAGCACCATATTATTGATAATTTGCGACGTAAAAATTCTCACTCGCGCCTCTGATAAGGAATTGATGATATCAAAAGTGGTATCAGATAGGAGATGTACGTATGCATACGTCCAATTGGCGAAAGAAAGCTAGTGGCATGCACACAATTTATATAATATGTATTTCTCTCACCCGTTAGACGTATACGCAAAGGAGAGAATAAAACAATAAAAAGCATTATAGAATTATCAAATTATCGATTTATTTTAAGTTTTTATATTTATTTATATATAACAGTGACAATGAACGTGAGTGAAAATGACTCATGCATAGTAAACCAACATTTCAATTATTGTGTTTAATTTCGATACTGTACGGAATGCTCAGTGCCCGAGTGAGACTTGCACTTCTTTGAACTTCTTCGTGATTTTCCCTTTCCGGTCGCCTATAGATGTTGCTTGATGAAAAATGAGGTGAAGTTAAGGTGAACTTTATTCCCTTATAGAGAATCCTCTATATCCAACTGAATGTCTTCCAGTGATCTTTCAATTACTCGTCTCATAACTTGCCCTTGCTCGGACAGATTCATTTTGTGCGGCAGCGCGTATCGCAATCGAGGCCAGAAGTCTCTGGTGCCCCACTCGATGTACGTGTTAAGTTTCAAGTAGGCTCTCATTTCTAAATCCATGTCATCTGCTGGTCCAATCTCACCCAATTTGATAATAATTACTTGCGCTTTTTTCTCACTGAGTGAATTAAAATGGGCCACACGAAACTCCATTCTACCCCAAACACTTTTTAAAAAATTTTTGGACAGCACAACAATTGTTCGACTAGAATTTTCCACACTGTACGCAATTTGGGCCGGGATCCATTCACCGGCAATCCAATCGCGTTCATGTATACACAGGCGGAAATAGGGTCTGGTTTGTTCTAAATTTGGAATTAGTTCGTTGACAACAAAATCTTCGTCTTTGTTTGAATAACTTACAAATGCATCCCATTGTTTAGTCTCATTAGCAGCGGAGTGGGGACAAAAACAGACATGAATGTTGTGATGATAGAGACAAACTTTAATGGCGGTTTTATTGTATAAATACACAACAGTTAAACCCATAGTTAGACACACAAACACCAGGCTGAGAGTCACACCGATATAAAGAGTCTGACCGGACTGGCAGAGTTCACGGAGCGATAATTCTGTGATTTTCTTTCCTGCGTGATCCTTGTTTTCAACGGTATCGCCACATTTTATTTTAGATAGATACAAAATTCGTTTCCCTGATCTAGTGAAGAATGAAACCAAGTCACAGGAACAGATCCAAGGGTTTCCGAACAGAGTTACACTTTCCAATGTGTTTATATTTACCATGTCAGCGTTAATAGTTCTCAAATTATTTTCGTGTAATTTAAAAACTTGTAGTTTTGCCTTATTTTTCCCATTTTTTAGCCTAACCCTAGAAATGTTGTTGTTTGAAGCATCTAAAATCGATATATTTCGGTAAGTCTCATTTTCATTGAAATCAATGGTTAGATCCACCAAATTGTTATGAGAGACATCCAAAATAATATTTGTAAAAATTTCTGGAAGTTTTTCTGGCAACTTGATTAAATTCTGATATGAGCAGTTGATGAATAAATTATCGTCAGACGATGTAGAACTACAAGTACAGTTGTCTGGACATGAATATTTGTTATTAGTCTGATGGGTTTGACAGACGTCATGGACGTCATTGAGCGATAGTTTTTCGATTTTCTTTCCTGCATGTTCGTTGTTTTCAATGGTATCACCACACTTTATTTTGGATCGTTGTGAGACTCGTATATCTGATGGAGCGAAATAAATTAGGCCACACGAACAGACCCAAGGGTTTCCGAACAAAGTTATATTTCGCAGTGTTGTTATATCTAGCATGGCAGCATCAATATTTGTTAAATTGTTTTCATGTAATTGAAGAACTTTCAGTTTTGCTATATTTTTCCCATTTTTTAACAATACCTTAGAAATTTTGTTATTCGAGGCATCTAAAATCGATATATTTCGGTAAGTTTCGTTTTTACTGAAATCAATAATAAAATCCTCCAAGTTGTTGTGAGAGACGTCCAAATGCATATTTAGAAGACCACCAGGAAGTTTTTCTGGTAACTTTAGTAAATTTTGATGTGAGCAATTGATGTATAAATTATTATATAACGGCATATAATTACAGAAACATTCTTTTGGACAGGGATATCTATAAATGCTTTTTGCCAGATTTTCCATCGGACAAAAAATTTCGTTTAATTGAATCGATTGAACTTGGCGTCCTCGAAGTTTTGCTGGATCAAAACAGATGAGGTCGTCAGTTACAAGATTATATTGGATTTTAATCTGCAAGAACAAGGATCAGATAAGATCTCCCGAGTAGTTCTGGAACAAGTTAACCGAAGACAGTTCAACCGCGATAGTTAAACCGCGACAGTTCAATCTATCGACAGATCAACCGACGACAATTCAACCTAACGACAGTTCAACCTAAGAACAGTTAAACCTAACGACAGTTCAACCATAGAACAGTTAAACCGCACGAAATTTCAACCATTTAAAATTAATATATAAATTACGCCAAGTACATAATCATATTTTTATATAAACAAATGATAAAATGTAAGTCGTATCTGCGCAAATAGTGTTGTTGACTGGGGACAGCAATTTTCAAGAGTTCTTCTAAAAACAATATATCGTCGGTGCTCGTCAAGAGTGACACAACTGAAAAATGAAGTATTTTCATTTAAAAGTTTTATTGTTTATCGCAAGACTTGTCATGATTTTGGATTTCTAAAATTTTTTAAAACTTTTTTTAAAATAAAACATTAGTATTCACCTTGTATTCTAACAATAACAAGCTAATTTTGATAACATTAAAGATTTTGATAATAAAAATTTCAGTCTTGTAATTATTTCTATTTTAAGGCCCTGGGAGACTACCTTTGTCAATTTTTGTCAAAATTTGCCATTTAACTTTGATATTCTGAATTTTTGTACAAAATCAGTGCTTTATAGCGCTTCATTTCGCTCGCTCAATGAATTTAAAGTTGTCATACCTATTCATATTTCGATTGTCAAGATCAATTAAGCTAATTAATTAGGGTCTTATTCGAGAGTCTTGGGGATTAATTTCGAGCTCATCTTACTTCTAATTCAGATATTCTGAGATTCATAGCTATAATCATATTTTAATTGCGCATTTAATTTTCATACCTTGAGACCTCATCGTAGATAAGTAGATATCCATATTGATAATTTTAAGAACACTAATTTGCGAGACATTTTGAAGTCTCAGCCTTTATACATAGATAAGATGTTTTTTCAATATTTACTTCTAATCCCCCTTCGAAGTATTCCTGTTTTAATTTCCTAGTCATATATTCTAGGTCGTCTTTATCCTCTGCAATTATCACCTGGTCATCTGCAAAATGGAGTGTATAAAGATGTTGATTTTCTACTGGTATCCCCATTCCTACACATTTCCTTCTCCACTCCACGTGTTTATTTCTAGAATAAATTAAATTATACGCACAAAATTAAACAATTTCTTCTCTTTTTGTTACAGTACAAGGGAGCAGTGAAGGAGAATTGGAAATAATGCCACCACAACCAGTTCAAACAAGTTTTGTAGGTCACTCATTAGCATTATCGTGTAGAGTGAAAGCGTCCGATGAAACTTTAATTTCAAATATAGAATGGCGCGATCACAATAATCAACTTATCCCACACAGACGGTAAGTTAGTTTTCTTCCTCTTGACGTTCGAAAATTTTAATGAAAAATATTGTTTTTTTTTTTTTTATTTAGGCCTGGTGATGTACCACCATTAATGTATACGGAACGTAAAACAGGGTTGAATACGTTAACTTTATTTATTCCATCCATAACAGAAAATATGGCGGGAAACTATACGTGTTACGCCACCTATGCAAACGAACAATTGAGTAAAAGTATACGTTTGGAAGTTAACAGTAAGTTTCTACCAATATCTTTATTCCATTAACTTTTTTTTTTTAATTTAATCCATAATTGCAGAAAATATTGTATTCATCACGGGCAAAATAGGTGTATTTTACACTCGTCTGCCCTACTCGGCAAGTCTCGTTAGACAACTGTACGACTCGTGAAAAAAACACCTTCATTTTGCAACTTGTTACATAAATAACTATTCTACTACAGCATAACTCTTTTTATGCGATCTTTCTCTATACAACTTTTTAAATTTTTTTTAAATGCCCATAAAAGTACATAATGAGAATTAGAAATAAGAAAAAGTAAGAAATTTGATCATTAATTTGCGATATGATTAGTTATTGACTGTTTTTAAACATTTTATCAGTACATTACATAATAATTATAAATTATTGCATCATTCAGTTTTTTTATAGCTAAACGATTTTTAAGTAAGAGAGCTTCCTTCGTTTGTACAGGTGGAGTGGGTAAAATAAATCAACTCACTAACCTGTGATTCATAAAACACATGTATTTGACAGATATCGGCCTTACCTTCAAAATGACTTAGGCTGATCCATTTTAAAATGCGTTTCTACGCATCTCTCAGTTCATTTTCGGCCGGGTCTACATACATATATATGTATTGGAATTTTTATAATATTATAAAAATGAAATACTATAGAGAAGCTGCATAAAGACTAGTGGCGCCTTTTTCAATCATTTTATAAGTACATGCGTGAGCACGTCAGCGCAATTTTTTTGTAACCATAGATTTTCACATAAATTCATTAACAAGTTTATACTTTTGTATTAATTATTACTTTTTAATATGTATAATTTTAATATATAAATATTAAATAAAGTAAATAGAAAACCATCTTACTCTGGCATTACAATTCCAAATGATTCAATAAGTCCGTATCAACATAAAATTGCAGCCTATAATTCCATGATGCTCCGAGCGTTTAATATACCTTTGTCGAAAGAAAATTTTGAAAAAGAAATAAATAATATAAAAATAATAGCGAATAATAACGGATATAATTCAAACTTAATCAATAAATTAATAGCTAAGAAAGAATTTAAACAAATTTTAAAAGAAATTTACCCCTCCGTTAAACCAGAACTAAAAACTACCTTTAAAACTATAACATATTTTGGTAATATATCGGATAAAATTAAAAAAATTCTAAAAAAATCAAACATAAATATAGCATTTAAACCAGGCTTTAATCTAGGAAACTTAATATATAACAATAAAACAAAAATTGATAAACTTAAAAAATCGGGTATCTACAAACTATTACAGTCATCAAGACTGTAATAGTTTTTACATCGGTCAGACTGGCAAAAACTTTGAAACCCGGAGAGCAGAGCATTTCAAATCCTTTAGGGCTTTTGCGAGGCATTTAATTGACACCGGACACACCAGAACGGGAAATTACCGTGCTACACGAGGCAAACAAAGGACAGAAGTTAACAATCCTAGAAGCAATAGAAATAAATAAACATAACTCCGATCACCTTTTAAATGACTACACCGATATCTACAGTTCAACTTTATTTTCAGTATTATAATTTAATTAAACTTTTAAAATTGTATTTTTCTGTAATATTGTTTGTTTGTCAATTTCAATTTTTTCTCACGTGTTTGCTCGCATTTGTCACATGTAATGTAATCTTGTTTTTCTTGTTTTTCGGATTCTCCCACTACCCCCGCCCCTTCTACTTCCACACTATATACCACTCCCCTTCATAAATATAGGTAGATAAAATTAGTATATAAGGACATGTATCGAATATAATTTTTATTCTGTTTGAAAATGAACTAACGGTTCGAAACAATATTGTCACAGTTTCAAAAATAAAAGTGGTATTTTGCAAAGTAAAATATTTGTTTATTATTTACAAATATGGAATACCATAAAGTAACGCTCAAATCTATTAATATTACCAGTATTTTCCTTTTTTGTAACAAGAATCACATAAATCAGTCACTTGGACATCTCTACTATAACTATTTGACAATTTTCATAAAAAAAATAAACTTTTAATTCAAAATAGCCTACTTATATTAAACTCTTTCATTTAAAAAATGCTAAATATAGGCACCATGAACGCTAGTGTCGTAATTCAAAGATCAAGCGGGTTCTCTTTATTTAAAAATGTTTCCATGTGTAAACTATTCCTTTATTTTGTTTAGAAAGGCAACTTCTAGGGAAACTGTAAGGTTTTGAGCATTTTTAATTATGTACTTTCTATTAAACTTTTGCGGTCCCTATTCACCACATAAAAAGAGGATATGCTGTACCTATTACAAATTTTCCATAGTCCCAGACCTAAAATTGAATATTTTCTAATACAACATTTCGTTTTTTTCTTTATTCAGTTGGAATAACGTGGAAGAACGCACCCACGGAGCAATATCCGATTGTTGGCAAAGACTTTCAAGTATTTTGCGAGGTGGAAGCAAGTCCATCGCCTAATGTCGACTGGCTCTACAACAATCAACCGATCGCATCCAGTCAACGATACATAATCGACGCAAAAGGTCTACTAATACGAAACGTGCAAGAAACCGACGATGGCATATACACGTGTCGCGCGTTTGTCGCCTTCACCGGCGAACTCAAAGAACGTCACATCAAAGTCGAGGTGCACATACCACCAAAAATTATCGAACCCGAACAAAACACATTCGAATTTATCGAAGGCGAAGCGGCGCAAATAATGTGCAACGCCACCGGCAAACCAAAACCCACGTTCACGTGGATCAAACAGGTCACCAAAGAGAACGTAGCCAAAATGGATCGATTCACGGTGAACGAACACACCGGCCTGCTACGAATCAATCGTGTCGAACAAACGGACGACTCCGATTATAAATGTTTCGCGCAAAATCCGGCCGGCACCGTGGAAAGAACATTCAAAATCCACGTGCTAGTCAAACCGAAAATCTACGAATTTGACAATAAGACGGCTGTGGATCAACTCGAAGGTAAAATTACGTGTAAGGCGACCGGTCGCCCGGCGCCAAATGTCACATTTCGCAAATTCACAAACAAACAACCGTTCGTGCCGGGCGCCCAGATGGACGGTCGAGTTATTTTAGATGTCAACAAAATGGAATCAAAAGGTGAAACCGTCGCTTCATTAATCATTAAACCGGTGTCACGTTCCGATGATGGACTCTACGAGTGTATCGCGTCAAATAAAGGTGGCACCGTCTATAAGAATGGCCATTTACAAGTGGAATTCGCCCCGGTGTTCCCGTACAATGACGCGCCACCAGTTTGGACGTGGGACAATCGTCCCGGTAATTTAAGTTGTTTACCATTGGCAATTCCAAACGCGACAATCGAATGGTTCTTGGAGGGGCGGCCACTTGTTAATAGTCCACCAAATTTTCGTATCATTGGTAATGGACCGCAGTCACATTTGATCGTGACCCCGGTCAAAGATCGCTATTATACACAATACAAATGTGTTGCGAGGAATATTCACGGCACAAAGGTGCAAAATATTGAATTGAAACAAGCGTACCCGCCCGGTCCAATAACGCAAGCTGTTGTGGATGTTATCACGGCGACCACGATACGATTCTCTATCACACCACCGGCTACGTATGGCGGTTTGCCAATTACAGCGTTCACAGTACAATATAAACCGGAAAGTGAAATTAATTGGGCATTTGCAAAGAATAAGACATGGTCTGTTGGTAAGTACGATTTGTTTTTGTTGTCAAAATGATTAACCCTTTGCGCTTATAAGACATGTACAGCATGACAAGGTGGCTTGTCCATTAACTCTACCATATTTAAAGGTGTTTTGTCTGTTGGATCATAAAGGTGCATTTTCATGCTGTCGCTAGTCGCTGATTTTTAGCGACAAATGCGGTCACGTGATGAAAATTTAATATGCGCGCCATCTAGAATAAGTGCAGCTATAAATTTCAGCGTTTAGCGTCAAATTTTAGCGACAAATGTATCAAAAGTCGATGTATCAATATAACCTATAGATATTAGATATATAAATGACACTTCTTTCTAAACATTCAGCTTATAAGTAACAAATACAGAGATTTGACTAAAGTAATAAATAAATACTGTTTTTGTAAATATATTAACAGAGAAAACCATGTCTAGTCTGTATGATTATCAAATGTGGATTTATCAGTGTCAAAAAATTATTCGGCAAGCGCAAATTAATAGGATTCGACGAAGTAGGGTTATATTCACGCTTTTAGTTAATCATATTGCTATTGTGAATAAAAAAACAGTATAAAAGAGATTTTGGGTTCATCCACTTACAAATTGCGACAAGAACATGGATTTTTTGAAGCTGTATTCCCGGCACTTTCTTCATACTCTGACAAATTCGAAAATTATATTCATATGTCGGCAACTCAGTTTGAAGAATTACTATGTTTAATTGTGTATCACACAATTAAACAAGCCCTTAAAAAAACCATTTGCCCCATAAATTTACTAAAATAAGCATTAGATATGGTACGCATGTTGTTTATATGCATTGTACTGTGACAGAATACGTGGAATAAGATTGTTGTAGGTTGTCTAAAGATAAAAATGTTAAAAATGTATCAATAAAAGAAAGGAAACATTAACGAATCTAAAAAAAAAAAAGTAGCAGAAGGGTAAAAGAGGTTTTTAAAATCAGTTACCTAACTAGATTAGTGTTGATTCGATTGTTTAAATAACATTGACGCTGGTCGCTGATATATTGGCGAAAAAGCTAAACAAAATTTAGCTTTATCGCTACATTTTATTCTCAATGGCGCGCATATTAAATTTTTATCACGTGACCGTATTTGTCGCTAAAAATCAGCGACTAGCGACAGCATGAAAATGCACCTTAAGACATGTACCACATGACACACTGAATGTTGAACTGTAATGACTGCTCATACTTCACATTACATGAATATTTTATTTAATAACTGCAAACACATTCATTTATTAGAAAAATTGTAAATAAAATAATACAAAATCACGTTGAATTATCTTTTTAAAATTAAAAACTAATAAAAACAGCATTGAAGACGTATTTAGCGCATTTAGTATTCAACTTTGGGGAAACAAGGTTAGAACGTCAAAAGAATCCGTCAAAAAAAGAACGTCAAAAGAATCCGTCAAAAATAGAACGTCGGTCGTTGTCATGTGCTACATGTCTTACCAGCCTATTTACAACTCATTTTTTTTTTTTTTTTTGCTTGAGTGCAAAGAGTTAAAATCATTTTAAAAATATCACCGATTTAGACTAAATCTACAGGGTGTAGAGTATATAAATCTCGCTACGAAAACAGTGGATAGATCTCACCCATGTAGTTAATATTTGCCAATAAATGTGAGCCAAAACTATTTTTTAACAGAAAAAATTTAATACTAAATATGGGTCAAAAGAAGCCCTTAAAAAAATTTTTAAGCCGGCTCTGACCATCTCATCTTTGTAAGATAAATTTTCTGTTTTTAAAAAAACATCTATAAAACACATTTACGACCTAAACATGTTTACAAAATTTTATTCAATTTTAGTCAATAAAATTATTTTGTATTATCCAAGCGACGAGAGTTATTTACTTTCCACCCTGTATAATTCACTTCTAGTTTCACCATTCAATAGGAGTATTTTTCTAAAGGTCGGACCGCATTAATTTTAACAAAAATTAAAAGGGCGACTTTGGAAACCTATAGTTTGCTTCCAGTTTCATCATTCTGTCACCTTATTTACAGATTTAAGCTCTTTTTATTGTGGCCATAGAGAAAATTTTTTGTCTGAAAATGCCAGACCTTTTACTGCCAGTGACAAGTACAATAGATAAGGTTACAAAAAAGAAAATCAGAGATGCCATAATCAAAAAAGCCAATCCTAGGAATTTGTAAAATAGAAATTATACTTAACCATGTTGGTAAAATTGAGCATTACTTACAATTATACCGTATTTGGACAAGCCTGTCACAGATGGCGGCACTTATATAAGTGAATGTATACATATCGAAGCATTTTGAGTCGCCATATTGCATGACGAGTTAACTCACCTTAATCATTTAAAGCGTTAAGACATTAAAATTTTTTAGTAAACTTGATGACGTCATTAAATTAAAAATTTTCTTTTCTCTCCAATCAGGCTTTATCGAAGTGATTGAAATTAGGGCGACTGATTGAATTACGGTAATTTGGGAGTGAATTTTTCATTTTTTGTTATCGAAAATGGTGGAATTTCGTTCAAAAATACGACTGATTTGGCTAAAGTCTTTTTTCCAGTGGCCATAAATTTGAAATTTTGTGTAAACCCAAATTATAATTCTTGCCAATTGGAACAGTAGAATAATTAATTGCTAGTTGAAACAGTAAAAAACAAAAATTAATTCCAATGTTTGTTGGAACAAACTTATGAGCAAGTAAATACACCTATCCCCCAATTTACACGGAAGATAGATTCCTGAAAAAACCATAAAAGTCAAAATCGTAGATTTTAATATGTATAAAATTGTTTCAACTTTTAATTGACTATAAAGTTGTGATTAGGAATTACTATTACTTATTATATTCATAATCATCCACTTCGAATAAAACTTGACCGATTTTATTTATTGTTTTTATTTCCCCGTCTATAGATTCACCGTACATTGTGGAAGGTTTAACACCACAGAAAACTTACAATTTCCGATTTGCCGCACACAATCAGGTGGGTATAGGCCAATGGAGTGGTGAACAAACGCAAACGATGCCAACGAGAAGTTCCCCGGAAGAACCAAAGATATTGAGTAACGTTGTGCCAAATACACCAGTGCCATCTCCGTATGCCGATCATTTTGAACTACGATGGCGGATACCAGCCGATAATGGTGAACGTATTGATCATTACGTCATCAAATATTGTCCCGTAAGTAACTTAATCTCAGAAAGTCGTAATTGATTTAAAATAATTTTGACACTTTCTAATTGACAGGTACATAAAGTGAACGATGAATGGACAAAAATTAATCCGGATTTATGTCAGTCGCAACAATTTACATCGATTGAAACCACCACGTACGAATTGAACGCATTACAACCGGACACCTACTATAAAATTGAATTGCGCGCGCATAATGCAATCGGATACAGTACACCGGCGGAAATCATCATAAAAACTGCACGGGGTGAGCAGTACTTCAGTTATAATTCTTCATATAACACCTCCTCCCCTTGTTTCATGCGTAACAATCATTTATTTATTGTTATTTTATGTTATTTGATCATACGGGGTCATAGGAATGTATTGTTTATTTAGTCTAACAATAATAACACAATTTTTTTTTTTAAATTTTGCATTGTTGGTACAAATATTGAAATTTTTGAATACGTACTAAAAAAGAAATTTTAATATTGTGCTGTTGCCAAATAGATTTTTTTATATTTATCTGTATAAATAATTAAAATTTTTAACTAATAAATGTATTTTGTATATAAAATAATATTGAAAAGTTGGTAACGTGATACAGGATTACTAAATTTTTTTCATTTAACACAAAAATAACAGCGCTGAATACAGCCTTATTATATATAAATTACCATAGAGAAGTTTTATAATTACATATTTTTGAAAATATTTTAATGCAGGGTGAATAATCTGAAAGTAACCATTTCTATTATAATTAAACTATTTAAATAATTTAACGAAAAAATAATAATAATAACATTCCTATCTCTCCATTTTTTCAATTTGTTTTTTAAACTTCATTTTTTATGCTTTGTAGTATTTTTGATTATCGTATCGGCTAGTCGTTCTATGTTGCTTTTATCATATTTATCTTTTTTTTTCAAATTTTTCAAATCATCAAATCCTATTTTTTATATTATTTTTAATATTTTTTAATCTCATTTCAAGATCATTTAATAATTTTTTGAATTCCTACAAGAATAATAAAAAATGTTTTATTATCAAGAAATATCAATTTTTTGTACATTTTTCATTTTGTATTTCTTGTGGGAATTTCTTTAGTAGAAAATTGATAATTTTTTCAAAAATAATTTTGGGCTACTAACACAGGTGGCTATTATGGAGGCTCCGCATCAGGTCCAACATCCTATTTCTACTTTACTGTTGTATTTGCAATAATTATACAAGCATTCTCTGTTCATTAAAATTCAATTGTAGTGTTAGTTTAAATTTTTAAAATAAATAGTTCTATTTCATCGTTTAAGTGCAATAAAAAAAGCATTTGATTTTCAAATTTAATACAAGTTATATATTTTTAAATTTGTTTACCATAGTCATAATTTTAATTGTATTATTGCAGTGGTAAAAAAAAATGACTATCTGAAACATTCTGTATTTGAGTTATCCGTTAGGGACCGAGTTTTACAACATTATTGCCATCTAGTGTTAATTTTTGAAATAATAGGTAGGATGTACTATCAAATTTCAAATTGAGAAATTTTCGTACTTTTGATAATTAACCTATACGATCCGCGCATCTACGCAATAAACTTCCCCAGAGGCCGGCTATATTATATAATTAAACTCAAATTTTACGTAAATAGATTCACGAAATAATTAAACTTGTATCAACATAACATTTTAATAATAATAAAAAAAATCAATAACAAGAAATACAATAAAAATAAACTAATAAAAATTTTTTTTTTAAAAAGGATATTTAATGGGTGGTTAAAGACAAGAAGGGAAAAACCCGATCCTATGGGCATTTTACAGCATAAATTAAATAAAAATTTATCACAAAAATACTTGAATCTAAGCTTTTTACGCATTCAAAATATTAGAAATCTAAGCTACCTAATTGTTCAGTTTTCATGTTTGAAATAAACTTAGTAATTCCACTGCATTTTCCTTATAATTTTTATGAATATGGTAAACTAAATATGAAAAATCAGCATTAGAACGATTATACTACTAACACGTAACAAAAAAAGAATTAAATAGATAAAAAAAATAAATAAAATAAATTGAAAAAGTTTATTAACCTAACCTTAAAAGCAAAAGTTATATTATATAATTGTTTTTAATATATTAAATTTTATTAAAAAATATCTGTAGTTATTGTTAAATGAGTCATATTTATTTACTTATTTCTCAATATTCATTTATAATTCTCAAAGTGCCAATAATTGGTATCAATTTTTTGCTTAAAATATATTTTTTTAAAAGTATTTAAAATGTGATCGATGAATATAAAGTAAATAATGTTTAAATATTGCGGGCAAAATTTAAAAATAAGAAATCAGTTTCAAAAAAAAGAAAAAACATTCAAAACAATTATTTTTCATTGTTAAAATTTTAAATTGAAGAAAAATATATTTAATAAAATAAAATATTTGTATTTATTGTTAAAGTTTAAATTATTTCCAGTACCATAAAAGTGCTTCGCTCGTCGTAGAAAAATTGTACTTACAACTTAAAAGGGCCATTTTATTAAATAAGATTAAATCATGTATCACATTCCAACTTTTTGGATGCCCCATATTAAAAGATACTATAGGCATAGACTTTCTGATGACAGAAGTCTATAAATTTGATATCATACTTACCGCTTCTTTTTGATTATTCCTACTGAATTTACTGATTAAATTTAATATTAATCATATGTTAAATATAAGTAATTAAGAATTATTATAATTAAATGTAAAAAAAATATTTGTATAGAAAATAAAACAAAAACGACTGACGTTAATTAAAGAAAATAACATTAAGAAGTCTAACATTTCATTCACAACAACTTCTAATCACTCATTAACAAATTAAAACACACAGACATTAAATTATTAGTTTTTTTTTTCTAAAATTTTTAACACGTTCCCTGCTACTAAATACGGATTCGTGTATATTTTCATCGGTGTAGAAGCATGCATACACACATTACCTATATCAGTGTATACATATAGTATAGTGTTAACGCTTCTGGCATCCCTGGCGGGGAAACTCAAAGCGTGGCACTGATATCTCACTTGTCATTTAGTAGGTGGCAGTGAATGTGTTAAATTTGATTTTTTTGTTTTTGCATGTCTGTTTAATAATCATTATTTGATATATAAAATTAATTATTCAATGTTTAAAATAAGGTTTTTTTGGATTCAATTTGTTTAAAAAGTATACAACGAAACAAAATCATAAATATCCGGTTATAATGTATTTTATTCGTTTTCTATAGTACGACTGCCTGGTGTAGATTTAAAAAAAAAATTTTAATTTAAAACATTTCAAGAGTATTGTAACAAATTTTTAAAACAAAGTTTGTAGTTACTTTAGTTTTTAATAGCTATTTGTGTTACATCAAACAAAAACAATAAAATCTAGCGCCATTTTTATCCAATTTTAATTTCTTTAATTTCATTTTCTTCTATATTAGTGTGATTGGAAATTTATTTTTAAATTTTTACAAATTTCATAATTGTTTCGATTAAAATACGATTTTTCAAAAAGTCGACACCAGACTGTTATTCTTACAAACGAATATGAATGCATTATTCCATTAACAAACGGTGGTTTGCGTGTACACGTTTTGAATGAACACAAAAACAAGTTCCTTTATTTTTTTGAAAATTTACCTAAATATTTTGTACCATAATAAAAAGAAAAAAAAAAACAAATTGAATTTACTTAAAACATTTAATTGTGTCTCGAATGCGCGTCGCTACATTTTAGGAGCAACTAATTGTATAATTGATGTGTATATTTCATTGATGTCATTCTAAAATATACTAACAATTTTTAAAATTAGTCTAGTAGATGCAAAGGCGGGTAATTACAAATGATGTATATAAAAATAAGTATTTTAAAATCAAAGAAATTTAACGTTCATAACGTTTTCTTTTCTTTATTTAGTTTTTTGTTTTAATCATAGTCATCCGTTTTTATTGGTATTTTTTTTTTTTATAATTTTCTCATCGTGAAATATTTTTTCGCAATTTTTTCAAAATTTTTCATTTAAATTTATACGTTACTAACATAACGTTACGTAAGGTTAAAGTATCATCATTTCGCTTTTTGAAAATTTACACGAAATAAAATTAAAAACGAAATATTTAACATAAATGTAACTTTAAAGTTTATAAAACTAATCTATGTTGCAAATTTTGATACTCGAATATTAATAACTAATTTTTATTGGGTAATAGAATAGATATCGTAATGTATTATAACTAAAAAAAATGTTTTAAATTAAGGCGCATTCATGAAAAAAAACTATTTAATTAAATTACTTTTTAAACCCCCAAAATGCACGTTTGATTAGTCAAAAATTGTTGTTTTTTATGTTTCTTTTACCTTACCAGAATTACTATAGTCATGATAGGGTATTTGACTGTGCTTCTACGTTTTATCATTAGAAACTTGCCATAACTACAAGGTGGCGTCACAATTTTTTAAACAGACATGTCAATTCTGACAATTTTCATCGGCGTCACCATCAAAATTCAAATGATATACGCTTCTAATTTGACATGTTATGAATATAATCAAAGTTTCGTGATCAACATTGATTTTTGACTGTTTTCAAATTCTGACGTCATAACAACAGGCCGTTTTTCGTGCCAATTTTTTTCACTTAAAATTGAATAATTGACTCTTTACGATTCTTTAAAGTCGATTTTTAATTTCAGACAAATACCCTGTCCGACTATTTTTTCTGTTTCATAAATTTTGTTACGCATGTTCATTTTATTATTCTTTTTTTTTCTATTTTTTTTTTTTTTTAAAGTGCATGAGTAGTTTACTGTAGAGTGCGTAGAAATTTATCGACACATCTGCGCATAATGCAACGATTTTGAATACATACAGAAAAAATCCGAAAAATGCAAAAAACCGTAACTGTATTTCTATCTCTGTAATTAATTTAAAAGGGAACATGTACCGTTAGTGATTGGCGTAAATCAGTGGATTGGTGTAAGCTATGTACGAGTAAACAAGGCGTGGCTTACCCTAATCAGAGTCACATTTCTTGGATTTATTCTGTATAGTTAATTTTTTTTTCATACAGTATTTTTTTCTTTGTAATAATTTATTTATATTATTTTTTTTTAATATTTTAAGCATGATCTGGTAAAATAGTTTTTAATTACGTATTGTAGTGCAATCTGGAATTTTCAAATTGAAACATTTTTGTGACAAAATGATTGAAAATCGATTATGCTACAATACTGGAGATAATTTATATAATAAATTGGTTTAAATATTTAAGCTAGAGCATATTTTTCGTAGTTTCTTATTGTTTTTAAAAATGGACGAAAACACTCATTTAAATATTTTCAATAATTTATGTGTGTGTTTTCTATTTTTTCTATGTTAAATTTCGCTAAATCTTTATTTCATTTCCTATTATTAAGCATGATTTTATAGAATAAAATACTTAATTAATCATATCCATTTGTCTGTTTAAAAGAAAAACAAAATGTCGGATTATTTTAAACTGACAAAATGGTTACATTTTATTTTATTATAGTCATAGTTAGTTTAATTTTGTTAATTAAAACCAACAAAGATAATACAATTTACAACATAACCTATTACACATAAAATTAAATCACATAGTTCTGACAATAACCAGAAAAAGAAAACCGTCTTATTCTGATTTACATTTAACATTGATTAAATAAATAAATCAAAATATTGGTGCGCCAAAAATCGATATGCATGAAATTTATTGTGAAATTATTTTTTAAACATAAATATTTTTCATGCATTTATTTTACATGTACAATTTAAAAAAACAATGGCGATAAAGTTCATTTAGATAACCTAAAAAAAATTAAAAAAATTCCTAGAACAGTACTGTAATTTACTAGTTAGATTAAAAATTAAAAGTATTATAATTTTTAGATTCATTTTGAAAGATGAAAAATGTCTTTCTTTAAAACAAAATGGTATTTAAATATAAATATAAATGTAAATATAATTATTAATATAAAAATATCGTAAATAAAATAATTATAAAATTCTTTGTTACAAAAAAAAATCTAGTTGTTTTTTAATTATCCCTGGCTTAATAATCATTTTTCAGTCATAAATATAAAAAGCAACTGATGGTGTATATTTTATCTTATTACTAAAACAAACTATTTATTATCTTATTTTTATTTTTATTTTTTTGTAATTTAGCAATTTCAAAAAATACTTTTTTTACAATTTATGTACAAGATAAAAGAAAGTTTAGTAATGAGGTTAAATATAACGCACTCTTACTGAAATAATGAGATAAAAAATTTGCTTAAGCTAATATTTTTATTGTGAAGTGATACATATTGTGATTTGGTGCTTCATGTGAGAGTGATATTTTGCTGTGTTTTATTTATTTAGTTTGGTTATTTTTTATTACTTCATATAATAATAATCATTTTTCTGTCTACCGAATACCGATTGAAATTCGGAAGAATCGGAATAATATTTATAGGTAAATTAACAAATATAAAATGTAGTATTTATTTTTGCTATATTTGTACACCCAATTTGTATTAAAAGATATACAGTTTTTAAATTACCTTCTTGTTACACCGCTGGTTTATATTTTTCTATTTTATTCAGTGGCGGGTGACAAAATGCTTTTAATATATTTCGGGTGTATAATAAACAGTAAACAAAATTTTTGTATCTACTTTCTTAAGCTATTTTTTCTATAGTCGCATGAACTCTTTTTGCTTTTTGCTAGTTCTTTTTTTTACGTACTAAAACAGGTTTATATCAATAAAAACGGATTTGTTTATTAATTAATAATTTCAATTAAATTTATAGCCAATTTAAGTAACAATATTTTTATAATTTGATAATTCGTATTTTTGTTCGAATAATTAGTTCAGTTGGTGTGTTTTAAATGCCTCTTCTGATGCCATACTATAACTTTCTGTAATTTTAAACTAATAATAGCTTATTTTAACTGAAATTAATCATAAAAACTCTTTGTAATATTAAGCATATTTTTTTTATAATTTCAAAAAATAATAAATTCTAGAATTGCTTACCTTTTTTTATATCTGATGTTAGTTAAATAGTTAATAGAAGTTTTGTTGTTTATAAAGATGAGAAAAATATTTTTATTGTAATATTTAAAAAAAAAAAAAAAAATAGATAAAAATGAATATGTGATAATTTTAAAAATAATTATTCCAATATTTCCTTTCCGCATCTTACTACAGCGTAAGATGTCTGAGAGATGACATTTTTATTTTGATTAAACCATTGACTTTTTCAAAAAAATGTTCAAATAAAAGTTGCAGCTACCGATGACAGTATTTGATAGTAGTTGTAAAAAAAAATCTGTATTAATTTTTAAATGATTACGTGAATTATAAAAATACTAAATATTACTCTATTGTTAGGGCTTCGAAGCATTACTTACTTCGAATCCCTATTAGTTTCGTTTTGTCGCTTTAAATTTTTAATCTTAATAATGATATTGGACAAAATTATAGAAAAAATTAAATAATATTCAGCCATGGCAATGGCTTCACTAACGTTTTCATGCTTGACATCGTTTGTATATTTTGACGTTACTACTTATCATTTAAGAGTTTTAGAAACTATTTTAATATAGAATAGACAAAAAAAATGACAGTAAACTAATTAAAAATTGTGAATGTTTTGTAACTTTTGCGATGATACTATTTTTTGACAATACTGAGACGTGACGTCAAGTAGTGTTTTTGCGGGAAATTTAAAACTTATTTTGATATTTTTTGTGAAATAAAATTAAGTAGTGAAATAAAAAGTAAATTGGTTTAGGAATAAAAGTAAATTAGTTAAATAGTTTAGGAATAAAACAAATGCCACCTTTAAGATCTACTTGACAAAGTTAAATTATCACATATCTCATTTTGATGAAACGTTGCAACGTAAAATAGAAATAAATCATTTTTTATTTCAACGGAAAATTAGTAACTAATTATCATTTTTACTAATTTAGGTACGGATACATACATTTTTGAATCGGAAGAAACCTCGTTAAGCAGCGCACTAATTATTGGAATTGTTATTGCGGCCGTACTAATAATTTTAATTATTGTCGACATCTCATGCTATTGCGTGAATAGCGCGGGAATTTTAATGTGTATTTGTGAACGTATCCGTAATAAACCAGTGGAGGATGATGAAGAAGCTAAATTGGGAAGGTATACCATGTTAAAATATTTATAAACATACTTGATAATTAACCCAAAAAAAGTATTTTTAGTCAAAATTTTGCAGAAAGGTTTAAATAATTCAATTTGATATATTTATATTTACAGTTTTAAGAAGGATTTCACATGGATTAAGTTTATTCAGTCATACCTTTTTGTAAAATTTTTCTTTAGATTAAAACTATTAGGTTATGTACGTAAATTAGTACTGGGCTTTTTTTTCACTTCTTAAAACTAACACAATTTTCAATCACTATATTTATCACTTTTCTGCTCTTTTAACTAATCATATGGTTTTCGTCAAAGTGTAACGAGTGTAATATGAAAGTGAGATCTCATTCTATTGCGATTCGACGAAGCTTCTAAACGGAAAACATAAATTCGAAATTGACTTTCCTCATTCTATCAGAAGTAACTCAGTTATTATGGTTATTATCATTGATATTCATCGTACGGTTGGAAACACAAGCATTTCTGATTACAGTGCCAAGAATCCGGTGCACCACGTTACTCCTCGTTACTTTTTTCGACAGTACTGGATAGCAACATCTCTGAGATAATTGAGTTACTTCAGGGTGCGTATTTTATCCATAGGACCAAAGTTCCTAATTCTGTTACTTAACTTAAAAGTTACTACTAATCTACCAGAGAGTATCACATTTCATTCATTATACACTTATATTTTATTATCATAAATTGTAAAAAAAAAGTATATTTTGTTAATTGTCACACCATATTGTACGCCATATTGATTTCTCATTCTAATTGCATAAAAATATCGGATTCTTAACTCTTTGCACTCAAGCAAAAAAAAAAAAGTGAGTTGTAAATAGGCTGGTAAGACATGTAGCACATGACAACGACCGACGTTCTTTTTTTGACCGATTCTTTTGACGTTCTAACCTTGTTTCGCCAAAGTTGAATACTAAATGCGCTAAATACGTCCTCAATGCTGTTTTTATTAGTTTTTAATTTTAAAAAGATAATTCAACGTGATTTTGTATTATTTTATTTACAATTTTTCTAATAAATGAATGTGTTTGCAGTTATTAAATAAAATATTCATGTAAAGCCGCTGCTACACGATGCTACGAACACCTTCCAACATTCGACGTTGGATGGTTCATAGCATCGTGTAGCCGTTGTTCGAACCTACGAGTGTCCAATGTCGAGCGTCAAAGGTTCGCATTTGGTCGTGTCCCGTTCGATGTCGGTATTCTTGCACCGAGTCAAAGGGATGCTTCGAACGTTTGAAGGTCAGTGTTGGTTGCGTTCGTTGGTTGCGCACGACTCGTTCATGTGAAGAGAGACAACATCAGTGTATAACATTAGAGATAACATCAGACAGATAACAGCGTTGTCCACTGAGTACCAACACATTATCATTCGTATTGGATCAAACATTCGACTCACCGTGTAGCAGATACATTCGTCGCACCAACTATCGAACTTAATTGCCTCAAACGTTCGATCGAATGTTGGAAGGAACGTTCGTAGCATCGTGTAGAACCCGCTTAATGTGAAGTATGAGCAGTCATTACAGTTCAACATTCAGTGTGTCATGTGGTACATCTCTTATGATCCAACATACAAAACACTAGGGTTTCCGATCTCGATTCGATTTTATCGAAAATCAATTTTTGCAGAGTCAATCTTCGATTTTTCGAATCGATTTTTTGGAGACCAATTCGAATTCAAATTAGGGTATTTTTAGTAAAAATATGCTATTTTTTCAAAATTATTGTAAAATATATTTTAACTATTTATGTTGTCAAATAATTTTACCACTTTTATGATTCATTTATAGAAAATTGAGTCAAATTTTGGATTCATGTGACACTTTTAGCGCAAACTAGAAACAATTTTATTCATATTAAATTTAGCAATTCACCTGCAAAGGAAACTGAAATTTTTTTGAGACTAATTTGTAATGACCTAATAAGAAACGTCATTAAAACTTTTACATATCTTTTATTTTCTGTAAGGTCAAAAATTGAATCGATTTTCGTCGGATCGATCTTTTATAAACCGATTTTTTCCTGCATCGATTTTTGGTTTGACGATTCGAATCGATCCGCAAGATCGATTTTTTGACCAGAGATCGGAAACCCTACAAAACACCTTTAAATATGGTAGAGTTAATGGACAAACCACCTTGTCATGCTGTACATGTCTTATAAGCGCAAAGCGTTAAATACTCTTGGAATGTCTTCAAATCGTTCTTATCTTTCTCGTTTTTTTAAATTTTATGTTTAATTTCAAATTAAAAGACAACAAAATAAGATAAGGGTAAGTAAAATATAAAGTACGCACCATTGTATATGAATATAATATTAATTAAAGTTAAATTATTTGGAAATGGTTGGAACCAAAACAGATATTTTCAAAGTAATTTAACAATTTTTTTTTTATAAACTTCAATAGAATCAAATTTATAACAAAACTAATTTACTATCTCTTCCAATTTCACTTTCATTGGCTTTACACTTTGGGTTTCATATCATTCATTAGTTAGTCCATTAGTTTTACGATGGTTATTCTAGTCTATATGGTTGGCGCTTCCCCCTCCCTTATTGCAGTTACAAGGAAACAACGCCAGTGGTGCCACCATCAACGTTACCCCTACCCGTGAAGCTGACCTCATCGCCAATGTAAGGACACACAAAAGATGACCAATAAGTTCTATAAACGCATTGTGTGTTTAAAAAAAACAAACAAATCATAGAGTTGGATATCGAGAGTAACATTTGTACTAGATTTTCATAAATATGTAACTAACCTCATAATATCACTCACAATATGCAACTCGGTAAAGTAAAATTATATAGCATTTTTCAAAAAAAAAAATTATTTGATAAATAAATTAAAAGTTGTCTGTGGTTAAAACCGCACCTCTAAATATACAAGGCGTAAGCAAAATAAGTCTCATCAACTTGAAGAAAATTAAAAAAAAAAAATGGGCTTATTGTTTGCCGCTCTAGTACAAATATAAGAGTGTATAAATTACATTTTTTGAAAAATGCAAAAAAAATGTATGTAAAGGCGCATGTTTAATGGGAAATGAATGTTACAATTTTATTGTCTGTCTGTCTGTCTGGTAAACTTTTAGAGATTTGAATGTTTCATTTAAAAAAAAAAATATCATTCAGTTATTTGCATTCATCGCTAATTCATGCAAATGGTTCGGCTACTTAATTATTATTTGTTTCAAATTTAAACGAATTTGCAATGAGAGGTTCAAAGTAAGGTCTGTAAACTCAGTAGTATACATCATATATGTCTATATGTTTATTTTACTTATTTCATATCTCTCATTTCAAATTCGTGCGACTCTAGTATTATACGTTTGGCATGTCATTTCTATATTTCTAATTTTTAAATTCTAATAAATTTATAAATATTTAATATAAAACCATAGGGAAGAAAAGGAGCCATTAAAATCGGAGGAGCGACAAGGCGTTATCGACAATTCGATGAAACGAAATACATCGGTGGAGTTCGATGGTCGTCGTGTATATTCAAAAACTGGTGAAATTATCGGCAAAAATTCAGCAGTATAAAACCACAAGTGGAACAAGTTTACCAAAATCAAATTTTTTTTCAGTTCCTCTTCTAAAATACAATTAATAACAAAATGCAAAAAATCCCTATATTACAAAAAAAAAAAAAAACATGAATTGTTATTTACGCTTATGCGCAAATTTGTGTGAGAAATTATTGCGCTCAAAATTATGCCGCTAATACCATAAATAAGTTTATTTACTCGAAGAAAATATATGCTAAATAAATATGGTGTACCAATGAAAAGAAGCTTTATCTCGTATATTTTTAAACAGTGTGCTTTTCTTCTTAATAAATGAATGAAAACTAATTAAAAATTTTAAAAAATAATTAATATGTAAGCTTCTTGTTTATATAAATGTTTTTGCATTGTACTTAATTTGTGAAAGTATACATATTTGTATTGTATTAAGTACATTAACTGTATTGTAAATAATAAAAAAAAAATTGAATTTTATCCTTTAAGGGTACCGTCTGGTTTAGACTTTTAGATACTTGCATTTCATAATATTTCAATGAATGTAAAGTTTTAGATTTTATCGCTATTTGTATTAACATTCTTGAAATGTTTTGAAATTAAATAAATTGTTTCTACTTGATATCAGATGACACCCCTGTTATACTGTTACACAATAATATTTTTGACACTTATACTTTATACTTAAAGCAACAAAATGACACAAAAATATACAGGGTGAACCGTAACGTCTGCCCCAAATTACACCAATTAGTAATACATGACAAACTGAACAAAAAACTTTAATACCACTTTTTGCTAGAACGTATAGTTTCGAAGAAAATAACTTTAAAAAATTTTGAGGACCACTGGTTGCTTACCTTTTTACAAATAATGATGCGTATAGCCACCATCTGCTCGTACACATGCATTCAGTAGACGCATCCATGATTCACGGACACGCTGAAATATGCTAACGTCATTTCGTATTGTTTCGAAGGCTTGCTCTACTAATCTTCAACATTACCCACTTTCCTCATAAATTAAATGCATATCGGCTAATTCACGAACAGTGTAATTGGCCATTTCCCTTATCAACCAAAATTTAAAATCACAAACACGTAATAAAATTATTTTCTAAAGAGTTTATAATCACACTAAACGTTAAACTTAACTAATTAGTTTAAGCACTAAACGAAAATGTGAAATCAAAGTTACCATTAAAAATAATAACAACACTAAAAGTTAAAACATAAAAAATTTTCAATATAATTCAAGATGGAATTAAAGAAATTTACAATTAAAAAAACTTCAACTAGAAAAAATCAACAATGAAATAAAAAAAGGGTGTCACGTGTCAAACTTTGACTATAAAAATACATAAATGACAGACAACCATGGTATGGTACATATGTATGCTACTATGGTCGCCACAGATTTTTGAAGATCAAATTCCCTGACTTTTTCAGGTTTTCCAGAAATTTTATTAAAAAATTCCCTGACTATTTTGTGAAAAATGTCATCCCTAATTTATCCCAAAAAAGCTAAAAAAAAATTTCTGATGTAAAAAAGTAAATAACGAGTAAAAAAAAAATAAGCAAGAAATACGCGTTTAAATCTAATCTCAAAACAAGTGAAAAATTGATTAAAGTTTTATCCCTAAATATAAAAATCAGTTTTTTCCAGTCTTCTGGTAAAATTCCCTGACTTTTTCAAAAAGTAAAAATTCCCTGACATTTCCAGGTTTTCTAGTAATGTGGCCACCATGGCTACCTATGAGATCTGTCCAATGCCTCTTCATACTGATAATGGTACATACGTAGCTACAATGCATTCCCACAAATTTGAAGGTCAAAATGTATGGGTATGTAAACAAACACACATAAAGACATAGACCAGGGTATAATATGTATGCATGCTAAAACTATTATACCAGTGATTCTAAAACAATGGCCTCGAATTTTGAAAATGTGTTTTTGAAAACTAAGCACCATAAAAAAAATGGTCTTAGGATTTTTTCAACTTTTTGTGGTTTTAATTTGGGGTAGTCGTTACGGTTCAGCCCTGTATAATGACAAATTTAATTTTTTTAAGAAAAAAGAAAAACATCACACAATAAATTTTTCACAAAATTTTTATATACAAATTTTTAGCGATAATATCGTGCCAAAAATTAGAATAGTATATAAAGTTATTTTGCTACTCCACAATTTTTACAACCATGGCAAATTAAAAATTTAAAAAAAAAAAGAATTGAATACGTACTATTTTTTTAAGTATACTTAAATAGTTCTTATCATTTTATAAATTTTTGATTTGCTGATTCAAGTGTTAACCTTTTTGTGAATCAAAAAAATTATGATGAAAAGAATTATTTATTCAATCTGAAATCATAGAGAATATTAAATTTAGATCGCATTTTACCTACTATCTTTTTTCAGTGAGTATTCTCTATTATTTCATTTGAAAATTGGAATAAAGTGTACTATCACAATTACAATTAAAATTTCAAAGTTTTACTTCTTGAATTATATTGGTGTTATTCCAAAGATGTAAATTTTTAACAAATTTTACCCTGAAAAAATCATGATCTATTTTTTTTTTTTTAAGTATCTTTTTGTAGGATTAATTGTGATTTAGTTAATTAATTATGTAGATTTAGACATTCCCTTTAGGTAATTGGTTACCAACATTTTTTTTTAACTCTTACTTAAAGAACCACCTAACTTAATAATATTAGTGATATTTAAAAATTCATAAAAAGAAAATTGTTGCCTAAAATTCACTTAAAATACATAAAGGCTGAAGAAGATACATAAAACACACCATTGCAGTTAAATTTTTAGGTTAGATATCTATTTTTAATAAAACAATTGTCAAAATAAATGATCATCTTTGCTATCGCTTGCTGTACGTAAGCTATACCGCCATTTTCATTTAATTTATTTAATTCATGTTTACATTAATAGATGGTAGTTCAGTATTTTAAAATATGATGCTCAGTGATTTCCTGAATAAGAACTATTGTTTTTACAAAAAAGATTAAGCCAAATTTTTAAATTAATAAAAGGTGCATTTTATTTATTTTATTATTTAAGATATTTTATTTCATCTTTTACTTTCAGTAATTTTTTTTATTTGAAATTATTGTTATGGTAGCTTTTTATACCCATTAAAATATTATAAATGTAATTACGAAATATTAATAAATTCTTTTTTAAAAAAATATATATGTAATTTAAATTTTTATTCCTCTCCTTAAATGAGATAGGTTTGCGACTTATACTAACTAAAAAATTACTTTTTAAACTTAACAATGATTTTTAATCGGATCAGTTGTTGGAATTAAAATGCACATGCATTTAAAGACAAAAAATTAACAAATTATTTAGCTATAAACTTTTTATTTTCCAAAAGACATTAAGTACAGACGAAATTCTTAATACATAATTAGTTTTTATTTATTTTACAGTTAAAAATAGCTCAAACATCGTTCGTTTTTTTTTTTTTGTTTTTACTAAAATTGAAAAAGTAACAAAAATATTACTCAAAATAAATTATTAAATAAGAATATAATACAATAAGTAATCACAATTTATTATTAATTTTTTATACAAAAAATTCAATATGTTTATTGAATGACAATTTATTTTTAAAATTGAGAATTTTATATTATTTTGGAAAAATAAATATCTGCGTCTAATTCGATACATTTCAATCAATAAAATTGTTTTTTAAAATTTGTAAGAATTTTATAGGGGATATTGTAAATTAATCTATCAAAATTGAAGGAAGGAGGAATCAACATATTGGTTAAAAAATTGAAAATATTTTGCGTTAAGTCATGGTTATGTAATTGGCGACACAAAGATTACGCGAGCGCTCCTGGTTTTTTAAATTAGAAGCTGTATCAAGTAAAAATTTTTGTATACGTTTAATTGTCGATAGAAAAATGCACTATACAAATTATGCGCGGATTACGAGATTTTATATCACCCATTAATCGTATGCGTATATTTTTGCTTGATGCTAGTTCTAATTTTACCACCAGAGGCGCGAGTGAGAATCTTTGCGTCCCCAATATAATATAAATTTTACTGAATGACTAGATTATAAGTACAAAAATATCAGTGTTGTTCCAACAAACACTCGAATTAAAACATTTCCATATTTCAAAGCAGTGAAAAATGTTCAGAATCTTTTGGCCAGATCAGATACATATCAGATCAGGTTGCTATGGCACATATTTAATATTTGCATGATTTGCCGGTAAATTGCCGGCGTTGATATCAGAATACGTATATACCATACAATAGATGGAGTACACATTATCTTTTTTGAAGCAAATCGCCACATTGGTTAACACCACGTTAACACCTTTCATAACCTATAAAGTGTCAGAGGTAATAAATATTTTTTAATTTGTATACGATTATTGTTGTAATTTGAGACTATTTATTAGTAAATATTCTAATAGTATTTATAACAACAAATATAACATCAGTAAATATACTTCATCAGTACTTATACTTCATCAGTAATTTAACCACCATATTGGTAAACACTTTAACCCTTTTTTGGCTCCATTTTCATATACATTGAATATATGCCTATACTCCCTCTATCTATTCAATACTCAGAGGTTGCCGGTCACCGTATTTCATCATTACAACTCACATTTTTAGTAGGGACATCTTTCGAAAACCCTAACTATTAATTAACCCCCTTAGCGGCTATCCCGAGCACAGCTCGTCATATGAATTATACAACTTGGATGACTCTCCCCGACCTGAACTTGCCTCGTGTTGGTAACTGTAATATGCTGTCATCTGCTATCGTAAAAGCATTACTAAAGCAAAAATTATCGAATGGGTAGGCCATATAATTGTGCAATTAAATTAAGTATTTTCAAAGATCATTTTATTTGGTTAGTTTTACATGAGCCGCTAAAGGGGTTAAAACTAGGGGTGTGCGAATTATTCGAAATGTCGAATAATTCGCACCGAATCGAATAGTAATATTCGATTCGAATTTCGAATCGAATAATTCAATTTTTCGAATAATTCGAAAAATCGAATTATTCGAAAGAAAACGAATAATTCGAAAGATCGAATTATTCGAAAGAAAACGAATAATTCGAATAGCTCGAATTTTTGTTTTTTCTTTTGATTCTTAGAGATTTTTAAACATTTAATTTAAATGAAAAAAAAAATCGATAACATTGCAATAATTTCATAAATGGAAAGTTACATTATGCCTAAAGAACAGGATAAATCAATCAGTAATAATAAAAGTTTATTGTTACAAAACCTGTCGCCCCATGACAGTGGGTGTAATAGCTGAATTTTCGATTCGAATATTCGTTAAAACTTAAAACATAAAAAAAAAATGCAACCACAAAGAATCCACTGCAATAACTTCCCAGTGGCAAGTTAAAAAGAATTATTTTTTGGATGAATTTGCTCTGTAAATGAAACTATATTAATATATATATATATATATATATATATATATATATATATATATATATATATATATATATATATATATATATATATATATATATATATATATATAAATTATATTATTAAAGTTCTTAGTATGTTTGAGTCTTAGAAATAAGTAAAATAAAGTAAAAAAAAATGTTTTTTTAAGAAACAGCTTTTATTTAAAAATGGGCTAAAAAAAATGAAATAACTACTAAGTGAAGTTTGAAGCAATATGCAACATAATTTATAAAAGCTTGAGGCGTTATCATTAATTATTTCTGTTTTGGATATAAGTGTAGCTATTTTACTTTTAGTAGTTACCAAACTTAATTAAACGCCTCAAGCTTTTATAAATTATGTTGCATATTGCTTCAAACTTCACTCAGTAGTTATTTCGTTTTTTTTAGCCCATTTTTAAATAAAAGCTGTTTCTTAAAAAAACATTTTTTTTTACTTTATTTTATTTTCTACTCTTTAGTCTGATTACAGTTAATTTTAAAAAAAAATAAAGAAGTAGTTTTTTACCTATATTTTAATCGGTACCCTAATCAGACATAACTATGGAAACAGAAAATTGCAATGTAAAATCAATGGACAATATTTGACAATTCGAAATGTCAAAAAGTTGCATAGGACTAAAAGTCAACAATTTTGGTTTGGGGCAATTTAGGGAAAAACTAATTATACAATACTGCATTGTCATCAAGGTTAGACACGTATGCAAAATTTGAAACCTCTAGCTCAATTAGAACCTGTCTAAATTTTGAATCCAAGATTTGATCTAAACCAACATACTAACATAGCAAGTTAAATAAAAGCTTTTAAAAAAGAAAAAGTTCGAGCTATCCGAAAAATTGAAACTAATAATTCGATTTTTCTTCGAATAATTCGAAAAATCTAATTATTCGAAAAGTCGAATTTAAATATTCAAATATTCGATTCAATTTCGAATCGAATAGCACTATTTGATTCGATTCGATTCGAGCACTATTCGCACACCCCTAGTTAAAACGTTTCCATACATTAAATACCGAATTTATATTTACTCAAATGAAAAATCCAATGTCTGCTAGAACAAACCTATTGTCTATATTTGTTAACTGAATAAAAAAATTACTTTCTATTTCTCATCCATCTAGCTTCAATCTCCTCTAGAGTTTTATCCTTTGTTTCTGGCAGATAGAGATACAATATTATTGTTCCGACAAACGCTACGCACCCGTATACACCATACGCATAAATTGCCCCCCAACCGAATAACAACGGACCTGTTTTGACAACAATGAAGAAATAGATGAAACACATTGATGTACATATACCGGTGCCAACATTCCGAACCACCGATGGGAATACCTCGCCGACCATAATCCACGGCAGAGGTACTAACCCTGCACTGGTAAAAGCGATATATAAAACTAAACAGATTAATGGTACATACTCTAAACCGTGCGTTTCACCTTTCAAATCGACAAAATAAATAAAAACGGTTAAAAATATTAAAACTAATGCTGTGCCCGCCGTGCTAAACACGGCTAACATACGTCGCGAAATTTTACGTAATAATATACAAGCCACTACAGACATAACCAAACGTGTCAAATCAATTATGGCCATGGCTAAGTACGAATCAAAACTCTTACCCATTGTGTCTTTAATAATATCAACCGAATAAAAAATAATCGCATTTATACCACTACACTGTGTAATCGCAAAAAATCCATTCATAATCAACAACGGTTTCCAAAAATATGATTTTGTCAATTTTTGAAAAACTGTCAAATTTAATAGAGACACTGTACTACTATGCGCAGTGGAATTTTGCGCCGTTTCACTGATACGTCGTTCTTTAAACAATTTTTTATATTTTCGTAATAATTGCTCCATTTCGTCCAACGTTTCCAAATCGTTTCCACGTAACCAACGAAATGTCGTTTCTGCTTTTGCTAAATAGCCTTTACTTGCTAAATAATTTGGAGTTTCTGGTGACACAGAAATTAAAATAATACATAAAATCGGCAATACGCCACAAATAATGGCAGTCGTACGCCATGTTAAAAATGTCCCTAATAAATGACTACCCAAAATCCCTAATGATATTGAGAAACTAATAATTGCTAAAAATATTCCCCGATATTTTGGTGCTGTAACTTCCGCTATATACACCGAACATGGAGGACCTAAAATTCCTGCCGCTAAACCTGTAAAAAGTCTTCCCACCAATAAATAAACGACACTTGATGCACAGATAATTAATAGCCAACCAATTAAAAATGTCACACAAACGATTATATTTGTTATTTTTCGCCCAAAACTTGCCATAAGTGCGCCGGCTAGAAGGCATCCCACGGCCATTGGTAGTGCGGCCATTGACGCAATCCAACTCGCTTCATTTGTCGTTATGGTAATTGTACTATTTTTATTATGTAACTGCGGTAGTAATATGGCGGAATATCCGGCTGTCAGTCCGGAACAGATGGCCGCAATCAATGGACCAAGAGTAGCAAACGTCTAAAAAAAAATCAAAAAATAAAAATTATCAAATTTTGAAATATTTATTTGGCGACGTGTTATACTAAAAATAATTATATTTTGCAATTCCGGGACTAAAAGACATGATTTAGTCCTCATAATAGGGAGTAAAGTGCCACTTTTAGTCCCAAGGGACTAAAAAATTATTTTGCTCCAGCTTTTAAACCAATCAGCAAGCACAATTTACAAAAATATAACTTAAATAGCGTTGCTAGGTAATTGAAAATAATAAACAAATTCAAACTTGTAGATAAAGACAAACAATTGTATTGTACAATTCGATTGATTTATCCAAAGTATACTTGATGGAATATTATTACACACAATTTGAATGATTTAGGTAATTTTTTTAAATTTTTATAATTTTAGATTATCCAGAATTATAAAAAATTGTATATACACCACAGGACTAAAGTGTTGTTTTTTTATCCCTCGTGTGATTTGTTGTCCTTGGGCTTTTATAGGCCCTCTGGCAACAAACTTCACACTTAGGATTAAAACTCACACTTTAGTCCCTTGGTGTATAACAATATAACATACTATTCTACCATACAAGTCACATCTAGTTATCCAAGAATTATTTAAAACAAATTCAGACGTCAAATTCTTAATTTTGCCATTTAATTCAGAATTGCAAAAAATATTGTATGCAACACATGCAAAATAGATGTTTCCTTCACTTGTCATAACTATGCAGTCATTAATAATAAGTAACTAGCAGTGTTCCAAATATTAAATTTTATTTATTTTTTTCGTTTAATTATAAATTTACTCATAAAAAAATTTCGACTGGCGGCATTGTGAACATAAAAAAGGTCAAGTGCAAAACGGTAACGCAAAAGTGACAGAGTGCGTGATTCAATTAGGTTTCTCGTAGCCTCATTCGTTAAAAAATTCTAACTCTTACCTGTCGTAACAGTGGCGAAAAATTTTGTTGTACTACATTTGAATTTTCAATCAATGGTTTTTCATTCAACTTTCCATTTTCCATTTTCTCATTCACGTTGAGATTTTCATTTGATTGGCTGTTATTTAAATCGGCGATATGTTCATTCGAATTCAAATCACCGTGCGACGACAGTTTCGATTCGGAATTAAAACGCATTTTGCTGAAACAGAGTAATAAAATATTTTATGCATGACTAAAGATTAATAAATTAATTTTTTTTTAAAAATCGTATGTAAATATAAGAGTTAGGCTGCGGTTACATTGGATACGAATTCGTACAAAAATTGATTCGTACGAGCTCGTACGACTGTATGGTTACATTGGATACGGAGTCGTAATACGAATTCGTGTTTAAATTTAAATTGAAAACCGTTAGTACATATTGCATGATATCAAACAATGGATCCAGTTACCGAATCTTATTTATTAGAATCACCTTTTTCAAAATTTCTAATTATAGAAAACAAACACTTCTGGGTAAACGATTATTTATTATTCATGTAGAGCAAAAAAAGCTGTGTTCTGCAATTACTTTGAGGAAATTTTTAGAACACTTGAACATGTCGCAAGTCACATTCAATTACATTTTAAAATCTTTCAGCTTCAATATTTAGTTAATTAATTTTTTATTACACATACTTAAAATGTTTTTGTTAGCTTAGGTTAGCTTTATTATATTGTAATATATTTAATTAAAAAATTATCTAAACATTTCCTCTGCCACTTCATTCCACAATTTTTTATTTAACTTTCTATTATGATAATAGAATTTGATCCCTTAAAGACGGCCTTTGTTCAACAAAAATAATTATTTTTTCTATATCCATTGCATTTTTTTCGTACGAATTCGCATCAAAAAACAAAATATTTTGGTCGTATCAAAAAGTCGTACGAGCTCGTACGAAAGAGTCGTAAGCAATGTAACCACGCATGTCTAAATGTATGCATTTGTTTAATTCGTATAAACTCGTACGAATTCGTACGAATGAATTTTCGGATAAATTCGTATCCAGTGTAACCGCTACCTTAATTACAAAGTGCATATATTATTATGTAAAATTATAAGAAAATAATAATTATGCAATAATTAGAAGAAACAATGGAAATATTTCCATATTTAACCCTACTCTACCCCCTTTTCTTTTATTACGGATACTTGTCCTAGTATCGATTTTGCCAGAAAATGTTCTCCGAGGTTAATTTCCGATTTTAATAAAATTTGGTAGATATCGTAGACCAATGAACATTTTATATATAGTGTATAGACTGGGTGTACCAATGAATAAATAAATGAAGCCTCAAGATACGTTCAAAATACAACCAACTGCTACTTTTGTTATATTGTAATCAGTGCAGTAACCATGGTAATAATTTTCAGTAACTATTTCAAAAAATTATTATCAAAATATAATACCTAATACTAATAATAAAATTTTATGAGAAAGAATTGCAAAATTTTGAAAAAAAAATATATATATTGGTTTTATTTTTAAAATACGTATGTATACAAATTATGTCTTATAATAAATATGGTCCTGTTTGCTGAATAACAGACGGCACATTTTGTTGTTCATATCACACCTCACTGGATGCTTCAGTGAAATAGCCGACAAATTGTCTTTACGCGCTGTCTATTTTTTTAGGTGTTCATTGGTCTATGGTAAATAGTGTAAATAGATTTAAATTTTAAATATATTTTCCACACGAATCAAATGTTTACCCCATTATAAAAAGTAGCCTATGTCCTTTTTTGTTCCGTCTGTTAACAGTATGAAAAGTTTGAAGTCAGTCAGGCATTTTTTTAATAGTCAGCTGTTGTAATTTCACTGGTTCGTTTGAAGTGAGATGCTTTCCCATGCTAAAAAGTAGCCTATGTCTTTCTAGGTCTCCTCAACTATCACTATATAAAGTTTTAAATGGATTGGTTTAGCGGTTGAGATCTAAAAACGGAACAAATAACATTTTAAATATATTTTCCCATGGGAATCAGATGTTTTCCCAGGGTAAAGTAGTCTATGCCTTTCTACATGCCTCTCCCCCTCAACTGTCCCTATGTAAAATTTCAAATCAAATTAAAAATACAGTGTCATATCAATTTACAGTTATTAGTATTGATTCCACAGAAAGTTTAGAACCCGTATATTTAGCAGTCGTGGCTTTAAAACTTTTTTAGGAAATTATTGTTAGTTCAAATATTAATAAATCTTCATCTAAAATATCAGAATAATATTTATTTTGCATAAAATATTAAACATAAGTGTTTATTCTATACAAGTAATTAATCGATAAGTTTTATATGAAAAGATACACCACAAATCCAATTTTACGTAGCGGTCGGTGCAAATTTAAGGGGAAGTACGTAAAATCGGAAGATCAGGGGCGTCGGTAAACTTTTGTTTCGGGGGTTGGTAAATATTATTTATCTGAATTTATTTAAAACAATATTATCTTAAGAGACAATTTACACCTAAAATTAGATTAAATATTAGATTAAGCAGCGCATTTTGACAAAAATTCTAGAATTTTCTATTCGTCAACTAACAAAGATATCGAAAAATCGATTGCACCATTTAATTGTCACCGAATAAAAGACGGAATAGCACATTTTGATAAATGTTCTAGAATATTCTATTTGTCAAATAGCAAAAACTGTTTGTCAAAATCGGACATTTGGTTTATATTAGTTTAATTTCGATTGGACAATTAAGTAGTGCAGTAGATTTTCCAATATCTTTGTTAGTTGACAAATAGATACTTTTTTGGTAGCCAATTCAATGGCGACGTCTGTTTTTGAATACCTTTGCTAGTTGATGAATAGTATATTCCACAATATTTGTCAAAATGTGTAATTTGACCTCTTTTTCAATGGACAATTAAATGGTACAATTGATTTTTCAATATCTTTGCTAGTTGACAAATAGAACATTCTAGAATATTTGTCAAACTACACTGTTTGATCTCATTTTTAATGAGCAATTCAACGATGAAGTCTGTTTTTTGATATCTTTGCTAGTTGACGATTAGAATATTCTAGAGTTTTACGTTACTCATTTTGCATTTGCAGTTCGCATATTACGTATACAGAATATATGCATATAGGTATATCTACGGTGAAATTTTAAAATTTTTAAAGACTACGAGACCCTCAGACAATATTACCTACGGCCTTGACTCTCGCTTGGTACATAAATTTTCACCAACACAGACAAACAACAACATATCTGTGAGAGGAGAACTCCACTAAACCGCTGACGTCACTACGTAAAATCGGAGTACGTACCATTGGATGGCCACTGTAATTAAAAAATTTGGGGGACAGATCTACCCACACTGTCAACTTCCCATTTGATGCCCTTAAAGACTATTGCAAATGAATAACTTCTTTTTTTTAATTCAGGGGACTCCTCCTCTGGGCCCCCGATAGAGGCTTTGCCCCTTGCACCATACCGGGGGCTTCCCTTCTGTACCTAATGGTGGGGGCTCCACCCTTATCAAACAAATGATAACATCATTTGTTCTCAAGATACGCGAGACAAAAAATATTTCACAAAAAGTTTATTATTTCGTTTTTCGGTTTAGTTTTTTTTCTGATTTTTTTTTTTAAATTTTACAATAATTTACTGACGTTTTTAACATCACAGAAGGTTCTTAGGCCATTATATAATAAGGACATGGTAAAAAATCCATATAATCTATGTTATGTTAATAAAGTTAATTCCGTTTTTTTACCACGAAAAAAAAACCGCTAATCCGAATTTGCTGAAAACTTTATCCGGTCTTCATTTTTTGATTACGCATCTAATGAAATTAGTCCGGAGTTGATATCATCATTTGTTCTCGAAGTATGCGAGACGAAAAAAAATTCACGAACGAACGAACAAACGAACGAACTAACGAACGCACACACAGACATCACGCTAAAAACGATGGATTCGGATTCTAGTGACCTTGAAACGTGGAGATATGTCAAAATTAGCGATTCGTAAAATCGGACCCATTACAATAACTTCCAATGGGAAGTTAAAAATAAAAATAAAATAATAATTAAGAAAAAATATCAATTTGCAAAAAAAAGAAAAATTAATAAAAACCAATTTAAATATCAACATAAAAATTTTAACCATAATAAAGAGTTCTGGAAAATTTTGTATTATCAAAGGAGGATGTAAGTATTTTACATATTCTGTTTATTATAAAAAGTTTTTTACGTCATAAAACATGAAGAAACTTTCAAAGTCGTACTTGGTTAAACGTTATGGTTGACGAATTACCATGACGAAAAAAAGATTATTGATCTTTTTAAGATTCTGAAGAACAGTCTGTCTGGTCACCCGTCTCTCACGCCGTCATAATTCCTAAGGTTTTTGGCCTATAAACATAAAATTTTGCATGTATATGATGCAGATATAAATCTTAGTAAGTCTTTTAAAATTTTTTTATGCGCATGATCCAAATATGAGTATTTTTTGCAGTCACAGGCTATTCGCAAAAAAATGCTGACACCTGGATCGTCATAGATAAAAAAAAATTATAAAATGAAAAACCCTACAGCAAAAAATTTTTAATTTTTACGGGAAATATTCCCGTATTGGAAGTTATACTTTTTTCATTTTTTACTTTTACTACTACCATTTTTCACCTTTAAACCCCGTTTATAAAATACTGAGCTACAAAGTGAAGTTTTTTGCCCGCTTCTTGTAACTTTTCAACCTTGGGTCCAAAAATTTGAAAAAATAAAATTATTGGTACTTGATAGGAAGACCCAATCAAAAATTATTTCGGCTGTAACTATTTTGGAGATATTTATAGCTAACCAAATTTTCGCCAATCAAGTAAAATGGTGCCTGACAGATGTAGTTTTGCACGGACATATTACGTTTTAGTGTTAGAAAGTATCCCTTAAAAAAATTGGGGAAATATAATTATATCATTAGGGAAATTGCTAAAAAATTAATAAAACTTTCTTTTTGGCTGTTATATATTTTGTAGTGTTATCTAATATTAAGTGTTTATTCGCTGGCCTATATTCAACATTCTTAAAATATAAGCATTAAAAATATTATTAAAATCAGTAACACATATACAAATAACATTGTGGAATATATTTATCTATTTTTGTGATAACAAATCATATAAAAGATATATGCACTTAAATGTTCTGTATTTGCTCCTGGAAGCCATGAAAAACTCTAATTACTGAAGAACTCTCACTTAATGCATGTCAAACACACACTTGATGATTTTTTTTTTTATTTCATAAAACATATTTTTTTGTTATGTATACAAATGATTGTGACGCAATATATTATATTTTCTTTCAAACAGAATATTTTCAAACAGAATTAAAATAACATAATTGTAATAATTTTTTTCTTTTTGAATTATTATTTATAATAATAGTTGAATAATTTTCCATACCTCTAAAATTAATCATTTCTTCAAATAATTAAACATTAAATACAAAAATGAACATTAAATACAAAAAAGAAAAATCAGAAAAGTCAAAAATAAATTATTTTATTATTTATAGTCAAATAAAGTTATAAAAATTTTAATTATTTGAAAGAAAATACAATTGTTTTTTCTTTAAAAAAAAAAATAGTATAAAAGTAGTAAACAAAGTCGGTTTTCAATTACGTTTAATGTTTCAATTATAATATTTATAATAATAATTAAGGTTATTCATCTGATCTAAACAGAGATATAATCTTGAATTTAAATATGTATATATTTTAAATAAATTATTTTTTACGGTTTTAAATATAGGTATATATTATTTCTCTCTTTAGATGAGTAATCATAAAATAAAGTTAATAAGTTAATAAGTTAATAAGGAACAAGAGGAATAATGAAACTAACATTTACTGAACGCTAATTTTAAACACCTGAATGAAGATGATATTTTGTAAACAAATTACGTAACACAAATGAATATGAGTAGCTTCGGTAGGTAGGATCTTATAAACATTAGCTTATTGTTATCTATGTTCCAATAAATTTTTTGAAACCAACATGTTAAAATTTATGATTAGCGGAATATAAATAATTATTTTTTATTTTTAAAAAATTCGGAAGGTCATCTTTATTATAATATAAACTGTATTGATATCACTGCATTCACATAGTTATCAAAAAGAATACATAAATTAAAAAAAAAATAATAATCCAATTTATAGTCCAAAAGTTACTAAACAAATCTTATAATGGCGTCTAAAACATAATGTTAACGAATTGACTGAACAATCCCCGCCTTCACCTGTCATTTATCTAGTCGTTTGACGTTTTAGGGCCTAAGCATTTAGAAAACCAAAAAAAAAAAGTTCGTTTGTTAGCGTTTAAATTAATGAATATCTCCAAATTTACTAGAGCTAGAAACATGAAGATACAAGATTCAAAATAATTATATATCTAGGACATTAAAAAGTAGTAAAATTAAGTCACATTTTGTTCAATAATTCTAGAGTTATTGCTATTTTTCACATTTAGAAAAACATCGACAAATATTTTTGTTATGATTCAAAAAATCTTTATTATTTTAAGGGCAATTTTTTTTATAAATCACATAAAGTATGAGAATTAAATTTTTTGCAAAAATCCTTATCTTATCAAGTATTGATAAATTTTTGAAATTTTGCAGTAAAGTAGCGTTAGTAGTTCAACAAATGTAGAGAATATAATTTTTTTTTTAATTTTAATTCACAACAACATTATGACCTACAACTTCGCTAAAAATGCAATAAATTTGGATTCTTTGTAATTTTTGAATGGTATGATCTTTTTCATTGATTTTTGATGGAGAAGGGAGTTATTACGCTCAATCTCTGAATAAATTCCAATTAAAATAAATATCTTTTTAGAATGAAAAAGTCCCACAACTTTGTTGTTAGCTTTTTTAGTGAAGAATCAATAATTTTCACGATATTTCTAAAAACCATTTTTGACAATTTTAAAGAGAAAACAGGTCCTTACAGGATCAAAATGTTTCAGACCTGTATAAGATGTCATAGTACAAAACTCTTTAAATAAAATATTCCGTAGCACTTGGACTATTTTATAAAAAGGATAGTAATAAGTGATAATTATGTTAGTCTGTATTGATGTCTGTAACATCCAGGGCAAACTAGGTGGTCTATGTCTCTGTTTCACTTGTAATGAGTTTGTGACGCAAAATCTCCCCCACCATGTCGTGTAGGTACACACCGCTTGCAATTGTGTTATGCCGCTGCTACACGATGCTACGAACACCTTCCAACATTCGACGTTGGATGGTTCATAGCATCGTGTAGCCGTTGTTCGAACCTACGAGTGTCCAATGTCGAGCGTCAAACGTTCGCATTTGGTCGTGTCCCGTTCGATGTCGGTATTCTTGCACCGAGTCAAAGGGATGCTTCGAACGTTTGAAGGTCAATGTTGGTTGCGTTCGTTGGTTGCGCACGACTTGTTCATGTGAAGAGAGACAACATCAGTGTATAACATTAGAGATAACATCAGACAGATAACAGCGTCGTCCACTGAGTACCAACACATTATCATTCGTATTGGATCAAACATTCGATTCACCGTGTAGCAGATACATTCGTCGCATCAACTATCGAACTTAATTGCCTCAAACGTTCGATCGAACGTTTGAGGCAATTAAGTTCGATAGTTGGTGCGACGAATGTATCTGCTACACGGTGAATCGAATGTTTGATCCAATACGAATGATGATGTGTTAGCGGCCAAGCCGGACACCCATTCAATCACCTATGTGTATTAGTACTCTCTCTGATTCGAGAAACAGTTACAATTTTAATTTCAAATATTATCGAGTGCTTGTGAGACACTACTACGTATGACAAACTTTTGTTTGCATTTCAACACACGCAGTATTGATATGTTCACTAATCGTTCATCTAATAAACTGAAACTTTAAGCACTCGATTTCTTTGGTATAGTATGACCAAAAACCGCTTGGCCGCTAACCGAGCATGGGATCGTTGGTGTAGAGGTCAGCACACCTGGCTAGTTACCAGGAGATCCTGGGTTCGATTCCCGGCCGATCCGGATAATTTTTTCAATCACTTTGTGATTTTTAATTTACATGTGGTTTTTGGTCATACTATACCAAAGAAATTGAGTGCTTAAAGTTTCAGTTTAGCTGAACGATTAGTGAACATATCAATACTGCGTTTGTTGAAATGCAAACAAAAGTTTGTCATACGTAGTAGTGTCTCACAAGCACTCGATAATATTTGAAATTAAGACTTGAAGTCTAACAAATTGTAAGTTAAATGTAAGTTGATTTAATTGACTCAAATTTTTCATAACTCGAGTTGCAATGTCACTTGAGTTAAATTTGTTACTATAGAGTTGCAGTTCTCTTAAGTCAAACTTTTCTGACTGAAGTTGTGTACTATTATCTTTAAGACACGTCGATAAGAAATGTTTTTGTATTTCGAGTAGATGATTTTCATAAGTTTATTGAGAAGTTGCAGTCGTAGTGTCCTCAAGGTTTGAATACGCCAAGGCCGAATTAAATTTTACAATATTTTTAAGTAACAATATTTGAAGAGTTAAGTTTCGTTTGCAAATTTCATGCAAACTTTACAAAATTTTCTGGAAAGACTGCCTTTATTTATTTAATTTCAGTACGTTTGCTATTTTCTTAACTTTTTTTTTTTTTTAAATATAATATAAATAGGTAGTTAATGATAAAAAAATTTATAGAATAAATTTAAAGTAAAAAAAGAAGCATTTTGTATTTTATAATCCATTTTAAATAACTATTTTTCATTTTCGATTTTAAATATGTTCAGCAAAACAATTTTCCAATTTGTATTTTAAATGCATTTTTGGAAACCATTTTCCATTTTCTATTTTAAATGGTTTCTATGAACCATTTTTCCCAGCCCTGGTAACATCGCAATACAGATTGTACTCTAGACTTTTTTAATTTTATGCATAACGTAATGTGTAATTTTATTAATTATTAATTATATGCATTTTAATTTTATTTTTATACATTAATAGCTTTTATTAGATTTTAGATAACAAGAATGGAAAAATCATCACTTTATCCATGCACATTTAATAAATCCGTTGGTGCAATTATTATTTTCTTAAATAATTCACTGTTGAGAGATTTACTTTGTGAATTTTCAATATTATTTTCTTTTTCAATCTTTTTTTTAAACACCTTGACAGTCATTGACTCCATAAAACGTAAAGGGAAACTTTACTAACTCACACATCACCTCGCAAGACGTCAGCAATTCCATATAAAATGTATTAGCTATCAAAATAGTGTACCAGTTGGGCGTTTGTCAGTATAGGTTACGACCGTCATGGTGTTAATTTGATCTTTTTTCTTTTTTTTTTCGTCAAAGATCTCTTTGTGAAAATTAATATTAGGAAAGATAAGAAGTTTCATTGAATACCTAATTTACATCAAACTGTATAGAAGGCATTTGAATTAGAATGACTATAAAACTGGAATAATTTTGATGTCAACTTTTCATTTTTGCTATCAAAATGACGAAATTTCTTTTAAAACTCCTTTTTCTAGCGATTCTACATGTCTGATTTTGGTAATGTTGAGAAGAACGCGTTCGAAAACCTATAAATCGCTTCCAGTTTCGTCATTCTATCATTTTATTTACGGTTTCTAAGACTGAAAAAAAATTCTGTAAACTTTGTGACGTCATGAAATTAAAAAATTTATTTTTTCTTTAATCGAACTCTACGGAAGTTTTAAATTAGAGTCATTGACGGGACTAGAATAATTTAGGTGTAAATTTTTTATTTTTAACTTTCCATAGGAAGTTATTGTAATGGGTCCGATTTTACGAATCGCTAATTTTGACATATCTCCACGTTTCAAGGTCACTAGAATCCGAATCCGTAGTTTTTAGCGTGAAGGCTGTGTGTGCGTTTGTTAGTTCGTTCGTTAGTTCGTTTGTGAATTTTTTTTCGTCTCGCATATCTCGAGAACAAATGATGATATCAACTCCGGACTAATTTCGTTAGATGTGTAATCAATCAAAAAAGACCGGATAAAGTTTTCAGCAAATTCGGATTAGCGGTTTGCTTTTTTTTTTTGGTAAAAAAACGGAATTAACTTTATTAAGATAACATAGATTATGTATATGGATTTTTTACCATAACATTATTATATAATGGCCTAAGAACCTTCCTTGATGTTAAAAACGCCAGTATTTTATTATAAAACTTAAAAAAAAAACGAAGTAAGAAACTTTTTTTTTGAAATATATTTTGTCTCGCATATCTTGAGAACAAATGATGTTATAATTTGTTTGATACCTTTAGCCCCCACCCTTAGGTACAGAAGGCGAAGCCCCCGGTATGGTGCAAGGGACAAAGGCTCTATCGGGGGCCCAGGGAGGAGTCACCTGAAATGAAAAAAGAATTATTTATGTACAGTAGTCTCTAGTCTTTAAGGACACCCAATGGGAAGTTGACAGTGTGGGTAGACCTGTCCCCCAAATTTTTGTCAATCAAAATGACGAAATTCGTTTTAGAAATATTTACCGCCTCCAATTATGGGCGGCACTTAGGCCTCGTGTAAATATGTAAAAATAAGAGTAGGTACGTATTTTTTTTTTTTTTTTGAGTCCTTTTAGTGCATCAGTAAACATATTTTTATTCGTATTTTTGGATAAGGTTCTAGGAAATTTAATTTATTTTTCAAATTATTTGTGTATTAAAAAATAATAATAATATCTGATCAAAAGGCTATCAGTCACTTTACTAATTATTATTTACCACACCAAATATTTAATTTTTCTAATTAATTAATAAAATTGTAATTTTCCCGCTTTTGGTGAAATTATATAATAATAATAATATCAAATATTCCATACATATATGTCAGTATTAAGATAAAAAAACATCTTTCAAATATTAATTAAATACATTTAGTTTTTTTTTTTCTAAACACTTAAACCGACAGAAATTAATCATATTTCTGTTTTTTCCAACCTATAAATTATATAATTAATAATTAATTTAACACGTTCACTACCAAAATCAGTTTATTTAATTTGTTAAACCGCTTTAATCAACCCATATACACGAAATTGAAGATTAAAAAAAATTAGTTAACAAAATATTTAATATGTTAGAAAAAAATAAAAAATGTAATTTTTTTTTTGCAATTTAAAATTAAAAAGTTTATTTTATAGTTATCTTTAATTTTGATTTGAGTTTATTTAATATTATCTAAACTGAAAAAAAATAATTAAGTATCCCTAAGGGCCAACACGAAAATAAGTATAAATATGATTTATGAAAAATAATTAAACTGGTCAAGAGCGAGTCAGGCTCGCGCAATCACGGTTGCGTACGTAAATTTTTTATTTATTTAATAATTTACGGAAAACAATTCTTTTCGCAAATCCACTACAAATCCACTACAATCCAGGCGTTATCATTAATTATTTCTGTTTTGGATATAAGTGTAGCTATTTTACTTTTCAGTAGTTACCAAATTTAAATAAACGCCTCAAGCTTTTATAAATTATGTTGCATATTGCTTCAAACTTCACTCAAAAGTTATTTTATTTTTTTTTAGCCCATTTATAAATAAAAGCTTTTTCTTAAAAACACTTTTTTTACTTTATTTTATTTTCTACTTTTTAGTCTGATTACAATTAATTTAAAAAAAAATTAAAGAAGTAATTTTTTTACCTATATTTTAATCTGTTAATTTACCCTAATCAGACATAACTATGGAAACAAAAAATTGCAATGTAAAATCAATGGACAATATTTGACAATTCGAAATGTCAAAAAGTTGCATAGGACTAAAAATCAACAATTTTGGTTTGGGGCGAATTAGGGAAAAACTAATGATACAATATTGCATTGTCAAGATTAGACACGTATGCAAAATTTGAAACCTCTAGCTCAATTAGAACCTGTCTAAATTTTTATTCCAAGATTTGATCTAAACCAACATACTAACATAGCAAGTTAAATTTAAAAAAAAGCTTTTAAAAATGTTACTTTACGCAGAAGCGGCGCAAAGGGTAAGAGAAGTGGGCGAACGCCTATAGCCTCGCGCCTTTGGGGACCTCGCGGCGGAGCCTCATATTTGTAAGAAAGCTGGTAGGACTTGATTAAGATTGTTGTCGCTTTTTGTTTTTTGCTTGTTACTTAATTTTTAGGGCGACATTTTTTGAAAAATCAGCGAAAAGAGGTCTCGATTGTGGAGTTGCGGAGAACCATTTTTTTTTTGCTTGTTGCAAAATTTTAATGACCAACTTTTCAAAAAAAATCAAGGAAGGGGACCTTGCAAAAACCATCTTGTACACTTCCCACTTTAATCTTGCGTCGCCTCTGACTCTACGAACAATTTCGACTTAAATTAAACCTGACCAGATTGTAAAACATTATTACGCAAAAAAATTCTGTGGAAATAATTTTAATCACTTATACACCAAGTGATCCTCGTCTACAAGAAAATCATGTAAAATTAAGTACATACAATTTTTTATTAAGGTAGTTGGTCAATAAAACGATTTTTTCAAAGGATTTTGACGAAACTTCTCTAGATACTTATTTAATCCAGTACCAATAATACGAGTCCTTACCGAAAAAAAATTGACCACCCCAATTTTGAGAAAAACGATTTCAAAGTTTTGTAATTTTAACACGGGCTCTTATGGGAAAACTCTATTTTTTCTGAATAAAATGAAAACGTGTCAAAGGAATTTGATGAAAATTTAATATGTTATAAAATACAAAGTTACAAAACCATATTTAATAAGAAATAAAAATTATTGACCACGCTGTTTTTGAAATATTATATAATTTAAAAACATCTTTTTACCACGTTTTTACAACGCTTTTTCAACAATTCTTTTAAATTGCTACAACATAAACACAACGCTACAAAATATAGAAATATAATAACTGAAGAATATTAAATAATTAATATTGGAAAGGTTTACTTTGTGAAAATCCATATTAAAAATACCCCTGTCGCAGCATCCTGCATAACATAGCGAATTTCCATTTACAAAAGTACGTTTTTCTCGGAAACTAGTTGATATAGAGTAATTGTAAATAAAAAACCTTTTTTATGTGATTTTTCCGCCTCATTCCAAATTTTTTTAACGAAAAATGCCCAAAAAACCGTAAACATTTTCACGAAATTTCTTAATAATAAAATGTTTCGTTCTTGAGTTATCGTGCGGACACATTTATATATATGTTTACTAAGTGTCCGCACGAAAAATTTTATTTTTAAGAAATTTCGTGAAAACGTTACGATGTTTTGGACATTTTTCGTGAAAAAAATTTGGCGGAATGAGGCGGAAAAATCACATAAAGAAGGTTTTCTTTATTTACAATTACACTATATCAACTAGTTTCCGAGAAAAACGTACTTTTGTAAATGGAAATTCGCTATGTTATGCAGGATGCTGCGACAGGGGTATTCTCTTTATTTATGGTTCAAATTCTACAACTCTGTCGAGTTTCATCAACCTAAGATTGTTAGAAGTGCTTTATATTTTTGATGATAAGTGGAAAGTCAATCTATCACTCAATGACAAAATTGCCGTTTTTTGAGGTATTCAGGCTTGAAAAGAATAAGTCATTAACGTATATAAATTGAAGATTTGTTTTAGTTTCAGAATAAATCAATTTGGCACCAACAAACTCAAAAAATCATTTTATTTAAAAGCAATATTTTAAACAAATATGAGTCTCCACCCACCGCCGGAGGTTTCTAGAACCGTCCCGGTAGAGGATTGTGGGTCCAGAACTTGTTTTCTTATTTTCTCAAAAACTAGCTAACCTAGAATAATAGTTCAAAAACCTTTTTTATGTGATTTTTTTCCGTCTTTCCAATGGTGTAAAAAAATGTGGCGAAAACTTTTAAATTATAGCAAATTTTGGCAAAAAACTAATTTTTTGCAAGAACAAAAACCATGTTCCTGGCATCCGACGTGCTTGGCTGAAGAACTCATCCAAGATTTTTGAACTTTCAACGTTGTCACCAAATTTCGTAAAGCTAGCAGTTTTTCCTGAAGAGCTATCGTGCTGATACATATATACATACATAAACCGATACATACATACATATATATATATATATATATATATATATATATATATATATATATATATATATATATATAAATTTTAGTGAATATTATTTTTGGGTTCTAGGGGCCTCAAAACAAATTTCTGCCATAGTCGCGGGCTGAACTTCCACCATGAGCAAGGCTGGAATAGCGAGTTTCCATTCTGGAAATTCGCTAAAACATGGGATCGTTGCTTTGCCACTTTTCACAACAAAAATCGTATAAACACGAGTCGACTTTCGGCCATTACGCCATCCTTAGGTTGTGTTTTTCACCTGAGGATGGCGTAATGGCCGAAAGTCGCCTCGTGTTTATACGATTTTTGTTGTGAAAAGTGACAAAGCAACGATCCCATGAAGAATATTAATACATTATTTAATTTTTGATAAAAGAAATTTTTTTTGCTGAAATATACTTTTGTACCAGACTATCTCAGAGCAACTACGTTAAATTGAATACGTAATTTTAAAAATACATAATAATTTTTATTTACAAAAAAATTTTGCGCAAGATAAATAATTTTAATTATTTATCTTATCTTATTTTTTAATTTAACAGAATATTTTACACAATGATATGTGAAAAGTTATGCATCCAGAAGCATCACAGACATATAATTTTATGTTATATGCTAGTTTATAAAATATCAGGCGGATCAAAGGGTATTAATTATCTAATACTAACAAATTATGTAATAAATTTTATTGTAAAGAGTAGTAAAAATATCAAAATTTAACTTAGAAGTAGGACGTACAAATTCAAAACTCTATTTTCATTTTTTTTTTTTGTTATAATGTTCTCAACGAATCTGCAAACTTTGACTGATATTTCAGAAACTACAAAACTCAGGTAGGTAATTTTATCCAGCGAACAATTATATAACCCCAGAAGTATACAGGGTGTAAAATAAATAACTCTCGTCCTTTTGAGGGATGGCTCATAACATTCTGTAGACACTAAAACCACAGGAATTTTTTCGGAATTAACAGCTTGAAAAAATCGCAAATTAACTGGCTACATGATGTTTCAAAATTTTTCTAAATACGGCTCTAACTAAATTATGCATAAATATTTTCTTAATACAAAATAATTTTATTGGCTAAAATTCAATCAAATTTTGTAAACATGTTTAGATTGTAAACGTGTTTTTTAAATTTTTTTTAACAGTATATTTATCTTACAGAGATGAGATGGTCAGAGCCGGATTAAAAAAAAATTTAAGGGCCCCTTTTGTGACCCATATTTAGTATCTAATTTTTTCTGTTAAAAGACAGTTTTGGTTCAAATTTATTGGCAAATATTAATTACATGGGTGAGATCTACCCAGTTTTCGTAACGAGATTTATATACTTTAAACCCTGTGTATTAAATAATTTCCACATTTTTATGTCTCCGAAGGAAGCCGAACTTCCTCGGAGACATTATTTATTTATTCACACGTTATCAAACAATTCGTTTAAGTAATGACGACTATCGATTAGATAAAGTTATAGGCCTTCAAAATTATTTAAATATTTAAGAATTTTAGAATATCTTTGACCTTTTAGTAAAAAAAAACATTGGTAGGCAAAATGATTAATTCGTTGACATCTTAATATATTGCTGTTTTTTTGTACTAATCATTAAGTATTTGAAAAATTGATTTATGATTCAAATCAAAGATTTTTATCATTTTATTTCGTTAAAACAGTTAAGTATAATTAAGGAAGAAGTTCACGCCAGAAACGGCTAATAAGCTAATTTTTTTCGAATCTCGTTTTTTGTTTTTATTTTGTTCTGTGGTTCTTTACAAACACGGTGATATATAAAACATGGCCAAAATTTTTTTTTTTTCAAGTAGAAAAATATTTATTTGTGAGCCGCTGTACAGCCAAGTTGCTGCTCCTTTGCTGACAACGCTCGCCTCCCCCCTCGCAATTTGATCAGTAATATTTAGTTTTGGTGTGTACATGAGTTATAGTATGCACTGACTTTAATGTTCTTTTATTTATATGCCTTTGTAGACGTTTTAATAAACACTGAGTAAACCGCCTCTTTTGTTATTATTTTTGTTTTTTACCGTTTCCCGAAACTTGTGTTTTTCCCGACAAGGAAAATCATATCTCAAGTTCTAGAAAAGATAGAGACTTAATTTTTTTTAAATTTTTTTCATAAACATATTGCGCATAAAGTGGAGTATGCTTTTTCCATTTGAACAATTGTAACTGTTTTTAAACGGTTTTTTTTAATAAAAAATTGGGTTTTATAATTTTTAGAAATTTGGGATTACAATTTTATAGTTAATTTTTAAAATTACCTGAAATCCATACTCAGCTTTATGAACAGATTCTTTAGGAATAAAATAATGAAAAAATATTTAAAAAATATTCATTACTTTTTGAGATATCGCGCTCCTTGTAAACGCTTAAAAACTTGTGAAAAAGGGCCCCCTCCCCCCATAGAGAAGAGTAATGAATGTTTCAAAAACAAAATTTTCTATTTTAAATCCTCCCTAATTTGAAAAAAAATTTCAACAAGCAAAATAATCATAAATACTTTTTTATTTGAACTCCCCCCTTAAATTGATTTCATCTTTATTCAAATTTAAATCAAAAATTTAGACAATATTGGTCGATTTTACGGTATGTACATTATGTTTAATAAAAATCGAAATAATCTGTACAGCATGACTGGACAAATGGTAAGTACAACGATTATTATGTAATCCGATATGATCAGTGTATAGTATGTACATTTTATTACTTAAGTATGCCTTTTACGTTACAATGCCACTGTGTTTAGTGTTTACATATTTTGTTCACAAACGTGAATTTAGTAATACATACATAGTAGTATTATATATTTACTTATAAATTCAATTTGTATTCTTTGTAATAAGTTATGTAATAATATTAATTTGTGTATTTCATAATTTAACAAACCTAAAAAAGAAATCACTTACTGTTAGCTTTCCTTTTCAAACACTAATCTTTGGACTTTTTGTCGTCTGTCACAATACATAGTTTTAAATGAAATAATTGTATCGTAGAAAAAACCATCTATACCATAATTTTCGATTCAAATTTGAATAAAACAAAGACGAAATTAATTTAATTATACAGCAAGGATTCTTTTTAGCGAATTTCCAGAGTGAAATTCAACTATTACAGCCACTGTCATAAGCCCGGGACCATGGCAGAAATATGTTTTGAGGTCCCTAGAAACCGAAAATAATATTCGCTAAAATTATATATATATATATATATATATATATATATATATATATATATATATATATATATATATATGTGTGTGTGTGTGTGTGTGTGTGTCCGCACGATAACTCTCGAACGAAAGGTCCTATTTTTACGAAATTTGGTGAAAATATTGGAAGTCCCAAACGGTTGGACGAGTTCGTTAATCAGGCACGTCCGATGCCCAGAATATGGTTTTTTAAGCAATTTTCGTGAAAAAAATTAATTTTTTGCCAAAATGTTCCTTTATTCAAAAATTTTTTGAGATATTTTTTTACACCATTGAAACGAGGAGAAAAAATCACACAAGAAAGGTCTTTAAACTATTATTCTATGTCAACTAGTTTTCGAGAAAAACTAATTTTTGTAAAAGGAAATTCGCTATGTTATGCAGAATTCTGCGATAGGGGTATTATAATACACCCTGATCAGATAGAAATGCAATTATATTTCTACCTCGTTTGCAACACATTTTAGTGCAAAATATTTAATAATCAGTTAAAAACTTATACTTTTATAAAAAATAAATGAATTTCGTATTACAAAATACATTTCATATTTAATACATGAAACATTCTCTATACAAATTATATAAACCATGCTTAAAAAGAATAAAAAATATATTTCCTTCTTTCTTAAAAAGATTACGAAATATGTTTCTTTCTTTCTCACACGTGTATTATAAAAAGAATTCCTCCTGTATTTAACTGTTTTAATGAAATATCGGTAGCTTTTAATAGAGATTAAAAACATAATTCTGATAATTAAACTACGTACAAAAATTTTTTTAAATTACTTCATAATTTAAAAAAAAAATGAAATGAAATAATTTGTTTCTTTGATAATTTGTCTTTAATATTGTAACCTAATGACCCATTTTTAAGGATTGTTTATATTGATTGATTTAATTTAAATCATTTTTACTGCAAATAAGATATTTTCCTGCTTTTTTTGTTCAAAAAAATATAAAAAAATATGTTTATCAAGAATTATAATCAAACGCAATAATAATAATAGTCATAATAATAATTTGATAATTATAATTTTATTTAGGGTGGGATTGCCTAATGTCGGCCGGTGCCCTAAGGTCGGCCACTTGTTGCTTTTTTTTTAAAAATAAGGCCTTAAGAAATAAAAAATGCTTGGAAATCACATGGAAACAAAGGGTTCACCTATTCTAGATGTACGATTTCTAAAATGAATATTTTTTGTCAAGTAGTTAGTGTTTTATTACACTTAATCGATTGATAAATGGCAATTTGTGTTGAAAATGAATCGGCCGTTCTATAATTTGTAAGTTTAGTCAGTGCGGGAAATAAGCAATTATTCTTAAAGTTTTTAACAGTAACGATTAAATTTATGAAACTGATGACATTATACACCTCCAAAGAACTTAGAAATTGTTTAAAACGTTTATCGTTTGAAACTTAAAAATTAAAGGGGTGGCCGACATTAGGGATAAAATTTGTGAAGAAATCCTAAGGTCGGCCAGGCCGTCAACAAACTATTTTTCATGTACATATTATTATTATTAACACACTAGTTGTAGGTAGTGGTCATAATAAGTGCTTCTGAAGTTACGCTATTCTAAAATCGAAATGTTTTTTATTATTTGTATTTAAACGATACTTTTCGTAATCGTAAATTTTGATCGTAAATATTTCATAAACGGTGCGTCGTAGTGACAAAATAACGAAATTTTTGAAGGCTTAAGCGAAGCAAGTTATGGGTATTCCAAACGTATTGCGACTATTAAAACCTACTTTTCGTTATCGAAAATTATCGATATCGAATTACTTATCAAAAATTGGTTATAACTGGTTAATTTAGGCCCAATTAGTCCGATTGAGTTGGTAAGCAGTAACATATTTTTAAAAAAATTACATTTCGTTACTTTTCGAAAACATAAACTTTTGATCGTAAATATCTCGTAAACGGTGCGTCGTAGCGAAAAAATAACGAAATTTTTGAAGGCTTAAGCGAAGCAAGTTATGGGTATTCCAAACGTATTGCAAATATTAAAACCTACTTTTCGTTATCGAAAATTATCGATATCGAATTACTTATCAATAAGTGATTATAACTGATTAAATCAGGCTCTGTTAGTCCCAATATTGACATAACAAAAAATTTATTTGTCAACTTGACCTTAATTTCCTCTTTTAACAATCGAAATGGCTTTAATTTAGATAATAGCAGTTTTATGCATATTTATGTCTTAAGCAAAAGTAATCGTAATAATGTAATTAAATTACATCTTTTGTAATTTAGAAACTACAAATTACGATAATTATTGAACGTTAATATTATTTTTGCCAAAAATTATCAGTTTATTTAATATTAATATGTAATGTTGTTATTGATTAAAAAATATTTAAAAATGTTCTTTTATAATTCTATTTTAGTTTAAATTTAAATTAATAAAATATTTTAATGCTAAAGAGTTTTCTTTAAACGTTTTCCTTACTCTTGTAATCAACTACAATCAGGTAATTCATTTCTATTATGAAAAATCCGGGTGGCCGACCTTAGGAACATTTTTGGCCGACTTTAGGGCACAGGTGGCCGACTTAAGGGAAATACATTTTTAAAGATAAAAATTAAAATATTGTAATTGTTTATTAATTTAGAAATTTAATCTCTATTTAGTTAGAAAGGCGATACTTAAAAGTACTTAAAGAGATGACAAAAATACGCGTAAATTCAAAATTCAGAATTCTGCATATCATTAATTGTTTAAGTGGCCGACTTTTAGCACTCTCACCCTATAATCTTTACATAATTTTGCTAGTTTTGAAACAAAGAAGTTACGCTAGATTTTTAGTTTTTAAATATCCTTGAAAAATTTATGTTTATTCCAAGTTTCATTAAAAAATTAGGAAATCAAAAGGCTGGAGAGGGGGGGGGGTTAATGGTTAGCCATCTGGTGATGACTGAAAAAAGCTACTGCAACTAGGCTAAAATTGAAAAGTAAGGAAAGAGTAGTAAAAATAGACTAATTTTTAACTAGCCGATCGTAGGCTTACCAACTTTGCTAACAACAATGGTTTACTAACAATGGAAAGAGGATACTCCTAATCAGTGGTGGATTTACCAGCGGGCTGAGTAGGCTGGAGTCTAGAGCGTTAGATTTTCGGGGCGGCAAATTTGGACCAAAAGAGCGATAAAATGTAGATTTTGAAGTTTTTTTTTTTGCTCGTCACTTACATTTTTTAGAAAAAAAAGTGTTAAAAAATTATTAAGATAAGGATAAAGCAAGGGCGGCATTTTTCACGGAGCCTAGATCGGTCCTTAGGGTAAATCCTAACTTTTGTACGATCGTCCGATTTACAAGAGAAGCGTAGTGGAACCCTAAATCCGTTTCGATTAACGAAATTACTTTTGTAAAAATTTAAAGAAAAAAAATATTAAAATCGGATTTTAATGTTGAAAAACATTGTTGAAAAACGCAATTCAGAATTAAAGTTCATATTATTTTAAGTAGCACAAAATCAGATGAATCAGAAAAAAAAAATACATCAATTTTTGACTTAAAATTTAAGTCTAATTCCAAAAAAAGCTCTTTTAAAAAACCGACTTCAAAAAGTAAAAAATAATTAATAGCACGAATTTTGAAGTCAGGCGGGACGTCGTATAAAAGAGTGCGATCGGATGTGCTTGAAAAATTCATGAATTCTTCCAGGTCTACAGTCTTTTTATAATACTTCCCGCCTGATTTCAAAATTCGTGCTATTAATTATTTTTTACTTTTTGAAGTCGGTTTTTTTAAAAGAGCTTTTATTTCATACCTTTTAGTGACAATGCTTATGAGTCCACCCCATTACAATTTTTAATTTGGTTTTTTAAATTTCTTTTTTAATAAATTCCAAATTTCATACGTTTCGGTGGAATAGTTTCTAAAATACCAATCCATAAATCATAATTTTGGGCACTCACGGACTTTGCTTTGAAATTTGGGAACATTAATAATGTTTAAACTAATAATTACTAGGAAAATAAAAAATCAATGAAAATCCACCAATTTTTAAAATCATCAAAGAATTTTTTAATTAAACTAATAAGTACTGATAGAAAATTATATTTAGGATAATTGGATCAACATAAATTATTAAAAAAATATGTTACTATAGATATTAAAGTAAATAATTCACATATACAAATGTTAAATTTGCCATAATTATTCATATCGTTCATATTATTGAAGATGATTAAAAAATTACTCAACCAATGTCAACAAAATTTTTATGGGACCACCTGGAGAACTTTATCTACTAACTAAAAAAAGAATGGCGAAAACTGGGCCAAAAATGTGAGAGAAATAGGTGTAGATACATAAAAAAAAAAAAAAAAAAAAAAAAAAAAAAAAACATACGGGTTGAATTGAGAACCTCCTCGTTTTTGAAGTCGGTTAAAAATGACAGTATCACATCCAAACAAAAAGTTACAGTCACTTAGGACGAAATATGTCCTTTTTTAATGCATTAAACCGAGTTTAACCCTAGAATCATACGTTAGCCTACGAGAAACGTTAATCATACATCGACGTCGTTTTGACGGATGGACTTTTTACGGAGAGTTTCAGAGTTTATTTGCAAAAAACATTTTTTTTTACACAACAATACTACAAAAGCGAACAAAATATTTAAAAAAATTGGATTTGGAAAAATTTCTTAATGTAAATATTTATTAATTTTTTTAATCTTTTTATTAAAGCATATTTTCATTATAAAAATTAAAAAATAGATAAATACATCAATTGTATCATAAAACATGTGTTTCAAATAATTAATTTATGAACTATTATGAGTCAGTGGACATGTGTGACTTTACAGAATGTGAAATTTCTCAGTCATAAATATTCCTATAGATATGTAGTTATTTTCCCATTAGGCACATTTGTAAATTTTCTAAAATTTGTTAGTAATTTTTCGAATAAGATCTCAAATATAATAAAAATTAAAATATTTTCCACAAAATAAATTGTTAATCTTCTATTAAGTCACTTGAAACGAATTCTTTAGTTTTCGATTCAATATATTAAAACTTCAGTATTATGTCGTTTCTATAAGTCAAATAGCTGTAATCATCTTTCACATTATCATAATCATTGAATAAATTAATTATAACATGCATATCTTTAATAAATTTTAGAAAAATTAGGAAAACTTTTATATGTGAAGTACAAAATCTTTAAAAAAAAAACATCGCGTAATCATACATCGACGTCCTTTTGACGGACACTATTTCAATACAAACAAAACGACAATGACTATAAACAAAATAAATACGTCGTGTTATAACAACAAATAAAATAGATAACAGAAATCTCACAGTGTACGTATGATTCTAGGGTTAAAGGCACAAATAAGACATTACCTATTAAAAAATATATACTTATCTGATAAGAGTAATAAGTAGCCTATTGAAAAAATTGTAGCGATAATGATAAAATACAATTAACACCTTGGCGGTCATAATCAATAGTGACAAAACGCCTAACTGGTGACACTCTTTTGACAGCTAATACACTTTATATGGAATTGTTGACGTCCTACGACGTGGTGTGTGAGTTAGTAAGATTTCACTTGATGTCTTACCACGTCAATGATCGTCAAGATGTTAAAATAACCTACTGAATAGTCTGAATAGCATGCAATAACAGATAAATTGCTATTTCCTAACTAACACATACAAAAAAAGTGAAACAGTCTTCTTATTTTACATTTCCGTTAAAAAATGTTACCATTAAAATAACCCTGAGGGATATATTTCACCTTGTAAAGCACCGCAAAAAATCTAAAAAAAAAAATTGAAAATACAAGAAAATCAATGTTTTGTTTTTCAGTAAGAAAAAAAATAACAAACAAAAGCAAAAGCAAAAAAAAACTGATTTTTTCCACTTTTTTAAGCCACAATGTTTTCAAATGTTACGATCATAAAAATAAAGAATATTTTAAAAATACCTAATTTATTAAATTTGAATTTGTGGTTTCAAAATTTTTTGGTGTATAGTTTGTGGAATAAAAATTGTTAAAAATTATTTTTTTAACACGTGGTTAATGGCGGAATTCCCAAAACATACCGAAAACCAACACTTAATCAAATATTAATAGATATCTCCTGCTAAAAAATTTTATATTACAAAAAAACTCTTTAAGAACATTTAAGGTAGTTGCTCTGAGATAGTCAGGTGCAAAAGTATATCTCAGCAAAAAAATTATCTTTTATCAAAAATTAAAGAATGTGTTAATATTCTTCAGTAATTATATTTGTATACCACTTGTTTTTTTTTAATTTCCGCGCGCTTATGTTGTAGCAATATAACAATATTGTTGAAAAAGCGTTGCAAAAACGTTGTAAAATGATGTTTGTAAATTATATTTCGAAAACGGCGTGATCAATAATTTTTATTTCTTATTAAATATGGTTTGTAACTTTGTATTTTATAACATACTAATTTTTTATCAAATTCCTTTGACAAATTTCCATTTTATTCAAAAAAAAAAATAGAGTTTTCCCATAAGAGCCCGTGTTAAAATTACAAAACTTTGAAATCGTTTTTCTCAAAATTGGGGTTATTTTTTTTTTCGGTAAGGAATCGTATTATTGGTATTGAATTAAATAAATATCTAGAAAAGTTTCGTTGAAATCCTTTGAAAAAATCGTTTTATCCACCAACTAGCTTAATGGATAAAATTAGCAAATTCTGCCGTATAGTATTTAATAGTAACTTAATTTTGGGGACAGGTCTACCCACACTGTGAACTTCCCATTGGGTGTCCTTAAAGACTAGAGACTACTGTACATAAATAATTCTTTTTCCATTTCGGGCAACTTCTCCCCTAGGCTCCCGATAGAGGCTTTGCCCCTTGCACCGTACTGGGGGCTTCGCCTTCTGTACCTAAGGGTGGGGGCTCCACCCTTATCAAACAAATGATAACATCATTTGTTCTCAAGATATGCGAGACAAAATATATTTCAAAAACAGTTTCTTATTTCGTTTTTTTTTTTTTTTTTTTTTTTTTTAAATTTATAATAATATAACTACTGGCGTTTTTAACATCAAGGAAGGTTCTTAGGCCATTATATAATAATGTTATGGTAAAAAAAATCCATATAATCTATGTTATCTTAATAAAGTTAATTCTGTTTTTTTACCACAAAAAACAAACCGCTAATCCGAATTTGCTGAAAACTTTATCCGGTCTTTATTTTTTGATTACGCATCTAATGAAATTAGTCCGGAGTTGATATCATCATATGTTCTCGAGATATGCGAGACGAAACAAATTCACGAACGAAATAACGAACTAACGAACGCACACACAGACATCACGCTAAAAACGATGGATTCAGATTCTAGCGACCTTGAAACGTGGAGATATGTCAAAATTAGCGATTCGTAAAATCGGACCCATTACAATAACTTCCTATGGGAAGTTAAAAATGTTTGTAATTAAAAATAAAATAAGGTAATTCTCTAGAAGTGGGATTCTACATATTTTTGACCAGCAATTTTAAGAAAAAAAGTGTCAATAATAAACAAATATTTTACTTTGCAAAATACCACTTTTATTTTTGAAACTTTGACAATATTGTTTCGAACCGTTAGTTCATTTTCAAACAGAAACAAACATTTTCTGTTTGAAAATGAACTAACGGTTCGAAACAATATTGTCACAGTTTCAAAAATAAAAGGGTATTTTGCAAAGTAAAATATTTGTTTATTATTTACAAATATGGAATACCATAAAGTAACGCTCAAATCTATTAATATTAAAAAAAAGTGTCCTTACTACAACTTGATATCATTGCTAAAAAAAAACTGAAAAACTAAGAAAAATTTAAAAATCGAATTTTTTACGTTTTTATACATATTGCCTTTGTTAATTTTCAATATTAGGAATTGGAATTGTTTTCCCTCGCTTGAAATATGATAAACAAAATGCCCTAAAAAAGCTTCCACTTTTAGACAATCCCCAAAAATAACAAAAAAAAAAAAAAAATAATAATTTTTAAAAAATATAGGTAGGTATACTTATTCTGTACATAAAAATAAGATTTCGAAAAAAATTACAATTAATCAATTTTTAATTTTTGGAATTTAATAGTTGCTTAATCTTTAACGTGCCAACTACCTTAAATTCAAACTGTTTTTAATTGTTGAATGAAAAGGCCTTCTATTACTTAATAGTAATAATCAAAATGATTATATATTAGCTTCTTTATAATGCGCAATGATGCACAAATGGTACATATTTTTTTCCGATTTAAAACAATAATTAAATCCTCGGTAGCAATACCTACCAATTTTTTTTTTAATTTTAATTATTGTAAAAATAAATTAATTAATTAATCCAATTAAAAAAAAAATTACCATAAAAACTGCACCAAAATTATCAATTCAAAAAAAAAAAAACTTTCACCAAAAAAATTGTTAAAAATTCAAACATTCAAAATCGATCAATTCAATCAGACAACAATATTTAATAAACATGTTACATATTTAACACTATAATTCGATAAAAAATTATTTTTACATTAATTGAATAATTATAATGGTCCCAGCCTCATTTAGTTCCGTTTTAACTTATAAACAACGCTGGAATATGAAAACAATAATTTTTATAAGATCCCTTTTAAAAAATTTTTATCTCCCTACCACCGGCAACATTTAAATATGTGTGACGTAACATTATCTTTTTTCATTTTAATTGTCTACTTATTTGTATAAGAGTTTTTATATTTTCTTCAGGATTAATTTATAATCATTTAAAACAATAATTAAACAACGTAAAATCGATATAAAACACTTTTCGAATATTTCAAGTATCACTTTAATTTTGTCGACTGAATGCAAATAGATTTGTAATTTTAAAAAATTTATAAAAAAAAAATTATCAGTTTTGAAAATTAACACATGTGATATTAAAAATATGCATGTACTACTTCCACACGAAATGTTTTACATTCGTATAGCATCCGCAAGCAGAAATGATATTTCTATAAAAGCTGTGTCTTTCCTTGTTTATTATATTTAGAAATATGGAGATATACATACAGGAAATTTCTTAAGCTCGGCACAGATAAGGTGACTGAACGAAACACGGTCATTGTAATCGAAAGTTGAAAAATGTTTGATTTGCCGGAAGTCTTTTTTCTAGTGATCGTACATTCTTAATTTTGAAAACCCATAATTCGTTTCCAATTTCATCACTCTAGCCTTTTATTTACGGTTTTTAAGGGGCTGAAAAATTTTAATAAAGTTAATGAAATCACAAAATTGAAAAAGATTTTTTTTATTGAAATCAAGCATTATGGGCCTGATTTAAATTAAGGTGACTGATTGTGAGTGTTTCTCAATCTTACATTTTTTTTCGAATTATGTCGCCAAGTTGAACATATTTTTATTGATATTTTTTAACAAAATTCAATACACTTTAAATGGCTAATACAGTAGACTCGTTAATTCAAACGTGCGATAATTCGAAACCTTGTATAATTCAAAGGTATCACGAGTTCCCTATAAAATCTCTTTATATTTCGAACTAAAACAATACATGTTTATACACTTGGTGTATAAAAATGAAATATTAATTTTGCAATTCGAATGAAAAAATCATTGCTACGTAACAAAACGACGTGTTAATTCGAACTCATTGGCGTCAAGCACTCGACAATTCAAAGTTGCAGAGAGAAAGAGACAGAAAGATTGTAAGTACATTTTGAAACAAGTTCAAGTTCATTCATCGCAAATGCTTAAAAAATTAAAATTGTTAGCTGCGATAATTCGAACCTCTCTATAGTTCGTAATATTTTAAGAGTCCCTCGAGTTTCGAATTAACGAGAGTCGAATGTAATTAATTTCTGTCAGTTTTAAAAATTATTTAACAATAAATTTTAAAAAGTTTTGGGTTTGAAATCTTTTAAATCTTTCCACAGTGGCGCCAGGTTAAAATGTGAATTTATAGTAAATATCACAAACACGGTAAATATTTATGTACATATATATAAACTATGGAGATTAGACAAGGAGTCGAAACTCAGTGTATTCAAAAAAATCTTCAATTCAAAGATGGCACTCGTGTTCGTACGATACGAAAGCGGTACAGTACTTATTCTCAAATGGAACACCCTCAAATGGAAACGCGAGCTTCTATATTATGTTTGTTAGCTTTTGAATAGAATCTTCTGGAATCCTTTTCAATTTTCAACTCAGTTATAAAGTGGGTTTTTCGATCGTTTTTAAAATAAACTTAACAATTTTTATTTTGCGTCGCGTCATTTATTATTGTATATTATATAATTCGCTGACGTCACTATGTAAAATCGGAGTCAATACCATTGGATATCCGCCGTATAAAGTAATTTAAACTATAAGAGTTTATTTCATACATATGTAAAATTTCTATGTATTTCCTTATTATTAAATATCATCAACCGACATTGGTAATTCTCAAATGGAAACACTCACTTCCCCAGTCCCGGCGTGTTTCTATTTGAGAATAAGTACTGTAGTTACATTCTGTTTTATCCGTTTTATGTTACTATATTCGCTATATTCACATCAGTATTTTGAGATTATTAACGCCGCCAGTGGTAAAAAAAGAAAGCCCTTATATTTACCATTTTCCTGACCAGTTTTGTCAATTCCTCTCATATGAGTTAGATCTCCATCTTATAATACTCCATTATATAAACCTACAGTCTATCGATTCTCTTTCAACATGCATAATATGTAATTGTAACAAAAAGAAATATTAATTTTGCTTTCATGAACTGTACATAAAGAAAAATTTCGTGAAAAACCGACAGCCAGGGTTTCTGAATGGATTTCAACAAATGAAGTGTCGTCTGTCAATAAAGAACCGCCCTAATAAGATATATATGAGTGGCCTAACAGATCCTCAAAGTTTAAAATCTTTAGAAATTAAACGTAAAGTCAAATTATTTATTTCTATAGAAACGAGTAAACAATTGGAAAGAGCTAACTTTTAAGTTAGCTGTGACAATATAATATTTTCGAATAAATTTTTATACATTATTCTTTATTTACGGAATTCAAATGGATCACTTGAAATAATCAAATAGGTCACTAGCACATACATATTATACATAAATTGTATGAAACTTTAAAAGTGACAATATTGCAAGCGGCACGCCATTTATTTGTTTTATTATAATAATTAAAAGACGAACTATTTTCAGTTTTACTAGACATAGAATAAAATACAATATTAAAAAAAAAATAAGACTGCTGCCTAAAAATTACTTAAAATTACATAAATATAACTCAAATCAACTGAAAATGATTTGACGTCATCGAATAAACACAACAAATGAAGCAAAATCACCTATTATCCGCCAACTTCGAGAAGAAAGTTGACTAGTAATAAAATTTTAAAAATTATGATGTAATAAAGGACAACGAATATGGCAAATCAGATAAAGTCATCTTTGTCTAGCTGACCTAATTTCAAAAGTCGGATTTACATACAAAAAAAAAAATATCGTGCAGAAATAAAATACATTCAAAAACTGATGTTTAAAGTTTTTAAGACAAATTTTTGGAGAATAATAAGAAACAATTAATAAAATAAATTTGTTTAAGACACTTACGTGGCATATATTAAAATTTAACCATAAATTCGAAAATTAACACAAAACAAGAACAAAAATTGATTTATTTGAATTAAATATACATTTTTTTCTGTATTTGGTTTAGTATTTACATTTGAATTAAAAAATGTAGCTTAAAGGTAAGTAGAATTATGACAGAATAAATAGCACATTTAAATCGAAATATATTTTAATATAAACTGAAAAATCAAAATACAAAATTGTAGCAAACAGTTACCGTAGTGACCGTAATTTTAGAGCAAGAACAATGTAATGCCTGACAACACATGCCCCGTTTTATTTTCGCTAGTCGATCACATTATCATATCGAAAACTATAATATAAAGAAGAAAAAAAAAAACATCCAACACCCATTCATACCAACAACAGAATTTTATTATTAGGTTTATTATATAAATTATCTGCATATTACGATATTTCACCTATACTGAAATTTGATGTAAGTTTCGTGTTCAAGTTTACGCTTTCAGTTTTATGAAAAAGAAATATGGGAACGTATAAAATTATGATTTTGTACATACTTTTTTATCTTACTTACATGTACTCACGTAGGAACTTTAAAGACGATGTTTAACTATATTCATTAAATATTTTGTTCCAGTGTAAAACTGACTTGTAAAATTTTATTGCCCTTATTGTCAACTGAGATTTGCTATATTATAGTTTTCATTTGTTAATGACGTCAGACCATTTTTGCTTGATTTAACTATGTTGAGCCACTGAACTATGTTCTATAAAATTAAAAATACTCTGTACGCATGTGTAAAACAATTAAATTATAGTTTACAATTTCAGGGTTTTAAATGAAATAAAATTATAATTATCATTCAATTGATGTCGATGACCCGAAAAATTGCCAACGATTTTAAACAATTCAAATTAGACAATTTGTCTGATTATGAGTATGTAGACTAATAATTAATTGGTTAAAGTTTATTGATATTTTTATATATTGTTACGAGTAGTGTTGATTACATATTCTATTTATCGGGTAAAATTGAAACAATATTAACCAGCTAAGTGTTTGTTTACATATTGGTTGCTACTTGAACCGATACATAAGTCGAGAGTTCGAATGTCACATTTTTCTACAATTCCCCTTCACAATTTCAGGGGAATATAATTACAGTTCTTTTAAGAAAACAACTTCAAATATATACCTTCCAAATTCTAGCCTTGCATCACTTTCCTTATCCTCCACTCACATCATAAATATACAATATATAAAAAACTGAGTAAAAAATACAAAATATAAAAAATAATGATGTAAGTGGGGTCTGTTAAACTGAAAATACAATTTCAAATTATATTTTCTACGAAAAGCAAAAATATATTTACGTATTTTTGTATACCACAGATTTGTGTTAAAAATATCAAAAATTTACAAAATATATAAGTATTTTTTCGTTTACTAGTTATTATTTGTCACCTTAAATCTAAATTTAGTTCTAATTATTTGACTTAATGAGGAATCCTTCAAGAATTGCACGTAATTAACAGATGTATGTGGTTTTAATTTTTATATTTCCTTTTATATTAAAAAAAATTCCCAGATTTACTGATTACAAATCAGTGACAAGGTGGAAATTACAGGTGACACACTTCTTCTTGTATTATAAAAATAATAAATTACTTCCGTTTCCAGTCAATAATTTTAACCACGAATCATAACACGAAAATTATTAAATTTATCTGATCTTCTTGAAAAGACTCACTTCCCCAGTCCCGTCGTGTTTCCATTCGAGAATAAGTACTGTATTTACATTCTGTTTTATCCGTTTTTATGTCATCGAAGATAACGTATTAATATCGTTGTTATGTCATCGCAGATGACGTATTAATATCGTTGTGTGATTGAATTGAACACGTGATTGAATAATTATTGAGTTGTACATCCATATTGAATAAACGCAAGAGGGCTACTAACTATAGAGTTAACAAACAACTATAGAGTTAACAAAAAATCATAAATTAACACTTTCACTGAGATGGCATTACTTAGTGCGTGTCAAAAATACTCACTTAACGAATTTTTATGTTACTATATTCGCTATATTCACATCAGTATTTTGACATTATTAATGCCACGAGTGGTAAAAAAAGAAAGCCTTATATGTGCCATTTTCGTGACCAATTTTGTCAATTCCTCCCATATAAGTACGATCTCCATTTTACAATACTCCATTATCATATAGATCGAAATATGTCCAATTTTAATTTTTAGAAATTTTAATGTCCAATGAAAAAAAGTGTCACTATTAAAAGTAAAATTATTTACTTATAAATAATAAACAAATACTTTACTTTGCAAAATACCACGTTTATTTTTGAAACTGTGACAATATTGTTTCGAACCGATAGTTCATTTTCAAACAGAAAACATTCTGTTTGAAAATGAACTATCGGTTCGAAACAATATTGTCACAGTTTCAAAAATAAACGTGGTATTTTGCAAAGTAAAGTATTTGTTTATTATTTACAAATATGGAATACCATAAAGTAACGCTCAAATCTATTAATATTATTTACTTACTTTAAAACACCAAGACCATACTGTACAACCCTAACACAATTTTTTATTTTTTTTATTACAATAAAATTAAAAATGTAAACAATACAATTAAAAACGCTAATATTTTTTTAATCAACAAATTTATTAATATGCTTGTCAAATATCTGTACAAGTTCAACTATGACGTTATGAATTCAAAACAATTTAACTTTTCATTTTTAGTTTCCGACGTCAACAATAGAAATATATTGCTCGTACATCAATTCACGACAGTTTTAAAAGGGGTCAAAACAGTAAAGAGAAATATGTATTGTTTATCATTGATATAGAAGAATATGGATGGAGACCATTTCTTAAGAGAGAGACAAGATATAATATAATATGATATGTTAGAATGAATACGTATATTCCTTTGAATGTACCACAAAAAATAAAAACAAAAGAGTAAATATACACGATAACACGTGCAAATAAGCACTAAACATCCAGTCCTACAAAAAATTAAATTTAAAAAAATATTAGATAACGCAATACATCGTAAATATAATATTTGGGTAAGTAAATATTGTATTTATCAATAAATGCAACCATTTCTAGCGAAAATTTGTTAATTTTTCTAAATTTTTCATTTAAAAAAACAGGTTTATAATAAGCGTAAAAATACCAATTTTGACATTACACAAAGTAAAGGAAAGATCGAAAAAGGAATCATTCTACATAAATAAGGAATTCGTTTTTTAGTTAAAATATGTGATAATAACGACAAAAATTTTAAAAATATTGTAAAAAATAAAATTATGTAAAAATCAAAATATAGGTTAGTTGGACCCTTCATTTCAGTAGCGTCTTATATGTAAAATTAATGAGCATATAAAAATTTAACTTCAAGATTATGTATTTTGTTTGTATTTATTTATTTATTAATAAAATGATAATTTAATAAACATATAGTTTTATTTATGTTTGTGTCTACTTTTATCAAAAAGATATGTCTTATTAGTGATGGAAAATTATAAACCAAAACGTAATCTTTTTAAAGAAATAGTTATAAATTGTAAATAATCGATTAATTTGAGCAATTTTTGTTTTGAGTTTATAGTAATTTATAATATTCTTTAAGCAGCGTTAAAAAATGCAATAATTTAGTAGACAAGTAAGAATTCGAAAAATTAATTGATAAAATAGTCGAACAGCATTCTTAAGGAGTTGATTATTGAATTAAATAGAAAAGATATTAAAAATAATTAATTAATTTTTTTGTTTTTATATAAAAATCACAATTATAATAAAAATATACTAAATATATTGTTTTAAAAGCAATGGCAATGTTTTAATTAAATTAACACCGCTACTGTTTGTTGACAAAATGACGTCATTCATAATACGCACGTTTAATATTCATAATATGTTGATCAGTATTTTGGCAAATGCTCCTTCCTTTACAATATTATATACCTCTCCTTCTTCCATGATTGTTTATAAACTATCTCTCTTATTTTAGGAACATATCAAATGGGATAAACAAAGATAGATTTTAAGACAATGTCGGCCTTGCATCAAATGCCTGCAGTTCACGGACAAGCCAAGTACATTTGATATTTCAATTGTTATATTATGTACAATAAAAATACAGTATTCGCTGAAATTTCTGCGGTTTCCATTTATTTCAGTTACCTACGACTTAAAATTTGTCAGCTATTATTATTCAAAAATTATTTTGAATAGCAGCTGAACCTTTTTTTATACGGTGAATAGGGACCGCAAAAAAAATCGCACAAAAAAAATATATTCAAAAATATCATAAATAGCTATAAAAAGATTAGTTCGGTCGAGATTGTAAAAAAAAAACTTGATTTATGCGGTGGATCGGGACCGCATAAAAAAAGTTTCATCGAAAATACATAACTCAAAAAACGCTCAAAACTTTACAATTTCAATAGAAGTTGCTTTTCTAAACAAGATAAAGCCTTAATTTACACGTAGAAACATTTTATTTCATTTTTATAATATTACGAAAATTTTGAAAAGTACATCTGTAAAAAAAATTAAATGATGCAATAACTTATGTTCTTATGCAATGTATTGATTAAATGCTTAAAAGCCGTTAAAAAGTATTTTTATCAAAGAAAGTTACTATAGTAAATGTTTAAGTTTCTTACTGTCTCTTGATTTTGATTCATATTTATGCATTTTAATGGCCATTTTTTTAAAAACCGCATAAAAAAATCGCACAAAAAAAGTTTATCTGTAGTGGTTAAAGCACGTCGTTAAAATATTAAGTTATAAAACAAAAAAATTGATAATATCCCATATGTGAAATTTTAAAACGCATCTAAGTACCACAAATATGTGAGAGATTACTGTACTGACTGTAGTATTCTATTCCTAAAATAAAATTTTGGCAAATATTTTCTTTCTGAATTATTCATGTATGAAAATTTTGCAAATCAAATAGTAGAAATTTTATGAACTATCGAAACCAAATAAACAAACCTAGCCTACAGGCAATACTTAGTTATTTTTTTTTTTTTTTGGTCACTAGTTCGGATAATTAAGTTTTACGATTCTCAATGTTTTAAGAGTTCGAGTTACAATATTATTGGTTTAATAATTATGGTCTATACAGGGCTTCTTAAACTTGTTTTATTCGCGACCCCAAACAGAGATATATAAGTATTTTGTAAGGATTTATTGATTAGGTAACAATATACCATGTGAGTTTTTTGAGAGTTGCCATTTTTATTACAGTCAAATTTTTGATAGAAATAGTAATGGAAAAGGTTCTTTTCTTGGATGTAATAGAAGTGTAACCAAAAAGAACACTGTTGGTTGAAGTAACCTCAAGTACATATGCGTATTTTTACCGCCTGATTGATAAATTTAAAAAAAATTCAAAAATTAAACTTGGGTAAAAAAATTTTTTTTCCTCATTAAAAATTAATGCATTAAATCAGTTTTATCGAAAAATTAATATATAGTCTCATTTAAAAATCTATAAGTTTGTATCATAGCTCAAAAACCATAAGTGCTATAAAGCTCGTGACTATAGCAATCGGTTACCCCCGTCCATATCTACAACTCTTATTTGAAGAATTTTTCGATTAAATCAACGTTTTGGCTGTAATAAAAATAGCAACTCTCAAAAAACTCACACAGTATATACATATAAAGAATTTTTCGCTGTGACTCCAAGATTTCGTTAAGCGACCCCAAATGGGGTCGCGACCCATAGTTCAAGAAGCCCTGACACTAAAAAGCGTTAACAAAAAGAAAACGTTTGGCTTTTACCAACTTATTTACAAGTTATCACAACAATGAAAGCACTATGTAATGAATGTATATACTTTTTAACCTTTCAAACAAACCATATGGAATAATTTTTCTGTCTCAAAATGCCGGACATTTTACTGCCAAGTGATAAGTACAATAGATAAGATTACAAAAAAAGAAAAAGAAAAAAATCAAAGATTACAACATCAAAAATGTGAACCTTAGGAATTTACAAAATATAAATTATACTAAACTATGTTGATAAAATTTGACATTATATAGAATTATACCGTATTTCGGAAAATCTGTCACAGATGGCGGCACCTATACCAGTGAATATGTACGTATCGCAGCCATATATGTATTATTGCTATATGGCCAATCCCTATAAGAGGCAGTGGTTCCGATGAAGTGAAATGGATAGACATCGGGTAGAGGAACTCATATATGTAGTATACATATATAGCCAAATGGATATGAAAAAAACGTCCCAACATCACGGTGCAGATTTGGAAGTATTTTGTTCGTTTTGCGCAAACGCGACATTTTTGGTGGTAATATGAACCAATCTGAACAGTAAACACGGTAAACACTAATTGATGCATCTGCGCAAAACAACTGAAATAGACTCTACCCGATGTCTATCCGTCTCACTTCATCGAAACCACTGCCTCTTATAGGGATTGGCCATATAGTTATAATACATATATGGAGGAACTTCAGTCGTTTTGCGCAGATGCATCAATTAGTGTTTATGGTGTTTACTGTTCATATTGGTTCATATTACCATCAAAAACGTCGTATTTGCGCAAAACGAACCAAATTCCTCCAAAAAGAAAGAAAGAACTAATATTGTCTGTGCCGTGATGTTGGGACCTGTTTTCATATCCAGATTGGCCATATATCTATTATATTACATATATGATCGCAGCATTTTGAGCCGCCATATTGCAGGACGAGTTAACTTGTCTTAATCATTTAAAGGAGTTAAATAATGAAATGAAAAAGACCCAAAAATTTAAAATACCGTAGATGACATTTCTACAAAATAGAAGCCAAATAATTTATTATAAAAATAAAAAACTCTGTCGCAGCATCCTGCATAACATAGCGAATTTCCGTTTATAAAAATTAGTTTTTCTCGGAAACTAGTTGACATAGAATAATAGTTTAAAGACCTTTTTTATGTAATTTTTTCTCCTCTTTTAAATGATGTAAAAAAATTTGGCAAAAATTTTTGAATAAGTGGAAATTTTGGCAAAAAACTAATTTTTTGCAAGAACAAAAACCATGTTCCTGGCATCCGACGTGTCTGGCTGAAGAACTCATCCAAGATTTTTGTACTTCCAACGTTGTCACCAAATTTCGTAAACCTAGGACATTTCGTTCGAGAGTTATCGTGCTGATACATAAATACATAAATACATATATACATATATATATATATATGTATATATATATATATATATATATATATATATATATATATATATATATATATATAAATATAAATTTTAGTATATATTTTAATATATATATATATATATATATATATATATATATATATATATATATAAATATAAATATATATATATATATAAATTTTAGTGAATGTTATTTTTGGGTAAAAGGGACCTCAAAACAAATTTCTGCCATAGTGCCGGGCTCAAGTCGTGTCATGAGACCTACTGTAATAGCTGAATTTCCATTCTGGAAATTCGCTAATAAAAACGCGTGTAAAAACCCATGTAAATTTCTGAAAACAATAAAATTCGTACTAGATAATTAAATTTTAAATTAATTTAACACCTTAACGTCACTGACGTCATAAAACCTCAACTGAAACCTTACTAATTCACGCACCACATCGCAAGACGTCAACAATTCCATACAGAGTGTGTTAGCTATCAAAATAGTGTACCAGTTAGGCGTTTTGTCGTTATAGGTTATGACTGTCAAGGTGTTAACACAATCTACTATAAATTTTCATATTTTTTCTTTAGTTTTCATAAAAATATATATTATAGAATTTATGTGATTATACTTTCATATATAATATATTTATTTTATCCAAAAAAAAACCCAAGGTTCTAGTAAAATAATTAATAAATAAATAAATTAGTTATATAATAAAATTTTTATATTTTTACTGGAAAAAGAATATTATAATTAAAATTAACGAGCGAAGGGAACGTAATTTTAATAATAAAAATACTTAAAAAGTCTCAGAATACCAAACTTTCAAGTTTTAGTATCAAATCCGCGTTTATGATTCTGACTAACAAAAAACTCTGGGCTAAAGTCTTAAATACATACAGACATGTCCAGTTTTTGTGGCCGGATGACTATATAATCCTCAAACAAATAAAAGAAAATCAGTTAAAAAAAAAATAAACCTTGAAATTTTAAGCTTAAAATTCAGAGAAATCATATAATTCACGTGATTTTTGTTTTTTTTAATTTTTTTGTTTAGACAACACTATAAATAAATAAATGATAAAAATATAAAACGCGTGCGTATAGTAAATAATTAACTGTTTTAATGATTAAGGCTAGTCTAGTTAATTAACTAATCTAGTGCTTCGAGCCTATATCCGTGCACGAGATGGATGTTATCCATAAAGATTAAGTCTGTAAAAACTAAAATGTCCAGTGATATTAGAAATTATCAGTAAAAAATCAATAACCTCTGCTAGTGGCTTTCATTCTAATAAAAAATTATATAGTCTAACCCTTTTTTTTGTAAAGAGCCATATTTAAAGTTATATTTATCAAAATATATAACACTAAAAAAAGTTAAAATTATACAACATCCTCCAAAATCACTATAAAGTACAAATTTAAATAAAATATATCTATATTTTAGATACAGTGTTTTTCAACCTGTGGGTCGCGACCCCCTGGGGGGTCGCGAAGCCTTTCTAAGAGGATCGCAGTACTTTAAAAATAAAACCACTCTAGTTCAATATATAATATTTAATAAAAAGAAGGTTAATTAATGGTTACAGTAATATGAGAGTTTCATACTTTTGCGCGATAAAGTTTCAAAATTGCGACTTATTTTCAATAACAGTAAATCCGAATTTTAAATAATTGTCGTCATATAGACACTTTTTCGTTGGTTTTGTTTTATTACTCTCATTGGAACTTGAAATTGACAGTTGTGCATATGTTTCCAAAAAATTATCTATTTTCAATAATTACAATGAGCATAGAATTTTGAATATTAGACAATAAAAGACAATGAGCAACTTACTAAACAAAAAACAAGGCAGTTCAATAAATTTAAACAGTAACGCGAGTTCACAATTCAAAGAATTCAAATGGATTACTCTCGGAAGTGTTAAACGGTGACGACCGTCGTGCGTGCGCATGTCACTTTTTACGCCACGTGCGCCTTCAGAAGCTACTATAAGTCGTCAATTTTGATGTCGATATAAAAATACACCTGTTTCAAGTCCTTAATTACGTATTTAATCGATACCTAACTATGAAAATAATTAATAATGATGAACAGATTCGATATTTATAACATAAAAAAATAAAAGTTAGTAATAGCGGAGGGTAGGGGGTCGCGAAATATTTTTCCATACTAAGGGGGTCGCGCCATGGAAAATGTTGAAAAACACTGTTTTAGAAAATTAAGCCTAAAAATGCCTAAATAGTCTAATATTTACTATCAGTATTACAACAGTTGTAACTGCAATTATAAAATTGAATTATTAAAGTATAGTATATTATGCAATAAGTGCGGGAAATTGTCGATTGTCCACGAGAGCGAAGTTGAGCACACGATCGTAGTGAGTGCGCTCATTCGTTCGAGTGGGCAATCGACAATCCTGCACGAGTTGCATATACTATTTTTATTAAGAGTTTCACATACTTTTTTCCATTATTATTACTATTTTTTTATTCCCTTTTAAAATAATATTTTTGAATGTTGGTCTTTTTTTTAATTACACATTGTTTAAATTATTTTTTACACGATCGTGAATTTTCATGCATTTACCGATGCTGTTGACAATGCTGGTAAGTTACATTTCCCGAACGTTTGTTTATATCCATCGAAACCAAAAAATAACAATGCGGTAAGTAAAATAGGTGCCCGGTAAGTGAATAGGAGTACGGTAAGTGAAATTAGCTCAAAAATGATTGTAATTATTTATTTATATTGAAATTAAAAGTACAATTTGAACAATAAGGAAAATTAATCGATTAATATGAAAATTTTTACTAGTTTGCACATTATTATTATTATTATTTTTGCCATTAGTCTTCATATTTTATTGACATTTCAAAAGGTTTGTAGATTCATTATAATTTTCTGTGGTTTTCATAATCTTCCTTTCATTTTACGAGAATAAAATTTAGAGCCAAAATTAAAATTCTTCATCAATTTCATTATTGTCACTAATAATACGGTTTAACAAGCTATTTACCTCAATTTTTTTAATAGAAAATTCAAAAAAATATTTAGACCAATTAAATTTAATATTGACCCTTAATTTTTTTTATTTACAAATATAGTTGTCAACTGTCACTACAAAGATTCGTATTATAGTTATATATAAAATATTTGTAATATTTATTCATGGCATTCTATGTGATAACAGAAATAAAAATTTCACCTATATTGTCCGAATTTTATTTTTTATTTAATATATTTTTATTCTTTAATTATTTTAAATCGGCCGTGCAAAAAATATTATACAATACACGATGCGTTAAGTGTCTTTACTGATCTCAAAAGTTGCAAAAACTCGACCCTGCGGGTCTCGTTTTCATAACATTTTTTCGACCAGTAAAAGCAACTTACCGAACTTATATTGTAAAATACTATTTCGTTTTACGCCCATACTTTTCCCTGTTACGCCCTTTTTTGTCATGCACCTTGGAGCGATTGTTCCACCTGCTCCATTATAGTTACGCTTCTGCTATTCAGTTGAATTCTTAGTTTATTTTTAATAAAATTCATGTTTAAAAATTTTTATTCACGAGAATACATAAACATATTATTTACTGATATAAAAAGAGTGTCATTTTGAGTTGAATTTTTTTAAATTAGGTACGTCATTAAAGGAATTAAATAGAATTTCGGCTACACAATTAAAAGTGACCATATATGAAACACTTTATAACAATCAAAAAAATTATGAATATTTTATTTCTTCTTTGTGGGTTTTCGGTTGTAGAAATTAACATTTTAAAATATTTTTAAATTTAGTATTTTGGGAAATGATGAAGGAAACTTAATTTACTGACAAAATATTTTATTGTATTTTAGAAAATAGATTTAACTAATGATTATTACAAAAAAGAAATAAAAATATATGAAGGATATCAAACAATAACCTTGATTTATAACCAATAATTATTTATTTCTTTCCTAATTAAACCTCCATGATAAGTTTTCAATTAATATCGCATAAAACGATTCCCTTTCTAACAATATAATTATTAAATTTATTTTAATGCTACAAAAAAAAATCAGATACTTGTATATTATATAATCAATAAAATTTTATTAAAACTGAAAATTTTTAAAACGGACAAAAAATTAATTACTCTTTTAATTGTTTACCCATAAACAACCTTTTTCTATCGATACATATAAATAAAACAATTACATAATCACATCTAACAAGATCTGTGAAAATTATTAAATTTTTCCAACATCCAAATAAAAGTCACGCAAATAAAGATTTTTGATAATATTGTCCATGATATGTACCTTGTTCCCTTAAATAATTCAAGCGTTTCCCGCCAAATTAAAAAACACATGGCCGTCATAATAGTGAGGTTATGTGATAAATCTACAAAATTCTCTTCAATTACGTTTTTGTAAATTTTTCAGCAATTGTATGTACATTATTTTTAAATAATATATTTAAATATAAATCATGTAAATTTTATATTTATGTACAGTATTTATCTTTCTTTCTCAGGGTCATTAAAGCATAATTAAGACACATCACATAATAATATAATGGTCTGTTGATCTAATTTATTATTACAAAGGATTTTATATTATAGTTATTATAATTTATGCATTACACATATATATAATAATATATATAATATTTTATTTTCGGAATTAATTTATTGATATTTTAACCTTTCCATCACGAGTTAAAGTTGTAAGTCAAGCCGAAAGATATTATACTCTATTAAAAATTGTTAGACCTATTTACAAAATCGTTTAAGAACAGTGTAGTACGGACACTAGTTCCGGCAATATTATTAAAAAATTCGTGTCTATAAAATTGGTATCAAAAAAATGTGACGGTCTACGTATAATCGAGTACCATTGAACTATAAAAATAAAATTAAGAAAAGAATTAAACTATATAAAAGTTTGATAACGTTGCTAGGCAATGAACTACTGATTTAAAATATTAAACAAATTCAAATAATTAGATAAAGACAAATGTTGTCAATCTTCGCAGACTTGACTAACATCGTATTCAAAGGGTTAAAATATATTGTAATTATGAAAATGGTTTTACTCGAGTGAATCCTCATGAAAATTTTAAACTTTTTGTCTACTCTCATTAAGGAAACCCACACACATTCAATTTTATTGTACGATAATTATTTTTGAATATAAAGTAACAATAAACTTCACCCAAAACCACTGATTAGAATGGCTAACTTTTATTTTAAAACTGGCGCTCATTTGCCAAGTACGTACTGGACGGTACTGGACACACATATGTCAAGTTTCTTCAATAGTTTGAGTTTTTTGCAGTTTTTGAAATAAAATATAAATTTACGTGGAGTTTTTATTTTTTATCACAAAAATAGTTAAATATTACTTAAACGTGTGTTACTAATATAGTAATATTACTATGAGGATCAATTACCGTATGTGGTAATTCGTACATCCCAAGCCCTAAGCGTGTTTGTAAAAAATTGTGGATAGCAGTGTGCCAGTGAGTGGTTCGATACCGCTTAAGTGTGTCAGTCACACAGCAACTGTAGCCGTGTTCAGATCAATTGTTATCAACCAGTTTCAACAATAAGCGAATACATGTATAGTAATATACATGTACCCTTCACTGGCATACATATACACTGGAGTCGTCTCCCTCCACGGGCAGAATGTGATGTTGGTACAAATACAACCGTACATCACACGCATACATTGATACGAAATTTATGTTGTAACATGTCGTGCGTTTGCAGTGGTGGGAAATTAGGTTATTTGTGACGTAGCTATTGTCCACATTGAGAAAGCTAGTATAGAGATACGAAGTTTGTTTCTGAATATTCTGTGGTACATCCCTTTCCCTACATTCAAAGAGTATTGAATATAGGCCAACGAAGGAACACTTATGCTAAACGTATAGCATTAAGCATTAGGTTATGGTTAGCAAACACCACAAAAACCACAAATAAATTAGACACGAAAATTCTCACTTTGAAATTCAATATTTCGAAAACGGGGTTCAAAAATGAAAAATGTTAAAAGAAACCTTCTTTTTGTTTTAAGAATCCTTTCTAACAATATGCCACACGATGTGGTACATGAAAAAAAATTCCAACCACAATACCACTTTCCAATACGGGAAAGTTCCTCCATAAATCGAAAGATGTAAGAATTATGAAAGTGTAATAGACGGGTGGACGGACAGACAAACAAAACTATAGGGGTTCCGAGGTTTTTCTTCGGAACCTTAAAAATATTGCACTCTCTCGATAGAGAACAGAATAACAGATAAAATAAGCAAAGTCATTCTCCTTAATATTTTACTAATTACAAATAATCCACAAGTTTGAAAGCAGATTTCACATAATACTAGACAAAAGTGAAATTTTAACATACTGATAGAATGAAATGAAAATAATCTCAAACCTTGAAATAAATAAACATCTAATAAAATATTTACAAAAATAATTTGTACACTTATCAGAGATTAGACGCGGAAACGAGAAATGATTATGTAAAACAATAAAAATATTAAATAAATTTAAAAAGCATTTTTTTATTGCCTTTATTACGCAAATATAATTTTTTTAATTTAATTTTCTGATTTATTTTGAATATTTACTTAGAAAAGTAAAAGGATGATCCTTTATTGTGCCGGCTGTCGAGAGAGGGGAACACGCGGGGTTGGGGCAAAATTTCTCCCCAAAAATACTAGTAACGAGCAAAAAAAAAACAATTTACCCTTTTTTGGCCGGACCCCCTGACAAATGGATTCGAACCCTTTTTTCAGACCCGGGCCCCGGGACTATAGCCCCCCCCCCACTACACCCACCCCCCCAACGTTGTCGGATTAAAAGTTTATAATTATGAGATGTTATTGAAAATATAATTATGAGATGTTATTGTACAATATCTTTTCAAAATATATTTAAATTTTTCCAAAAATAAGAGTATAACTAATGAATAACTAATATGTAAATATTAAATTATTAATATAAAAATAAACATACCAATTTTAAATAACATCATTCTAAACTTATTTAGAACTACCTATTACTTATTTAAAATGTGCGCTGCTCTAGACCATTGACATCTTTCGCCGTTTAAGGGGATATTCAAGTCTAGAAATTCGAAAAAATTGATTTTTCTTTTTTTTTCGTATTTTCAAAGTTCAGACTTTTAAGAATAAGCATCTAAAGGGATTTACGGAAATTCGAATTATTTTCGGAGTTATGGTTATTTTTTTCTGTGTACTGTGTATCTTTTCAGTGTTAAATTCAAATTTTCAATATAAATTTGACGGTTGACATGATATCTCAAGTTCTAATGCACCAATTTACTTGAAATTTGGTACAGACCTTCATAATACTATCAAAATTGGTCCGACGTAGAGGTTTTTGGAATTTATTTTTTTTTACTATTTCTAAAAAATTTTCAAATTTGAAAAAAGGAGACGAAAAATGATTTTTTTAAATGGATTTTTGTAAAAAAATTTATTTTTTCAAATCGGCTACGTTCAACTAATTCTACATCCTTGTTTATTAAGAATTAACTAAAATTTTATGTTTCAGATCACCAGGAGGGTTGGAATCACGTCAACCAGGAAACACCTTTTTTTTGAGTTCCCACTTTGCCGGCCTGTACCGATTTCAATTTTAATTTTTTTTTTTAATTTTTATACATTTTTATACTTTTCAAATATCAATAAAATACTGTTAGAAAAATTGATACAAAAATGTTTACTTTTTTTGTTATTACGCCCGTAAAATCATTTCAAAATCGAGCCTCTAGACTAGAATACCCCCTTAAATTTTTGACTGAATAAACCATAGATAACTAACGTATTTGAACAACAAATGATTGGATGAGTAAGTGCGTCAAGTGTAAATATTTGTTTTCATTTGATTTTCAAAAATCCAAAACTTTTATTTCTGTCAAAAAAAAACTGGATATCTCGGATATTATGTCAACAGAATCGCATTGTCGTCTATGTGCACTAAAATTTCCACAATACCATTTAAAAAGTTTCGAGCAATTAAAATGTGAACAACTCGATATAATTGTTTACAAATGTTTACATATAAAAATCAATGAAAAAAATAATTTACCAAAAACCGCATGTATTGACTGTTATAACACAATCGTAAATTTTCATAATTTTTATAATAAAGTTGCAACGGCTCAAAAATTATTATATGAATTATTTATTGAATCAACAGCATCACGTTCGTGCAATCAAGATGAAAATTCACAACAATGGTATTTAGGGAGTGATGATAAAAGTAGTGATTGTGACGATAAAGGTATTCAGTTCAAAATTTCGATAATCATTCACATTTCGATAGTCATTTGTACGCTTGCGACGTTTATTTTCAGAAAGTAAAGGTAACATTTTTTTGGAAGCTATTACGAAATCGTCAGAGGACTCGTTACAATTAAACGATATTAGAAATAATAAATCAGGTACCGCTGCTCTAATTATTCGTTAAAAATATTATAGATTTTTTGAATTAATGTAATTGTAGATTCCAATATAAAATCGGAACCGGTATATTATGGCGATGATAATAGATGGTTTCTAGAAAATGATAATTGTAACGGACGATCGCTTGATTTTAAACAAGGTTCGTGTAAACTTTATTTAGCCCGCATGCGCTGCTATATCATTCATTCGATTACGATGAAATTTTGACCGAGTTTTTGTGCGCACGCCCGTGAAGGTTTCTAAATTAGTTCAACCATTTTTGCAACAGGTGGCGCACGAGTCGTTTCAACAAATATGTGTATTTTTTAAAAGCTTTTATTTAACTTGCTATGTTAGTATGTTGGTTTAGATCAAATCTTGGAATCAAAATTTAGACAGGTTCTAATTGAGCTAGAGGTTTCAAATTTTGCATACGTTGATGACAATGCAATATTGTATAATTAGTTTTTCCCTAAATTGCCCCAAACCAAAATTGTTGATTTTTAGTCCTATGCAACTTTTCGACATTTCGAATTGTCAAATATTGTCCATTGATTTTCCATTGCAATTTTTTGTTTCCATAGTTATGTCTGATTAGGGTAAATTAACCGATTAAAATATAGGTAAAAAAATTACTACTTTATTTTTTTTTTAAATTAATTGTAATCAGACTAAAAAGTGGAAAATAAAATAAATTTAAAAAATGTTTTTTAAGAAAAAGCTTTTATTTAAAAATGAGCTAAAAAAGATGAATTAACTACTGAGTGAAGTTTGAAGCAATATGCAACATAATTTATAAAAGCTTGAGGCGTTTAATCAAGTTTGGTAAGTACTGAAAAATAAAATAGCTACACTTATATCCAAAACAGAAATAATTAATGATAACGCCTCAAGCTTTTATAAATTGTGTTGCATATTGCTTCAAACTTCACTCAGTAGTTATTTCATTTTTTTAGCCCATTTTTTTTTAAATAAAAGCTTTTTCTTAAAAAACATTTTTTTAAATTTATTTTATGAATATAGTTTATTGAGTGGTATTGCGACGCATGCTGGGTACTCGCTAGTTTAATAGTTATTTGTGTATTAAGAGCGCAAAATGGTACTCGATTGACAATGTTGTCGCACGACGCCGCCAGGCGGAGCGCGTTACTCTCATAAGAGCGGCAATGTCATTTTGTGCTCGAATTGTACACAAAATTTTTTCGACAATCTTATAAAATGTATTTTTTATTTAAAAGATACTTGAAAAAATAATAATGGACGTTAATATTTACTTTAATGTTATAATTTTTGCAGCTTTAGAAATATCTGGAGGTGTACTTGAGAAATCACTGTCACTATTGCATATTTCCGTCATATATGTATAGATTTTTTTAAATTTTGTATTCTTATTATTTATTAATTATAGTTATTTATTATTTTTAATTAATATTTTGTAGTTATCTTGAAATTTAATAAAATTAATATTTCACTTGATTACGATAAAAATAATAATAAATTTAGAATCTGTTTATTTGTTGCCATAGAAAATATAAACAACGCCAACCCAATTTGTAATTAAATATACGCTGAGCGAGCGACAAAGTATTACTTTTCCGCTTTAAAGCGAAAAGTAGTACTGTGTCGCTCAGCAACTAGACGTTTTGCGATCTTCACAGAGCGCAAAAACCTACTTTCCACTAAGATTGTAGAAAAAATATTTTTATAAAGTAATACATAATATGGACTTGTAATTTTTAGAAAGTAATTTTGACTCATTCGGTGATCTCAACAGTGAATTTACCGGTAAATCGTTGGAACAGCCATCAAAATCACGGGATAAAGAAAATAATAAATTAGGTAAGACCTAATCTAACCTATTAATTTTAAATATTACCATATACGTAGAAATCGAATATTAATTTTTTGAAATATATGAATATTACTTTTAATAAATTTACATTTTTACCTGTTTTAGAAAACAACGAATTTTATAACAAACATTACGACGATAATGAAGGTATTTACAACACAAATGCAATTTAAAAAAAAAAAAGTCGTTAAAACAATTTAAATTTTTTTAGACGCTAGTTCCGATCTATTTGATCATTTCATAACGAAAAATGTGACAGATACACCAAAGAAAAATGAAGGAAAACGGAAACGATCAGGTAATTTTGGTTCAATAATACGACAGTACCGTAAAAATGGGATGTATAACTCTAAAAAACAGTAAACGGATTATAAACGGTTGTATTTGAGTTTGGCATAAATCACTATATTAATAAATTTGTTAGGAGCGAAACATTGCAAGGATTTTAGGTTATAAATTATGCAATTAAATCCCTTTTACGGTAAATTTATTCTTTAATATTTCATAATGGTTTTTTTTTTCTTTTTTCAAGGAATCAAACGCCATACGTGCGCCGAATGTGGGAAAAGTTACATTCAACGGGGGCATTTGGCCACTCATATGCTCACACATGTTGAAGGTTTTCCATTCAGCTGTGATAAATGTGATAAATCGTAAAATATTTTCCTTTATTTTAAACTCAAAAAAAAAAAAAAATTTAACCAACCAAACAGAAACTCGCCAGAATATTCTCAGGATTTTGTTCTGATAATCTCACGTGTTTAATTTTGGCAAGAATGAAAAGAACGGCTTCAAAAACATATAATTCGTTTCCAATTTTACCGGCCTATCATTTTTGGTAAACTTGATGACGTCACCAAATTAAAAAATTTATTTTTTTCTCCCAATCAGGCGTTATAGAAGTAATTTTAATTCGAGTAATTGCTTGAATTAGACAAATTTGGCTGTGAACTTTCCATTTTTGCGGTCAAAATGACGAAATTCCTTTTAAAAATATGATTGATTCGACAGAACTCTTTTTTTTGGTGATTCCATGTGCTTAATTTTGTTAAAAATGAAAAGAACGGCTTCAAAAACGTATAATTTGCTTCCAATTTTACCGGCCTATCATTTTATTTACGGTTTTTAAAGCATTAGAACATTTTAGTAAACTCTATGACGTCACGAAATTAAAAAATTTCTTTTTTTCGCAATCAAGTGTTATAAAAGTTATTTTAAGTCGAGTGATTGCTTGAATTAGATTAATTTGGCTGTAAACTTTCCATTTTTGCGATCAAAATGACGAAATTCCTTTTAGAAATAGAGAAATGACGAAATTCCTTTTAGAAATAGTTCCCTTTAGATGAACTTTTTATTTTTCCTATCGAAACAACGAAATTCCTCGAACTATAGTTCATTTAGCCACCACCCCCTATAAAATACGCCACTGTACAAAACACGGAATTTGAATCAGTTGGTTAAAATTTTTTTTTTAAAACTATTGAAAATTGATTTGAACGAAATAAATTTTTATTTTTAACATTTTTTCCTCAAATTTAAATATATTTTAGATTCAAAACGCATATATATTTACAAAATCATTTAAAAAATCATCTCCCAAAAGAGATAAAAAATAAACACGAATGTGACATCTGTCAAAAAAAATTTAGTACTGCAGCGCTACTCAGAAGGCATAAAAAAACACACGAAGGTAAATTTTTTGGTACAAAAACGTTCAAAATCATTTGAAAAAAAAAAAAAATAATTTTTTTAGATACGTACGATTACACGTGTGAAATATGCGGAAAATGTTTTCATCGTAAAGAAAATTTAGAAGATCACAAATTAACGCATTCAAGTGAATTGCCGTACCATTGTGAACAGTGTCCGGGCGCGTTTAAAAGTCTCTCGCGTTTAAAGCGACATCAATTGGTGCACAGCGACATAAAACCGCATGTTTGCACGGTGTGCGGTAAAGATTTTCGTGAAAAACGAGTTTTAACGCAACATCAAAAAATTCACTCGACCGAATTGCCATTCGAATGTGAACACTGTAAAAAGGCTTTTAGGAAAAAAGATTTTTTAAAGGTTAGTATAAACAGAACAAGATCCGATTCCCTAGTGACAAGTCGCAGAACTAACGTATGACGTAATAATTTTCACACATTTGCGCGTTCTAATAACAATTTTAAAAAGTTTTTACGTAAATTGGGTATTTGACAAATTTTGAAAGAGGGTTTTAAAATACTCCAAATGACTTAAATATAATCCCAGTACAGTCAAATGGCCATACTTGGGACAGCACCCTAACTTGGGACATTTTGTTAAGTTTTGTTTTGACGGTTAGTACACCTGTCTATATTTCATTTTCTAAAAACAGGTGGTGGAATATTTTAGACTGATGGTTGTTGTTTGAGATTATGTCTGTTCGACCTCATTTGCGCAGCGTCATAGGTGAGTTAAATAATTTTATAGTTTGGAACAAAAAACACAATATTTTTATATGAAAATAACTTTGATCGCCCTGATTGACCCGTCAACATCAGACTTGAGTAAATCCTAAATTTCTTTTGTGTATGTTTTTGGGCAGTGCTTCTACACTTTCAGTTAAATATAACTAATTTCCTTAATTTTTTATTTATATTTATATAAAAATCGGAAAATATGCTCCTAACTTGGGACAGTGTCCCAAGTTAGGAGACAAGAAAGTGACTGCTTTGAGATAAGCTACATGAGGAATTATTTAGGATCAACAAATACATTTGTATCAGGGGCGTATATAGCGGAGCTCCTTGGGGCGATCATGCGGAAAATAATAGGACTAAAAAAATTTCTGAGACAAAATTAACAATAAAAATTATAAATTAAATTTCTGTACCGTTGACGACTAAAAAAAAAAAAAAAAAAGAAAAAAAACGGTAAATTTACCGATATAGTGTTTAAAATTAAATAATATCCAGTTTATATTTTTAATTTTTTTTTTAAAAAATAGACTCGTTTATGGTAGCAAACTTCTTTGCTTCGAATTCCAAATTTTGTTCAGCAAAATTTAAAAATGTAAAAACTAAAATGTGAGTATCTTTTTTATAAGCATCTTTTTTACAATATTAAATCTTAGGTGTTGTGACGTCACATGCCGAAATAAATCGTTTTAATCATTTCGGTCGCTAATTACAAATTCGTAATTTTTATTTAGAAAAATATTTATAGTTTTTTTTTTTAAATTAATATAAATAGTTAATCATTAATCATTAACACTGAATCATACGCTATGTTATTCACTGTATTTTACTATCAAATGCTACATCAGTCAAATACCCAATTGTGCGCATAATTAAGTGATTTGAAGCACTGTGGAAAGTATCTGTCATACGTTAGTTCCGGAAACACTCACCAGGGTGACTTAATCGTTCTTAATTTACTTTTTGTTAATTTAGCAACATCTTCGACAACATACTGGAGAACGGCCATACTCTTGTTTAGAATGTAATCATCATTTTACAAATTCAGCAAATTATACAAAACACATGAAAGTACGTCATGGTAAAATTACCAAACGCAACAATAATAACAATAGTCAACAAATGTTAGAAAGTGGTCAAAATAATTTGTCATAGTGTGTACCGTGTGTACCGCCGCGTAAATATAGACAATGTATACAACTTGAATAATTTGAGAACTGACTTGAAAAAATGGAAAATGATTCAAAATATTTTTACGTTTTATGATAAAAGCAATGCCCCCCCCCCCCGGTTGTGGTAGAGACTATTTTTTCCGTTATTTGGAGTCAGAAGTTTTATAACTCTTTATAGTTTTCAAGATATGATGTAATTTAATTTTTTCTTTTTATAATTGGATTACGTGTAATCGAAACCGATTTTATCCAAGAAAGAAACTCTATTTGCTAGTTTTAATATGTTTTATTTATCCAATAAAATCAAACATTTTTGAAAATTTGGGTAACTTCAAAAATGTAAACTTTACCGCATCGATGCAGCATCATGACTTTTCTGATGCGTCTAATACTACATGATGCGCTGCTGATGCTCTCTTGAAATTTGTTGCACATTAGATATTTTTGAATGGGATATTGACATCATGATGCATGTAGCATAATAGACACACAATGTAGCCAATGTAGCATGATGGACTATAGATAATATAGTAATACAGTCCTTGTATAGGTATATTATCTTTGAATTTCAACTTGAACTTACTTGAAATTGAAAATATTGAAATTATTTGAATAAAAAATATTACATACCTATTTTGAGTGCAAGATGTATTCAATTTCAACAATTTTAATGAAAGGTAAATACATTAATCTTTTTCAACAGTTTGTTTTCGGAATTATTCCTGTTGGTGTTAATACCTACATAATATGGCAAGTAGTTATAATTCTACATTATACACATGACAAGCATCTTGGACACGCATCACCAAATTTCTTGATGCATTATAAATATAAATGTTTCCACTCCTAATGTTTCCATTATTTCTTGATGCATTGTTTTGACGCATCAAATGCAAAAATGAACTTTTGATTTTTCGTTGTGATGTGTCTGATGCGTTTTTGAACTTTTGACTCTGCCTCATGCAAGCCGTGATGCATTTTTGAAGTTAGCCTTTAACAAATTTTATAATTTAACGCATATTTATTTATTAATTCAATGAAAATTATTTACATTTTTCATTTATTTAATTAAGTTAATTGCATTATTTATACCGCCTTAACATGTTATTAAAATATCGTATATTTCGATATCGTTTAAATTCACTTATTATCGATTACTATCCTATTATCAACTTTTAAAAAATAAAAAAAATGTCAACTCTCAAATTATTCACCTGTATATTATTATTTATTAAAATGTGTACTATTTAAATATTCTTTTTATATAATAATTGTAATATAGCGTATTTAATATCATTCAATGTTTTTAATTTATAAATATATTTTTATAAAATTAAATAAAAATGGTAATCATTTTTTGAAATTCCAAATCAATGGCTCGATTTTTAATTTCAATCTACTCGAAATCGATTCATACTTTAGGCCGTTTTTGAAGTCTCAGAGCTCTGGAGAACAATTCTGAGCTTGGATTAATTTGTTTCGAAGTCTCTAATATTAAAGCCAGATTTGATCAAGAATTCAAGATCCATCTTGCATAAAACGAAATTGCCGCCTCGTATCTTATAGAAATAAATAATTAAAAATTCACAAAGTAATTTTTTATATTTTTTAAAAGGTTACGTCAGAAAGCGCAACCTTTTGGTATTTGAGTTAGGAATAAAAAAAAAAAAACTGACTTTACACTGAATTAATTTTTATTACACAAAGTCATACAATTATTCACTTAATAGTAAAGAGGAACCCACTTAGAAATAGTAAAACACCTTATTCTGGCATATTCATGAGACAAGCTTTAGCAACTTTACAAGCTTTCTCTTCGCCAGCCAAAAGATGAGCCAATTTCAAACCGAACAAATATGCCGTACCCGGTCCACGTGACGTAACCAAATTTCCATCGACAACAACATTATCCTCACAGTACTTATAATCCGACACCAATTTCTCTTTCATTGACGGATACGATGTCAATTTCTTGCCCAAAAATGCTTTATGTGCCAAAAGTGCTGTTGGCGCTGCACAAATTGCCGCCACAATTTTATTATTTTTTTCATGTTCTTTCAAAAATTCACCAAACTATTAAAAAAAAATCAAAAAAAAATTAAAACCACAAAATTACTAAAAAAAAAAAAGGGCATAGCCGGGTAAGATAGGGAAAACGGCCCTTAACGCAAATTTGATTGTTTTTATAGGAAATAATACTTCTTAACCCCAGATACATTCCTGCCAAATTTCAACCCTCCAAGGCTAATAGTTTATAAATACACAAAAATTTTCGAAAAAAAATTTTTTGGACGAAATTACTGAGCCGATTTATTTGAGTTTAGTATATATTGTGTACCCACCTTAGGCAAAGTAACAAAAAAAAAAATTAACGTCATATCCCTTTATTATACTAATTTTTTAAGATTATTTAATTTAAGTAAATTTTTTTTGGCACTCACGGGTTAGCGACACCCACCATTTTTTGTTCAATAATATGTCTTAATACTCTGTAACATATATTTTTATCGAGAGATTTTAGTTGATAGAACATAATAATATTTTAATACAAATACATGTCATGTTCGGTACTACATATATTACTTATGTATAAAAAGGACCATAAAGTATCTGCTTTATTTCTAAAACACAGTAGAACTCCAAGAAGTGCAACAAAATGTTCCCGTCCCCCCTGATTTGCAGTTCTTGGAGTTCCTGTGACGAACTAAAAAAATATATTTTAACTTGTTATAAAAAAAATTATTTTCAAGGTTAATGGGGAATTTGACTAATTTTGGGAAATTATTTTAAAATACGAATATTTATGTATTATGCATGTATATAATTTTAAATTTTAAAAATAATGCCAAAAATTGTTAGAAAAAATTAATTTAATATTTGTTCTCAAAATTTGCGCGAAAACGTTCATTAGCTTCAATTACGTCACATTCTCTAGATAGCAACAGCTGTCATGTAACTAAGAAAAAATTATTGAACAAAAAATGGTGGGTGTCGCTAACGCGTAAGTGCCAAAAAAAATTTATTTTAAAAATTTAAAAAAAAAAATTAGTATAATAAAGGGATATAACGTTAATTTTTTTTTTTATTACTTTGCCTAAGGTGGGTATACAATATATATTCAATTCAAATAAATCGGCTCAGTAATTTCGTCAAAAAGCTTTCTTTCGAAAATTTTTGTCGTCTTGTGTATTCGTCAACTATTAGCCTTGGAGGGTTGAAATTTAGCAGGGATGTATCTGCGGCTAAGAAGTATTATTTCCTATAAAAACAATCAGTTTTGCGTCAAGGGCCGTTTTCCCTATCTTACCCGGCTATGCCCTTTACTGAGATTTCAAAATATCGAGAATATTATTAACAAATACTCCCACTCTTGACCATATGTATGACCAACCAAAACCAATAGCTTGTCTACGAAAAGCTAAAATGTTTTAAATCTTACCTCAGCACTATCAATCATAGCCTGCGTACCACCCATTCCACCCGGCATAATAAGTGCATCGAAAAGTTTATTTTTAACGTCGCCGAGCGATTTATCGGGCTTAATCACCGTTTTATTCGAGCATTGGACAACATCAGTGCCCTTTATTCCGGCTATTGTCAAATCAACACCGGCTCGACGTAAAATATCCGCGGTAATAACAGTTTCCATATCTTCGGCTCCCGGGCCTAAAATTAGTACGGCAGACGGCATTGTCGATTGTGTTGAATCTGTAATAATTTAAATATTGATTGTCGTTGAACTGATAATAAAATTATGAAAATGTTTTATTACAACTGAAAAAGATAAACTTAGAAGTTTTCGAACACTGATTAGCCTGATTAGTATACCGGTAAAATAGCGATTTACACAATCGGTTTACACCGGCCGTTCGTAGTTGATTGAAAATTAATGACATTGTTGTGACATTGACTTTTTCTAGATGTTCTTAGGGCCCGTCCACACGCTCAAGCTTTACCACCGACTTACCTGCGCAAACCAGGTTTGTGCAAGTAAGTCGCTACGTTTTTTCCCGTCCATACGTACATGTTTACTTGCACAAACTGGTTTGCGCAAGTAAGTCGGTGGTAAAGCTTGTGTCGTGTGGACGGACCCTTACACGTAGATTTAATTCATAGGGCAACACTGAAAAGATTAACCCATTGAATCCCGCATATATTAAAAATCAATCAAATTTCATGAAATTATTAAGTAAATTCTAAAAGAAAATGCAGGTATTCTTTCCAGATAAAAGTAAAGGCTCGTATGGTATATCCATACTCGGGATCTTTCATCTCGGATCTATGTAAATACATAAATAAACGTCAAATATGTATAACATGGTAGTCTTTAATGAGTTAAAAATATTATCTCTCCTTTCGTTTTAAATACTTTTAGAAAAAAAGATGTATTTCACACATTTGACAAATCATTTAATGAGTAAGTGAAACAAGTGAAATATATATCAATACATGAGTATGTTCCGAAATACATATGTATAATCCGAAATAAATATGTTTGAAAATGAACTGACGGTTCGAAACAATATTGTCACAGTTTCAAAATAAAAATGGTATTTTTGCAAAGTAAAGTATTTGTTTATTATTTACAAATATGGAATACCATAAAGTAACGCTCGAATCTATTAATATTATAAGTTCATTTTCTGTTATCCATCTACTTATCCGGTTAACCGTCACAATCCTGGTCCCGACAATAATGGTTAATCAAAGTTTTACTCTAATTTAAAATGCAGCAATAATTTTCTTTTTATAATTAATATTTATTTATTAACAAACATTTAAAAGTGTTATAACATACATATAATAAAAAAAAATATTATATATTTTTATATTAATTTTTTCTGTATGGTAACTAATAATGTAGATTATATACATATAGGGACGGAGCTTGACAACATTACTGCCATCTGGTATCAGATTTAAAGAAGCAATTTGTGTGACTGATATAGATATTTATGATATTTTTTATATTTAGATATCTTGTTAGAAAGTGTAACACCATAGTAACACATAATATTTCTCATTTATGTCACATAAAGACGCCACTATCAACGTCAGTGCTTGAGTGCTGCCGTCTATAGTTCAGGCTCGGTCCCTATATCATAATCAGGGACGGGTTTACGCAGAGTAGACTAACGGCCGGTTTTACAAACCGAGTTTAAACTGAGTTTATTAGTTAAACCAAGTTTAAGTAAATCAGACCGTTTTACATATTGAGTTTATTTGTTAAACTCAGCTTATACTTAAACTACCAATCAAGGTGGCTTAAATCATTTAAACTAAGCTTACCTACTTAAGATCATAGAAAAGATATAACTACTTAAGATCTTCTCTATGGTTGAGGTCGTTTTTAGGGATTCGATTATATTTTTATATTTCTCTACTAGAGCAATTAAATACTCAATCATGGTGACCACATTACTGGAAAACCTGGAAATGTCAGAGAATTCTAAACTTTCTAGAAAAATCAGGGAATAGTCAAAGAATTTTACCAGAAGACTGGAAAAAATTGATTTTTTTAATTTTGTTTATTTAGGGAAAAAACTTCAATCAATTTTTCACTTGTTTTGAGATTAGATTTAAAAATTGGCGCGGATTTCTTTTTTTTTTTTTTTTGCTCGTCATTTACTTTTTTAAGAAAGTGTTAAAAAGTTATTAAGAATTTTTTTTAGCTTTTTGGGATAAAGTAGGGGCGGCATTTTTCACAAAATAGATAGGGAATTTTTTAATAAAATTTCTGGAAAACCTGGAAAAGTCAGTGAATTTGATTTTTAAAAATCTGTGGCCACCATGCGTCAATTTCATTACTCGTAAAATTTACTGATCTTTTCTTTTCATTTGTGTCATTTATTATTTTAAATTTCTTTTTTTAATTTTATTTAATATATATTATAATAATTTTTTTCTTTATAGCGTTACTTCTATATAGGTTATGTTTGTAGCGTATATCGCGTATGAAGTATATCCGGATACATACGGTTGGTAATTGGGTTGGTAAAATAGTTATTTTACCTATGTATTTTACCGACTTTGCCGGATACAGATACATACATGTATTGAATGAAATGAACAAATGATTGAAAGCAGGTTCGCCAACACAAGCTTACTTAAACTTTCCTTTAAACTGTATTGTAAAACAGACGCGAAGATAAACTGGGTTTAACTTTTAAACTAGGTTTAGTTAAGCTTAAGCTTAAACTCCGTTTGTAAAACCGGCCGTAAGCACTTGTGTAACCGTGAGACTGTAAATTTTGAGTAAAAAAATGGTATTCTGAGATTCAAACCAAACTTATTGGTAAAAGATCCGTCAAGTGCTTGCCGAACCATACACAAATCGGGGTTGCAAATCTTAAAGTTCGGTATTTTCTCGTATGGAAATAACATTAGTTGGATTGTTATTTTTAAAGTCAAATTTATATATAAACAAAATGACTCATTTCAAAAATAAAGTTTTGTCACACATAAAAGATATTATAATTTCTACTATCCTTTTTCAATATATTAGATAGTAGATCCTGTGAGACACAGCTATTTTACAAGTTTGTCTAAAAGATAAATTTATGAGAATGAGTCATTTCCAGTTGTCGTTGTTTTCTCTATAATTTTTTTTTACATAGATAGGTCGTTCTATTACGCCTCCCCCCATCTCCCATTTTGTAACATGTAAAATTGCACTCTCATAGGTCCAAAGACATGGGTGTGACAGACGGACGGACAAACGAATTTGACGAAATTGTAAGGGTTCCGTAACCCTATTACGGAACCCTTTTAAGCCAAGAAGGGCGAAGTGAGACAGGGGCGATGGAGGGGCCGGAATCATCTACGTTGCTTGATGACGGCACTGTGTTCCTGTTAGAATCAGATGAGTTGTGTGTACTTTCGACAGTTTTTTGATCTGATTTAGAATCAAATAATTTTTGCTCAGTGTTAATACTTAAATTTTTCATTTTCTGATAGAAATCACGAGGAAGAGGTTTTGGTACAGCAATACGATAGAGGTGATTTTTTTTCTGACCCATAGCACGAGTGCCAGCTCTCGTTTGTTCATCGGTTTTATAATACATAAAATCGTGGCCTTCATATTCTACATATTTCAATATATTCTCCCCGTATTCCATTACTCTCTTCTCGTCCGATGCTGGACCGCAATAAAGTATTACAACGCCACTTGATAAATAATCTGAATCTGATACTCTAGGACTTTTAAAATTTGTAGAACACTTAAGAGAACATATTCCATCTAAAACACCTTGATCATATAAATCGCAAATTTCTTGCCATTTTTTATCTAATTCTGTTTTTTTAAAGAACATCATCCATTTGCCCGATTCGTTACAGTACCTTAGAGCATCATTTCCAACATAATACTTTGCTGCAATTTCAACTTTAGCATGATAAGCAAATTCTTCGTCATATATTTCAGTCGGTTTTCTTCCATTTGTCAACAGATTGCTAATAATTAAATAAAAATACATATTTATTAGTTTATTAATAACTTCCAAATTATTAGTAAAATAATAGTATATTATTCAATAAGCTGGTAATGATAGCTATTACTCACGAAGATGAAACTGCGACACGAGCTGAGTTTACGAGGCGAGTGTCGTAATGCATCTGAGTGAGTAATAGCCATTGCAAGCGAGTAGAATACGATGTTTTTTCTACGACTTTTTTCCTTTTTGATTTAAATAAAATTGAATATAAATTTTAAATCAAAAGAATACAATTTTTAATCTATCTCTAATTTCATTAAATGTTTATATAATTATGTACAAACGATGAAAATAAAATACAAACTACTTTGTTTACTTAGACGTTACTACGCAACATATATGAAATTAAAACTTATAGATATATATTATTCACAAAATAATCGCAAACCTATTGAATAATGGTTAATACGGTGATTTCATTAGTCGAAACGTATTGAGTAATGATCATTCTTCCACACCTTTGAATAATGCCTAACTTTCTCAACAGTTCACGGATATGTAATGAGTGTGTTCTTCAACAGGAGTAGAAAAAAATAATTAATAGCTGAAAATTTCCGAACCCTTATAATTTCGTCATGTCTATTCGTCTGTCACACTTTCTTACATCCCCCCGCCCCGTTATTTTTAAACTACGGATTCCAAAAATATAAAAAAAATTATAGGTAATAAATATTTCTTTATAAAAACTTCCAATTAAAATTTATTATTTCGAGTAACTTTGAACGGTGACTTTAAAAGTTACAAATCTAAATCTAAAAAAAAATAACGGATAGTACTCCTTCATAAGACTTTTCAATTAAAATTATCTATTTTGAAAAACTTGGGTCCACAATTTCAAAAATTGCAGGCATTCAAATATTATTCACGTAATTATGTTTACACTTTAAACATGACGTAAAATTTACAGGCGGTAAAATCACTCGAAATAGTTAATTAATAGTAGCGTTCTACTCTAGTAAACTAGGGCACCTGAGTTCGATTTCTTGGTCCTGGTCAGTCCTATTACTCCTTTAATTTTTTTATTTCTACTAAGTAAATTAGTTAATAACAAAAAAAAAGTTAATGAGTTAGTAAAAAATGAATTAAATTCTAAAATTTAAATGTAGTTTAATATTTGTATAGAATTTTAACAATGACTAAATTTCAAGTTGTTAGAAATTTAATGAACAAAGTAATAAAGTGTGATTATTGTGGTGAAAATCATTTCTAAATGTTTATGAGATTATAATATGTAATTGTTCATACATATTATAAAATTACCTACCTTATTACTACAGCTTTTTTAAGATCATCTAAAGTCATCATAGTTGCTGATAATAAGAATGTACCACATAAACTGAAAAAAATTAATGATTTAAAGAAATAGTGGCTGATAGCAAAGTAGATAGAGAATGATACGCTACATTTGAGTCGAAAATAAGCTCTTTTTGGCGCAATTCGCCGTCTACATCATAATTACATCTCATATTTGAAGTTTTAGAATAAAACAACATTACAATTATTGAGGGGTCATACACAATCATGTCCCTGCCACTTGTTTTCAAGGACGGGCCAATGACTGTCACAGTTTGCTAGGTGGCGCTGATGGTAGGGGAGTATACTAAATAGAGTTGGGACATGTGAGCATTTTTCAGCAAATGGATGTCAAAATTAATTATCATATGATTGAGTACAAAAGTATCGTTACCAAGTTATGTGTTAACGAAAAATTAAAATTTTTTAATTTAATTAATCTTTCTAGGTTGAGTTGAAGTTTTTTTTAAATATTTAATTTATTTCCAATTTATTTTAGATGAATCTGATGAAAAATAGCGAACTATCGAAACTCATGTCCCGACTCTAATTTTAACTCCCTGTACATCAACGCCATCTGGTATATTAGTTACAGCGGGTCAGAATACGGTCCATTTTTTTTATAATGGACTATATGCAGAGTGGCAGGGACATGTACACAATCAATGAAATAAGGAATAAGAAATAAGGAATAAGAAGTATGCCATCTAGTGACGTTGAATGGAACTTTAAGGTAACTGCCCATAGGTATAAGTATTTAGGTATTTTTGTACATCAAAATTCATGAAAAAATAATGTTCGTGATGACTTTTTTTGTCACTAAAGTGAAAAAATTCACGAATTTTGACGTACAAAAGTACTTACATATTTATATCTATGAGCAGTTACGTTAAAGTTCCACTCAACGTCACTAGATGGCATACTTCTTATTCCTTATTTCTTATTTCATTGATTGTGTAGACACCCTGATTATTTAAATTTGTCGCTATGAGAAATTCACCGAGTTCGCCATCTACGTCATCACAACCTGCGCGTCGGCATACCTTTCTCCAAAAAAAAAAAAAAAAACAAATGCTACAGATAATCTAAGCCATGATTTTTTTTAACACAAAGTGTAGTATGATAAAGTTATGTTTAATAGGGGTATTGAAAATAAATACATTCCTTTTGCAAGATTTACTAGGTCAATCCGAATATAATAATCAATAATAGAAATTATACAGCCAAGTCGATGGCATGGACAGAAATGGTGTTTATAACTTGGCTGCTCACATTTTTCATTTCGTCTGTGTTAAAAGCTAATAATAAAGTTAGCAACAAGGTTGACACAATCAAGTACGTCTATCGCAGGGATGGGCAACAAGTCAATCGTAAAGTCAGTTTTGGTCGATCGCTCGTGATATCTCAACAAATTTGAAAAGCTTCTAAAGTACTGCTTTTTTTCTCTTTAGGTAAACTTTTGGAAGAAATGACGAACTGGCAATTTTTTTTGCTCCAAGTCGATAGCGACACATTTTTAAAATAAAAGGTAAATATTATGAATATAAAAGTTGACCACCCCTGGTCTATAGGCTCCGTAAGTAGCGTAAGTGAACAATATTTATTCTGAACTTTCTGAAATGAATACTATTGTATAAAATTAAATATATATTTTAGTAAAAAAATAAATAAGTAAATAGGTAAATAAATAAAAAATAAAATTTCTTACATTTAATAACAATGATCGAAGACGTGGCTTGTACCGCTTGTACGGCGTGTACGGCGTGTACTGCTTGTGCAATTTAGAAGTTAGGCTGGTCATCCATTGGATTGCAGATTTGTGCGAAATTTAAAGTCCGTCCACACGGCTCAAGCTTTACCACCGACTTACTTGCGCAAACTAGGTTTGTGCAAGTAAACATGTATGTATGGACGGGAAAATACGTACATGCAGTGGCCATCCAATAGTACGTACTCCGATTTTACGTAGTGACGTCAGCGATTTAGTGGGGTTCTCCTCTCACAGATATGTTGTTGTTTGTCTGTGTTGGTGAAAATTTATGTACCAAGCCAGAGTCAGGGCTGTAGGTAATATTGCCGGAGGGTCTCGTAGCCTTTAAAAAATTTAAAATTTCACTGTAGATATATATATATATATATATATATATATATATATATATATATATATATATATATATATATATATATATATGCACATATTCTGTATACGTAATATGCAAAATGTAAATGCAAAATGAGTAACGTAAAGTTCTAGAATATTCTAATCGTCAACTAGCAGAGATATCAAAAAACAGACTTCACCGTTGAATCGGTCATTAAAAATGAGATTAAACAGTGTAGTTTGATAACAATTCTAGAATGTTCTATTTGTCAACTAGCAAAGATATTGAAAAATCAACTGTAACATTTAATTGTCCATTGAAAAAGAGGTCAAATTATACATTTTGACAAATGTTCTGGAATATTCTATTCGTCAACTAGCAAAGATATTCAAGAACAGACGTCGCCATTGAATTGGTTACCAAAAAGAGAGACCAAATAACACATTTTGAGAAATGTTCTAGAATATTCTATTTGTCAACTAACAAAGATATTGGAAAATCTATTGTACCACTTAATTGTCCAACCGAAATTAAACTAATGTAAACCAAATGTCCGATTTTGACAAACCATTTTTGCTATTTGACGAATAGAATATTCTAGAACATTTATCAAAATGTGCTATTCCGTCTTTTATTTGATGACCAATTAAATGGTGCAATCGATTTTTCGATATCTTTGTTAGTTGATGAATAGAACATTCTAGAATTTTTGTCAAAGTGCGCTGCTTAATCTAATTTTTAGTGCCCAATTCAATAGTGAGGTTTGTTTTTTGGTATCATTGCTAGCTCACGACTAGAATATTCTAGAATATTTGTCAACTTCCGCTATTTGGCGTCTTTTACGCTGATGAATGCGATAGTGAAGTTGATTTTTCGACAGTTTTCTAAAAGTCGTCACTCATATTCATTAGTATAACATTCGATTTCCTTTGCCTACACAACCGAATTTTAGGTATAAATTGTCTCTTAAGATAATATTGTTTTAAATAAATTCTGATAAATAATATTTACCAACCCCCGAAACAAAGGTTTACCGACGCCCCTGATCTTCCGATTTTACGTACTTCCCCTTAAATTTGCACCGACCACTACGTAAAATTGGATTTGTGGTGTGTTTACTTGCACAAACCTGATTTGCGCAAGTAAGTCGGTGGTAAAGCTTGAGCGTGTGGACGGACCCTAATTCGAAACAGTTGTGAAGCAGTTTCATGCGTATTCGTCCGAATCATATATGTAATACTACTATATAGCTAATTGTATAAAGAAATAGGCGAAAATACTACAGTACCGACAATCTGTTTGTTTCCCTTCAGCAGTAAGTACATAGTACCGTATGCGCATATGTAAGATTCAAATTATTAAATATATGGATATTCATTGGATACATGCAATTTGACAGAACCGTCGCACTTGCGCACAATAGGCTACGTCCCTTATCCTGTTTCACTCTTACCGTGACCCTGCCACTTATAGGCATTAGCCATATAGAAGTATTACATATATGGTCCGAATTAAATTTCGCACATATCCATATCCAATGGACAGCCAGCCTTATCGTAAAAAAGATTCGAAAAATTATTTTTCTTCCTTCATTTTAAATACTTTTAGGCTGGTCGTCCATTGGTTGCGGACAACTACGAAATTCGATTACACACGTTTATCGTTTGTCCGAAATTATATGTCTGCTGTTCGTCCACTAGCCCAATATTCGTCAGTATTTTTCTTTTTAATTTTTTTTTCTCAAGCTATAGATGTTATAAAAATACGTAAAAAACGATTTATGGCACGTAATATGTAAAGGTACACAGTTATAATTGTAATTTGCTTTCAGTTTCATCTCAATAAAAATCTCATGAAACGGACTTCTTCGCGCGAAAAGATCCAAACAAAATTGGATTTGTTCGCACGTTGCAATTATACGCACGGAAACAGACGAACGAGACGCTTTCAATGGACTAGGATGTATAGCTTCACAGCTGTTTGGATCGTTCGTCCGTTTTGATGCGTATTCGTCCGATTTAAATTTCGCATGTTTCCGCATCCAGTGGACGACTAGCCTTACATTAAGGATATTGACATATCCATGGAGCTGTGGAGTGCAAAGACACCATATTGAGATATGATATTGAGTAAGTGAAGCAAGCGAAATATGTACATGTCAATATGTATTGTCAATATACATATATATGTTGTGGCTTAAATTTTGAAAACTTTTCAAAAAGTATTCTAAATGTATACTGAATTACATAAAAAATATAATATATATTCTAGGGATTCTCGGAAATTTGAATTCGTACGAAATCAATGACTTAGGAAAATAGGGCAAGGAAACTAATGAGACTTAAACAAAAAAATGTCAATTGAGATATTTTGCCGTCTTTGTGCCAAAAAATATTATCCGTACCATTTAAAAACTTTTGACCAATTAAAACACGAGCATCTTGACCAACTTATATTTCGTTATTTACGTATAAAAATTGATGATAACAATAACTTGCCAAAAATGGCTTGTCTCGATTGTTGCAATACCGTTTATAATTTTAATCATTTTACCCAAAATGTTGAAAATGCACAAAAAATATTAGAAGAGATATTTCTTCAACAAACACAAATCACTGATATAAAATCCGAACAGTATTTCGTAGATGATAATAGAAATTTGAAAGAGCAACAATTTCAAAATAATTGGTTTTCGAACAACTTAAAAGATGGTAATTGAAATAACACAAGAAATATGATTCAATCGATTTATATACAGTTGAAATCATTTTTCAGAACACAATACCTTCGACAGTTATAATAGTGACTTTGTTGAATCTATTTTCGAACAAAAACCTAAACAAGGTAATAATTTATTTTAAATCACATATTGGTGACACACGAGCGCCTCTAGTGGTAAAATTAGAAGCTGTATCAAGTAAAACACACGTATATTTATTATTTATTACTCATGCGGGAGAAGTACTAACTTGGCGCACACATTTTTGTACGCAAAATAGCTGTTTGCCCACTGTACTCTTCCCACACGTGCGGAAGGTATACTTTCCGCACGCAAATTGACAATAAAACATGAAAAATTTTATCAAAATACGCAAAGCCGCCTCTTGATTTTTCATTTAGTAAATATTTCATAATTATTTCTATATGTAGAAACCACCAACAAAGTAATTTAAACAATATTTAATTTAAAAAAAAAGAAGACAAACACTCAAAAATATTATTTTTAAAAAGTAATAAAAAATAGTAATAATAATAAAAAAAGTATGTGAAATTCGTAATAAAAAATAGTATGTGCAATTCGTGCGGGATTATCGATTGCTCATTCGAGCGAATGAGCGCACTCACTACGATCATGCGCTCAACTTCGCTCTCGTGGGCAATCGACAATTTCCCGCCCTTATTGCACAATATACTATAACCATACGTTTAACCAAGTTTAAATTTCGATAAAAATATTGGGAATCGTAAAACTTGGATACGCGAACTAGTGGTCAAAAAAATAACTACTGCCAATAGGCAAGGTTTGTTTATTCAATTTTTTCAATTCACAAAATTTATGTTGTTTAATTTACAAAATACAAACTGGCATATTTTTTTGAATGTCATTCTAATTTTTTCATAATAATTTGCTGTTTTCAAATAAAAACGGACATTTTCAAATTTCTACCATTCTTTCCTTTTTAAATGTCAATTTCTGCCATCTGATGACGAGTAAAGAAACTACTAAGCTAAATATTAAACCACGCTTCCATTTGATTTCCCAATATGTATTATACAAATTATGCGCCGGTTACTCGATTTTATATCATACAATTAGAAGCATAAGTTCATTTTTACAACTCCAATTTTCACCACCAGAGGCGTGAGTGAGAATCTTTGCGTTTAATAGTGTATTTTCTTACATTCAAATTAAAATATGCTTTCTTTCAGAAAATATTATCAATAATCGTATATTTGAAAATATCACGGACGAACCTGCTGTAGAAAATCACCAGACGAAATCGACCAATTACAAAAAGAAAACCCTACGAAATATGCTGTGGAAATGTTACCGTTGTCTCGTATACTATCCATCCGTAATACATTTACAAAAACATTTTCAAAATTTTCATAACGCTCCGATTGTTGAATATAATTGTACCGAATGTAACGCACTGTTTCAAAATTTACAAGAATTTCAAAATCATATGCTCCATGATCACGAAATACCGTTCAAGCGGCGATCATGTCCAAAATTTAAATGTGATATTTGCGGTTTTACCGCTAGCTATTCGACCACCTTCAAAAATCATCAGTACACGCATACAGGTCTGTTTCAATTATGGCGACCTATAACGATATGAAATCCCAAAAAAAAAAATAATTTTTAACACGTTCACTGCTATTTTACACGGATCCGTGTATATTGTCGCACTAATTTTAATGCTAATCAGTGTAGCGACATGGATACACACGTTGCCTGCGTTACCTATGTCTGTATACATATCTAATACTTGCAGTGACTCACTGTTCATTCAGCAGGTGGCAGTGAACGTGTTAAATTAAAATATTCAGTATTTTTTTAATATATACATTTTTTTTTTGTTAAATAAATGTGTCGTTTGACAAGCCAGTTGAATAATAAACAGTTTTGACGCAACGTATTGGTCGACACAAAGATTCTCACTCGCGCCTCTGGTGGGGAAATTTGAAACTCTACCAAGTTGCCTAACTGGTGATAAAAATCTAGTGACACCTACCTAATTTATATTATAATACGTCTTTCTATCATCATTCAGACAGCTTGTAATTTCACTAGCAGAGACGTGCGTGTAATTTTTTTCGTTACCAATAACGTTATTGACAAGTGCTGCTATCTATCATTCAATAACTACACTGTCCCAATAATAGCTTATTACGTTTTAAATTAAATTTAAATTTTTTGTTAAAATTACGATTATTTTTGTGTGCTTGCCTAAAAATAATAGTTACGAAAACCAGTATTAGGGCTCCGAAGAGACCTCCTCTCGTCGAACTCTTATAATCCCGTCATGTTTGTCAACATTTTCCGTATTCAGAACCATCATTTCTTATTTTTGAAACATCAGGCACGTTTCTGTGTACTTTCCTTATGGGATAATTTTTTTAGGTTGAATAACTTAAATAAATTTAAAACTTTGATCCTTGTAATAACTACTAATTATTTACTAAATAAGTATTTTTTATATCGAATTGGTTTAGGCGTTAAACGATTTTCTTGTGACCAATGCGGAAAACGATTTACACTTAAGCAACAACTAGAAGCACATTCAGTCACACATTTACGCGCCAATAACAATATCGACGATGTCAACGGCGCCAATCATTTTATAAAAAGAAAGACAACACAAAATAAAAAGAGACGGACAATCAGAAAAACAGAAGTACCAAAACGTGTTCTATTTAAATGTTACAAATGTAATAATTTACTTCAATCAATTACACATTTAGAGCAACATTTTCATATGACCCACGAAAATTGTGAAATACATTATCAATGTCCGAAATGTGTAAAAATTTACGTCAACAAAGAAGAATTTGAGAATCATTTAAAAAATGAACATAAACGAAAAAATAAATGTGACATTTGTGGGCGAGAATTCAATCATAGAACTAATTTACTGGCACACTATCACACGCATACAGGTATGTGCTTATAAGTCACGTGATATGATCGAATGGATCATTCTAGAATTACAGGATTGATATTTTTGCAGGAATCAAACGATATTCATGTGATTTATGTGGGAAACGATTTGGTTATAAACAACATGCGGAAGTTCACAGATTGAAACATAATCGTGCAACGTACAATTGTAACCAGTGCAATAAAACGTAATCAAATAAACATCTAAACTGCGCATATACATATACAGGGTGGAAAGTTTGAGAGTTGTCGTCTATTTTATTCGTAAAATGTTGATTTAATCGGAAAAATAGTATATACAAATGTAGGGGTAAATTTTGGGTCAAATCGAGATTCAAACCAATAATTTAGGGGTGTGGGCGTGGCGGGGTATTAAAAGAACATCCCACAGGAAATCAATCAATCGATGAGAAAACTCTCAAATTTATTCACACCGATACAAGACAACGCGTTTTATTTTAAATTTAATTTCAGATGTTTAACGGAACACCTACTACAGCGACATCTGCGTACACATTTACCGAAAGAATCCAAATTACAACACAAGTGTGATATCTGTCATAAAAAATTCATTTCGTTACAAGGTGTTTTAGGTCACCATAAATTGATGCATGAAGGTAAACGAACAGACATTTAACACGTTCACTAGCATCTGTGTACATTGAAACGAACTATTACAAACGTCACGTAGGGCGTGGCACTGATGTTTCACTTTTCATACGACAGGTGACAGTGAATGTATTAAAGACGACAAATAAAACGTTTCGTAAAGATATCATAAAGATACCATGCTTTTCGACTCAAATTCGAATATAATAGAGATGATTTTTATTCAGAAATAAAAAAATACATATAGTATTAGGTTAAATGGGTATTCTAGTCTAGAGGCTCGATTTGGAGGTGATTTTACGGGCGTAATAAAAAAAACGTAAACATTTTTAGTATCCATTTTTTACGACTGATATTTGAAAAGTATAAAAATGTATAAAAATTTTAAAAAAATTCAAAATTGAAATCGGTACAGGCCGGTAAAGTGGGGACTCACAAAAAATGTGTCTCCTAGTTGACGTGATTCCAACCCTCCTGGTGATCTGAAACATAAAATTTTAGTTAATTCTTAATAAACAAGGATGTAGAATTAGTTGGACGTAGTCGATTTGTAAAAAAAAATTCATAAAATGGCGTCCATTTAAAAGAAAATAATTTTTTCGCCTCCTTCTTTCAACTATTTGAAATTTTTTAAAAATAATAAAAAAAAATTCCAAAAACCCCTACACCGAACCAATTTTGATAGTATTAAGAAGGTCTGTACCAAATTTCAAGTAAGTCGATACATGTCAACCGTATCAAAAAAAGTAGTTTCGAGTAATTTATATTAAAAAATTGAATTTAGCACTGAAAAGATACAGAGTACACAGGGAAAAAATAACTATAACTCCGAAAATAATTCGAATTTCCGTAAATCCTTTTAGAGGTTTATTCTTAAAGGTCTGAACTTTGAAAATATTGAAGAAAATATCGATTTTTTCGAATTTCTAGACTAGAATACCCCCTTAAGAAGTCAACGAATTCGTAACTTTACCTACCCATATTTTTTTAGTGAAATATGAAAAATACTGTAAATTGTTAAATATATCGCTATTATTCACCCTTAAATTTCAGTCTGAAGACTTAAGAAAGATATATGTTCGTCTTTATGTCTAGTATTTATAAATTAAGTTGATGAATAACTTTTTTTTCCATTTGACCCAATTTATCCTTCAGTCCCATTCATTCCCTTTTATGGTATACGGAAAGTTAACGAGGAGGACACTTATCGCGAGGCTACTGTTGATCATAATTATTTTTCAACAGGCGAAAATCGATTTATTTGTGAAGTATGTCCAAAAACATTTCGATTTAAAAGTCAATGTTTGGCCCACAGTAAAATACACACGGATGAAAAACCATATAAATGTCCCCAATGTCACAAATTGTAAGTAAAGCTAATGTTTCACTTAACATTTAGATTTTATAAAATTATAATTTTATGTTAAAATTATGATTTTATTGTGTTTATTTTATTGAATTTATTTTTTCATCAATAATGTTAGTAATTTTCATCAATAATGTTATGTAGTAAATTTTTTCATCAATAATGTTCATTAATAATATGTATAGATATACATTTGCTACATCTGTCACTTCTGTACATGAATTTTTTTAGTTTTAGCCATTTTGCTTTTTAGGTGGGGGTTAATTTCAATTTAAAAAGTAGAAAAATATGTACTGCATTGTATTAAAAATTATAAATTATAATTTTATAAAATCTAGATTTTAAGTATGTTACACCTACGATTACACTAAAATTTAAGCCACGCCCCTGAAAAATTAAAATTTTATAAAATCTAGATGTTAGGTGAAACACTAGCTTAAATTTTTTTAATCTGGACAATGTTCCAATTCTGACTCACTCAATGGGCAAAAAATTTTTCAAATTGTTTGTAGCTTTAAAAGTACCGTAACCCTGCGTAGACATCTAACAAGTCATACCGATATCAGACCGCACGCATGCGAAACGTGCGGCAGCAAATTTCGTGAGAGACGGATGCTGACAAGACACCAAAAAATTCACACGGGTCAATTGCCGTTCCAATGTGAAACGTGTAAAAAACGGTTTTTAAGAAAATATGCATTAAAGGTAAAAACCGTGTGTTGAACACGCATTAAATTAGGGTTCCGTAATCTTTATGTTACATTCACTGAATAAGTTACGTATGAGTGAATGAGAATTTGATTACGGAACCCTAAAATTGTAAAATATATAAGTTAACTTAAGCTTATCATAATTATTGACAGGTACATCAACGTCAACACACTGGTGAGAGACCATATTCGTGTTTGGAGTGCAATTTTCATTTTAGTAATAGTTCGAATTATTTAAAACATTTAAAAGTTCGTCACGGTAAAAAGTCAACCAAAGAGATTGGTGGAAGTAGCAGGGATACCGGGGGTACGGGAAATATGGAAGATACTATAGAACAAACCCAATCGAATCATATCACCAACTTATAAAAATTTTTTATAAAAGTTGTATGATTTTTGTTGATAACAATTTTTTTTAATAAATTATATATTGAAAAATCAGTTTTCATTGATTTCCATAAAAGTGTTTTCTGGTCTAGACTTTTTTAATTCAATGTTATACAAAAATTAACTCTTTAAATGATTAAGACGAGTTAACTCGTCCTGCAATATGGCGGCTCAAAATGCTTTGATATGTATATATTCACTAGTACAAGTACCGCCATCTGTGACAGATTTTTCGAAAAACGGTATAACTGGACGTAATGTTCAATTTTACCAACATGATTTAGCTTTAAATGATTAAGATGAGTTAACTCGTTCTACAATATGGCGGCTGAAAATGCTGTGATATGTATATATTCCCTGGTACAGGTGCCGCCATCTTCCGAAATATGGTATAACTACCAAAAGCCTGCTTTTTGATATTTTTCCTACTGTAATTGACGATTAGAATATTCTAGAATTTTTCTCAACTTCCGCCATTTGGCACCAAGTTATCAATGTAATCCTCCAAATAAAAGTTTACCGACGCCCCTGTACTTCCGATTTTAAGTTGCATTGTGGCAACGCATTGTTGTAAACCGATCTTTAAAAATTGTAGTTGGCAATAACGCCTTCGCCAGAAAATTTTGTTAACCTAACGTTAATTAACGGAGCTTCCACCGTTACAAACCAGAGGGCTCTGATTCAAAAAATTAATGCACGTTAAATATTTTTTCATGGTTTTTCGCGGTATAAATACTTAACTTCTAAAGTACAGCCGCATTCAAAGGTTATGGAATAAAAATAATGCATATTAATTTTTTTAATGCGAGCCCTCTGGTTTATAACGGTGCAAGCTCCGTTAGCTAACGTTAGGCTAACAAAATTTTCTGGCGGACGCGCATTGTCGACATTTGAAACGGTTGAAACCATGTCCCTGCCACTTGTTTTCAAGGACGGACCTTTTCATGTCACAGTTTGCTACGTTTGCTACGTGGCGCTAATGGTATAGGGGGTATACTAAATAGAGTTGGGACATGTGAGCATTTTTCATCAAATAAATGTCAAAATTAATTACCATATGATTGAGCACAAAAGTATCTTCACCAAGTTATGTGTTAACGAAGAATTAAAATTTTTTAATTTAATTAATCTTTCTAGGTTGAATTAAAGTATTTTTTTTTAAATATTTAATTTATTTCCAATTTATTTTAGATGAAAAATAGCGAACTATTAAACCTCATGTCTCCACTCTAATTTTATCCCCTAGTAAATCAACGCCATCTGGTATATTAGTTACAGCGACGTCAGAAAACGGTCCATTTTTTTTTTATTTATAATAGACTAAATGGAGAGTGACAGGGACATGGTTGAAACTGTGGTCAAAACTATGAAAATTAGACAAGGAGTCGAAACTCAGTGTATTCAAAAAAATGTTCAAATCAAAGATGGCACTCGTGTTCGTACGATACGAAAGCGGTACAGTACTTATTCTCAAATGGAACACTCTCATATGGAAACGCGAGCTTCTATATTATCTTTGTTAGCTTTTGAATAGAATCTTCTGGAATCTTTTTCAATTTTCAACTCAGTTATAAAGTGGGTTTTTCGATCGTTTTTAAAATAAACTTAACAATTTTTATTTTGCGTCGCGTCATTTATATTGTATATTATATAATTCGCTGACGTCACTATGTAAAATCGGAGTCAGTACCATTGGATAATCGCCGTATAAAGTAATTTAAACTATAAGAGTTTATTTCATACATATATAATTTCTATGTATTTCCTTATTATTAAATATCATCAACCGACATTGGTGATTCTCAAATGGAAACACTCACTTCCCCAGTCCCGGCGTGTTTCTATTTGAGAATAAGTACTGTAGTTACATTCTGTTTTATCCGTTTTATGTTACTATATTCGCTATATTCACATCAGTATTTTGAGATTATTAACGCCGCCAGTGGTAAAAAAGAAAGCCCTTATATTTACCATATTCCTGACCAATTTTGTCAATTCCGCTCATATAAGTAAGATCTCCATCTTATAATACTCCATTGCTAAAACGGTTTAAACCGTCAGCACCGCAAATGTTGGAAGAATAAAAGAAAATGGAAAATAAACAATCTACGTCTACTGCTGACGAACTTACGGTTAAAATTAAAGATGAAGAAAATCTATTGGATATAAATAATCAATTTCCAAATGTAATAAAAAGCGAATTACTAGATTCATTACATCAACATGAAATAAAATTGGAAGTGGAAAAATTCAATGCTGATGACGTATCAAGTTTACATACCGAAATTAAATTAGAAAATGATGAAAATGAAATGTTAATAAGAGATAACATTTTATTTGGAGAAAATTCTGTTGAATTTAATATATCGGAAAACATAAATGAACAGTTTCGTGCCACAAGCAATAGCGAATCAAAATGTTCGGAAACTTTAATTAAACAAAATTTTTTAAGAAATTCTAAAAACACCAGTCAGTGTGTCAGTGAAAAAAAATTTAAATGTGATACATGTTTTAAAACATTTTGCAGTTCAAATAGTTTAAAGAAACATAAACGAACACATACCGGCGAAAAACCATACAAATGTGATACATGTCAAAAAACATTTTCTAATTCAAGTAATTTAAAGGAACATAAAAGAATACATACTGATGAAAAACCATACAAATGTGATGTATGTTTTAAGTTATTTTCTCACTCAAGTCACTTGAATGTTCATAAACGAACACATACAGGCGAAAAACCATACAAATGTTCGACATGTTTTAAAACATTTTCTAATTCAAGTAGTTTAAAGAAACATAAACGAACACATACGGGTGAAAAACTATACAAATGTAATACATGTTTTGAAACATTTTCTAATTCAAGTAATTTAAAGGAACATAAAAGAATACATACTGGTGAAAAACCATACAAATGTGATGTATGTTTTAAGTCATTTTCTCTCTCACGTAACTTGAATGTTCATAAACGAACACATACAGGCGAAAAACCATACAAATGTGACACGTGTTTTAAAACATTTTCTAAATCATGTAATTTCAAGGAACATAAAAGAATACATACTGGTGAAAAACCATACAAATGTGATATATGTTTTAAGCCATTTTTTCACTCTAGTTACTTGAATGTTCATAAACGAACACATACGGGCGAAAAGCCATACAAATGTGATGTATGTTTTAAGACATTTTCTCAATCAAACAATTTAAAAATACATAAAAGAATTCATAGTGGTGAAAAGCCATAGAAATGCGAGACATGTTAAACAACATGGAGGCGAAAGGCCATTTATTAACCTGTTGAGTCCGGACCGTTAAATAAAAAAAGAAGTAATAAAGTCCTGACACGTTATTTTGTCACATTTTTTTCATTACTTATATCAAATCTTTAGTTTTTATTTTTTTGATTTGTTTTAAAGTACGTTCAGTTGTAAATAATAAACAAATATGGAATACTATAAAGTAACGCTCAAATCTATTAATATGACGTTCAGTTGTATAAATTCAAAATTTTTTAATATATCTAAATTTATTCTTTTATGTTGATCTTGTTGTACGTGCGGTAATGTTAAAAATCACGAAGTGAAAAAATATGAATAGTAAATTAATTTAATTAATTGTTTTTTTGGAAAGTCTGTAGGATTGGCCGGGGTAAAAAAAAGACTCTAAAATCAAATCTTTTCATTTTTCATATAGAAAATATTTGAATTTTTAGACAAAAAAAATACTGTATGTTAAAATGTTTGTATTTTAAGATTTTGCATGTTTTTTCACTCAAACTAATGGCATAAATCTATAAAAAAATAAAAACCTTGTCTTTTTTTTACCCGCCAAGTGGGGTAAAAAAGACAGTGGAGGATACTGCAAGTACATGATTGGAAGGGTAAAAAATAAACAGCTTGGGTAATTAGCAGTACAACACTTTTTATTTCACAACTCTATCTCTACTACAAAATTTTTTATAGATATATTTAAATTTTACGTATTTTACCAAAAACTTTAGCTAAGATTAAGCAGTAAGAAAAGTCAGAAAAAGTTAACTGATGCAAAAGCTTGACTCACAGAAAATTTCTTTGAACTTTAAATATTAAAATAATTTTTATTTCACAAACGTACAACTAACACAAAATTTATTGTAGCTCATTAAAAAACCAAATATGTTAATTTGAGGCTGTCTTTTTTTACACTACTTTACATAAAAAAAAAAAAATAAATCAAAATAATCTATGAATGAGTTAAAAATACTAAACGTGTGCAGTAAAGCATAGTTGTACATTATAAAAACATAAATAAATATTCATGGGTCAAAAATACAAATTTTCGAATGAGCTGAAATTTATATCCATGAAAACCGTCTGCTCACTAACAAAAAAATTGTTTTATTAAAGAATCAGTATTTTTTTAATCCATAAAATATACATAAACATGCCATTATCTAGTTTTAAAATGAAAATCCTTGTGAATAATTTTTAATTTTTCTTAATGTTAACCCCTTGTTTTGTCTTTTTTTTAACAATTCCAAAGTGTACTTTATAACGAGCTGTTGGTGTATTGTACTTGTCACTGGTAGTAAAAGATCCGACATTTTCAGACAAAAAATTTTCTCTATGGTCAAAATAAAAGACTTAAAAAGTAATCAAATTTTATTTTTGTCAAATATATTAATTATTATTGTAATGAATAGATTTATGTCAAATAAATAATTTACAAAAATATTTTTCTTTTTATTTGATAATCTGAATTTAATAAAACTTTTACAACTTTCATAGTGTGTAATAAAATATTTGAATCCGGCACTGTTCAATCCGTCATGCACCTTGGTCATGCGCATCCATTGAGGAGATCAAATAAAGGTGTCGTTTAATGTTCAGCCTACTCGCAGTAATTTTTTCGTTTGCCATAAGATGGCTAAAGTTATCGGCTAAAAAAAAATTGTAGCAAATTGGAATTGCTTATTTTTGTGAATAGTAAACAAATACAATATATTTTACTTTGTAAAATACCACTTTTATTTTATAAACTGTGACAATATTGTTTCGAGCATTAAATTATTCATTTTCAAACAAAAAAAAAAACAGCAAGTACCTAGAATTATGTGAAAATGGAAATGAAAAAAGCGAAAGCAAATAATTAAAATTTTTAAATTTATTATTAATGTAAAACATTTGTACACGGAAAGAAAATAAAATAAGTTTTTTCGATTATAATAATCTTACAGTTTACATATTTAAAATTAAATTACTATAAATTAAAGTGCTTTTTCTATATACCCCGTTTCAAATACAACTGATCATGAATCATCTTTAAAAAATTAAATAATTCTTTTACTCGAAACAAACCAATATTCTATTCTTTTCTAAAAACAAACTGCAAATTTAAAATTTATCAAAGTGCAATAATGAAAGAAATAAAGCCAATAAAAAAACCATGGTTAAATTTAAGTGAAATGGATTATATTTACAATTTACATAGTAAGCTCCCATGTAGCACGCTTTCATTTAACAATTACGTCATCACATAAGATTTGTATAATGGCACCCCTCTGTGTTTCAAAGCAAATGTGTCTGAGTGTATTAGTATGATATATATATATATATATATATATATATATATATATATATATATATATATATATATATATATATATATATGTGTGTGTGTGTGTGTGTGTGTGTGTGACTCTCGAACAAAGCATCCAATTTTTACGAAACTTGGTGAAAAGGTCAAAAGTCTCAACACCCTGGATGAGTTCGTCAGCCAGATACATCCGACTTTTAGAAGCCAAAATTGTGGCTATTTTTCGCTACTTTTAATGTTTTTTTTTTTGTAAAATTTGGCCAGATTTTAAAATTTTGTTTTCCATCATTTTGAAAAATACACATATTCATGGTTTTTCATCATTTTCATCACCACTATGTTTCCTCTTTTGATGTTTCTTTAAACTCTTCGAATGAGCGAACAGTTTCCGACATATATCACATTGAACCGGTTCGCCGCCCGTATGTGTCATTTCATGTCGTCGCAAATCGCCTGTCTGCGCAAACGTTTTAAAACATATATCACATCTGAACGGTTTTTCGCCAGTGTGCGTTTTCTCATGAATTTTTAAGCTGGATAACCACGAAAATGTTTTCAAACACATGTGACACTGGAATGGTTTTTCACCGGTGTGCACTCGTTCATGTTGTTTCAATTCACTTGACGTGGTAAATGTTTTAAAACATGCGCGACATTTGAATGGTTTTTCATGTGCCACCTGGCGGACTGATTGGTAAACATGTGTACGTTCATGTCTTCGTAATGTGCTCGATTCTGAAAATGTTTTTTCACATGTCACACATTTAAATGGTTTTTCGCCGGTGTGGGTCCGCGTATGTCTGTGTAACGTGCTCGAGTGGGCAAATGTTTTAAAACATGTGCAACATTTGTATGGTTTTTCGCCGGTGTGTACACGCTCGTGTTGTTTTAACACGCTTGACTGTGAAAATGTTTTAAAACATGTGCGACATTTGTATGGTTTTTCACCGGTGTGTGTTCTTTGATGTACTTTTAAAGTATTTGAGTGTGAAAATGTTTTAAAACATGTCTCACATTTTTTTTTATTATCTTTTAAATCGTGTGGGGTTGTAAATTGTTTGGGACATGTTACATGATGTCTTTTCAAATCGAATGATCGCGAAAATGTTTTAAAACATTTTTGACACCGGAATGGCTTTTCGCCAGTGTGTGTTGTTTGGTGTCTTTTTAAATCGCCTGACTGATAGAATGTTTTTTGACATGTGCGACATGTGAATGGCTTTTCGCCGGTATGTCTTCGTCTATGTATTCGAAAACTACTTAGCCAAGAAAATGTTTTAAAACAAATATTACATTGGTATGGTTTTTCGCCGGTGTGAACCCTTTCATGTATTTTTAAATGAATTGACTGATAGAATGTTTTCGAGCACATGTGACATTTAAAAGGTTTTTCGTCCATATGTATCCTTTCATGTCTGTTCAAATGAATTGAATGTGAAAATGTTTTTTGACATGTTTCACATTTAAATGGCCGTTCGTTAGTGTGTACTGTCCGATGTCGGTTTAAATCACTGCATGTAAAAAATGTTTTTAAACATGTTTCGCATTTAAATGGCTTTTCGCCCGTATGTATGCGTTCATGTCTAGTTAATGTACTTGATTGAGAAAATGTTTTCAAACATGCACGGCATTTGAATGATTTTTTTTGCGTGGTTCTCAAACGGTGGGCCCGAGACATAGGTTTGTTGGTATGTGTTCGTGTATGTCGCTTCAAGTGACTGGACGCGGAAAATGTTTTTTGACATGTGTTACATTTGTATGGTTTTTCGCCGGTGTGTAATCGTTCGTGTGTTTTCAAATCACCGGATTGGTAAAATGTTTTTGGACATGTGCGACACTGGAATGGTTTAACGCCACTGTGTATTCGTTCGTGTACACTTAAACTGCTTGACCAAGAGAATATTTTCGAACATACGCGACACTGGAATGGTTTTTCGCCACTATGTAGAATTTCATGTTGTTTTAGGCCATTTAACCACGAAAATGTTTTGAAACATGTGCGACACTGGAATGGTTTTTCGCCAGTGTGTGTTCTTTCGTGTCGCTTCAAATGTCTTGGGGCGGAAAATGTTTTTTGACATGTTTCACATTTGAATGGTCGTTCGCCGGTATGTGTCCGTTCATGTATCTTCAAATCGGCCGATTGGGAAAATGTTTTTTGACATGTGCGACATTTGAATGATTTTTCGCCGGTATGAATTTTCGTATGTCGCTTTAAATGACTCGATTGAGAAAATGTTTTAAAACATGTGGGACATTTGTAGGGTTTCTGGTCGGTATGAATTATTTCATGTTTTTTCATGTTACCAAAATCGGAAAATGTTTTATGGCATACATTACATTTGTATGGCTTTTGTCCGGTGTGTATTCGTTCATGTCTTTTCAAATAACTCGACTGTGAAAATGTTTTATAACATGTATGACATTTGAATATTTTTTCACTGATACAAGAAGTTTCAAAATTGCTTTTTTCTAGTTTCACATCATTTTCTTGTTTAATTCCAGTTTGTAAAGATAAATCACCACCAGCACTTCCAAAATTTTCCGGTTCCAATTTGACTTTATTGTAACTTAAAGGATCGGGCAATTCTATTTTTGTTACATTTAGAAATTCATTATTTAAATCCACTAAATTTTCCTCATCTTCAATTTTGATAGTTGTTAATGTAAATTCTTTAGTTTCCATTTTATTTTTTGTTTGAAGATCTGAATGTCATTTATAAGGTCAAAAATGTCAACTACTACAGCTGGCGTTCGGGACGAAAATTTTGTTAGCCTAACGTTAGTTAACGGAGCTTTCACCGTTACAAACCAGAGGGCACGCATTCAAAAATTAACATACATTATATATTAAAACAATTCCTAACATATTCCATAATTTTTAAATGTGGCTGTACTTCAGAAATTAGGTATTTATACTGTGAAAAACCATGAAAAAATATTTAACATGCATTAATTTTTTGAATCAGAGCCCTCTGATCTGTAACGGTGAAAGCTCCGTTAGCTGACGTTAGGCTATGGAGGGTAGATATCAGGAGCACCACCTCTGTATCAAAAAGTGTCCATAGAAAGGCGTAAATAGTGGCGGCGCTACTGTAGCAAAAGGGTAAATTTAGAGAAGTAAACAAGGAAAGAAAAACATCCGCGTTATGTAATTATTGTTTTTTTATTATAATTGTTACATATAATAGTTTTATTATTTTAAAAATTTTTATAAAACTCAACACAAAAAAATCACTATACTCTTTTGCTACTCTAGCGCTATTCTGGCGAGTTTTTGAACTGTTACTTAGCACTTAAAAGGGGACACTTTTTGAACTACTTTTCTATGATTTTTCTATTGTTTTCTATAGAAGATAGTCCTCCTTATATTCTACACTCCATACGTTAGGCCCGTTAGGCTAACAAAATTTTCGTCCCGAACGCCAGCATAATTACGATCACATTCGCCAAAGAAAAATTTTACGTAACGTTACGTAACGAAGTAGTAGTTAACAACCAATAACGTATATGGACTAGTCATTTTGTTAGGTGATCTGAAGCCAAACGCTGGTGTTCCTTGAGTGTTCCTCCTGTCATTGTTTAATTGTATGTGTGCGTCACGTGTGATATTTGAAAAGTTGTCGTGAAATTAAAATTGACTACAACGTTTTCCATCGGAAACCAAAATGGTTAATTGTTGTGCTTTATTGTGCAAAAGTGACAATAGAGTAAAAACAGAAGGAAAAAACCCAATTACGTTTCATAAATAAGTAGAAATTATGTTTTAAAAATTAAATATGGGTATCCGTCATATTATAATGTTATACACATGGGTGTCTAAACAAAATTTTTTATGTATTTTAATTTTTTATACATATAACTCTTGTTTCCATTAAAAAACATCAAAACACCAAAAAAAGTTTTTGTTATTGGTAAATACTTTGCTAAATATTCCTTTGTTCCCTATATTACTAGAGACGCATTACGCACTATGCATTACGCGTTACGCGCTGTGCACTACGCATTTATACATATAATTATGACATGTACTTAACTGCGGTTTTTTTATTTTATTTTATTTTTTAAAACAAAATTAACAAATTATGTATGTACTTAAATACATAATTAAATAAGCTACTTGATATATTATTGTTTTGATTGTTAAAATTTTTTTTTAACATTTCATCAATTTATATTACGCGGTTTCTGGATACAAAATGCCGGAACCAATCAACGTTCAGTCACGACTCTATTTATTATAGGGACTCTATACGATACTATCCAGATATGCCATCTATAATTTACTTTCAGAGATTTTTAATAATGACATTTTCACATGTACCAAATTTTGACTTCTTTAATATGGTGTACAATTAAATATTACAAAAACATTTGTAATTTGATAACTTGTTTAATAAATATTAAGTTGAATATTTGAGGAAAAACTACAAATTATTTTGATAATTAATGTATTTAATTAATAAATTTTCTGTTACTGTAAGAGGCTAATGTGAATATACCATTACAACTTATTTCGTGTTTTTTTTAGTATAAATTCAAAATAAATCGTATGTTTTGCGTTCGGTTAGACAAACCTTACCACGGGTTTTGAAAATTAAAACTTAAAAATGCAATTTCTCAAAAATTTGAAATAAAATAATGAAAATTTGAAGTAATAAACTAATTTTTAAGAAACATCTCAACATATGTTCCCATTTGAAAAAAATAATTTTTTCTATTCCAAAAAAACCGTAAGTCCTAGAAGTCTGGAACAATTTTTCGTGAATGACCCCCTCTATTTTGAATATTTTTTGTATAAACTTTTTTTTCGATTAGATATATATTTTAGGAATAAATCGAATAGCAACTCCTGAAAAACTCACACGGTATATGTATTATTTATTTAAAATAAATCGGTATTATAGCTAGATATAATAACTGATAACAAGTATTTCAGTAAGTAAGCAAATTCCAATAAAATGACATATGAAAGCTAAATTTTTTGAAAGTTGCCATTTTTATTATGGCAAAATTATTGATTTAATCAAAAAATTGTTTTGTTTTTTTTTCGAATTTAACACTGTTGAGTTTAATATATTACTTGAACAGTGTCTTTTTTTTACCCCGCCCTACCCTATGTGTTCTTTCATGTATCTTCAAACTGCTTGAAACAGTGAATGTTTTAAAACATGTTGTACATTTGTATGGCTTTCCGCCAGTATGGATTCGTTCGTGTATCTTTAAATTTTTTGAATGCGAAAATGTTTTAAAACATGTGGCACATTTGAATGGTTTTATGTCGGTGTGCGTTCGTTCGTGGTACTTTAAACCCTCTAACGCAGTAAATCGTTTAAAACAGACATTACATCTGTACGGCTTCTCGCCGGTGTGTGTTCTTTGATGTTTCTTTAAATCGCTTGCCTTAATACATGTTTTCGAACATACTGAACACATGTACGGCTTTTCGCCGGTATGTGTTTTTTTATGATACTTTAAACCAGCAAACGAATTATATATTTTAAAACATATATCACATTGCAATCGTGTTGCATCCGTGTGTATTATTTCATGTTTTTTTAACGTACATGACGCGGAAAATGTTTTAAAACATGTGTGACACTGAAATGGTTTGTCGGTAGTATGTGTTTTTTCGTGTTGATTTAAATTGCTTAAATTATAAAATGTTTTCGAACATTTGTGACACATGAATCGTTTTTCGCCGGTATGTCGTCGTTTATGATCGTTTAAATCGCTTGACGTACAAAATCTTTTCACACACATCCCACATTTGTATGGCTTTTCGCCAGTATGTATTTGTTGATGTTTCTTTAGATTGCCCGAGAGAGAAAATGTTTTTTGACATGTATCACATTTGTATGGTTTTTTGCCAGTATGTGTCCTTTTATGTATTTGTAAATTGTGTGACGTAGTAAATGTTTTTTGACATGAATCACATTTATAGGGTTTTTCGCCAGTATGTATTTGTTGGTGGATCTTTAAACTGCTTGGTGTCGAAAATGCTTTAAAACACATATCACATTTGTACGGTTTTTCGCGTGTTTCGCCATTATGTGTTCTTTCATGTATCTTTAAATAATTTGATGTACAGTATGTTTTAAAACATGTATCACATTTGAATGGTTTTTCACCACTATGTGTTCTTTCATGTATCTTTAATTCATTTGACTGAGAAAATGTTCTTTGACATGTATCACATTTGTATGGCTTTTCGCCACTATGTGTTCTTTCATGTATCGTTAAACTGCTTGACTGAGAAAATGTTTTAAAACATGTCGAACATTTGTATGGCTTTTCGCCAGTATGTGTTCGTTTATGAACATTCAAGTGACTTGAGTGAGTAAATGACTTAAAACATACATCACATTTGTATGGTTTTTCACCACTATGTATTCTTTCATGTCCCCTTAAACTACTTGACGCAGTAAATGTTTTTTGACATGTATCACATTTGTATGGTTTTTCGCCCGCGTGTGTTCGTTTATGTTTCTTTAAACTACTTGAATTACAAAATGTTTTAAAACACGTATCACATTTAATTCTTTTTTCACTGACACACTGACTGATGTTTTTATACTTTCTTAAAATGTTTTGTTTAATTAAACTTTCCAAACATTTCGATTCGCTATTGCTTGTTGTACCAAACTGTTCACCTATATTTTCCGATATATTAAATTCAACAAAATTTTCACCAAATAATATGTTATCATCTTTTAACATTTCATTTTCATCATTTTCTAATTTAATTTCGGTATGTAATCTTGGTACGTCATCAGCATTGAATTTTTCCAGTTCCAGTTTTATTTCATGTTGATTTAATGAATCTAGTAATTCGCTTTTTATTACATTTGGAAATTGATTATTTATATCCAATACATTTTCTTCCTCTTTAATTTTAACAATAATTTCATCAGCAGTAGATGTAGATTGTTTATTTTCCATTTTCTATTATCATTCAAACATTTGCGATGCTGTCGGTTTTGACGGTTTTGACCGTTTTGACCACGGGTACCATCAGAGAAAAATGAAGTTTGCAAACAGTGTTACGAGTGTTACTAACTGCAGTGTAAACACTGAGTATTTAAGCGATAGAGGGAATGCAGGTATATATTCAATGTACATCAAGATGAAGCCAAAAAAGGGTTAAAGTGTTGACCAATATGGTGGTTAAACAAGGTTTAATTTAAAATTTTTCTATATTTACTGATATTATATTTGTTGTTATAAATATTGTTAGAATATTTATTAATAAATAGTCTCAAATTACAACAATAATCGTATACAAATTAAAAAATATTTATTACCACTGACAGTTTATAGGTTATGAAAGGTGTTAACGTAGTGTTTACCAATGTGGCGATTTGCTTCAAAAAAGATAATGTGTACTCCATCTATTGTATGGTACATACACATTCTGATATCATCTATGAGTGTAAATCGCGTCGATTCCGCCCATAGATAAAATACACTAGAAAGAATTGCTTCCTTTGATGATACTTTGTAGGTTCCGATACCTTAGCCGCCCCCCCCCCCAGCAATTATTTTTTGAAATTTTATCTTCACGTATCGTTACAGTATCGTTAGTTCGTCGTTTGTTCTTTATTGTTCGTCATTTATTATTGTTTATTTATGAAAAATTACATAAAAATGCAACCTCAGATTAGCCCCCCACACATACTAATTATGATTTTTTTCTAATTTCTACTGGCCTTTTATTATGAATAAACGTTTGTTTATTGATAAACGACGTTTGTTCTATCATCAAAGTGGCTTCTTTCGGCTCTAATCAACAATTTTTTAATTAGTTCAATTATTATGGCATAGTAGGTTGGTCAATGTCATACGGGTCGAACATGTCACAGACATTTAAAACTTTAACTTTTAAATAATAAAAGGGTGTCTACACAATCAATGAAATAAGGAATACGAAGGATGCCATCTAGTGACGTTGAGTGGAACTTTAACGTAACTGCTCATAGATATGAATATGTAGGTACTTTTGTACGTCAAAATTCGTGATTTTTTTCACTTTAGTGACAAAAAAAGTCATCACGAACGTTATTTTTTCATAAATTTTGATGTGCAAAAATACCTAAATACATATACCTATGGGCAGTTACGTTAAAGTTCCATTCGACGTCACTAGATGGCATACTTCTTATTCCTTATTTCATTGATTCTGTAGACACCCTAAGGCTAAGCGCGCACTACGTTTTTCCGCCGCTGATTTTTTTTTCAGCAAAAAAATGTGAAGCATTATATTCCATATTATAAGCGAACGCACTACCTTTTTTTTTCAGCGGCGGAAAAAAAAACCGCAAAAAGTTACATTTTTTTTTGCTGAAAAAAAAACGCGACATTTTTGTAACTCGTATAATTATATGACAACACGCGCACTTGCGTAATTCAGCGACCGGTTTTCTTGATTAGTGTGGTTATGTGTCATATTATGATGCACTGATACACAACAGAAATGTATATAAAATAAAATATTAGTCAAAATATCGCCAGATTTGGAATTTTATGGTAAATTTGACCAAAATCTTTCAAAAAAAAAAAAAAAAAATTATATGTGATGTAGAAAAAAAGCTTCAGTATGGGATAAAATTGTGAGGTAAGAACATTGTAACGTTTTTGGAAAGAAGTTTGCTCAAAAATAGCAATAAATTGGATTGCATTACAAGTAAAAAAGATAATTTAGGTTTTATTAAATAAATCTTTTTACAGATATAAAATTATTTAAAAAGATTGGGTAAATCCTTTGTTTAAAATATGTAAATGGTGGGAGAAAATGAAATACTATTCACAAGTTTGGTATTTTGATAATTAATTTTGAATTATTTTCATTTAATCACAATAATATTGTATTTTTAAAATAAAAAAGTATTAATATCTTTACTGTTTTGTATTTTTTTATTTATTTAGTCAATAAAACATACAGAAAATTACGTACAAAAATAGTACAAGCTTAACGAACGTCCTGCATATGATAAAATAGTTAATTTAATAAATTGGACCGCATTATGAAAGAATATTTTCACACATATAATTATTTAAAAAGAGTGTGTATCATCTAAAATATGTAAATGATGGAAGAAAATAGAAATCTCTTTCATAAGTTTGACATATTTTGATAATTAATATTGAATCATTTTTATTTCTTAATAATACTTTAAAAATAAAAAATTATTAATATTAAAACATTCAGAATTTTACATAACTATTTTAAAATTATTTTTAATTTTATAACGTCATATTGTTAACGTAAAACACCAGTGCAACAAGCTTAACGAACGTCCATTTTGAAATAATTCTATGTCCCGCCAATTCCGCTACTTTCGATTTCGATGTGTATAGAATACAAATGTATATGATAATATTGATAATTGTTTCCAATACATTTTAGTGCAAAATATTTAATAATCAGTTGAAAATTTATATTTTTATAAAAAAATAAAAAATTTATTTCGTATTAAAAATGTATTTCATATTTAATACATGAAATATCCTGTATACAAATTATACATATATTCATAGTACACTGGTTTCTCGTTGTAAGCAACATCAAAATTGAAATAGAATCATATGCCTTACTCTTTTTATGTATATGCAAATTTTGTTATCTAAAAAGAGTAAGATATATGATTCTATTTCAAGTTGCCTACAACGAGAAATCAGTGTACATGTTTCAATGAATAAAAAATATATTTATTTCTTTCTTAAAAATATTACGAATTATGTTTCTTTCTTTCTCGCACGTGTATTATAAAAAGAATCATTGCTGTAATTATGTCTTTTTCTTACCCCACTCGAGCAGTGTCTTTTTTTTTTACCCCGCCCTACCTTATGTATTTTTTCATGTATCTTTAAACTTCTTGAAACAGTGAATATTTTAAAACATGTTTTACATTTGTATGGCTTTTCGTCAGTATGGATTCGTTCATGTATCATTAAACTTTTTGACTGCGTAAATGTTTTGAAACATGTGGCACATTTGAATGGTTTTATGTCAGTATGTTGCGTTCGTTCGTGATACTTTAAACCCTGTGATGCAGAAAATCGTTTAAAACAGACATTACATCTGTATGGTTTCTCGCCGGTGTGTGTTCTTTGATGTTTCTTTAAATCGCTTGCCTTAATACATGTTTTCGAACATACTGAACACATGTACGGCTTTTCGCCGGTATGTGTTTTTTTATGATACCTTAAACCACCAAACGAATTATATATTTTAAAACATATATCACATTGCAATCGTGTTGCATCCGTGTGTATTATTTCATGTTGTTTTAACGTACATGACGCTGAAAATGTTTTAAAACATGTGTGACATTTAAATGATTTATCGGTCGTATGTGTTTTTACGTGTGTATTTAAAATGCTTAAGCTATAAAATGTTCTCGAACATTTGTGACACATGAATCGTTTTTCGCCGGTATGTCGTCGTTTATGATCGTTTAACTCGCTTGACGTACAAAACCTTTTCACACACATGCCACATTTGTATGGCTTTTCGTCAGTATGTGTTAGTTCATGCTGCTTCAAATAGACCGAGAGAGAAAATGTTTTTTGACATGTATCACATTTGTAGGGTTTTTCGCCAGTGTGTGTCGTTTTATGTGCTTTTAATTTATGTGGCGTAATAAATGTTTTTTGACATGTATCACATTTATGGGGCTTTTCGCCAGTATGTATTTGTTGGTGGGTCTTTAAAAGGCTTGGCGTAAAAAATGTTTTCAAACACGTATCACATTTATAGGGTTTTTCGCGTGTTTCGCCACTATGTGTTCTTTGATGGTCCTTCAAACTACTTGAATAGGAAAATGTTTTAAAACATGTATCACATTTAAATGGCTTTTCGTCTCCATGTTGTTTAACATGTGCCAGTAAATTGCTTGAATTATGAAATGTTTTTTGACATTTAACACATTTGTATGGCTTTTCGCCAGTGTGTGTTCTTTCATGTATCTTTAAAGCACATGACTGAGAAAATGTTTTAAAACATACATGACATTTGTATGGCTTTTCGCCAGTATGTGTTCGTTTATGAACAATCAACGTGCTTGAGTGAATAAATGACTTAAAACATATATCACATTTGTGTGGTTTTTCACCACTATGTATTCTTTCATGTCCCCTTAAACTACTTGACGCAGAAAATGTTTTTTGACATGTATCACATTTGTATGGTTTTTCGCCGGTGTGTATGCGTTTATGTTTTTTTAAACTACTTGAATTACAAAATGTTTTAAAACACGTATCACATTTGGATGGTTTTTCGCCAGTATGAGTTTTTTCATGTGCCTTTAAATTATACGACTGACTAAATGTTTTTTGACATGTATCACATTTGTATGGCTTTTCGCCCGTGTGTATTCGTTTATGTATTTTTAAACTATGTGAATGACAAAATGTTTTAAAACACGTATCACATTTAATTGTTTTTTTACTGACACAAGTGTTTTTAGAATTTTTTAAACTGTTTTGTTTAATTAAAGTTTCCGAATATTTTGATTCGCAATTGCTTGTTGTACTAAACTGTTCACTGATGTTTTCCGATATATTTTCACCAAATAATATGTTGTCATCTCTTAACATTTCATTTTCATCATTTTCTAATTTAATTTCGGTATGTAAACTTGATACGTCATCAACATTGAATTTTTCCAGTTCCAGTTTTATTTCACGTTGATGTAACGAATCGGATAATTCACTTTTTATTACCACATTAGATAATTTTGTATCATAATCCGCTAGATTTTCTTTATTTTCAGTTTTAATAGTAAATGTATGATTAATTAATGTTGGCTCTTTATTTTCCATGTTTACTTCGAATAGTAGAAAACCACAAGGAAGTGTAGAAAAGTGACTCTGACGGCTCTGACGCCTATGGAGCTGACTATGGAGGGTAGAAGCAAGGAGAAGTATCACCATATATAAAAACTAGCCCTAAAAGTTGATGAAATTAAGATGACGCTAGTGTAGTAAAATTCTTAAATTTAAAATTAAGCGCTGAAAATTTTAAAACTGAAACAACAGTTTTTATTGTTTTTAACAGTTTTAATTGTTATATTTAATTCAATTTTTATGTTTTTATATTTAATTCAATTTTTATTGTTTTTATATTAAATTCAATTTTTATTGTTTTTAACAGTTAGTATTTCCCTTTAGCATACTTCACTTCACTTACAATCGCTAAGTTCAGATCGAACCCTGATTGCTTATCAGCGCCGTTCTGATTACTTATTAACAGAAGGTCATTTTTGGTTGGTTAAATTAATATCTCGATTATAGACATGTAATCCCAAAAACCTGTGTCGCCGCCCTGGTGACAGATTGCTACATATTTGAGAAAATGGTCCATTCATAAAATAAGTGTTTCTAGTAATAATTTAACATTACGATTAACTAAAAAAAAATTTAAATGTAGTACTCGATTTGACTGGATATCATTCTTAAAACTACGGTTTCTAGCACAGAATAATTCAGAAACCAATTCGTTATCTCTGTACTAGTGATACCAGTGTAGACAAAAAATTCCTTCCACTTCTCTCCACTATGTTGTGTAGGTACACCTACACACTGTTTGTAGTGGTGTTGATTTGATGTTTGAATGTGTGTGAATGGTCACACACACAATTACATAACACCTACATGCGGACAGAGATCCATGCAGCGTAGCCAACAATGATTTTAACAATATATATGACAATTGTCGAGCATTCGGTAATCGTCACCGACCGACTAAATGCCTTAAGTGGTATCTGACACACTGCTATCCACAGTTTTTTATACATACGTATAGGGCTTGGTTTCTAGCTTAGTGACTGTTTGTTTTTTATGTCATCAAAGGATGACATATTAATATCGTTGTGTGATCGTAGTGGGGGAAACATTATTATAGAGTTGTATATCCATATTGAATAATTATAGAGTTGTAAATCCATATTGAATAAACGCAAGAGGGCTGTAGAGTTAACAACTATAGAGTTAACAAAAAATCATAAATTAACACTTTCACTGAGATGACATTACTTAGTGCGTGTCAAAAACACGCATTTAACGAATTTTTATTTTATAATTTTTAAATGTAAATGTATTTTAGAAGTTAAGAATTTATACCGTAGAAAAACAGAGAAGAACGATGAAAAAATACTTAGCGTGTGTAAAGTTTTTTTTAACCAGATCCCTCTGGTTTCTAACGGAGCAAACTTCGTTACGTAAAGTTACGTGACACAATTTTCTGGCGAATGGCCCAGCCTGAAGATTGAGTTGTTTATATGGTTTATATGGTTTATATTATGTATGTAGTTAGTAGTTGTAGTTACAATTGTCACCCAACTAAATTGTGCTCAAATTTTGAAATAAAAAAGTAAAATCCTTTAAAAAAAATGAACGATAAATTAAAGGAGTCTTTATTAATTTGTCGCCTGTGTGCCGAAATAAAATCTGAAAACACTTTAGTTTCAACAATAAAAAATCAAAAAATGTACTACGATATAATAGAAAAAGTTTACACCTATTTTTCAATCAAAATAAGCGAAACTGATACTTTATCGAAAGCAATTTGTGTGAATTGTTGCAATAAGGTAATGAACGTGTACGAATTTCACGAACAGATTTTAAAAGCTCAAACGCTATTAAAATCCAGAATAAATACTACAGAAAATGACCCGATCGAAAATATCGTGGAAATTAAAAATAAAAATGAAAACGTAAATTATGAAAATGATATTTCAGAATGTGAAAGTGTAGAAAATATTTCAAAATTTTCAAACGACTACGAACCACCAGTCAACGTTCGAATTTTCAATTATAAATCGAAAAAGAAAAAAATTCACGGCACATCTACTAATTGTAATTCGAACGATAAAAATTTAAATGTAAAATATAATTTGGATGGTTATAAATGGAAGTGTAATAAATGTGCAAATAATGAAATATTTAAAAATAGTGAAAAATTACAGTTACATTTTAATGATGTGCACAAGTGTCCCGTTCAATATACGTGTATCGAGTGTCCAAAAATTTTTGGTGATTTAGCACAATTGAAATTGCACGTGTTCGAACATGAACAATTAATACGGGCATTGAAAAATGTCGATAAATTTGTTTGTAATATTTGTCAAAAACAAATAAGCTGTAAGAAGAATTTAATCGAACATCGATATATTCATTTAGGTAAATATTAATTGGTGATTTATGCCAGATATCAATGCGACCACAATGAGGTCTATTTTTACGTTTTCGACTAGAATTCCGAAAACCGTATACACAAATATACGATGGGACGTGTGAACAAAACATTTACCTTAGTACGTTCGGGCAAGGTACAGCTGAACCTTTTTTTATACGGCGGATAGGGATCTCATAAAAAAAACGCACAAAAAAATTTATTCAAAAATATAAATAACTAAGGGGTTTTCCAATAGGGGTGATTACATTAAATCGTTTTTTTGTAAATTAAAAATCACAAAGTGATTGAAAAAATTATCCGGATCGGCCGGGAATCGAACCCAGGATCTCCTGGTAACTAGGCAGGCGTGCTAACCACTACACCAACGATCCTATATGCTCGACAGGCGTCCGAGCCGGACACCCATTCAATCACCTATGTGTATTAGTACTCTCTCTGATTCGAGAAACAGTTACAATTTTAATTTCAAATATTAGGGTTAGGTTTTCCAATAGGAATGATTACATTAAATCGTTTTTTATTTAATGTGAAGTACAATCGATACAATTAAGTTCTAAGTAAAACATCATTCAAATGACCTCCATGACTTCTTCTACAGGAACGAATTCGATAAACCCAATTTTCGAGCACTTTTTCCACTAAATCAAGTCGTATGTCATGAATGACACGTTCAATATCGACTTGTAAAGCTTGAAGAGAGTCTGGTTTATTTCGAAAGACCAATGACTTCAAATAACCCCACAAGAAATAGTCTAATGGTGTTAAATGGTCTTCTTGGAGGCCATTCATTAACACAATTTCTTGAAATAATCGAATCTCCAAACTTTCTTGCAATAATAAAATATAAAGGGGCCCCTCCCCCCACAGGGAAGAGTAATGAATGTTTCAAAAACAAAATTTTCTATTTGAAACCCTCCCTAATTTGAAAAAAATTTCAACAAGCAAAATAATCATAAATAAAAAAGTTGTTTTTTTATTTGAACTCGTCCCTTAAGTATGTATATTTAACATGTTTTATTGCAGGTGTAAGACGATTTTTGTGTAACGAATGTGGTAAATCTTTCGTACAACGACCACATTTAAAAAATCATATGGCTGTGCACACGGATGCTACGCCATTTTATTGTGAACAGTGCAATAAAGCGTAAGTATTTAATAATAATCGAATAATTGCAATTTTAGTCATTTTACTACCAAAATGTCAAAAATTTATCAAAATCATACTAATATTATAACTGTGCAAGTGAGTGTGTTTATTTGGTTTGTTTTCTTGCCTCGACAGCTTAACCAGTCGACTAGAAAATTTGTATAATGATAGTCAAGGATACGTAGAAGGGTATAGGCTACGTTTTACCATGGGGAAAATCTCATTCCCGAGGTAAAATGTATTTAAAACGAACCAAAATATTAGGTATTTAAAAAAAAGACGTAGGCTACTTTTTACCGTGGGAAAATACATTTAAAATCTAACTAGTATGAGATATCAAAATGTCGAAATTTGATTTATATTCCAAAATATTATTTTCGATCAATTGACAACGCCAAGATTCACATTCGCGCCTCTGGTGGTGAAATTAGCAGCTGTATCAAGTAAAACATGTTTTTTTATATGAAAAAAAATATATTGCCAGTTAAAAGTATACGTATATGTTTTAGTGGATGTAGTTTCTAATTTTACCACCAGACGTGCTCATGTAATCTTTGCGTCACCAATACTACAACTATTGAGAAATTAAATGGAGGCATGGTTTAATATTTAGCCTATCGCCAGTAGTTTTTTCGTTCGTCACCAGATGGCAAAAGTTGACACTTAAAATAATGGTAGTAATTTGGAATTGTCCGTTTTTATTTCGAAACAAAAATAAAAATGGCATTAAAAAAAAATTGCCTTTACCTTTTTTTTCTTAATTTGTAGTTTAAAAGATTATTTCGATATAAATTTAAATTCAAATGTACAGTAACTATGAAAGTAAACAATTTAAACAAATGAAAAGAGCGAGATAGCACTGTCCCCCAAAGATAATTTTATCTCTTTTTACTCTAAAGCTAGAATTCCTTTAAAAATATATGTCTTGTCATTAATTAGGCAAAGAGAAAAAATCGTATCCGGAATTCATATGGTTGTTGCATATTTTTTTGTAATGATAATTAACCTTTCTTTTACTTGTTTCTCTATAAATCTCTGCAAAGGTGTAACTTTTTAATTTAAAAATGGCCGAATGTACTTATTTAAAAAATAAAACAATACCCAAAATATTTTTTAATGAAATTTTAATAATTCAAGAGTGAATTATTGATTTCACTGATTATCTGTAAAATAATTTACATATTAAAATCGTAAAGCTAGTGTTTCACCTAACATCTAGATTTAGTGTAATCGTAGCGGTAACATACATAAAATCTAGATGTTATAAAATTATAATTTTAGTAGTAGAAATTTTTCTATTTTTTCAATTTAAATTAACCCCCACCCAAAAATCAAAATGGTGAAAACTAAAAAATTTCATGTACAAAAGTGACAGATGTAGCAAATGTATACCAAAATCTATTTTTAATGAAAATTATTGATGAAAAAATTTACTACATTTAACTACATAACATTATTAATGAAAATTACTAACATTATTGATGAAAAAATAAATTCTAACTTGAAATTTAGTATCATGTTAAATTGTACAATGACCACGAATGCTTTTTAAAAACTACCTTTTTATTTTTTTTTTAAGTAAATGTATTAAGAGTATGCAAGATATAAGCTTTTTTCTGTAAAGTGACATTTGGCGCCATTTTTTCTCTTATATTAAGTAGTCGTTTTTTCAGTCGGTTATATTAGCCATAATCGGCTTATAAAATCTAGATGTTAGGTGAAACACCTCGTAAAAAATAATTTTACCATAAAATTATAATTTTAACGTAAAATTATAATTTTATGAAATCTAGATGTTAGGTGGAACACTAACTTTAGTGGCAGTAGTACATATTAGTTAAAATTGACATTGATGTTTTAGCTTTAAAACGAAAAATAGTTTGCATATTCATACTCGAAGTCATATACCAAAAGAGATACGATATCGATACGAGTGTGATATTTGTCAAAAAAAATTCATTACAACGACCAGTTTAAAATATCATCAAAAAATTCATAGCGATACTGCCGAATATACGTGCGAACATTGCGGTAAAAATTTTCGACTCAAAGGCAATTTAGAGGAACATATTCTAACACATACCGACATTAAACCGTTCCACTGTGAACAGTGTCCTAGTGCGTAAGTAATTTTCGTTGTATGTGTGATCATCAGTGTTGTGCAGTTACGCGTGCGTAAATAAAAGTCTACGTTACAAGTAGACAATTGAGCGTTGACACAGTAAACAATGTAGACATAAACAGAATAATTGAAGATCTTTCTTATAATGGTCAAAATTAACCTTAAAAAGGGAGTTTTATTGAAAAAAATTTAACAGTCAGTTGACAGTTAATAATTTAAGTCAGTTAAAATCAGTTTTTCATATTATTATTGTCCAATTTATTTAATTTTTAGACAATATACTTGATGCCATATATTATTTCTAGAGATGAGCTAAACGGTTATTTTCTAATAACTGTTATTGCAATAACAGTTACTGAAAAATAACTGTTATTTATAACAGTTATTATAATAACTGGTATGGTATTTGGATATTTTAACATATTGTAAGATATTCGATATGCGTATAAACAGTTCTGTTAGTAAAATATGCGCAGATCTATAATACTGACGGATACTAAATAATTTGCAATATCTGTTCAAATACTTGTCTATATAAGGATTTAGGCTTTATATACACAATTTTAACAATTTTATGGATACAAAATTACAAATACAAATAGATAACTGTACAATAGACAATAGTTCATTTTTAAATAAGGGTTTTTTAAAAATCAGTGAGAAAATGTGCTACAATAGAAAATGTGTAACTTGCCTGGGGCGTTATTATTTTGAAATTCTCCGTAGGTGGTTAAAATAAATTACGATGATCCTTGCTTTCGAATATATTAATATTGACCTATGTTATCGATATTTACAAAGGAGTTATTTAAGTAACCAGTTACTGGGTATTCCAGTTATTGACGATAACTGTTATCTTTCTATACTAGTTACAAAATAACAGTTATCGATATATCGATCATCTCTAATTATTTCACATAATTTTCTTAATTTTTAGGACTCCTCAAAGTCCTTATAATATTGGTCAGTCTGTCGTACATTTTGTTTTGTAGAAGGGGTATTATTTTATTATTATTATTATTATTTTTTGAAACGTCAGTCGCGCAGTTGGGGTAGGGGGCTGATTTTTTTCCATTATAACGGTTTTATACTGTGGCATAGATAATCGTGAGATGATAAATAGCTTGTTTGTTGTCTTTATGTGTACCTGTGTAAACTATAAAACATATTCATGATTCAGTAATTTTCTGTGCGGCGAAGAAAATTCTCTTTTTATTATTAAACTTTCATTAAAAATCGTTTTGAAAATAACAGTTTTGAATTGTATGAATTTAGCTACAATATCTGTAATCTATTTATTAGGATTTTGTAGGACAACTATGTACGGAATCATTATGTGGCCACGTTTTCTTCAAAATTCGTGTGGTCAACCTACACTTCACGAACCTTTCCTAAATGACAATGTATCATATCTGTTTTTTCTATGAGGGGTTTATTTATTTTACAAATTTCTGTATTGTCTACGTCAAATTTACTGTACAACCTTGGTGTTCGCATTAGTGATGTGAGAATCGAATACGTATTCGAATACACAAGAAGTATTCATATATCCGAATACTTTACAATGTATTCGGATTCTTTTAAATGAATACTTTGTATCGATTACCTCCGTATTCAGATCGGTTGTATTCGTTGATTCATTCGTTGTATTCATAATTTATTAATATTATTGTATTCGGATGCTTTTTTTAAAATTTTTATTTCTTGGAATTACATAATAATAATAATAAAATATTTAAATATATTTTACAAAGGATTTTACCGCTTCTAAACTTCAACAAATAAAAAGGAAACCTTAATTGTTGTTCACTTGGATAAAGTGAGACAACATATTTATGTCCTAAAAATAATATTAATAAAACATACAATTTATATAATAATAATGGAAACATTAAGTTTTTTTCTTATAATGACAATTAGAAAAAATAGTTTTTGCTTTTTGAAAAACAATTATTGCTAAAATTAGTAGATAAGAATGAGAAGATGTGAATTATATTCAGAAATATTTTTTAATTTTCTTCTCAGGGCAAAAAACGTACCAAAAATTGCATTTTACAAAATTTTTAATCCGAATTGCGAGAAACCTGCTTATAATATCTATGTATTAATAAATGGAGTCTCTATTAGTAAAAAATTCGTCAAGTGCGTGTTTTTGACATGCACTAAGTAATGTCACCTCAGTGGAAGTGTTAAGTTATGATTTTTTGGCTCGTTTTTTAAGTACAGTGAGAATACAGCCCTCTTGCGTTTATTCAATATATGCATGTTTATTATTATTATTATTATTATTAATTTTTCCCCCACTATAATCACACAACGAGATTAATATGTCATCCTTCGGTGACATAAAAAGAGGAAATATTCAATATAATTACGGAAATAAAGCTTGACGGTAATAAAAGCGTCTAATAAATTCCTAGAATTGTCAATTAAACATTGATGATTGAATTTTTAATCAACCAACCTGGAGAAAATGTATTAGAAATGACAATGTTTAACCAATTACAGATAAGAGCATTATTCTAAAGTTTAACAATTCCTTGTTGAGGTAATTCTACTACCTCATCTATTTTAGGAAATAAACTCATCCACTCAGAAAAGTATACCTATTACTGAGTACTCAAGTGTTGTGAAACAAATTATTAAAAGCGAGGGAAGAGGTTTGACTAGTACAAACGAGAATGAGTATATTAAGTATTCGAATTCGAATATATATATTCGAATACATGTATTCATATACATATTCGAATACATGTATTCGAATACAGGTGAGTATTCATATTCACAGTATTCGATTCTTGAAAGTATTCGATTCTCATATCACTAGTTCGCATGCATTTATTAAAAAAAAAAAAAATTGAATGTAATTTGGTTTTGCAGTTTCCGAAATATATATCGTTTGCGACAACATCAGATTACGCATACAGACTTAAAACCGCATGAATGTGATACGTGCGAAAAAAAATTCCGTAAAAAGAATGAATTAACCATACACAAACGAATACATTCCGGCGAATTACCGTTTAAATGTAACTACTGCGATAAAAGATTTCGCGTGAAAAAATTTTTAAAGGTATTTTCTTTAAAATTCATAATATTTTTCTTATAATTCGGTTTTAATAGCTGAATAATATTTTTAGGTACATCATCGGCAACATACTGGCGAAAAACCGTATTACTGTGCCGAATGTAACCATCATTTTACGAATTCTTCAAACTATAGTAAACACATGAAAGGACGCCATGGTGTTAATATTAGAAAAAATCCTGTAACCGCTGTACTAAATGCTGCTTTATAAAAAAAATAACATTTTTTTTCTTTCTGTTTATTAATAAAATATAATTTTACATTTTTATGTACATATATAACTATTTTTTATTAAAAAGTTTTCTTATTAAAAATATTCAAGTTAATTTAAAAAAAAAAATTATCAATCACCTGTTACATTGACATTTTATCACAGGGTGCGTTCAGTAGAAAAACAACTTAACCCATTCCCTGCTACTGGCATGTGAACATGCCCGATGAAACAAAGAGAGAAATATATCTGACAAAAAGCCCTAAATTTAATAATTTCGATATTTTTATTGAAACATCATCAGAATGATCCATTTTCTCAAAATATGTAACAGTCTGACACCAGGACCCCAAATCTTGAAATTCGTTATGGTAGGTTATGATATCACTAGTGTAATTTACCGATATCACTTACCGGTGTCGTTATGTTGCCGTTGCTAATCTTGAATCTACGTGAAGTGGTATTTTGGAAACGAACCTATTTTTTTAAGTTGGTATTTCAACATGGTACTCTGGCGACAGAATTTATTACTATTTTATATATTGGTCAAATCTATGGTCCCATATTTACACCTTTCTATTTTCGTTAATTATTTGGGCGTGTGACTCTTTACGTGTAAAATATATTATTTTATTTAAATATGTAAATTAATTGTTTTTACTTTAAGTATTCGAAGTATTTAATTATTTAAATAATTATTAGTAGCATTTCTGTTGAAATAAAAACGAAAGAATTAAATTTATTTTTGCTTTACAAAAATTACCTATAAAAAATTTTATTAAGTGTAACTACATAATTTTTTTTTAGAAAAAAAAGAAAAAACATACTGACAAACGAATAAAATACAAACATTACTCTTCGAAAAATTTATTTTTTAAATGTATTAGCAAAAACTACTTTTATAATAGCAGTTTTTGTGTCATTCACAAATTGAACTTCTTAAAAGTTAAGTATGTACCTACATGACCTACGTGGTTGTAAATATGTCTGTTAAATGAAGAGAGTAAATTTTAACTAAACACATACTCGAAAAAGTGCAAAAATGCTTACATTTACCCAACTAATTTCTTAAAATTTAGGTTATTTTTCTTTTAACTTGTAAAGTTATAAAAAATAAATATTCTGTGAGTTTTATTCATTCCCTAATTTTTTTCTGAAAACTAAACTTTTATTCAACTGATAATTAACATTACTTATTTACATCAAACATATTCGATTTTAATTTTTTTAAGGTCAAATCAAAAAATTTAATATTTTAATTAAAAAATTTCTATTATAACATAACCTACGAAAAACCATATAATATGTACCCATTACCAGTGAAGAGAGACGTATAATAGAAATTTAATTCTTATGGGCCAATGTGGACGAAAATTTTAGTCGATTTTGTTTCTGTTAGATGGCAGAACGATCGAGGTCCAGACTCTTTTAAGTTGTCAGGCGGAGGTTCAGTTTAACAGGAGGAGGTAGGGAACGTTTATTTCAATTTGTATATTTCCATTTTTCTTCCATAAACAAATTTATTGTTTCAAAAGTACAATTATCAAGACATAACAGTGCGTACTGCTTGCCTGCATAGCACTGCCATCTTTAGATGGGGTGCCAACATCGCGGTTTGGGGTGCTCTAAAACTGTCCATAAATTTAACACAGGATTGAAGTTCTATATCCGTCTCTCTTCACTGCCATTACATTCGTCATACATGTACATCGTCTTGTACGCAAGCAAGGTCGATAAAGGTGTTAACTACTTTACCCAGTGCATATTGTCCATATTATACCACCAACCAAATTGATAGTGAAAACATAACGTCAGTCAAGACAAGAACCATATCAGTTTAATCGGTAACAGAATTCAAGATTACCATTTTTGAAATAAGTGAAATTATAACGGTACCACGTCTCATAACACATTTGAAGATTCGGGGTCCTGGCCGACGACACAGGTAGGTTGTGACTATATCTCTATGAATGAAATTTTAATTAAAAAATTGCTATGTAACCGTATAAGAAAATTGTTTAACACCAGGGCGGCGACACGGGTTATTCGGAAGTACATCTCTATAGTTGGAATATTAATTTCTTAAAAAATAAACTATACTCCTAGGTAGCCGAATTGTTGTCAGGCAGAGCTTCAGTTTAACAGGAAGAGGTGGGGAACGTATATTTCAATTTGTATATTTCCATTTTTCTTCCATAAACAAATTTTTCGTTTCAAACGTACAATTATCCAGACATAACAGTGCGTACTGCTTGCCTACACAGTACTGCCACCTGTCGATGGGGTGTCAACATTGCAGTCTGGGGTGCTCTAAAACTGTCCATAAATTTAACACAGGATTGAAGTTCTATGAATGACCATTAAAGTGTTAACTAATATTTTTCAACTTTAAGGCTAAGCGCACACTACGTTTTTCCGCCACTGTTTTTTTTTAGCAAAAAAATGTGAAGCATTGTACTCCATATAAGTGAACGTACTACGTTTTTTTTCCGCGGCAGAAAAATAACGCAAAAAGTTACATTTTTTTTGCTAAAAAAAAACGCGTCACTTTTGCAACTCGTAACATATGACAACTGGCGCACTTGCGTAATTCAGCACGCCGTTTTCTTGATTAGTGGGGTAATGTGTCATATTATGATGCACTGATACACAACAGAAATGTATGTAAAGTAAAATTTTACTCAAAATATCGTCGGATTTGGAATTTTATGGAAAATTTGACGAAGAAAATTATATATGAAGTAGACAACCCCCCCCCCCCCCCCAGTATGGGATAAAATTCTAATATAAAGGTAAGAACATTGTAACATGTTTTTGGCGAGAAGTTTGTTAAAAAATAGTGATAAATTGGACTGCACTGCAGATAAAAAAAAGTAATTTAGGCTTTGGTAAATAAATATTTCTACAAATATAATTATTTGAAAAGAAGAGTGGTTAAATACCTTGTTAAATATATGTAAATAGGAGAAGCGGGAGTGTTGTAACTTCTACTGCTGTTTGTTATGAATTCGTGGATTATACACGGGTTAATTAGGTTGATGAAACAAAGACATGTTAAAACGAAAAGGTAACAATTTATTTATTTTGAACATACAGAAAATGGAGTATTATAAGATGGAGATCAAACTTATATGAGAGGAATTGACAAAATTGGCCAGGAAAATGGTACATATAAGGCTTTCTTTTTTTACCACTCGCGGCGTTAATAATGCTAAAATACTGATGTGAATATAGCGAATATAGTAACATTAAACGGATAAAACAGGATGTAAATACAGTACTTATTCTCAAATGGAAACACGTCCGGACTGGGGAAGTGAGTGTTTCCATTTGAGAATCACCAATGTCGGTTGATGATATTTAATAAGGAAATACATAGAAATTACATATGTACCAAATAAACTCTTATAGTTTAAATTACTTTATACGGCGAATATCCAATGGGACTGACTCCGATTTTACATAGTGACGTCAGCAAATTATATAATATCCAATATAAATGACGCGACGCAAAATAAAAATTGTTAAGTTTATTTTAAAACCCACTTTATAACTGAGTTGAACATTGAAAAAGATTCCAGAAGATTCTATTCAAAAGCTAATAAAGGTAATATAGAAGCTCGCGTTTCCATTTGAGAGTGTTCCATTTGAGAATAAGTACTGTACCGCTTTCGTATTGTACGAACACGAGTGCCATCTTTGATTTAGACACTTTTTTGAATACATTGAGAATGGAGATTAGACAAGGAGACGAAACTCAATGTATTCAAAAAAGTGTATATATACTGTTACCTAATCAATAAATCCTTAGAAAATACTTATCTCTATTTGGGGTCGCGAATGAAAAAAGTTTAAGAAGCCCTGATCTAAATCATACCCCGTGATCTAAATTATCAAGACATGTTATCTAATAATGTTGGCGTTCGCCAGAAAATTTGTTAGCCTAACGTTACGTAACGGAGCTTACACCGTTACAAATCAGAGGGCTTGGATACAAAAATTAACATGCATTAGATATTAAAACAACAATTTCTAACATGATTACTGATTGTTTTTATTCCATAATTTTTGAGTGTGGCTGTACTTCAGAAGTTAAGTATTTACACCGTGAAAAACTAGAGGAAACCATGAACAAATTTGGTTGTATTTCCAGTTATCTCTGCATTGCTATGAAGTCCATCTTACGGTAGTACAGGTACGTATTATATATTATTTTATTGAAACTGTCAAAATATTTGTGATATTTGTCAAATATGACAAATATGAACTCGAATTCATTTTATTGTCGTTTATGTGCCGAATTACATCCAGAATATGATCTGATTGAAATAAACGACGAGAAATCGATTAATTTAAATTTAGCGTATAAAATTGCCCATTGTTATAATGTAAATATTACCGTTGACGATTTACTGCCGAAACATGTTTGTTCCGATTGTTGTGATAAAGTGACCAGTGCTTTTGAGTTTCACGAACAAGTACAAAGAGCGCAGGAAACTTTAATTAAACGTGTCATAAACGTAAAACAGGAAAATAATACAAATTTTCTCACGTCTCATATTAAAGTTGATAACGATGATCATTTTATGGACGATGATAATTTCGATGATTTCGATACAACCGATATTAAACCAGGAGCGTATACAAAAGGTGGGTGGGTGATTTGGTAAAAATTTGATTAGTGAAAATAGTAATTGTTGGATTATTGCAGACGATTCCAGTCAATTTAGTTCAGATGACGAAAAACCTTTAGCGAAAAGAAAATATTCTTCGAAAGTATGAATAAAAACAATGTAATTTTTTATTTTAAATTCAAATTCGAATAATTCAAAATCGTATTTTTTGCAGTCATTACATTCCAGTGACAATTCAATAAATAACGACACTGACGTGAAACCTACAAAATTAGGTAAGTTAACCCATTAAAGACCAACACGTAAATTACGTCAAAATCGCGCCTCTAGTGGTAAAATTAGAACTAGCATCAAGTAAAAATATACGTATACGATTAAAGGGTGTTATAAAATCTAGTAATCGACCTATAATTTGTATACTACATTTTTCTATCGACAATTAAACGTATACAAAAATTTTTACTTGATGCAGGTTCTAATTTAAAAAAGCCAAGAGCGCTCGCGTAATCTTTGCATCGCCAATATTTCAAAAGAGTTCAAATATTTTAAAATATTTTTTTTTGTCATTTAATTTTTAGCAGAAACTATTTATTTATTCGATTAAGTTTTGTTTTTCGAGGTTTTTTAGGGATTCCTCAATTAGTTGGTCTTTTTTTTAATTAATTTTTATCCTACAAACTATACGTCTGAATTGATTCAAATTTTAATTTTTTGTCTATTAAATACTAAAAAATAAAATATAAGAATAATTTTCTTTGTCAGTTTTCACTAGACTGTTCGGTTACGAGCTAGCTTTCGAGTAATTAACTCATCATCGGATATAATACGATACGATACTTGACTGTATTTAAAATTTGTGTCAAATCTTAAATAATTCTATGCATTATCATTACATATGTCCAATTTTAATGATGAAACATAAAAAGATTTGATAACTATTTAGAAATTTTATTTTGAAAATCGCCATTTTTCAACAAATATTCAAATTAGTGAAAACGTGCCATTTCTTGAAAATGACGTAATCATTCGGTGAGATGAAATTGTGTTTTCTTTTGAATATTTCTATTAGCTTATATATATATAGTAATAATAATCGACCAGAATTCAAATAAATACTTACTTTTACTTTGACATTTTATGAATATAATCAAAGTTTTGAGGTTATAAATATTGACATTGACGTTTAGTTGCTTCAAACTGTGCGTCACTATAGTGAGGTGTTTTTTCCGCCTTTTTCTCATTTAAAATTGTAGGGTTATTTTTTTTTTTTTTTTGATGATTTTTTACAGAATCTGTCGAAAATAAAAAATACTTAACTGATATGGAAAAACAATACTTTTAGTTTATTTTCGTAACTTCAGTCAAGAACCCTATTACCGAAACTTCATTTGTGTTATACCTGACGATGAGTTAATTCTTCGAAAGTTAGCTCGTAATTGAATAGTTCAATTAAATGTAAAGTAATAAAGAAAATTATACACACACGTTTTGTAATATGGATTTTCACAAAGTAAATCTGACAATTTTTTTACAGAAACGAAAAAACATAAAAAACATAAATGGAAATGTGCTGAGTGTGACGAAATATTAACAACAGAGAAAAAATATCGTGTACATTATTTAACAATTCACAATAAACCACCAGAGTATCGGTGTTCATATTCAGAATGTTCGAAAGTGTACAATAGTTATGAAAGTTACGCGTCACACAGACGTGTACACAAGGGCAACAATATTTGTGACATATGTGCAAGAAATTGCCGCGATGCCGCCTGTTTACGTCAACATATGCAAATACATTCACATCTCACACCATTCCCATGCGTAGAATGTAACAAAGCGTAAGTTGCGCAAAGATTGCGTCACGTGCGCCTCTCGTGATGAAATTAGAAACTATCGAGTATAAGTACATATTTCGATCACCAGAGGCCTGCACGGAACTGTCAATAAACACTAAATAGACAGTGAATAATTTGAGAATTGGCGAAAATAAATTAAGACAAAATTTTCTTGAATAGTTACGTGTTAAAAATCCAATTTGCGTTAAACGATATCGAAATGTACGATATTTCAATAATTATAAGACCAAACAATGTATGTCAATAATTTTTTATCAATTATACGAATTTTTTAAATCTAAAACACCGTAAAACGGGATTAAACGAAATATTTTTAAGCTTTTTATTCGATTTCCATACGGTTTATCTATTGAATGATCTAGAATAGATTAATTTTGCTTCCGAGACTGCTAAAGTAGCGGAAGCACTGTGATCACTTTAAAAAAAAATTTTTCCCTCCAAAGTAAAATTTTTTACGTACATTTTACGTTTTAGAGCTTCTTGAGCAATTTTGGTTTGGTGTCTGTCCGTCTGTGTGTCGCCAGTTTGCACCAAGTGGCATAACTTCTGAACTATTCGATTGTTTTTAATGAAATTTTCCGAAATTATACAGTTTGGTTGCTAGATGGTCCCCTATGAATTTAATCGAAATCGGAATAACGGTAGCTACGCCGCTACCACGTCATTCCATTAATGTACTAAATTGCATCAAGTGACAAAACTTCTGAACTATTCAATTCTTTTTTATGAAATTGTCAGAAATTATGCGGCCTGGTTCCTAGATGGTCCCCTACAAATTTCATTGGATTCGGAGTAATAGTATCCACGGCGCTACCATGAAATTCCATTAAATGTCAATATCTTATTTACTGCTAGTCCCACTTCGCTCAAATTTTTAAACTATTGTGGAGGTTAGTTTTTAAAATATTTTTGCTATTATTTTATAATTAAACCTTTAAGTATTTTGAGTTACAACAATTAAAGGAAGTAAGTTTTAAAATCTACTATCCTTTTGGACATAACCACAATTTGAATAAATTACGAAACAATTTTTAATAACACTGTTTCAGTATTGACTTTTAATATTAATTATTATTTATTGATAGTAACTTATGACAAAATCAAATACAATTGTCTTCAAACAATAATTACAAGAAATCGTCCCTACCCAGTATTATGATATTAAAACCATTAATAGAGTCGCTATAATAAATAGAATCGTGGCATGTCATCCATTTTTTGTCCAAAACGGAGCGGGAAGCTTCAAAATTAATTATCATATGTTTGAGTAAATATTTTTTAATACATAATTATTGTTAATAAGTTATGAATTAATGAACAATTAAAAATTTTTCCTTTAATTATTCTTTCTAGGTTAAACTAAATGATTTTTGTTAATATTTAATTTATTTCCAATGTATTTTACGCAAACTTTGGACTCGTGTCGCTGCTCTGGTGTTAATTAATTTTATTTTACGGTTACATAGCAATTTTTAAATTAAAATTTCGATCATAGAGATGTAATCCCAAACTACCTGTGTCGCCGCCCTGGTGTCAGATTGTTACATATTTTGAGAAAATTGCTTGAACCTAGACCATAGAGATGTGTGTTTTTGAACAAAATTTAAAAAGATTTAATAAATTATGTCAATTCTCAAGTTATTTACACCGAATAATCGACTATTGAAATTTAATCTTGAATTTTTTTATATATTTAAGATTTAAAACGTTACGATTACTTCAAAGTCATCAAAATTCTCATTTACCGGATGAAATAAAAAAGAAATTTGAATGCGACATCTGCGAGAAAAAATTCACATCAAAAGCACCATTAAACGTTCATAGAGAAAGTCATCTTTCAAACGGCGGTAAATATGATTTAGGTATTTACATTTGAAAATTTCAAATGAAAAATTTTCAAAATACATTTTAGAACCGAAAAAAAATTTCGTTTGCGAACAATGCGGTAGAAATTTTCGACAAAAAGCAAATTTAAATCAACACATGTCTACACACTTAGACGTTTTCCCGTTCAGATGTGACCGATGTCCAAAAGCGTAAGTCGACCGTTACATTAATGGCGAGCAAATATCGTAAATAAATCGATTTATCGATTTCTTTTTTAGATTTAAAAATATTTACAGTTTACGTCGACATCAGAAAAATCATTTGGATGGTCAACTTTATAAATGTGACGTTTGTTTACGAATGTTTAAACATAAACGCGCGCTAAAACGACATTCGAATATTCACACCAACAAATTACCGTACGAATGTGAACATTGTAAAAAATGTTTCCGTGAAAAATCATATTTAAAGGTGCCCCCTTATTTTGTATAATTCAACCCCTTAAGTGGCTGATCCGGATTAACAAGTGCTGATGATCTGTTGCATCTGCCATCTGGTAGAATTCGCACGTTTATAGGTTAAAATTTAAAACGAAACAACTAGCGTAGTATTTCAACATACTAGAGACATCTGTGTTATTATGATTATGGACTATTTAACTACTTAAGGAATTAGCAGACGGAAACATATTTCTCTTTTCCCAAAAGCAAATTCAGATCAGAATAAATATTTTTTAAGAAAGGGAAAATAGTATCATTTGATAGAATAAGATCTCATTTTTTTAAAAAATTGCGTTAAAAGTCGATTTCTTAACAAATTATTCACAATAAAATAATTTTTATAATTAAACTCCCTAGGGCAGTAGCTTAGCACCTGACATCTGGTGACGATATTTTAAATCAAAATTTTACTGATACTACAATCTATTAAAAAATAGATTATTTTGTGAAGCGAGAAAAAAAAGTATTTACGAATGCCAAGAAACCACGAAGTGTATTCAATAATGCTACATGGCATTCGTGATACGTGGTTTCCTTGGCTTCATAATACAATTTTTATAATAAACTGTCACAAACATACCGTGGATACAAACCACAAGTAAGACGTATCAAAATTTAATTTACCCTACGTTTAGGTATACGATTTTAATCGAATGTTAATCGAATCGAATGAAAATTGTATAACAATTGGATGTGTAAACCGGTGATCGAATTGTGATCGTATTGCATTTGATTTCAAAACAATTTTTATAAAAATAGATTGAAATCCTATTTTAGTTCGATTTTTTGAAAATCAAAATGGCGCCAACTGAAAATATTAAGAAATATCATGTGCATATTATTATTTTAAAAATAAGTGTGCGTGAAATTTTTTTTTTCATTGACATTTGACCTTCCAATTTGTTCCATTTTTAATAAGATTAAAAAATAAAGAAAAATACAATTGTATGATTGACATTTTATAATATTTCATATAATTATGTATATTTTATAATTGTCATTTAGGTAAAATGATTTATACATATAAAATCACAAAGGGTATGTGAATACTTAAAAGCTGATATTCTATGTAAGCACCATTTTCTTTTTTTTAAAATCGAAAGAAGAAATCGTATGTGTATAAACCCGCAAGTATCATTAAACGATTTTTATTTCGATTTTCATCCAGTCAAAATCGTATGTATAAACGCCCCTTAGACAACACTTTTAAAGAACAACCGTCTCGTTTGACAAGCTACGTAAGGGGTTAAATATTTATATTTGATATGGTGAAATAATTTTTAACGATATTATTTCAGATACACTTGCGACAGCACACTGGCGAAAGACCGTACTCGTGTATTGAATGTAATCATCATTTTACAAATGATTCAAATTTTATAAAACATTTGAAAGGACGTCATGGGTTAGATAAATTTTCAGTGGCCAATCAACGACAGTATCCATTTATTAACTGAACAAAGTACAATATCAACAATATATAATTATTTATTTTAATTTTTATTGTATTTATATGCGATTATAAAATATATTTATTTGTCAAAAAATAAATTAATATATATAATACAAAATTGTATCACTCACCCTATTAATTCCGATACAGTTTAGCATAGATATTAGCATTAATTTTTAAAAAAAATATGTGCTTAATTTTAATTTAAAACACTTAATAAAGTATTAGTAAAATATTAGGAAGCGTAAAACTTGAATACGCAAACTAGTGGTCAAAAAAATAACTATTGCCAGTAGGCAAGGTTTGTTTATTAGATTTTGATAATTCACAAAACTGATCCTGTTTACTAAATACAAACTGGCATATTTTTTTGAATGTTACTCTAATTTTTTCATAATAATTTACTATTTTCAAATAAAGATGGACAATTCCAAATTGCTACCATTTTTTTAATAGAGTCCCTATAGTAAATAGAGTCGTGACATGTCATCCATTTTCTTTCCAAAACGGAGCGAGAAGCTTCAAAATTAATTATCACATGTTTGAGTAAATATTTTTGAGTACATAATTATTGTTAATAAGTTATGAATTAATGAACAAATTAAAACGTTTCAATTTAATTATTGTTTCTAGGTTAAACTAAATGATTTTTGTTAATATTTAATTTATTTCCAATGTATTTTACGCAAACTTTGGACAAAAAATGCCGGAACCAATGCTTGACACGCCGTTCAGCATGCATGACACCACTCTATTTAATCTATTTTTTTAAGTAGAGTCCCTATAATAAACATAGTCGTGACATGTATGCTGAACGCTGATTGGTTCCGGCATTTTCTGTCCAAAGTTTCCGTAAAATACATTGGAAATAAATTAAATATTAACAAAAACCATTTAGTTTAACTTAGAGAGCATAATTAAATTAAAATTTTTTAATTGTTCATTAATTCATAACTTATTAACAATAATTATGTACTCAAAAATATTTACTCCAACATGTGATAATTTTGAAGCTTCCCGCTCCGTTTTGGACAAAAAATGATTGACACACGATTGACATGTCACGACTCTATTTGTTTTTGCCATCTAGTGATGAATAAAGAAACTATTGCCGGTAGGCTAATAATTATTAAACCAAAATTAGATTTTCCAACAACCTAATGACTAATTATATTTTAGGATTTTCCGGCTAAATAAAATTTTCAAAATGGTAGAAAAAATAATCTCCCAGAACCAAAATTAGTCTATTCTACATAAAATATATCACCTAATATGTAAGAAAATTACGAAAATCGAATGCAAAGTTAAAAAAGTATACAATTTGTCTCGATTACGGTATTAACGCTTTGCGCTTATAAGACATGTACATCATGACAAGGTAGTTTGTCCATTAACTCTACCATATTTAAAGGTGTTTTGTCTGTTGGATCATAAGACATGTACCACATGACACACTGAATGTTGAACTGTAATGACTGCTCATACTTCACATTACATGAATATTTTATTTAATAACTGCAAACACATTCATTTTTTTATCAATTATCTTTTTAAAATTAAAAACTAATAAAAACAGCATTGAGAACGTATTTAGCGCATTTAGTATTCAACTGTGGGGAAACAAGGTTAGAACGTCAAAAGAATCCGTCAAAAAAAGAACGTTGGTCGTTGTCATGTGCTACATGTCTTACCAGCCTATTTACAAGTCACTTTTTTTTTTGCTTGAGTGCAAAGAGTTAAAATAGAATAAAAAAGTTTTGTCGTCGTTGGCACGGTGGGAAAACTTTACCGCGTATTGGATGAGTAAGATGAAGAATCGAACAGGCACCTGTACATAATTATGTATTTTTGATAAAAGCGTGTTAGCCCTGTTTTAGTATTGAATTGTCATTTTACTTTTTGTTTATAATAAAGTATAGGGTAGAAATTTAATATTTAAAATAAAAAAATAAAAATGGAAATGGATAATAGTGAAAAACAATTTTATTGTCGTTTGTGTGCTGAATTATATCCCGAATATAATTTAATTGAAATAAATGACGAAAAATCGATTAATTTCAATTTAGCATATAAAATTGCTCATTGTTACAATATAAAAATCACCGCTGACGATCTATTACCGAAACATGTCTGTTCAAATTGTTGTGATCAAGTGATTAGTTCTTATGAATTCCATGAACAAGTGCAAAAAGCGCAAGAAACATTAATTCGACGTCTAGTGGACATAAAAGTTATAAAACAAGAAAATGATGAAACAGCACTATCGATACCAGCAGTAGATAATTCGGCGCCGGCTCCACCAACATCCGCATCGTCTGTACCGTTACCGAGTGTAAATAAGACCGATATTAAGGATATTTTAAAAAGTGACGACGATTTCGATTATGGTGCTAATTTTCTTGCATATGCGAGAATTGGTTTGTTTGTTTATGTGTTTACTTAACCTAATACAGGTAGCCCCCGAAGAACACGGTACTGAAAGAACACGGGTACCTTCGCCCGAATTACACGGCTTCAAACAACACGATTTTTAAGTAATTCTTTTGAAAGTAAATTGAATCTGTCATTATAAAAGAAAAACAGTACTGGAAATAAAAACTACTAAAAATTTTACGGAATTTTATAATAGAAATGAACGAATATGTAAAAATTTACGTTTTTAAATTCTGAAAATATCGTTATTTTCGACATCGATAATTTTCGATAACGAAAAACTATGACGCATTGTTTACGAGATATTTAGGATCAAAAGTTTACGTTTACGAAAAGTATCGAAAATTAATTTTTTTAGAAATATTCTATTAGTGATTAAATCAATGGAACTAATGAGTCTGAATTAATCAATTATAATCAGTTTATGATGAATAACTCGGTATCGATAATTTTCGATAACAAAAATTAAGTTTTGACAGTCCCAATATGTTTGGAATACCCTCACACTTGCTTCCCTTAAGTCTTCAAGAATTTCGTTATTTTTGAGCTACGATGCACCGTTTACGAGATATTTACTATTAAAAGTTTACGATTACGAAAAGTAACGAAATGTAATTTTTTTAAATATACAAATGTTGGCTAAATCAAAGGGACTAATAGAGCTTAAATTAAACAATTATAACCAATTTATGATAAGTAGTTCGTTATCGATAATTTTCGATAACGAAAAGTAGGTTTTAACAGTCGCAATATGTTTGGAATACCCACAACTTGCAATTTAACGGAACGTTTTTTATTTTTTTTATTTTCACACTTGAAATGGAATTTCAGTCTTTTATAGTCTCAAAGAACACGGAACCAATTAATCGTGTTCTTCGGGGATTGCTGTAATCAGGGATTTATTACGGATCTCCTCGTAAATTGTATTTGCAGTGAAAAGATTGTGTTTTTTTTTGTTAGTACAGATATTTTAAATCCCTGATTATAATTTATCTGTTCTGTTTTTATCAAACAATTATCAAAAATATCGTTTATTTTTAAGAACAAAATTCGGATTCGGATAATGATGATAGTACAGAGGATGAGAAGCCGCTAATTGAAAGGCAGAAAGAACAGGTATTCAACTTTTTCAATACAGTGTAAGAAATAGGGGTATGAATTTCAGAAAGCTGAAAAGCTTTTACAATTAAAAATTTAATATTTTGGGGGGAAATTTATAGAGTACGTCGACATGCGATTTTTTTTTAACCGATAAAAACGAAGCAATAATAGTGGTGGAAATTAGGGTTTCTGATCTTTCACCAAAAGATCGATCTTATAGATCGATTCGAATCGTCAAACCAAAAATCGATGCAGGCGAAAATTGGCTTACGAAGTCGAAGCCGATCCAGTTTTGATAATTTTTCAAACACTATGTGAATTTTAATTAAAAAGAATATCTTTTTTTATTCTTTTTTGAATAGTCTCTAATTGTGTGAGCCCGACTCACTCTTGACCATTTTTTTTTTAAACACCGTCAACTAGCTTATTAGTAAAAAGTGAGGCTCCTAGCTCATCTTTAAGACTGTAGACCCACTTCCCAAAAATTTATAAATTTAAATTTTAAAAAATTTTTAAAAATTACCCTTTTGAATTTCAGCAGAAAAAATCAAAATCGTTAAAAAAGAAAGGTAAATATGAATAAGATAAAGTAATAAAAAAAGTAGAGTAGTTTTCTATTTTTTTTTTATTTATAAATTTTTTAGGTCGCAGGAAATGGAAATGTGTCGATTGCAACGAACAAATTAAATCAGCCGAAAAATTACGTAATCACTATTTAAATGTACACAATAAACAGCCAATATTTTCATGTCCAAAATGTCCAAAAGCGTATAATCGTTACGACAGTTATTTGGCGCATGTACGCACGCACAAGGGCCGCTTCTTTTGCGATATATGCGGCAATAATTATCGCGATCGTGGCTATTTGAAACAACATATTAAATTACATTCCGCTTTGACGCCATTTTTATGTCCACATTGTAATAAAACGTATGTATAGTTTAAAAAATATGTACAAATTTTCACGCGGTTTAAGTGAAAATATTTTTGAAAAAATCGTGCATTTCAGTTTTAAAACGTCGAAACTATTAAAGAGTCATCAACGAACTCATCTGCCACCGGAGGAGAAAAAGAAATTTGAATGCGATGAATGTGACAAGAAATTTACCACAAAGGCTCACTTGATCTTCCATAAAGACATCCACAGTACAACAGGTAACATTATACACCACAAATCCAATTTTACGTAGTGGTCGGTGCAAATTTAAGGGGAAGTACGTAAAATCGGAAGATCAGGGCCGTCAGTAAACTTTTGTTTCGGGGGTTGGTAAACATTATTTATCTGAACTTATTTAAAACAATATAATATTAAGAGACAATTTACACCTACAATTCCATTGTGTAGACAAAGGAAATCGAATGTTAATACTAATGAATATGAGTGACGACTTTTAGAAAACTGTTGAAAAATCAACTTCACTATCGCATTCATCAGCGTAAAAGACGCCAAATAGTGGAAGCTGACAAAAATTCTAGAATATTCTACTCGTGAACTAGCAAAGATACCAAAAAATAAACTTTACTATTGAATTGGGCACTAAAAATTAGATTAAGCAGCGCATTTTGACAAAAATTCTAGAATGTTCTATTCGTAAACTAACAAAGATATCGAAAAATCGATTGTACCATTTAATTTGTCATCGAATAAAAGACGGAATAGCACATTTTGATAAATGTTCTAGAATATTCTATTTGTCAAATAGCAAAAATTGTTTGTCAAAATCGGACATTTGGTTTACATTAGTTTAATTTCGGTTGGACAATTAAGTGGTGCAGTAGATTTTCCAATATCTTTGTTAGTTGACAAATAGAATATTCTAGAACATTTCTCAAAATATGTTATTTGGTCTCTTTTTTGGTACTCAATTCAATGGCGACGTTTGTTTTTGAATATCTTTGCTAGTTGACGAATAGAATATTCCAGAACATTTGTCGAAATGTGTAATTGGACCTCTTTTTCAATATTGATTTTTCAATATCTTTGCTAGTTGACAAATAGAACATTCTAGAATTTTTGTCACACTACACTGTTTAATCTCATTTTAAATAGCCAATTCAACGGTGAAGTTTGTTTTTTGATATCTCTGCTAGTTGATGATTAGAATATTCTAGAATTTTACGTTACTCATTTTGCATTTGCATTTTGCATATTAGGTATACAGAATATTTTAAAATTTTTAAAGGCTACGAGTCCCTCAGACAATATTACCTACGGCCCTGACTCTGGCTTGGTACATAAATTTTCACCAACACAGACAAACAACAACATATCTGTGAGAGGAGAACCCCACTTAATCGCTGACGTCACTACGTAGAATCGGAGTACGTACCATTGGATGGCCACTGTAAAAGGACCGTTTACACAATGATAGCATCCCTGTGCCGTGATAGTAATTGTCATCACAAAATATTCATTTAAAAAAAATAAAATTATCCAAAAATATATGTATGGATCTCATAGTTCTAAATTTTGATGATTCCTCTATTTTTATAATACATTAGCGAGTACCCGGCATGTGTTGTAATGCCGCTCAAACGAAGAAACCTTTGCGAGCGTGCGCACAATCAAACTATATGAAATATACACGATTCGCGCATCATCTATTGTAAATATATAAAAGGTTGTTATCCCTTTCGTCAAAAGTGACAATTGACAAAGTAAACATTTTAAATATTTTCGAATATTTAATTATTTAAAAAAATGGCATCTCTTAAATTATATGTAGGTATGTCCCCGAAATAATTGGCTCTAATTTTGATTTTAGAACCAGCAAAGAATTTCGTTTGCGATCAGTGCGGAAGAAATTTCAAACGGAAAGGGACATTGGTACAACATATTTCAACGCATTTAGAAGTATATCAGTTCCGATGTGACAAATGTCCAAAAGCGTAAGTTACATACAATGAGACCTTTTTTTGTACATAAAATTTTTTTTTTAATTTTTATGATATTGCAAAAATTGCAATACAGTTTTTCGAGAGAGATTTTTCGATAGTTGCCATTTTTATTACAGCCAAACCGTTGATTTAATCGAAAAATTGTTCAAATAAGAGTTGTAGATATCGACAGGGGCAAACGATTGCTATAGTCAGGAGCTTTATAGCTCTTATGGCTTTCGAGCTGTGATACAAACTTATAGATTTTTAAATGAGACTATATGTTAATTTTTCGATAAAACTGATTTTTTTACCCAAGTTTATTTTTTGAATTTTCTTTTTAATTTATCAAGTAAGCGGTAAAATTACGTATATGCATTTGAGGCTACTTCAACCGACAGTATTCTGGTCGGTTAGAAAAGAACCTTTTTCACTATCATTCTCTATCATTTTTGCGTAATAAAATCAAATTAGTTTAAAAGATTAATATTTAAAGTAACTTAATTTAAAAACAATTTGAAGTTATTCATTAATTTACTGGAAAATATATTCATTTTTATTTATAGAACAGCAGTTGGCAGTAAAATACATGTGATACATGCACACAACAAAGTGACATTGGCGTTTCTTAATAATAGCAAAGTGAGGTTAACTGGAAACGAAAATATTATTAATAAATGTACTCAAATAGGGTAAAAATATTTGAAATTCGATAGTATTTGCTTTTTATTAAAAACCAAATTGAAAAGGAGAAGTTCATTCACAAAAAACTTTTCATTTCCTTTGAAAATACTTACTACAAAAATATGTTTAGACGTCTATATATCTGTCAAACAGTGACTTTTCAGAAAAATTATTTTTTTATTTTTCAATAAATTAAAACTGAAATTTTATTTCCTTATTTTACTTAGTTATCATTTTTATATGATAATTTAATCTATTTAATAATTTTAATTTCCAATGGAAAACGTAATAATCGTTTAATTTTTCGTTACTACATTGATTAAAATGGCAGCCATATTGAGCTAATATCTTTTTAAATTATGTAAAATCCTAATCGTTTGCAAGTACTTGGGTACGAAATTTAAAAGTGTCATTTTTAAAACGTAATTACTCAAAATTATGAGATAAAACAATGAAAATTTAAGTGTTACTGGTAGTTTTGAATCATAAACAAATTTTTGAAAAACTTTTATACATACGTTTCCATTTAAAAAACTATAAGTTTGCATCATAGCTCGAAAACCATAAGAGCTATAAAGCTCCTGGAGTATAGCAATCGGTTGCCCCCGTCGATATCTACAACTCTTATTTGAACAATTTTTCGATTAAATCAACGGTTTGGCTGTAATCAAAATGGCAATTCTCAAAAAACTCACGTTGTATAAATACATGTGGATGAAATACGTTTGGACAGTCAGTAACCAACCCCATCGTAAATTAATTTTCAAATTTTTCAATTTTTATTCACATTGTGCACTTTTTAAGCTTATTTGAAATTTTTTTATAGATTTAAAGATGTGTATGGTCTTCGCAGACATCAAAAGAATCATATCGATGGCGTGTTTTATAAATGTGAAATATGTCTACGGCCATTTAAACATAAACGAGCCCTAAAACGACACACCAGTATCCATACAAATAAATTACCGCACGAATGTGAATATTGTAAAAAATGCTTTAGAGAAAAATCATATTTAAAGGTAAAATATACGTAAAATAAAAATAACACGTTTGCTCTGTATGCCAAGATCGAATATACACGTCATATTGTACTGTAATAAAATACTAATTTTTGTTGCCGGCGGAAGTGTTTAAAACGACTTATTCGGGCATGTGACGTCACAGCACAAAACCAAAGATTTAATATTATAAAAAAGATACTTACATTTTAGTTTTTACATTTCTAAATTCTACTGAACAAAAATTCGGGGTTCGAAGTAAAAAACGAATCTACTTTTGGTAAATTTTGTGCTATCAGCTTTAACAAAACCTTGTTCCATTTTTATTAAATTAAAAATGAGGCAATTAATTAATGATAAATCACAAAAAAACAACACAAAATAGATATAAAATTTTAATGTTATGGATACAACAATAATGGCGTACATATATTACCTATATAAAAGCAAAGAGAGCGACATCTTCTTGCCATTTGATGAACTGGCACTGGCATGTTACGTCACTGGCACGTGACTAAGGGTGTTCGCACCAAAAACTTTTTTTTTCTTTAAATCGATTTTTTTTTATACAAAAATCAATTACTGATGTTATATTTAAATCATTTGGGATATTTTATAACTCTTTTTCAAAAGTTGTCAAATACTCAAAAAAAAAAAATTAATTTGAAGTAAATTAGTTTGGTTAAAATATTTTCTGTTGCAATAACTTGGCATACGGGGAATATTGTAATATTTTTGATTGGCAGCAAAAATTATTTCTCTGCTTTTTTAAGATCCATTTACGACAGCACACCGGTGAGAAACCATATTCATGTACTCAGTGTAATCAGCATTTTACAAATGATTCAAATTTCATTAAACATATTCGAGGACGCCACGGATTAGAACATTTCTCAATAGCAAATCAACGCCAATTTCCATTCATTAATTAATTTTTATTATTATTTTAAAACTTTTCATTACATATAGATAAAATAATAATATGTATTTATTACAATTAAATATTTGTTAAATAAACATTTAAAATTAATTTGTGTTTTATAATAAAACTTTTTCTTACAATGGGGAACATTAAATTTTTTTATTTCCAAAAGGTACGTACTAAAATTTTTCATTTCATTGAATAAATTAATAATCATTGAATCATTAATAATCATTGAATAAATTAATTATAACATGCATATCTTTAATAAATTTTAGAAAAATTAGGAAAACTTTTATATGTGGAGTACAAAATCTTTAAAAAAAAATATGGGTTAATCATACATCGCCGTCCTTTTGACGCACACTATTTCAGTATAAAAAAAAAACGACAATAGCTATAAACAAAATTTATACGTCTTATGTGTTATAATAACAAATAAATTAGATAACAGAAGTTTCACAGCAAGCAGGCACCGACAAGTTGTAGTATTGGAGCAGGTAGAGAGATAACAGAAGTTTCACAGCAAGTAGTTCGTTCGTCGTTATTACTTGAATGGCTTTTCACCAGTATGTGTTCTTTCATGTGCCTTCAAATGACCTGACTGAAAAAATGTTTTAAAACATATATCACATGTGAATGGCTTTTCGCCAGTATGTGTCCTCTGATGTGTCTTCAAATTACTTAACAACGAAAATGTTTTAAAACATGTATCACATTCGAAAGGCTTTTCACCACTATGTGTTCTCTCATGTGTCTTCAAATGACTGGACTGTGAAAATGTCTTAAAACATGTGTGACACTTGAATGGCTTTTCGCCAGTATGTATTCTTTCATGTGACTTTAAACTGCTTGACCGAAAAAATGTTTTTTGACATGTATCACATTTGTATGGCTTTTCGCCACTATGTGCTCTATCATGTATCTTTAAACTACCTAACTGAGAAAATGTTTTTTGACATGTATCACATTTGTATGGCTTTTCACCACTATGTATTCTTTCATGTTTCTTTAAATCACCTGATTGAGAAAATGTTTTAAAACATGTACCACATTTGTGTGGTTTTTCGCCACTATGTATTATTTCATGTCTCTTTAAATCGCTTAACTGACAAAATGTTTTAAAACATGTTTGATATTTGAAAATTTCGTCACTGGTATGAACTTTTTCAAAATTCTTTGAACTGGTTTGTGTGATTGAAGTTTCCGAATATGTACAACTCCCACGTGAATTGAATTGTTCGCCTGTATTTTCTGATATATTTAATTCAACAGATTTTTCGCAACTTTCCTCATATAATATGCTATTTTCTGTTGACATATCACTGTCGTTGTCATTTTCTAATTTAATTTCCGTGTGTAAACTTGATACATCAACATCACTAAATTTTTTCCTTTCCAATTTGATTTCATTTTGATTTAAAAAATCCGATAATTCCGTTTTTATAACATTTGAAAATTGATTATTTACGTCTTCTAAAGTTTCTTCATGTTTAATATTAATATCAATAGTTGCTATATGCTCTTGATCTTTTATATTTTCCATTTTATTTTCCTTTGAAAATTGACAATTTTTAATTTTTTAACCTTTTTAACAAATGTTGACACACTGACTATTTGGAATCCAAAGAAATGGTGGGACCTCTGGTGAAAAATGCGCCGAACTGTTGTAAAGGAGGTTTTTGACAGATAAACAAAATTTAACACAAAAAATTTGTATATTAGAGTTAAATTACATCAAAAAAAAAAAAAAAAAAAAAAAAAAAAACATGGAAAAATATGCAATTGGTTAATTTTTAATTAGTTAAAAATTTTAATTTTTCGTACTTTTTGGAGATTTATGAATTTTTGTATTAATAAGTATTTCTATAGATACCACCAATAATATTTTTACCTACGACTAAGTACTATGAAATCTACTAATAATAATACTATAATGTTTACCTATCAAAAACCTCCTTTACAGCAGTTCGACGCATTCCTCACCAGAGGTCTCACCGGTCTCACCATTCCTTTGGCTTCTGAATGATTACATTCAGTGGACTCCCTATGGCCCCTATAATAAATTTAAGCTCGCGCTCATAATAGATTACTAGGATCTAGGATTACTAGCTTTCCGTTGTGTGACAGATGTGCACGTCACCTTAGCAACTATATTAAGAATTCTGTAATAAATTTCATATTTAGGTGTGTTTGGTAGCTTGCACTAGTGTACACTTTATTGCATTTTGTAGTGAAAATGCGTTTGGTATTATTTAGTGTAGATAAAAACAACTGTTTGGTATACTAGTGTAGTGTAATTTATACTGCACGAATTACACCAGGGTTTGAAAAAGAGCAACTAGTGTAGTGAGTGTAAATCCATAGTTAGCTTGGTTTTGACAGTTTTGACATTAAATTGGTATCATTTCACTTTAAATTCTTTTTTTTTAATTTCTATTTCAAAGATAATTACCAAAGAAATACTTATTAAAGGAGCAGATAAGTATAATCATTAATGAAATTAATAGTGATGATAGTGATAATAATTCGGAAATCGACGAAGAAAACAGTAGTGACAGCAGTAGATGACGAAGAAAGCAGTAGTAAAATTGCAGTTTTTTTATTAAAGAGAATGTAAAAAAAATATATAAATATAAAAAATGTATATATAAATAGTATAAAAAGAAAATATTTATTATAAATTTGATAAATTTAATTAAGTATTCCTTATTAAAATAATAAAAAATGAAATTTCAACAGTTTTATATGTCACTTGTCCGGTCAATTTAAACTTTAATCCTGTAACTACAATAACTATTAATTGATTTCTATTAAAAGAATTTAAATTTTTAATTTATTCAGGTTTATCTTTAACTTGAACAAATTTGTATGTCCAACAAACTCAGCAAATTTTAAATTATTCCGCCACTTTCGGTTGCACCAAGTACACTAAAAACGTTTGTTACCAACTGTTGCACTGTTTACACTGCTTACACTTATGGTCTTACACTCATTTCAATTGACATACACTAGTGTAGGCTACCAAACACAGCTTTTATGTGTTAATTTCTTTAAATTAAATTGTGTAAAAACAGAAATCTGAAATGAATTCTGTCAATGAATTCGGTTTTCATACTTTCAAAGATGAAGTGAATGAACCGGTCCATGAAACTGATCATGTAAATAAAATTAAAATGGAGAAACATGAAGTGATTAGACCGAGCCATGAAAATTTTCACACATTTGAAATTAAAATGGAAAAAGATGAAATGAATGAATCGGCCGATGAAGTTGCTTGTAAATTTGAAATTAAGGTGGAAAAAGATGAAGCGTTTGAAAATAATTTAGTGTTATCAATAGCAACAAAAGCCTTTGAACCAATTAAATTGTCACAAGAAAATAATAGTTTGACAGATAAAAAAAACCTTACAGACTTACAAGAGCAAAATATAAAGTTGGTAAGTATTAAATTTGGATTAAAAATAATCGAATAAAATTATGAAAATTAATTATAATATTTTAGGAGTTGAGTGAATCTTTGCTGGATTTAAATAGTTTACATACGGAAATCAAAATTGAAGAGGATGACGTAGATGAAGATAATTCGACAGATTTAACTGAACGTCAGATTATAAGTGTTAACGAAAAACTATTTCAGTGTCATACATGTAATAAAACATTTACTTATCCAAGTCATTTAAAAATACATGAAAGGATTCACAGTGCCGAAAAACCATACAAGTGTAATATTTGTTTTAAAACATTTAATGATTTATATAATTTAAGAATACATGAACGAATTCACAGTGGTGAAAGACCATATAAATGTAATGTGTGTTCGAAAACATTTACTTACTCAAGTAATTTAAAAACACATAAAGTAATTCACAGTGGTGAAAGACCATATAAATGTAATCAATGTTCTAAAACATTTACTACTTCAGGTAATTTAAGACTACATGAAAAAATTCACAGTGGCGAAAAACCGTACGAATGTAACGTGTGTTCTAAAACATTTAATCAGTTAATTTATTTAAAAAAACATGAAAGAATTCATAGTGGTGAAAGACCATACAAGTGTAATGTATGTGCGAAAACATTTCATAATTCAAGTGATTTAAAGAAACATGAACGAATACACAGTGGTGAAAAACCATATCAATGTAATGTGTGTTCGAAAACATTTACTACATCAAGTCATTTAAAAAGACATGAAATAATTCACAGTGGTGAAAGACCATACGAATGTAATATATGTTTGAAAACATTTAATCATTCAAGTGCTTTTAAAAGACATGAAAGAATACACAGTGATGAAAAACCATACAAATGTAATATTTGTTCGAAAACATTTACTTATTCACGTGATTTAAAAAAACATGGAACAGTACATATAGGAAAATAGTAGGGGTGTGCGAATACTGCGAATAGTGCTCGAATCCAAGGTTTGTTATATGTTTGGAGGTTCGCTCATCATACGCTTTACCGTGGACTGCAGTATAGCCAGGTCCGGACTATTTTTGTTTTTATTATGTCATTAATTTTAAAGTGAACAAAAATATTTAAATTACTTTAATGATAATATAAAATACCCGAGTCAAGTTTTCAGAAAAGAGAATAAAAAATGATTAATATGATTTTTTAAATTAAATATGAATAAAATATATGAAATATATTTATTACAGTTTGTCCTGAAAATAGATAAATATAGGTATTCAGTTATGTTACACATGTCTGTATTCATTCTCTGTATGTCATAGAATTCGGAAATTATGAAGCATTAATAAAATACCCTGCCTTAATTTGTTAATTACGGGATAATTTGGGGTTCTCTATGTTTTTAACTCAACTAATCAGGAATAATTTTAGTCAAAAGTTCTTAGAAGTGCTACTGTGACCTTTTTTCCAGATTTTTTGGATCCACAGTTGAAAACTTCGTGGAGGAGCAAATTCTACACCACTTTGACGTTCAGTGTTTCACAAACACGATTTTAAGATGAATAGTCATTGAATAAATCTCAGTTTCATTTTAAAAGACTTTTCTAACGATGGGAAATCATGTATGGGAAATTATATTTTCTTAGTGACGAAAAAAAAATTATTAATTTATTAGCATTTCTCCTAGTCGTTCGAACTTAAATTTTTGGGAGATGTTTTTTAATACCAATATATACACTTTCATGCAAAATTTCGTTTATTAAAGATCACTTTTTCTATTTCACTCATTTCATCTTATCACATCCTTTTTCGGAAATCGAAAATAGTTAACGTCTTTATTTAATGTCTTATACCGTGAACTTCTGCAATTTGGCACAAAATACCGTTTACCAGGCATGAATATAAAATAATATAAGAACAATTTTAAATGCCGGCCCTGAAGTAACAATTTTCAAGCAGGTATTAATGAAATTAGTTAAAATAACTAAATAACTTATCTTTGGTAAAAAATAACTAATAAAATGTGAAAAATTAATAAAAATAATTATATTAAACTAAATATTATCTTATAATAAATAATAATTATTCAGAAATAATACTTTAAAATTTAAAAATGACAGTTCAGTGTTGAAGAATAAGTAACGATCAGTTGACGCTATATAAACAGCTGACTGCAGTCCAGACAGCAAACTATTTATAACACAGGCAGTATACGGATTGCATCTACCTCTAACATATGTATAAACCTTGGCTCGAATCGAATCGAATCGGATAGTGCTATTTTCAAAGTGCTATAACAAAATTTTCTGGCGAACGCGATTTCTATTTTGAGAGTGGGATTTTCAATAAACTGCGGTTGGCAACACTTTACTCTGCGTCTACTACGTAGGCTACATAATATTCTGTGTATGGAGTGTAGAATGTAAGGAGGACTATCTTGTACGGAAAACAATAGAAAAATAGTTCAAAAAGTGTCCCGTTTTAAGTACTAAGTAACAGTTCAAAAACTCGCCAGAATAGCGCTAGAGTAGCAAAAGAGTATAGTGATTTTTTTGTGTTGAGTTTTATAAAAATTTTTAAAATAATAAAACTATTATATGTAACAATTATAATAAAAAAAAACAATAATTACATAACAACGCGGATGTTTTTCTTTACTTGTTTACTTCTCTAAGGCCCAGTATTATAAAGGACAAATAAATCAACGAATAACTATTCTACGAATAAAAATAGTTGTGAACTAAACTTTGGTTCAGTATTATAAACGTATCTCACAACATGCTCATAACTAAATTAGTTAGTGGTTGATTTAACCTACAATATGTTACAAATATGTTTTAATTTCCATATATATAATGTAAAAATTAATTCTGTGCCTCTAATTTGTATTAAAACGTGTATAAAACCTGTTTAATATGTATAAATATAAACATAAATAATATTTTTTAAAATCTTTCAGAACTGTCAAATTAATCTCCTACTAAAATTTAGTCAGTAGATTTTCTGTCAACTAAAATTTAGTTCCCTACTTAATTTATTTCAGTTTGCTATAGTAGCGCCGCCACTATTTACACCTTACTATGGAAACTTTTTGATACAGAGATGGTGCTCCTGATATCTACCCTCCATAATTCTGTGGGCTACATAGCTTTTTGTGACCGATGTTCTAACCAGGGTTAGTAACCGTACTATAATTATAGTAGACATACTATAATTACATCCTTTTTACTATGTACTATCATGCCTTTACAATAATCCTTAAATCTACTATAATTTCTTAAATCTATTATAATTTTTATAAACCATATTTTTAGACCGAAAAAACAAATTTTTCGTAATTAATTTCAAAATGTTTCTCATTTGGCGCCGAAATGATGACTGCTGATACAGTAGATGACTGCTGATCAATCGTGATTTCAATATATATATAGTCCTCCGGCATTTTGACAACTGACGAGCAAAAAAAAAAAAAGGTTGCCGCTCTCGCCTTCCGATATAAAATGCGATAAAATTGAATTTGGCGGTTATTTTTTCTAATCTACTATAATTTTTTCAAATTTACTATAATTTTACGACCCTAGCACAATAATTTCACTCTTCAGGGTTGCTAACACTGCTCCTAACCATAGAACTCGTAACCTCGGCAGACATCGCAGACATGGCAGACATTTTAATTAAGGATTGTGTAATTACAAAATTTTTGTTTGTATAAATAATTAAATTGTGTGAAAACAGAAATCTAATATGGAGAATTCGGTCAATGAATTTGGTTTTCATACAGTTTTAATTAAAGTGGAGAACGATGAAGTGAATGAACCGGTCCATGAAACTGACCATACAAATAAAATTAAAGTAGCGAAAGATGAAGTGATTAGACCGAGCCATGAAAATTTTCACACATTTGAAATTAAAGTGGAAAAAGATGAAATGAATGAATCGGTCGATGAAATTGATTGTAAATTTGAAATTAAAGTGGAAGATGAAGTGTTTGAAAATAATTCAGTGTTATCAACAGAAACAAAAGTTTTTGAACCAATTAAATTGCCGCAAGAAAATAATAGTTTGACAGATAAAAAAATGCTTACAGACTTACAAGAGCAAAATATAAAACTGGTAAGTATTAGATTTGGATTAACTCGCCAATTCCCAAGCCGCGATCTATCGACAAAATATCCTTATTTTGTGCTAGTTTTTATCTTTAGGTACTCAACATATAAAAAATAAATAATTGAAAAAAAAAATACCCTTTAGTTTTTTTTTTTTTTAAATGGAGTGTCATCTATAGGCGACACTGGGCGTTATTTGTAGTATGAACTGAGTAAAACGGTATGAAATTACTGGCAAAAAATCACTTTTATTATAAGCTTGATTTTTAAATAATAATTTGTTATAACAGTAATAACAGTACCTACTCTTTAGACATTTTTATAACAGCGAAAATACCACAAGATACACTCACACGCAATAAAATAGCAAATCGTTTGAAACAACAGAATTAATTTGACCGTTAACATAACTTCAGTGTTGCCAAATTAAAACCATGAATACTACTAAGTATTAACATTTTAATCGTAACACATTTATTTTTAAAATTTGTTATATTGCTGGCGTTCCAAACGAAAATTTTGTTAGCCTAACGTTAGCCAACGTCGCTTTCACCGTTACAAACTAGAGGGCACGCATTCAAAAAATTAATATACATATATTAAACAACAATTTCTAACATGGTGACTGATTATTTTTATTCCATAATTTTTAAATGTGGCTGTACATCAGAAATTAAGTACACTGTTATGTGAAAAACCATGAAAAAATAATTAACGTGCATTAATTTTTGAATCAGAGCCCCCTGGTTTGTAACGGTGAAAACTCCGTTGGCTAACGTTATTAGGCTAACAAAATTTTCGTTTGGAACGCCAGCATTGTTTGTAAAAAAAATTCACAAATCACTGTCCCCTAGAGGTGACACTGGGAATTCTCGAGTTAAAAATAACAGAATAAAACTATGCAAATTAATAATCAAAATACAATATATATATATATATATATATATATATATATATATATATATATATATATATATACAGGGTGTAAAGTAAATAAGTTTCATCCTTTTGAGAGATGGTTTATCTCGGTGTAAAATTGCCGAAGACATAAAAATTTTTTCGGAATTCGCTATCTGAGAAAATCGCATCCCAGCCAGCTCATCGTTTAATATGAATTTCTCTGAATACGCCTCTGACCAAACTAAAATTATTCGCACCCTGTATAATAAAAATTTTTTAAAAATAAAAATAATTTTTTTTTTTATTTTACGACAATATGTAAACATCTGCCGACTTTTGAATTGATTAGGTACTGTATAGTAAAAAAAAAACCGAACACTGTTTTTCATAAATTTTGTTTAAAATATGTTTGAAATATTTTTGTGGGTTTTTATTTCACAGGACGTTATGAATATTGCAAGAACCGTAACTGTGGTATTGTTGCATTTCTTTAATTACAAATATTTAGTTGCATTACTTTAATTACAAGTATTAATTTAATTAAAAATTACACTTGAATTTTTAAACAAACCAAAATAAAAACTTTCCTTTAACTGTCATAAAACATTGTTATTAATATTGTTGGTACACAACACAGATTAAAAAGTGAATTTTTATTCATAAGTGAGTAACTTTAGCGGAAAACTGTAACAGAGAATTCCAAACTTCGGCATTAATTATCATTATTGTAAAATTATTTTACCAAATTTGTTCTATTATACCAACAAGCTGAAACAAAACACATTTAAATAATAATTTATGTACCTGCGACACACATCAAAATAAGAGTACCAATAATAATAATAAGATACTATAAACATACATAATTATGTATGTAAGCAAATATACAGTAAGGTAAATGTCCCAAATTCCGACACTTTAAGGAAGAACTAAACATATTTTCCTAGAATAATTTAAAATTCGTTGGAAAGGCTCAAAGTCTTTTGTCAACAACCAGACCAAAATTTTTACTTTAGATAAATTATCACTTAAGAAAAATAGAAAGATAAAATACAAAAAATAAGAATTTTTGTACTACTGAAATGACACATAATTTCGACATCTACCATAAGACTTAGCTTTAAATTCAATACCTTTGTGAACTTATTTTCGTGTTTTTAAATTCAACAGTGTCCATAATTTTGACTATAAACGCTTTAGCTCAAATAAAAAAGAAAAAAAAAATTGATAAAGATGCATTTAACCTTTAACCGGTAAGGTGATGTCTGTGTGTCGTATACAAAAATATTCTTTTTTGTTAACTGAACGTTTGTGTATTCTTTTATGATTTAGGGCAAATTTTACCCTGCTGGCGTAAGGGGAGTGGTCTCCAGTTTTTGGCTATCTATGTTACCAGCCCGCGGTATGTTAATCTGTTGATGTCTCTCAGACATCACTTTACCGTGATTATTATAAAAATTCACCTTACCGGTTAAGGGTTAAGTATAATTTATTGAAAAATTGCTTTATTTATTACACGTACATATTAGTTAATAATGTACTTTTCCAATTTCTGCTAATATAAAAATCAGTACTGTTTTGTTGTGTATTTCGCAAAATAACTAATTGATCATTAATTTTAGTACAATATTTGTTAAAAATAAATCGAAATATACAAAAGGTAGTATTACCTGATGTTCATAGATATATCTCTGATATACAAAACGAACGTTTTAAAAGCAGAATTTTTTAAATTCTTTAAAATAATATAAAAGTTTGATTTTAAGACACTGTCTGATTTTGGGTCATTTACCTTATCTATTGATTCATTCAAATTGATAAATATTCCTTTTCAGTTCACAGCCTCTGTGGTTCCCAGTGTGTCAAAATCGTCAAAACATTTTTTTTTAAATAAACAATTGCAGACATACATATGTACTTGGGGATTCACAGACCATCATGATATCATCACATCAACCATTGATAATCAAGGAGTTGGCCAAGTGCGTATTTAACACACATTAAGCCGAGTTGCTGAGTTATTTGCGTTTTTGTATTTTTGGGGATAAAATACATCGCATCGCATATTTTTTTACGGTTTACTGTGAAAATAAATAAATATATTTGTACTTGTGTTACTTAAGGGTCAATTAAGTGGTAATTGGATTCCTTAGAAACCACATGGACTTTGAAATACAATATTTCTGAAACGAGGTATAAAAAGTTGTTAAAAGAACCTTAACTTGATTTTAAAAGATTTTTCTAATGATATGCTGCAAACAGTATACATATAATTATTTTTGAAGGAATTTACGAAAAAAATTTTTCAGCATTTCTCTTAATAATTTTGATTTGAATTTTTGGAAATGTTATCTAATATCAGAATATACTTTGACGTAAAATTTCACTTACTGAGTGTACTAAAATTGTTTATGCCCAATTTTAAATACGGAAGATAGGTACCATAAGAAATTAAGAAAGAAATTGTTTTACTGACGGTTAATTGAGATATCTATCTGTAGCATGTATTATATTTGCAAAATTTCTTCGGAACCCTAATCTTTGAAAATTATTTTTTAAAAAGCCATAAACATAATATATTTATGACCTGTCAAACTGGATATATTTATGTGTTTTGGAAACACTAGTAACCTATTTATTTTATACATAAGTATGAATATGTATTTTTAGTTGTATGTGTATGATTGCCGATTGCCGATTGGTATTCCGTATTCGTATTATTTTATTATCATTTTATCAATAATAAAACAGTACATTCTTCCTTATTTTTTTAACAATACAGGTACTGGTCTAAGCTGTTTTAAACTGTTGCATAACTGTGTGAAAATAAATTAGCGATTTATAATTTCTTTAAATCAAAGTATTGAAATTAAAAGTGTGTGTATGTGCGTGAATAACAAACCAATTGTATATTTTAGAAATGTTTTAAAATTTAATTGTTGTGTCATAATTCATAAATACTTCAACTTGACGTACTTGCTCTGAGATAGTCAGGTACAAAAGTTTATCTCAGCAAAAAAACTTTATCAAAAATTAAATAATGTATTGATATTCTTCAGTTATTATATTCGTATACCACTTTTTTTTTGTATTTCCGCGCGCTTATGTTGTAGCAATTTAAAAGAATTGTTGAAGAAACGTTGTAAAAACGTAGTAAAATGATGTTTTTAAATTATATTTCAAAATCGGCGTGGTCAATAATTTTTATTTCTTATTAAATATGGTTTGTAACTTTGTATTAAATAACATTCAATTTTTATCAAATTCCTTTGACACGTTTTCATTTTATTCTAAAAAATAGAATTTTCCCATAAGAACCCGTGTTAAAATTACAAAACTTTGAAATCGTTTTTCTCAAAATTGGGGTGGTCAATTTTTTTTTCGGTAAGGGCTCGTATTATTGGTATTGGAGAAAATAAATATCTAGTGAACTTTGTTAAATTTCCAAATAATTTAATGAGATTTGACGAAATCGATCTATTTGATATGTGACGTAAATTGTCTCATTAAAAATTATGTTTAAATTTTTATGGACACTACTGTATAACTATTTTCAAAAGATTCCGTAAACAAGCAGGTAAAAATATTTTGTTGACAAAAAAATTTACATTCAAAAAAGCAAAGGAAAAAAATGATAAGTAATCAGAGCCTGATTAAGTTTTTTTTTCTAGGGGCCATTTTTTAACACGTTTTTGACAACCGAAAATTTCTGAAATGAAACTTGATCGGTAAAATTTAACTAGCAATACTTAATTAGTAGACTGAGACCTTTCTCTCCTGCAAATTATGAAACTTATTTACTTTACACCCTGTATATATATATATATATATATATATATATATATATATATATATATATATATATATATATATATATATATATATATATATATATATAACATTTTAGGAGTGGAGCGAATCTTTGATGGATTTAAATAGTTTACATACGGAAATAAAAATTGAACAGGATGAAGTAGATGAAGAACATTCGACAGATTTAACAGAACATGAAATTGAACGTGTTGGCAAAAAACGACATCAGTGTGATACATGTAATAAAACATTTACTACTTCAAATAATTTAAAAAGACATGGAAGAATTCACAGTGGTGAAAAACCGTATCAGTGTAATGTGTGTTTTAAAACATTTACTATATCCGGTGATTTAAAAAAACATGAACGAATACACAGTGGTGAAAGACCATACAAATGTAATGTGTGTTCGAAAACATTTAATCAATCCAGTGCATTAAAAAGACATGAAAAAATTCACAGTGATGAAAGACCATATCAGTGTAATATTTGTTCGAAAACATTTAATTTTTTAAGTAATTTAAAAAAACACGCGCAAATTCACAGTGGTGAAAAACCATACACATGTAATGTGTGTACTAAAACATTTACTTCGTCAAGTAGTTTAAAAACACATGAAATAATTCACAGTGGTGAAAGACCATACCGGTGTAATGTGTGTACTAAAACATTTAATCAGTCCAGCACTTTAAAAGATCATGAAAGAATACACAGTGGTGAAAAACCATACAGTTGGTTGAAGTGAATTGAGTGAATTAAAAAAACATGAACGAGTTCACACTGTTCACACTGATGAAAGACCATACGAATGTGCTGTGTGTTCGAAAACATTTAACAAAATCGGTGATTTAAAAAGACATGAGCATATTCATAGTGTTGAAAAACTGTATGAATGTAATACGTGTTTGAAATTATTTAATACTTCATCCTCATTAAGTTCACATAAAATAATTCACCGTAGTGAAAGACCATACAAATGTAATGTGTGTACGAAAACATTTAATCAATCCAGTTCTTTAAAAACGCATGCAAGAACTCACAGTGGTGAAAAACCATATCAGTGTAATATATGTACTAAAACATTCCGTAATTTAAGTAATTTAAGAACGCATGAAAGAGTCCATAGCGGTGAAAAACCATACCGGTGTAATATATGTTTTAAAACATTCAGTCGTACAACGGATTTAAAAACACATAAAAGAATCCATAGTGGTGAAAAACCATACCGATGTAATATATGTACTAAAACATTTGCTGCGTTTGGTAATTTCAAAATACATGAAAAAAGGCACAGTGCCCCACTGGACAAACCTCCATTATAACTACCAGGGCTGGGAATGGGAAAAATGGTTCATAGAAACCATTTAAAATAAAAAATGGAAAATGGTTTCCAAAAATGTATTTAAAATACAAATTGAAAAATGGTTTTGCTGAACATATTTAAAATTGAAAATGGAAAATAGTTATTTAAAATGGATTATAAAATGCAAAATGCTTTTTTAAATTACTACGTATGACGAACTTTTGTCCGCATTTAAATATAGTAACTGTTTCTCGCACTAGAGAGAGTACCAATACACATAAATGGTTGAATGGTTATCGGATTGGGGCGGCTGTCGAAGAGAGGATCGTTGGTCTAGTGGCAACAAAAACCTGGCTAGTTACCGAAAGGTTCTGGGATCGATACCCAGCCGATCTAATTTGATAATTTTTTCAATTACTTTGTGATTTTTAATTTATATTCTAATGTATTTAGATATTTAAAACAGTATGTACTAAAACCATCTAAATAATTGAAAATCTAAAGGTGGCTCAATTTTTTTTAAAAAAGGTTCAGTTTTTATCATCCAAAAGAGGGTTGGAAAAAACCTTTAATTTTCAGAATATTATTGTCGTGTTAAAATGATGCAATCTTGACATTTTTTTATGGAAAACTGGGAGAGGTTCAATTTTTTTTATTTGCATAAATGACGGGAGCACATTATATCCTTTCCACCAGTACTTTTTTTCTTTTAATTGACATACTTTGTCGGGCTGAGAGAGAGTGGGTTAGGGATTCTATGTTGACATGACTGAAAGTGACATCTGTTTGAGTTAAATTGTGACGTCATGTGAAACGTCACTACACCAAGTCGTTTTTCGCCCCAGTTTGTGTTCATTTAAAATTAAAAATAAACTGTTTAAAATCATTTTTTAATAGCAGTCAAATACCCTATTATTGTTTCCTGCGGCCTCGTTTGACAGACTTACGACTCGTTTGAAAAAACACGTTCATTTTGCTTTTTATTGTATAAATAACTATTACTTGAATGGCTTTTCACCGGTATGCGTTCTTTCATAATGTAAATAACATATTGATATGGTCGGCAATAGAATATTTTCAAAAAAAATTAGTTTTTCATACTTTTCGAAAACGTAAACTTTTGATCGTAAATGTCTCGTAAACGGTGCATCGTAGCTCAAAAATAACGAAATTTTTGAAGGTTTAAGCGAAACAAGTTGTGGGTATTCCTAACATATTGGGACTGTCAAAACCTATTTTTCCTTATCGAAAATTACCGATTACGAAAAAATCGATATTTTTAAAATTTTAACGTGTAAATTTCTACATTTTCGTTATCATTTGTATTATAAAATTCTCTACAATTTTTGGTAGCTTTTATTTCCAGTATTTTTTTTTTTTTATAATAACGGATTTAATTTACGCGATTTTTATCTGCATAAATTGAATCCCCCCCCGTGAAACGGATACTCACGTAAATTGAGAGACCGGTGTCACGTTCATTAATTAAAAACGCATTTGTAAAATAGTACAGCTAATGGTAAGTAATCGTAAAGTACAGCTAATTGTAAGTGATAGTAAAGTAATTGTAAATGGAAATATTCCCAATGGGAATTTTCCCGTTGCCCATCTCGTATCTGTAATACAGTTATGGAATGTGTTGCCTTAAACAATTACAATTAAAAAATTATATAAAGCGAAATTTTCAAAATTTCTGAAAATACAGCACTCTCAGCTATGTTATATTGATTTTGTAAATTGTTTCTATTTATACTAATTTGTCGTATTTTGTTGTACGCAGAATGTAAATTTATACCTTTATACTTTTTATTTGTTCAATAAAATTGAATATTAAAAAAAAATTAAAATTATTTATTAATTATTGTTAATTATGAGTTAATTATTGAAATTAATTTAAAAATGGATAGGAAGGAGTGAATTAAAGAAGAAGATACAAAATTAATATTTTTAATTAAATATATGTCAAACTTAACATTTTTTTTTTAATGGAAAATTTAAAAATTATAAAAACTGTGATCATAAAAATAAAATATTGTACAATAAGTCCGCCGTAAACTGAATAATTTGAAAAATCACCAGAAATTTTTTTAAACAGTTATTTCTTTTTTAAAACATAAATTTGACTTATAAAATGAAGCAAATTTTTCTGTCTCCATAACTTTTTTTAACGATTAGCAAATAAAAATCACATTAATGTTTCTTAATCAAAATTTGACATTAGCTGTCAACTGTTGTATGTCAACACGGTTTTGAGAGCACTATCGGAGAGTTTGCTATCAGACAGTTTTCTGGAGAGTGAAAGTTATTGAAAGTACTCTCAAGTGGACAATGAACTGTTAACTTTTTGGATAGTTACTTTTGCTAGTTACTCTCAAATCGACACGTACCCTAAGATCTTTATTATGATACCAAAATTAAAGTTTTTTAAATTATTGAAATTTCATCCCCCACAATGCAAAAATATGAATGTCTCCAAATTTTTGAACGGTAGTGTAGGTACCTGTATACAGTCGGACTCATGTATTTTCAACACCATCTATTTTCAACTGATTTTACTCACGTATTTTCAAGTTTTTGGTCCCCACTTCTCACGCAATACTTTAATACAGAAAAATAACTGTCAGATTAATCGATTGACCACTGGTAGTTTTATCCTACAATATATGGTTTTATTTCATTTGCAATTGTTTAAAAAATAATTTTATTACAAGTTTGTTACACTTTTTTCATGTTTCACTTTTTTGTTTATCATATGTTACTTGACAATTTGTCATTTTAAGGTTATTCACTGGGGAAGTACACGTGGCTACTGTGTAAAGATTTGCGCGGGCTTTTTCTGATTGGTTCTATGTCTGTCACGTGGCTCTATGATTGCCATGGAGTGAGGATAAAGGAGAAGTTGAAAATACATGAGCGGATTAGTCCCGACAGGTTGAAAATACATGAGTTCGACTGTATATTTTAGAACAGATGCATATACTATATTCAAGAAAAACGCTCTTAATATATTCTTATCATAATATATATGCATTTATTTCTTAGGGCCCGTCCACACGCTCAAGCTTTACCACCGACTTACCTGCGCAAACCAGGTTTGTGCAAGTAAGTCGCTACGTTTTTTCCCGTCCATACGTACATGTTTACTTGCACAAACTGGTTTGCGCAAGTAAGTCGGTGGTAAAGCTTGTGTCGTGTGGACGTACCCTAAAATAAACATTTATAGTATTATACTACAGCTAGATACATAAATGCAAATATGTACATGATAAATAAATTCAGTAAGTTGATACAACATAATTCAAATGTAAAATGTTCAATTTAATTATTTTTTTGGAACTAATGTGGAAAATACCAATTTTTGCAACTGACTGAACCTAAACAATATAAGAAAATGTTACTTTCGTAACAATTAATTGATTAAAAGTACACTTAAGTGCAGTCTGGTACTGAATATATAAATAAGTGTGGCTCTCTCATTGACAATGAATCATTATATTCTTTTTCAAATACAATTGATCATGAGTTAAAGTTAAAAAATTAAATAATTCTTATATTCAAAATCAAAACAATCTTCTATTCTTTTCTAAAAACAAACTGCAATTTTAAAATTTACGTAAGTTGTGCAATAATGAAAGAGATAAAGCCAAGAAAACGGAAATTATTTTAACACTTTCAGTCCTATGGCTTCGGCATCCGAAACCAGACAAAACATCTCCAGAGGCCAACTGCGATCAATGATTAAGGCTAACTTCAAAAATGTATCACTGCTTGCATGAGGCACAGTCAAAAGTTCAAAAACGCATCAGACGCATCACAACGAAAAATCAAAAGTTCATTTTTGCATTTGATGCGTCAAAACAATGCATCAAGAAGTTTGGTGATGCGTGTCCAAGATGCATGTCATGTGTATAATGTAGAATTATAACTACTTGCCATATTATGTAGGTATTAACACCAACAGGAATAATTCCGAAAAACAAATAGTTGAAAAAGATGAATGTATTTACCTTTGATTAAAATTATTTAAACTATTTGAATACATCTTGCACTCGAAATAGGTATGTAATATTTTTTATTCAAATAATTTCAATATTTTCAATTTCAAGTAAGTTCAAGCTGAAATTCAAAGATAATATACCTATACAAGGGACTGTATTGCTATATTATCTATAGTCTATCATGCTACATTATCTGTAAGGGGAAATAAGGGGAAAGATGTGTCGGCTCTTTTTCACGTCAAATACTTCTAAAGACAACATGAATTTGTTAATTTTTGTTTCCTACGGTCTCGTTTGACAAATTGACGACTCGTGAAAAAAACACGTTCATTTTGCAACTTGTTACATAAATAACTATTACTTGAACGACTTTTCACCAATATGTGTTCTTTTATGTCTACTTAAGCCACTTGAAAACGTAAATGTTTTAAAACATGTATCACATTTGTATGGCTTTTCGCCAGTATGTGTTCTTTTATGCGTGTTCAAATTACCTAACGCAGAAAATGTTTTAAAACATGTATCACATTCGAAAGGCTTTTCGCCAGTATGCGTTCTTTCATGTATCTTCAAATTACCTAACTTACAAAATATTTTAAAACATGTATCACATTTGTATAGCTTTTCGCCAGTATGTGACCTTGTATGCTTCTTTAAATCACTTGAATGACAAAATATTTTCAAACATGTATCACATTTCAATAGATTTCCGCCAGTATGAGTTCTTTCATGTTTCGTTAAATCACTTGACTGAGAAAATGTTTTAAAACATGTATAACATTCGAATAGTTTTTTGCCACTATGTATTCTTTCATGCATCTTCAAATCACTTAACTGACAAAATGTTTTAAAAATTGTTTGATATTTGAAAATTTCATCACTGGTATGAGCTTTTTTAAAATTCTTTGAACTGGTTTGCGCAATTGAAGTTTCGGAATATGTACAACTCCCATGTGAACTGAATTGTTCGCCTGTATTTTCTGATATATTTAATTTAACAACAGATTTTTCATAACTTTCCCCATTTTCTGTTGACATATCACTGTCGTCGTCATTTTCTAATTTAATTTCCGTATGTAAACTTGATAAATCAACGTCACTGAATCTTTCCAATTCCAATTTGATTTCATTTTGATTTAAAAAATCCGATAATTCCGTATTTATAACATTTGAAAATTGATAATTAACGTCCTCTGAAGTTTCTTCATATTTAATATTATTAATATCAATAGTTTCTATATACTCTTGATCTTTTCTCTTTTCCATTTTTTTTCCTTTGAAGATTTCGAGATTGACAGTTTAAACTTTTAAATATATGTGCCGTTTTCGTGACCAATTTTGTCAATTCCTCTCATATAAGCCATATAAGTAAGATCTATGGAGTGTAGAGGCAAGGAGAAGTATCTCCATATATATAAAAAGTGACCCCAAAAGTGGATTAAATTAAAATGGCGCTAGTGTAGTAAAATTCTTAAATTTAAAATTAACCGCTGAAAATTTTAAAACTGAAACAACAGTTTTTATTGTTTTTAACAGTTTTAATTGTTATATTTAATTAAATTTTTATTGTTTTTATATTTAATTAAATTTTTATTGTTTTTATATTTAATTAAATTTTTATTGTTTTTAATTAAATTTTTACTGTTTTTAATTAAATTTTTATTGTTTTTAACAGTTAGTATTTCCCTTTAGCATACCTCACTTCACTTATAATCGCTAAGTTCAGATCGAACCCTGATTGCTTATCAGCGCCGTTCTGATTACTTATTGAACTATTATTTCATTAAATTCAGGGGCCACTTTTTCGATTCAAGTCCCATAAGAGATACTCCTCCTTACCTCTACTCTCCATAGTAAGATCTCCATCTTATAATACTCCATTATAACACCGATGGCGATAACACTAACATAAAAAAAAATAATTCCCTGTACATATGTACGTAAATGTCAATTGAAATAATGGGTGAGTGTTGCAAGCGTGATTGTAAACAAATAATTGTAAAAAAATATTGAAAATCGAATTTTAAAAATGAATGGCACAACCGTAGCACTTTTTTGTCGTCTTTGTGCTGAATTACAATCCGAAAATCATTTAATTAACATTAATGATCAAAAATCGATCAGTCTTAATTTAGCATATAAAATATATCATTGTTTTCTTGTAAAAATCACCGAAGATGATAATTTACCGAAACATATTTGCGCGATTTGTTGTGAAAAGGTGATCAGTTCATATGAATTTCATGAACAGGTGCAACGAGCTCAAGAAATCCTTAAAAATAAAATAATCGAAGTGAAACAGGAAATTTTCGAGGGCGGCAATTTAAATAATGCAGTTACTATTAACGATATTAAGGATGAATTAGATAACAATTCAAATTTTGAAACAAAATTTGGTTTGTTCTACAATAAATATTTAAGTTACTTATTTTAAACGAATTTAATTTTATTATAGAACATTCAGATGACGAGGATGAGGATGAGAAACCACTAATACAAAGACAAAGAAAATATGAAATACAAAAACGACTTTCAAAGGTATCTTTTTGCGATGTTATCTATTAAATAAATTTTGCCTCTAAAAGGAAAACTAGTGATCTGATTTTAGTGATTTTTTTTTTTAATTAAATGTTCGCCGCTACGGCGGATTAGTTAAAAAAAATACTACAACTCGATATCAGTACTGGAAATACTGGGAAACTGTCGTTAAATTTGAAAAAATTCTTTTTTTATTTTGTATGCATGTGTGTCAAAGTTGAAGTATATTGTCAAAACTAACTAAATTAACCTAACCTCAACTAACTTCACCACCTAGTTTTATATCAAGATCGAAGTATATTGTCAAAACTAAACTAACCTAACCTCATCACCTAGTTTTATATCAATTAAGTCGAAATATATTGTCAAAACTAACTAAACTAACCTAACCTAACCTTAACTAACCTCACCACCTAGTTTTATATTAAAGTCGAAGTATATTGTCAAAACTTACTAAACTAACCTAACCTTAACTAACCTCATCACCTAGTTTTTATATCAAAGTCGAAGTATATTTTCAAAACTAAACTAACCTCACCACCTAGTTTTTATATCAGAGTCGAAGTATATTGTCAAAGCTAAACTAATCTAACCTTAACTAACCTCACCACCTAGTTTTTATATTAAAGTCGAAACTTTTCTAGCTTCCTCTGACTTGAATTATCTTTTAGCGGATTTCCAGAATGGAATTTAGCTATTACAGCCACTGTCATGACGCGACTCGATCCCGGGACTATGGTAGAAATTTGTTTTGAGGTCCCTAGAAACCGAAAATAATATTCACGAAAAACAAAATGTCTTACTTTTACGAAATTTGGTGAAAATATGGGAAGTCCCAAACCGTTGGACGAGTTCGTTAACCAAACACGTTCGATGCTCGGAACGTGTTTTTTTTGCTAATTTTCGTGAAATAAATTAGTTTTTTGGCAAAATTTCCCCTTACTCAAAAATTTTTGCGACATTTTTTTACACCATTGAAACGGGCAGAAAAAATCACACAAAAAAGGTCTTTAAACTATTATTCTATGTCAACTAGTTTCCGAGAAAAACTAATTTTTGTAAACGGAAATTCGCTATGTTATGCAGGATGCTGCGACGGGGGAATTTTTTAACATCTTTAACGTACTGCAATTGTTAAAATTTTTTTTTAACCCTAGAATCATACGTACACGTCAAAACGACGAACGAACTTCTCTACCTGCTCCAATACTACAACTTGTCGGTGCCTGCTTGCTGTGAGATTTCTGTTATCTAATTTATTTGTTGTTATAACACATAAGACGTATTTATTTTGTTTATAGTCATTGTCGTTTTGTTTGTATTGAAATAGTGTCCGTCAAAAGGACGCCGATGTATGATTAACGTATGTTTTTTTTTAAGATTTTGTACTTTACATGTAAAAGTTTTCCTAATTTTTCTAAAATTTATTAAAGATATGCATGTTATAATTAATTTATTCAATGATTATGATAATGTGAAAGATGATTACAGCTGTTTGACTACAGAAACGACATAATACTGAAGTTTTAATATATTGAATCGAAAACTAAAGAATGCGTTTCAAGTGACTTAATAAAAGATTAACAATTTATTTTGTGGAAAATATTTTAATTTTTATTATTTTTTCAGATCTTATTCGAAAAATTACTAACAAATTTTAGAAAATTTACAAATGTGCCTAATGGGGAAATAACTACATATCTATAGGAATATTTATGACTGCGAAATTTCACATTCTGTAAAATCACACATGTCCACTGACTCATAATAGTTCATAAATTAATTATTTGAAACACATGTTTTATGATACAATTGATGTATTTATCTATTTTTTTAAATTTTTATAATGAAAATATGCTTTGATAAAAAGATTAAAAAAATTAATAAATATTTACATTAAGAAATTTTTCCAAATGCAATTTTTTTAAATATTTTGTTCGCTTTCGTAGTATTGTTATGTAAAAAAAATGTTTTTTGCAAGTAAACTCTAAAACTCCCCGTAAAAAGTACATCCGTCAAAACGACGTCGATGTATGATTAACGTTTCTCGTAGACCAACGTATGATTCTAGGGTTAAATTCGACTGTAGCCCCACTAATGTACAATTACCAATTTTTTTTTATAAAACTATCTATTACAGGTGCGAAAATCGAAAAACAAACGTTTTAGTAAATCACGAAAACTAACAAAGAGTAAATATTTGCTAAAAAAAATAATTCTCGTATATCTAAATAGATAATTTTAATCACAATTTTTTTTTAGACTATGGTCGCTCAAATTATCTCTGGAAATGTATCGAATGTGATTTTGAATCATTCTATGTAAAAGATTTACGTAATCATTATAGTGAGGTGCATAGAAAGAGTACACAGTACGCATGTGTCGAGTGTCCGCAAATTTATGACAGTTACGAACGTTTTAAATCACACATGCGCATTCATAGTAAAAAATATATTTGTATTTTATGCGGTAAAAATTGTTTCCATCGCACACATTTGGAGGATCATATGTTAAAACATTCCGATTCGACACCGTTTCAGTGTTCCAGTTGTGAAAAAGCGTATGTACAGAAAAAAAAATATACAGGGTGAATCGTTTGAGAAGTTCCACATTTGTTTTGTATCTAAAATATTCAATTTACCGAAAAAAAACTACCAAACTTTAATATAATTTTTGTTTTTATGGAAATACTCAAATTTCCGTTATTTTACTCATGTTTTAGCGAATTTCCAGAATGGAAATTCAGCTATTACAGTAGGTCTCATGACGCGACTTGAGCCCGGCACTATGGCAAAAATTCGTTTTGAGGTCCCTAGAAACCAAAAATAATATTTACTAATATATATATATATATATATATATATATATATATATATATATATATATATATATATATATATGTATTTATGTATCAGCACGATAACTCCCTAGCAAAACTTTCTAGGTTTACGAAATTTGGTGAGAACGTTGGAAATCCAAAAATCTTGGATGAGTTCTTCAGCCAGACATGTTGGATGCCAGGTACATGGTTTTTGTTCTTGCAAATAATTTGTTTTTTGCCAAAATTTGCTATAATTTAAAAGTTTTTGCCACATTTTTTTACACCATTGCGAAGACGGATAAAAATCACATAAAAATGTTTTTGAACTATTATTCGCGCAAATTTTGAGAACAAATACTAAAATAATTTTTTCTAACAGTTTTCGGCATTATTTTTAAAAATTAAAAACGTATACATGCATAATACATAAATATGTGTGTTTTAAAATAGTTTCTCAAAATTAGTCAAATTCCCCATTACGAAACGGACGGACAGACTGATATTATGATGAAATTATAAGGATTCCGTGATTTTTGCTTCGGAATTCCAAAGAGTAATTTTTTTTTAAAATTTGACATTTAACCAACACACCCTACCTGTTATTTTAAACTGATACTAGATGGCAACACCAATGGCCGAGTATTTCTCAAATTATTTACACTGTATACTCAAATATAAATTTTTGTAAATATTCTGTGATACCAGGCCCGGCCGTATTATTTATTTTTAGATTTAAAACGGAACGGTCGTTGGCAAATCATAAACGGTCACATCTACCAAATGAAATCAAATACAAATATGAGTGCGAAATTTGCCAAAAAAAATTCACAACAAAAACGATATTATTGTGCCATAAACAAAATCATACAACGGGTAATATATTCGTTCTAAATGTAAACTTTTTTTACAATGATTGTAATTTATTTGTATTAGTTTTTTCACAGCAGTTGTTTTTTCCTGTTTCGTCTTCTTCTAAATATCAATTTTCCTATTTTTAGCTTAAAAACCTACATCCCTTATTTAATCCCCTGCATAAGGGTAATTTTTCAAAAAATGCTCATGCGTATTTTAATTTATTTCTAATTGAATCACACACATTGAAAATTTGTCAACAAATATGGCGGTTGAAGAAGATTAGGTTTAAATTTTTTATATATTAATAATTATTATAAATATTGTTAAAATATTTATTAATTAATAGTTTCAAATTACAATAATAATCACATACACAATAAGAAGTATCCACTGTTACCAACCACTTTGTTGGTTATAAAATTTGTCAACAAATATGGCGATGATTTGAAAAAAAAAAATAAAATGTTCTCTTTGTGTTGTATGGAACATACATATTCTAATGTCGATAATAGTGTAATTGTTTGTCTTTATGTAATTGTTTGAATTTGTTTATTTTAAATTAGTAGTTCATTTCCTAGTAACGTTTCCAAACTTTTATATTCGCTATGAACTTTTGCCTGGACGGGATATAAAAATCGACTACAGCGCTCAAGGTGGACAAATATATCAGTTTATCAGGACGGCATTTGTACATAATTTTACTATTTTTTTTTTAAGAAAAAGTATTTTTTTAAAATACTTATTTGATTTTTTCAAAGCGAGTACTTATTACGATGCCTATTTACCAGATTCTACAAAATAATAAATAATTATTTGTAACCCTACTATCAAACGTCATTTTATTTTTTTTTTTGAAATTTTCAAAAAAATATAAAAGGTACCTCTTATGCTTTTTCTTGGTTAATTATTGAAAAATATTCTATTTTCAGACATTTTTGAGGTGAAATGAGCAGATGGCTTTTATTAAACAAATTTCAGTTTTTTAATATATTTTCCATTCATTTATGGTAGTAAAATGTCCTGATAAATTATTAAATAATCATTTAATATAGGTGGCTATCAGTGGCGTAGCGTGACTTGGAGGGGCCCTGTATCAAAATTAGTTGGGGGCCCAAATGAAGGGTAAAGATTTCTCACAAAAGAAACAAAAATGCTTGCATTAAATTAAAATAAATATTTATTGATAATAAGTTATCGCTTCCTCCTAGAAATTGAGCTAGCCAAACAATTCAAATTAAATATACACTTTTTTTGCCTTTTTTCGGCAAATTGATTTATTAAATCATCTATAGCTGAAGACGGTTTCAGTTTTTTTAACGGAAAACTGGATGCAATGCTATTGAATTTTATCAGCAATAGTTCCATGAGCTCCTTAATGGAATGAATTTTTTGAATTTCAGATTTTAAGCATGTTTTCAGAGCAATTAATTGTTCATAAAGATTAAACTGAGATGTCTTTACTGTATTTAGCCGACAGTTTTCCAAAAGCGTTTTTTATCACTTCGTTTGAAGAAGACAGGAGTTTCTCCGGTTGTAATACTTCGAACATATTACTCAGGTCACAAAGGCTCTGAAATCTGTTTAGTTTGAGAAATTAATATATCTAAACAGCAATAGTATACATTGACTTTGAAATATGATTCCGGGTCTGAAATTCTCTCGTATGATAGTTTTTTTGTATGTTTTTTTCCCGGGAAGCACGAGATTAAGTGACATTGTGGATAACATTTTACTAATTTTTGTTTACACACGTTAGGGGCCTCTGTAGCCCGGGGGCCCCGTATCATTGATACGGCGGTAGCTACGCCCCTGGTGGCTATACTTTCTGCTTGGAGCGAATAGTAAAATTTTTATAATTTTTTATAGTTCAATGGTACTCAGTCACATTTTTTAAACTGTTCCTTTAGCCCAAAAACATATTCATGTTAAAAGAATTTTTGTGAGAAAACGGGTACAAATAGATTACATTCATTGTACCAAATAACCCACAGTGTTGCTCTTAAATTATTTACAATCAAACATTAACTTTCGTCTAAATATATTTTATCGATTATTTTTTCAGGCCCCAAAAATTATATCTGTGATCAGTGCGGGAGACATTTCCGTCAAAAAACCAATTTAATTCAACACACGGCAACACATTTAGATGTTGCACCGTTTCATTGTGAACAATGTCCAAAAATGTACATTATGCCCGTTTTTTTTTTTCTTTGCTAAAATTTTTTATCGTTGACATTTCTTTCTCTCTGTTTCTCTTTTGTCAGGTTTAAAAATATTTATCGATTACGTAAACATCAAAAGAGTCATACGGATGGAAAAATTCATAAATGCAATGAGTGCCATCGTGCATTCCGGGAGAAACGTGCACTCACACGACATGAAAAAATACACACTGGTGAATTGCCGTTTGAATGTGAATTTTGTAAGAAACGATTTCGGCTCAAATCATTTTTAAAGGTACTTAAAAACTTTCTTATTTACGTCAATCGGTTAAAAACTTGCATCGATTAAAAACATTCAATACAAATATTAACTATTTATTTCGTTTATTCACTCATGATTATGTAACACAAACAAACATTACCTGAGGAAATATCTAGCGCAGGCAGACCAAAATATCAACTTGACAGTAGAGAGTAAAAACTAAAATGAAATGCAGGCAACATCAGTTTATTTGAATTATCTACAAGTTTACATGACATTTTGTAAATTTTTTTTAATCAATTACTTTCTTAACATGTAACACAGTAAATCATAAAAAAATAAACTTTAAAAAATCTTACACTAAAATTTTTTAAGACATTTTTATGGACTTAACATATAAAAAACAACAATAAATTTCATTATTAAAACCATTTGTGGACTTAACCCGTTTCAGCTGGTAGTTATTGCCATAAAAATACATTTCCAATTTGATTAAACTATGTAACTACTTATTTATTATTTTATTAAGAATTTTAAGAATTTAACTTTTTTTGTTAGTTTCAAAGAATTTTTTTTGTAACAAGTGCATAAATATGGGGGGTGGAATTGACTTTTGCCCTTTTGGAAATATATGAGATAGAGTGGATAGACTCTCTTGATCCTTATTATAAAATAAAAAATAAAAAATGGACTTAACTACTTTTGTCTGCCTGCGCTTGATATGATTATACTGGTCACTGCTAGAGTTCCTATAATAACAGTTAGGACATCTCGTGGTCGATTTTTGATTGGTTGTTTGATTCGCCATATGGAATAGAGAAAATTAGAGGGAATAATTGAACATAAATTTAAGATACAATTATTAATTAGTAAAATAATATATTTTTTGATAAAAATAAAATATTATTCAATAATAAAATATTTATTAAAATAATTATTTAAATATTTGTGTTTCGGGTGAAAAATACAATTACCAATTCATACGCATACACACTATTAACTCTTAAAATTATTAAGACGAGTTAACTTGTCCTGCAGTATGGCGGCTTAAAATGCTATCATATGTATATATTCACTGGTACAGGTGCCGCCATCTGTGACAAATTTTCCAAAATACGGTATAATTCTAAATAATGTCAATAATGTTCAATTAATGAACATAATTTAGTATAATTTATATTTTGTAAATTCCTAGGGTTCACTTTTTTTTTTATGTTGGGATCTTTGATTTTTTCTTTTTCTTTTTTTTGCCACCTTATCTATTGTACTTATCACTGGCAGTAAAAAGTTCGGCATTTTGAAACAAAATAATTTTTCCATATGGTTTGTTTAAAAGCGTTAAATAACTGACAGGAGAATATCAGTGCTACCACTACTAGTTTGATTTGATGTGCGCCATTACATATTTTGAAAAAATGCGCCATTATTTTCCCTATAATTGGCCGGTGTCTTAACTCATAGGAACTCTAGTCACTGCTGCCTGTACATGACGTCATATTGATGGGCGTAAACCAAATGTTTACGTAATATTTAAAGGAAACGTTTTGACATTACATATTATATTGTTTTAAACTTTTGTAAATTTTTTAGATTCATTTGCGACAGCACACCGGTGAACGACCGTACTCATGTTTAGAGTGTAATCATCATTTTGCGAACTCGTCAAATTTTATAAAACATATGAAAGGTCGCCACGGAATGAATCATTTCTCTGTGGCCGAACACCATCAGTTCAAACTGGAATCGATCAAATTAAACCCAGTATTGTAAATTAATATATAATTATTTTTGTAAATAAATTGTTATTGTAAATAAAATACGTGTTTATATTTTTGGTATTGGGAAAACAAATGCAGGCGTGGTTTAATATTGAGCCTACTGGCAGTAGTTTCTCCATTTGTCATCAGATGGCAGAAACTGACACTTTAAAAAAAAGTAGCAATTTGGAATTGTCCGTTCTTATTTAAAAACAGTAAATTATTATGAAAAAAATTAAAATGACATTCAAAAAAATATACCGGTTTGTATTTTGTAAATTAAGGGGAGGTTTACTTGAGAGTCGTTAAAAAAAAATCGATTTTTTTTTTTGCAGAAATTGGTAGCTAATTATGTGTAGAATATGTTCTCAAAGTGATTTTACTGAAAATAATTTAAAACCAAGATTCTTGCACATTAACCGAATCCAGCTTTCTATAAAAAAAAATTCAAAAAACGTAGTTCACGCAATAATGAGTATTAAATATAAAATTTTGAAAATACGTTTCTTTGTATATATTTTATAATATCTCGGAACTACATTTTTGGAACTGCCGGACACGATAACTCAAAAACTATTCGATGGATCCTTTTCTTAAATTTTTTATTTTAAAGATAATTCAATTCTTCGGCACCTCTACCTAAGTTCGATACACTTTCAATATTTTTTTATTTTTAAGTTTACTTTAAAGAGCGAAAAATAAGACAAAATTCGTAATCAAAAGTTCACACATCCGCCATTTTTTTTCTTTCAGCAATTTATTGATATTATAGGTACAGGTGCCGATACTCTTCATATATCTTATAAATCTTTTTTGTTTTTGGATTTCGGTAGTTTATTACGGGCGCTAGGATGTCCGCCAACAAGGCGGACATCCTAGCGCATTGGATTTTCGGATCGTCACACTGCAGTAGCTATAAAATGGACAATTTTTTATATTTTTCCTTGAAAAATTTTTTTTGTATAGTTTAATACTTAATAAATATGTGTACAAAATTTGAAGTTGATATTTACTTCCGTTCTTGAGAAAAAAATTCTAGAAAAATACATAATTTTTAAGGACTCTCGAGTAAACCTCCCCTTAAACAACATAAATTTTGTGAATTGTCAAAATCTTATAAACAAACCTTGCTTACTGGCAGTAGTTATTTTTTTGACCACTAGTTCGCATGTCCAGGTTTTATGATTCCCAATAGCATTGACTGAGAAGTAAAATATTTTTTAGCCAGACGCGTGACGCATATACTACACGAAACTTCAAAGCAATATAAGTGATATGCGCATGACTCAAATGTGTACAACGACATCTAATGCCAAATTCCATTATTACAACTCATATTCTTAGTAGTGACATCTTTTAAAAGCTTTACCAATTAGTTAAAGCGTTCCCACACATTAAATATCAAATTCGAGTGTTTACTGGAATAAATCACGGGATTATTTGACGTCATAGAGCGAATTATAATTAGACGATTACCATGAAATTGCTTATTTATTCTACCAAATGCTATTTAGATAAGCTATGTTTTACATATACCCGTGCAAAATTCTGTACTTTACACACGCCTGTATGTAAAGAAGCACAGTTTACTACACTTTTGTATATTAAAACCTGTACAAATTGTCTACCTAATAACTGAAGATACTTAGAAAAATTTGGAAACATCGTGGAGCCAGTTCATTTACGATTTTCTCAAACTATTAATTCCGAAAAAATTTCTGTAGTTTAAGCGTCTACAGGCTGCTATGACTCACCCCTACAAACGACGAAAGTTATTTACTTTCCATCCTGTATACTTTTTATTCCAAATTTCGCGAATTGGAATTTGGAAAAAGGATCAAAAACAACATTACATCATTTTAAATATGTTTATTTACGGTGTTCAGACTATTTCAAAGATACATATTATTATCTTATGGCTACATTCACACAAATTTTATAATTAATAATAAATTACATAAAATTATATCTTGACAAGTCTGATTGATAAATCTGTCTGTGACTTGCGCAAAAAAATACAAAACAGTACGTATAAACAACATATAGTCCAAGAGCTATCAAACAATTCATTCCGAAGACTTTTGTATCGGTTATAATTTTGTTCATATTTGAAACATATACTGGCAACCTGTATCTGAATTATTTGACTTATTGGCGACGCAAAGATTACGCGAGCGCTCCTGGTTTTTTAAATTAGAAGCTGTATCAAGTAAAAATTTTTGTATACGTTTAATTGTCGTTAGAAAAATGTACTATACAAATTATCCGCGGACTACTAGATTTTATTACACCCATTAATCGTATACGTATATTTTTACTTGATGCTAGTTCTAATTTTACCACCAGAGGCGCGAGTGAGAATCTTTGCGTCATCAATAGGAAAAATTACTTTTAAATCAAATATTCGGAAATTTTGTACAAAATCAGTTCCTAAAAGTGTTTGGCTCGCTCTATTCATATTCGGATAACCTTAATTTGAGACTCATCAAGACCTTGGAGGGCAATTTTAAACACACGTTCATTTTTTTCTAATAATATTTGAGTAAAATTTCGGCGAGGCTCATCAACTAAATACACCATTACATTAAATCCCATAAAAACAAATGATTGCATGGAATACTATTTGCACAAATACAATTTACACTTGACAACTTGACTAATCAGAACCCTCTGGTTTGCAACTATGCAAATTTCTTTTTGTAAGATTACAAAACATTTTTGTTTGGTGAATACACTAATACACCACAAATCCAATTTTACGTAGTGGTCGGTGCAAATTTTAGGGGGAGTATGTAAAATCGGAAGATCAGGGGCGTTGGCTAACTTTTATTTGGCGGGTTGGTAAATATTATTAATCTGAATTTATTTAAAACAAAATTATCTTAAGAGACAATTTACACCTAAAATTTGGTTGTGTAGACAAAGGAGGAAATCCAATGTTATACTAATAAATATGAGTGACGACTTTTAGAAAACTGTCGAAAAATCACTATCGCATTCATCAGCGTAAAAGACGCCAAATAGCGGAAGCTGACAAAGATTCTAGAATATTCTACTCGCGAACTAGCAAAGATACCAAAAAACAAACTTCGCTATTGAATTGGGCACTAAAAATTAGATTAAGCAGCGCATTTTGACAATAATTCTAGAATGTTCTATTCGTCAACTAACAAAGATATCGAAAAATCGATTGCACCATTTAATTGGTCATCGAATAAAAGACGGAATAGCACATTTTGATAAATGTTCTAGAATATTCTATTCGTAAAATAGCAAAAATTGTTTGTCAAAATCGGACATTTAGTTTACATTAGTTTAATTTCGGTTGGACAATTAAGTGGTGCAGTAAATTTTCCAATATCTTTGTTAGTTGACAAATAGAATATTCTAGAACATTTCTCAAAATGTGTTATTTGGTCTCTTTTTTGGTAGCCAATTCAATGGCGACGTCTGTTTTTGAGTCTCGTTGCTAGTTGACGAATAGAATATTCCAGAACATTTGTCAAAATGTGTAATTTGACCTCTTTTTCAATGGACAATTAAATGGTACAATTGATTCTTCAATATCTTTGCTAGTTGACAAATAGAACATTCTCGAATTTTTGTCAAACTATACTGTTTGATCTCATTTTTAGTGACCAATTCAACGGGGAGGTCTGTTTTTTTGATATCTCTGCTAGTTGACGATTAGAATATTCTAGAATTTTACGTTACTCATTTTGCATTTGCATTTTACATATTACGTATACAGAATATGTGTATATATATCTTCAGTGAAATTTTAAAATTTTTAAAGGCTACGAGACCCTCAGATAATATTACCTACGGCCCTGACTCTGGCTTGGTACATAAATTTTCACCAACACAGACAAACAACAACATATCTGTGAGAGGAGAACCCCACTAAATCGCTGACGTCACTACGTAAAATCGGAGTACGTACCATTGAATGGCCACTGTAGTAGTGTTTCATAGAAATTACACCTTATTTGATTAACTTAATTTTTTTATCACCAGATAGCGTAGTTACACCATCTGAATGTTTTGAATGAAATATTCAACAGCTCTTCGGACAATTATTTGTGTCAAAGTACGTATAAAATTAATTTAATTCGTAAATGGATACTGATGTTGATTCTTTATTGAAAAATTTGTCAATTTGTGTCGTCCCTTTAAATGTTTGATAAAATTCGAATTATTTGAAAAATGATGATTGCACTCCAAACACGAATATGGCCGTTCGCCGGTATGTTGTCGTATATGTATTTTTAAATCTTGATTTTCACGAAATCGTTTCTGACAATGCGGACACTCGTACGGGAATATGTCGGTGTGCACTTTACCGTGCCGTTTCAATGCCAGATGATGTTTAAAACATCGATGACATTTATCACATTTGTAAATTTCAACGTTTAAATGGGATTTTTGATGTTTCTTCAAAACGTACGGATTTTTGAAACTGAAAAAGTGAAAATGTTAAATTTTTTTATAACTTTTTTTTATAATTTCGGAACGATTTGAAAAGTGAGCGTACACTTTCGGGCACATTGTACAGTGTAGATTGTATTTAACATCGGTGTGTTTAAATATTATATGCTGTTTCAAATTGCCTTTTTGTCGAAACGATAGTCCACACTGTTCACAAGTGTATTTTTTCGTATCTGAAAAATAAAAAATCAATCTTTTTAATTAACATTGAGGCTAAAATGTCATTCAATAATTTCGATGTTTACTGAAAAAAAGAAAGAAATGTGTGGTTGAAAATTATTGTATTTAAAAAGTTAAACCCGGCACACATATTTTTATTAAAAATAATTACAATTTATTATTAATTATCACACTTTTAATGTTATTGACATTTTTGATATAACAATTAATTTAACGCAATTATTGGTATTTTTTTTATTTAAAGATTTTTGCCCTTTGCCCTTCGGCAGTTAACCATTTAAGTCCCTCACTCACTCGTGTTTCGCATTGTTTTGTTATTTTTATAAAATGTGCCATATCATACAGTTCTCATTATTAAAAAATTTGTAAAATATTAATAAATTTGAGTTTTTGTAAATAGAAATATGCGGCCGGCTCACAACTGAAAATTTCCACCAAGTTTGATTTGTTTTTACCAGTTGAAAAGAAAAATTTCGTATGACAACGTAGACTGCAAATTCGCCAACTTTAGTAACATTATACTGCCCAAATAATGCAGTATTTGACTAATTTTTGGGAAATCATTTTAAAATACACATATTTATGCATGTATATATTTTAAATTTTTAAAAATAATACCGTTAAATCGTTAGAAAAAATTATTTTAATAGATGCTTTCAAAATTCGCGCGTAAATTATTTTAACGAAAAAATTGTAAATACCTTCATGTAGTTGTTTGTGTGTGAATAAACTTGACGGTTTAAAGAACTGTTTATGACAGATTTCACATTCGTATTGTGGTTTCTCATCTTCCGATTTATGCACGAAACGTAGATGACTTTTAAGCGACGCCGGCCATTTAAAAACTTTACCACAAATTGAACAGACGATTTTTTCACCCTCGCCTAAATCGTGCATATGTTTCATATGTATTTCGTAACGATCTTTCAAATGAAAGAATTTATTACAAATATCACATCTAAAATAAAAATAAAAAAAAAACATTTGAACAGGGCTGCGAACTATTTAAAATTAAATCATTTGAACTATTTGAAATGATTTCATTTTAAATATGTATTTAAAATACAAAATGGCATTTTGCATTCTCTATTTTAAATAAGTTCGTTCAAAACATTTTCAATTTTGTATTTAAAATGAAAATTTGAATCCATTTTACATTTAAAATGAAAATACGTGTATACCTACTCAAATTTATGTGTACACTTAGGACTCATATTAATCATAGAACTCGAGTTGAACGCAATCTAACAAGTTGTAATTTAAATGCATGTTAAATGTAAGTTGATTCAATTGACTCAAATTTTTTATAACTCGAGCTACAATGTCACTCAAGTGAAATTTATTACTAAAATTTATTACTAGAGCTGTAGTTCTCTCAAGTCAAACTTTTCGGACTCAAGTTCTGTGTTAATATCTTTAAGACACGTCGATATGAAATGTTTTGGTATTTCGAGTAGATGATTTTTATACGTAATTTAGAAGTCGCACTTGTAGCGTACTCAACGTTTGAATATGTTAAAGCTGAATTAAATTTTTATGTAACAATACTTCAAGAGTTAAATTCCGTTTTCATATCATGCAAACTTCATAAAATTTTCTCAAAGGATTGCTTTACTTTTTTTTATTAATATAGTTATTTAAATCAAGATAAAAAATTTATAGAATAAATTTAAAGTAAAATAAAAAAAGCATTTTGCATTTTATAATCCATTTTAAATAGCTATTTTCCATTTTCTATTTTAAATATGTTTAGCAAAACCATTTTCCATTTTGTATTTTAAATGCATTTTTGGAAACTATTTTCCATTTTCTATTTTAAATGGTTTCTATGAACCATTTTTCCCAGCCCTGCATTTGAAAGATTTATTTTCGAGGATATTCCGATTAGAAAATATGAAAATGTTTTCTTTGCCATTTTTACGAGTCGACTTTTGAATTTCATCGTCAGCAAGAATATAATTATAGTGATTACTGGAAATAGTTGGGCATATAAGAGGATTAATATCTATTAATCATCGCTTTTGAATTTCATGTTATCATCAACAAAAAACAATTATAGCACAGTTTAAATAATAGTTTGTTTCACAAACAGTTACGAAACGAGATGACGTAAGAGTGTCATTTGGAATTCAAAAATTTCAAAGGGTTATCCATGTTATGCACCTAAATATGCATAACATTATGCATACTAATACAGTGAAAATATCATCACTAAAGTAAATTTAATTTAGAAAAATAAATTTGCAGGTCAAATTATTTTGTGAAAATTTACAGTTGATAATTATGTAAATTATTTAGTAAAGTATTATTATAATTTGAATGCTTATGTAAAAATACGTTAAATAATTAATTATGTAAAGTATTATTATAATTTGAATGCTTATGTAAAAATACGTTAAATAATAAATAATTATTAATATTTTATAATAATTCAGTTAATATTTTCGATTTCGACAGTGGTTGGTGCTAATAGGTCGTGACGATCTAAATTATCGTGTTGAATACTGTCATCAATTTCGCGTTTGCTCAATTCATTTTGAAGAAAGTTGCTTTTAGTTGTTCATATAATTTAACATGACCATTATCAACCCTCAATCTCACATGTACAAACACATACAATCACATAAGTAAAAAATGACATACGTAATTGTTTGTACTTATATCAAAAAAGGGTAGAAAGTGTGTTTCGCTACTGCCTATGGTAATAATCTTTTATTTATACTGTGGTTATAGTGTTTACTAGAAATGGTTCGTATACAAGGTGGTTAATATCTATTAATCATCATGATGAAAGTTTAGGTGGAAAAGTTCAAAATTATGAAAAAATTTTGGGTCAACTCGTAATCTTATACTTGATTTATTGGTGAAAAGTGACAAAAGAAAAAACATTTTTACCGATATCTGTATTTATGGCGGTGTATTTGAACGTGACGTCGAAACAGATTGAATTTTGTATATTTTTTCGAACATTCCATGCACGTGTATTCCAATGTTTTGTCGTGATGATGCGATTTGAAATGATTTTCTAATTCACCTTTTGAACTGAATTCCGTCGAGCATACGCAACATATCCATACATAATCTTGCCAAGCTGTAAAATTTTATGTTATTTAACAAAAAACGGACTATTCAAAATTTTCGTTACACTTATCGTTTTAATTCTTACTTTGACTATTATCTTTTTTGATATTTTTTGTTTTTGACTTTGATTGTTCTAATTTTGACGAATGTCTTTTTGTTTTTCTTCTTCTCGTTTTGCATTTTTTCTCCTGCACCTAATTAAATAAATATTTTTATTAAAATTTATTTTTCGAACATTTTTAAATTTAAAAAAAAAATACGGAAATACATACTTCTTCGGATGATGACGTATCCGTCGATTCACTATTATTACTTTTAAGCCAATCATCTAAAATTGTAAGTTAAATATATTTAATGTATTTATTTTAAAAATAAACAACTATAAGGACCGCGTGTGAACTATACAGAACAGCCATACTGATGCCGATAGTGGCGCCTTAATGTGACATAAATGAGAAATATTTTGTGTGAGTGTTACAACAGTAAAAAAAACTAAGACCCAGTATTATAAAGGACAACTAAATCAACAAATAATTATTCTACGAATAAAAATAGTTGTAAACTAAATTTTGGTTCAGTATTATAAACGTATCGCATGATTAAAATAATTTAGTGGATGATTAACCTATACTATGTTGCAAATACGTATTAATTTCCATATACATAATATAAAAATTAATTCTGTACCTCTGATTTGTATTACAACGTATATAAAACCTGTTTAATATGTATAAATATAAACATAAATAATATTTGTAAAAATCTTTTAGAACTGTCAAATTAATCTCCGAATAAAATTTAGTCGGTAGATTTTCTGTCAACTAAAATTTAGTTCCCTACTTAATTTATTTCAGTCATTGAGGAGAAGAGAATCGACTAGAGAGAATGTTGTGTATTACAAATACATTAAGAAATTGATGTGATTACTTTAATGGCGGTCAAACCATTAATTTAATGGTTTATCTAATATTTATAAACAAGTAGAGATGAGATAAACGGTTATTTTCTAATAACTGTTATTGCAATAACAGTTACTGAAAAATAACTATTATTTATAACAGTTATTATAATAACTGGTATGGTATTTGGATATTTTAACATATTGTAAGATATTCGATATGCGTATAAACGGTTCTGTTAGTGAAATATGCACAGATCTATAATACTGACGAATACTAAATAATTTGCAATATCTGTTCAAATACTTGTCTATACAAGGATTTAGGCTTTATATACACAATTTTAACAATTTTATGGATACAAAATTACAAATACAAATAGATAACTGTCCAATAGACAATGTTCATTTTTAATAAGGGTTTTTTAAATGTGCTACAATAGAAAATGTGTAACTTGCCTGGGGCGTTATTATTTTGAAATTCTCCGTAGGTGGTTAAAATAAATTACTGTGATCCTTGCTTTCGAATATATTAATATTGACTTATGTTATCGATATTTCCAAAGAAGTTATTTAAGTAACCAGTTACTGGGTATTCCAGTTATTGACGATAACTGTTATCTTTCTATACTAGTTACAAAATAACAGTTATCGATATATCGATCATCTCTATAAACAAGTCTCCGTGGTTACAAGTTGAGTTTAATAAAATGGAGTCATCCTTCATAATTTAATACCTGTGGTATCTCTAGGAAACATACGTTGATATGTTCGATTCAGTACTCAATGATTTCAGTTTTAAAATACCGTCATCTGTAGATAAAATTAATTTAGTTCACCAATTTAGTTTTAGTTGGCTTTTATGATACTGTCCCGAAATAAAATATAATTATTTATAACTAGATACCGTAAAACGGACTTCGTAAAAATGCGAAAATTACTGGGAGCAACCTTTTATAGATTGAAGACCACTGTATTTGAGTTTGTCATATATGGCAATTAATAAATAATAATGAAATGTGAAAAACCAGTAATGAAACAACGCAAGAATTAAGTTACCATTAGTTCATTTGTAATTTACTATAAAACTGTATTGGCAAATTGAAAAATTTTTTTAAATGTGTAAAAATTCGCTTAATTTTTTGATGCTTAATTAACAATTGAGGTGACTACAACCGAAATTAAGGATCAGTGAGTACGAAACTAGTCTTAATAGAAATACCATTTTACGGTATTGTCTATACTAGTGAGAAGCAGTTAGTCGATTAATCGACTAAAATTGTTTTTTATATAAAATTAGTCATTAGTCGAAAATATCGAGCACGAGTAGTCGAGGAGTAATCGACTAAATTTTTAGTCGAATTCATGAATAAAGGTAATCGAAGTTTTCTTTCAAAAACGAGGTTTTCTTTTGAATTTAATTATGAATTTTTAATATTCTTCTTTTAAGAAAAAAAAAAATGAAATATCACAATATATTAAATTAGTTGTTTTTAGTCGTTTAAAAAAAAATCATTTTAATTATTTAATCGAAGGTAAAATAGTCGACTAAAATATGACTAAATGTAAACAAAATTAGTCGACTATACCGATTAATCGATTAGTTGGTTTAGTCGACTAATTTGGTTTACATTTAGTCATATTTTAATCGACTATTTTACCCTCGACTAAATGAATAAAGTGATTAATTTTTTTTAAAATGACCAAAACCGACTAATTTAATTTTTTTTCTGTATTATTTATATAAAATTCGAAAAATCAAAAACAAAAAAATCCATTGGTACGATTTTTCATTTTTCATCTTGCTTTTTCTTTAAAAAAGAAAAATAAGAATAAAATATTAATAATTAAATTCAAAACATTTTTTTTTCAAACAATTCAAAACAACAGAATTACATAGGTTACTCCATTCATGAATTCGACTAAAAATTTAGTCAATTAGTCGACTATTACGTGCTTGGTTTTTTTTTTTGACTAAAGACTAATTTTGTCTAAAAAACAATCTTTAGTCGATTAATCGACTAATTTCTCTTCAGCTAAACATCACTAATTACTAGTCTATATCACACACTAACAACTGTTTCAATCTGACACCAGATGGCAACAATGATATTGTCAAACGCGGCCCCTACAACAGGCTATACCGGAAGTAACGAAAATAAACGTCATTTTGCAATAAAATTATGAAAAAAACTTTTCTTTGCTCAAAATATTCAAAAATCAAAAAACACATCACGATTACTTTCGAAACATCCCGGCATAAAATTGATTAAAAGCATAAAAAAAAATAATAAATAAAAATAAATCTCAAGAAAAAATCAAATTACAAAATGAAATTAGTGTAAAACGCAACATCTACTTGTGATTTGTTTAAGATGCAAGTGTACTGCTTCTCATTATACCATTATTTCGATCTTCTACGGGCGACAGATTCGATCCGCTATCGTTTAAATCATTTATTTCATTTTCATTTTTCACGGCAACATAATCATTATGATTCGATTCAAGTTTAATCTCTTTAACGTCCCGATCCCGTTCAAATATATCACGTAAAACTTGTTGAGCATTTTCAATTTTTCGATAAAATTCATACGTTGAATTTGCATGTTCGCAACAATTCGAGCAAATTGTTTTCGGCAAATGATCATCTAAATCTATATGTATTGGAAAATACTGAAAGATAAAATTAATATTTAAATTTGTACTAAATGTGTCTTTATTTAACGTTAATAGATCCGTTTTTGATTTCAATTCGGCACATAAACGACAGTAACTAAATTCAGTCATTTTAACTGTGTCATTTATTTATTTTTCTTTTAAAAAAAACATTCAATAGGTGGTACGGCTAGGTTAAGTTTATAAGTCAATCGGTGTTCATTGTATTTATTGCGTTGTCAAACCTGTCAAGCGAATGTCAAATGGAGTGCGCATCCTAGTTTATTTGTCAAATTATCAATAGGGTACTTGACTAAAATTAATGTCCGACAGATGAGTCGCCTAGTATCAAAATCTACTAATTCCACTTTATAAAGATCGTGGGAAATCGCAAAAAAACCATAACTCAGTACAAAATTAATTTTTCGATTAACTAACAAGGTAAAAAAGATGATTAGTAGTATTATCAAAAAACAAAATTATCGTTTTACCCCTTTTTTAATCAAAATTATTTGGATTTAGTAGGTTTTGATAGTAACATTTATATAAAGCGCGTGTTAAAACAGAAATTATAAGGGAAATTTATTAAAAAAAAACTTGATTCAGCAATATTGGATGTATCAGGGTTAAACGATACAATTTGTTTTGTAATATTGTAAACTATTTTCATTTTGTCACTTAAAACCAAAGTGCTTACTTAGTAATTCATTTATAGCTACGATTTCATTACTTAAAATTTTAGATAAATACTAAAATACAAATTTTACGTGAAAACATAATTTTATACTTCGTACGTCCCGCATGTCAGTGAAAAAATTAAAATTTGAACGGTTAAAATCTAAAATATAGGTTATGTATGGGTATTTAGCAGGATTTGAAAATTATGTTATATTTCAGTTGCAGATTTCTTTAGTAAGCAGTTAAAATTACAACAAAAAATGTTAAGGGGCATATGCCTTGTTGCATTTAAAAATTAATGGCCCTAAAAAATCAAAAAATTCGAAAAGTGCATTTAGTAGATTTTGATACTAGGCGACACAGATATTATCACTCACAAATAATAACGCTGCGCACGTGTAGAACAATCATACTTTCGGTGGATATTTGCAACTTTAAGTATAAAATTTGCCGAACGGCGATAATATGAATTTTACAATGTGATTGTGCGGGCGGACGTTTAGTTACAGCGTAATTTTTATTATTCCACTACAGAAAATAGATTAATAGTATATTATTCAACGAGCTGGTAATGATAGCTATGATAGCTATTACCATGTCCCTGCCACTCTGCATATAGTCCATTATAAAAAAATGGACCGTTTTCTGACGCCGCTGCAACTAATATACCAGATGGCGTTGATGTACAGGGATAAAATTAGAGTCGGGACATGAGTTTCGATAGTTCGCTATTTTTCATCAGATTCATCTAAAATAAATTGGAAATAAATTAAATATTTAAAAAAATACTTCAACTCAACCTAGAAAGATTAATTTAATTAAAAAATTTTAATTCTTCGTTGGTGACGATAATTTTGTACTCAATCATATGATAATTAATTTTGACATCTATTTGATGAAAAATGCTCACATGTCCCAACTCTATTTAGTATGCCCCCTATACCATTAGCGCCACGTAGCAAACTGTGACATTCAATGATCCGTCCTTGAAAACAAGTGGCAGGGACATGGCTATTACTCACGAACCTCACGAACAAAGTAGATGGAGAAAGGTATGCCGACGCGCAGGTCGTGATGACGTAGATGATGAATTACATATATACATACAGCATGAGTTCTTTGAGAGTTGCCATTTTTATTACAGCCAAACTGTTGATTTAATTGAAAATTGTTCAAATAAGAGTTGTAGATATCGACGGGGGCAACCGGTTGATATAGTCAGGAGCTTTATAGCTCTTATGGTCTTAGCTCTTATCAACGGTTTGGCTGTAATAAAAATGGTAACTCTTAAAAAACTCAAGCTATATAAATATAATAATAAATAATTGTAATGTTGCCTTTTTCTAAAAATTCAAATATGTGACGTATTATGATGTAGATGGCGAACTACGCAAAAAAAGCTTCTTTTGGACTCGAGCAGAGTGTCGTAATTCATCTGAGTGAGTAATAGCCATTGCAAACGAGTAGAATACTATACTTTTTCTACGACTTTTCCCTTTTTTAGTTTAAATAAAATTGAATATAAATTTTCAGCCAAAAGAATAAAATTCTTAATCTATACATATTATTATAATAAAACTGTAACGAGACCGTTTCTGTACATGGAATATTTTTTGAAAACTGTACTAGTACTGTAAATAGTTATCGGTATAGATATCAAAAAAAAATTTTAAAATTTTTGTTTGTCAGTCTGTCTGTTCACACATCACGCAAAAACTGTTGGACGGATTTTAATGAAATTTGGTGTGATGATAACTTATTACCTGGGTCAACATCTAGCATACTTTTTATTCCGGGAAAATGTCTCATTCCCACGGGAAAATGGAAAAACCATTCTGAGCATGTGTACACATTACGCAAAAACTATTGAACGGATTTTGATGAAATTTGGTGTGGTTATAACTTATTGCTTGGATCAACATTTAAGATACTTTTTACTCCGGAAAAATGTCTCATTCCCACGGAAAAATAAAAAAACCATTTTGAGCATGTGCATGCATTACGCAAAAACTATTGTTCTGTGCAAATTCTGTATAACTATTACACTTGTATTCTTATATATTGAGTTAATAATGCGTCGCGCGAACGACGTGGTGGGTACAGCTAGTTTATCTCTAATTTCATTAATTAATGTTCGTATATGTATCTATGGAAATGATCAAACTAAAATATAAATTGTTTTGTTTACTTATACGTTACTACGCAACATATATAAAATAAAACTAAAAATTGAATGATATACTAGATACACTATTCACAAAACAATCGCAAACCAATTGAATAATGGTTAATACGGTGATTTAATTGGTCGAAAGGTATTGAGAAATGATAATTCCACCACACCTTTGAATAATGATTAACTTACTCAACATTTAACGGATATGTAATGAGTGTATTCTTCAACAGGAGTAAAAAAATATTTAAATTAAACTGCGACGAAAAAAAAACAGTGTTGGATTCGAATATTTTGTTGCCCATTAGAGAAATTCAAAAGTTACGTTAAATTTACTTTTATATTATTTTATTTAAAATAGATATGTACAGTGCAATAATAATATATTTAGAATATAGCTAATACAATAATTATTAGTTACTTACAATTTACCGTATTTCGACAAATCTATCAGAGATGGTGGCACCTGTATCAGTGATATGGGCATTGTCGAAATCTACTTTACCGACATGCAATATTATCAAACTTATCAAATTCTTCATTACCAATTTATTAATTGAACCTTCTTTATGTAATTCAATTTTAACAATACACACATAACAGACAATCAAGATGGTTTCCTCTTAGTACACAGTGTTCGCTCATCACAATTTTGTTAATTAATTTTATTTGTAATTTAAGTGAATAAATCTTAAAATACGGAGTACAACTTTATCAATCAACCATATGAACACGCATCCCACAGTGAATATTAGAGTCCCTATAATAGAGTCGTGATATGTCATCCATTTTCTGTCCAAAACAGAGCGGGAAGCTTCAAAATTAATTATCACATATTTGATTAAATATTTTTGAGTACATAATTATTGTTAATAAGTTATGAATTTATGAACAATTAAAAAAAAAATAATTATTCTTTGTAGGTTAAACTAAATGATTTTTGTTAAATATTTATTTTCAATTTATTTTAACCAACGTTGTAGAGCAAATGCCGTAACCAATCAGCGTTCAGCACACATGTCAAGACTATTTATTATAGGGACTCCAGTGAATATATACATATCAAAGCATTTTAAGTCGTCATATTGTATAACGAGTTAACTCGTCTTAATCGTTTAAAGCGTTAAGAGTTATTTGTGTATTAAGAGCGCAAAATGGTGGTTTGCCGCTCGATTGAAAATGTTGTCACGCGACGCCGCCAGGTGGAGCGCGTTAAACTCATGAGAGCGGCAAGTCATTTTGTGCTCGAATTACATACAAAATTTTTTCTACAATCTTTTAAAATTTTTTTTATTTAAAAGATACTTGAAAAAATAATAATGGACGTTAATATTTACTTGAATATTATAATTTTTGCAGCTTCAGAAATATCTGGAGGTGTACTTGAGAAATCACTGTCACTATTACATATTTCCATCATATATGTACATATTTTTTTAAATAGCCGATTAATCGATTAGTCATCCGACATCACTAATGTCGAGCTGAAGAGAAATTAGTCGATTAATCGACTAAAGTTGTTTTTTACACAAAATTAGTCTTTAGTCGAAAATATCGAGCACGTAATAGTCAACTAATCGACTAAATTTTTAGTCGAATTCATGAATAGGCTAGCCTATGTAATTTTTTCAAAAAAAATGTTTTCTGTTGAATTTGATTATTAATTATTAATATTTTATCATTATTTTTCTTTTCTATAGGAAAAGTAAGATGAAAAATGAAAAATCATACCAATGTATAATTTTTTAGTTTTTGATTTTTCGAATTAACCATTTTTAGTCATTTAAAAAAAAATTAATCATTTTAGTCATTTAGTCGAGGGTAAAATAGTCGATTAAATTTAAACAAAATTAGTCGACTAAACCAATTAATCGATTCGACATCACTACTTCTCGCCGGTATGTGTTCTTTGATGTGTATTTAAACTGCTTAACTGAGAAAATGTTTTAAAACATGTCGAACATGTGAATGGCTTTTTGCCAGTATGCGTTCGTTCATGTGCTTTTAAACTGTTTGACTGTGAAAATGCTTGAAAACATATTGCACATATGTATGGCTTTTCACCAGTATGTATTCTTTCATGTGTCTTCAAATTACTTGCCGTAAAAAATGTTTTTTGACATGTAACACATTCGAAAGCCTTTTCGCCACTATGCATTCTTTGATGTATCCTTAAACTGCTTGACTGTGAAAATGTTTTAAAACATGTCGGACATTTATATGGCTTTTCGCCACTATGTGTCCTTTCATGTGACTTTAAACTGCTCAATTGAGAAAATGCTTTCAAACATATTGCACATATGAATGGCTTCTCGCCAGTGTGAGTTCTTACATGTGTCTTTAAAGCACTGAACGAAGCAAATGTTTTAAAACACGTATAACATTTAAATTTATTTTCACTGTTATTAATTCTCTTAGAATTTTTTAAACTGTCCTGTTTAGTTAAAGTTTCCGAACATACAGAAATCTCACTATTCTCTGTTGTACCAAACTGTTCGCACATATTTTTTTCTGATGTATTTAATTCAATAGAATTTTCCTGAGACAATACATTATCTTCTCTTGGCAAATCATTTTCATCAGTTTCTAATTTAATTTCCATGTGTAATCTTGATGGATCGATTGTGCTGAATTCTTCCATTTCCAATTCTATTTTTATTTTACCATCATTCAAAAAATCTGAACATTCTGTTTTTGTTACATTCGAAAATTGGTTATCATCTAGATCCTCTAAATTTTTCTCACGTTTAACGCCAAATGTATTATCAGTGGACGTTGACTCTTTACTTTCCATTTTCTACTTCTTTGAAAATTTCAATGGGATAGTTTTGAGTTGACAATTTACATGTAACTTTTTAATAAATGTAGAAACGAAAAAACAAAATGTAGAAATCAAAAAAGTTTGACAATCTCGTGTTGATGACTGATGTGTGCCAATCCTATATTTAAATTAAACAGATACAAAGTTAACAGTGTTGCCAACTTTTTTCCAGAGACCACTAGATTCGACTTTGAAACATGTTTGAAACCGTTAAACTACCACTAAAAACCACCAGCTCTTCATCGACAAGCAAAAAAAAAACTTTTCACTTTTCGACAACAAAATTTTAAAATAAAAATTTTTATAATTTAATTTTTATGAATTAATCATAACAATTTAATAACAAAATAACCATCAGTTTTAGTGGTAGAACCACTATAACGGCAACACTGAAAACCACAAACCACTAGAAAAAAATTTTCCCTATTGTGGGAAAATGGAGTATTATAAGATGGAGATCTAACTCATATGAGAGAAATTGACAAAACTGGTCAGGAAAATGGTAAATATAAGGGCTTTCTTTTTTTACCACTGGCGGCGTTAATAATCTCAAAATACTGATGTGAATATAGCGAATATAGTAGGATAAAACAGAATGTAACTACAGTACTTATTCTCAAATAGAAACACGTCGGGACTGGGGAAGCGAGTGTTTCCATTTGAGAATCACCAATGTCGGTTGATGATATTTAATAATAAGGAAATACATAGAAATTACATATGTATGAAATAAACTCTTATAGTTTACATTACTTTACACGGCGAATAAAATGTTCAATGGTACTGACTCCAATTTTACATAGTGACGTCAGCGAATTACATAATATACAATATAAATGATGCGACGCAAAATAAAAATTGTTAAGTTTATTTTAAAACGATCGAAAAACCCACTTTATAACTGAGTTGAACATTGAAAAAGATTTCAGAAGATTCTATTCAAAAGCTAACAAAGATAATATAGAAGCTCGCGTTTCCATTTGAGAATAAGTACTGTACCGCTTTCGTATCGTACGAACACGAGTGCCATCTTTGATTTAGACACTTTTTTGAACACATTGAGTTTCGTCTTCTTGTCTAATCTCCATATTTGAAACCATTAAGGCTAAGCGCGCACTACGTTTTTTTTTCCGCTCGGCGTTTTTCCACAAAAGCTGAAAAAGCGTCATCATCGCGCACTACGTTTTTTTTTCAATAGCGGAATTGGCGGGACTTACACATTATTTTTAAATGTACGTTCGTTAAGCTGGTTGCACTGGTGCTTTACATTAGCAATATGACGTTATAAAATTAAAAATAATTTTAAAGTATGTAAAACTTTGAATGTTTTAATATTAATACTTTTTTATTTTTAAAATATTATTAAGAAATAAAAATGATTCAATATTAATTATCAAAATATGTCAAACTTGTGAAGAGATTTCTATTTTCTTCCATCATTTACATATCTTAGATGATACCCACTCTTCTTTTTAAATAATTAAATTTGTAAAAATATTCATTTACCAAGATCTAAATTATCTTTTTTAACTATATTGTAGTCCAGTTTATTAAATTAACTATTTTATCAAATGCGGGACGCTCATTAAGCTTCTTTTACTGGGGCTTTACGATGGCAATGTAACATAAAATCAAAAATACTTTTTGTACGCAAAATTTGGTATAATTTAATGACTAAATAAACAAAAATACAAAACAATAAACATATTAAAACATTTTATTTTCAAAATACATAATTATTATGATTAAATACAAATAATACAAAATTAATTATTAAAATGTCACACTTATGAATGGATTCTCATTTCTCTCGCTTCTCCCATTTACATATTTAACAAGGGATTTAACCACTCTTCTTTTCAAGTAATTATATTTGTATAAAGATTTATTTACCAAAACCTAAATTACCTTTTTTATCTGTAATGCAGTCCAATTTATTACTATTTTTTAACAAACTTCTCGCCAAAAACATATTACAACGTTACCTTTATATCAGAATTTTATCCCATACTTCATATATAATTTTTTTCGTCAAATTTTCCATAAAATTCCAAATCTGGCGATATTTTGACTAAAATTTTATTTTACATACATTTCTGTTGCGTATTAGTGCATCATAATATGATTCATAACCACACTAATCAAGAAAACCGCTCGCTGAATTACGCAAGTGCGCGTGTTGTCATATATTTACACGAGTTACAAAAGTGACGCGTTTTTTTTTCAGCAAAAAAAAATGTAACTTTTTGCGTTTTTTTTTTCCGCCGCTGAAAAAAAAACGTAGTGCGTTCGCTTATATGGAGTATAATGCTTCACATTTTTTTGCTGAAAAAAAACAGCGGCGGAAAAACGTAGTGCGCGCTTAGCCTTAAAGCCACTAAAAACCACCAACAAAATAGAAAAATATCATATAATTTAGTAGCAAAATAACCAGCAGTTTTGGTGGTAGAACCACTATAACGGCAACACTGAAAACCACAATCCACTACAAAAAAATTTTCGCCATTGTGGAAAGTTCAAAACCACTACTTTTAGTGGTAAAACCACCAAGTTGGCAACATTGAAAGTTAGTGCATCTTCAAACCCTAAGCGGATGTGTAAAAAACTGTGGATAGCAGTGTGCCTGAGTGTGTTCGATACCGCTTAAGTGTGTCAGTCACACAACAGCTCTAGCGGTGTGAAGATCGATTGTTATCAACCACTTTCAACAATAAGCGAATACATACATGTATACTAATATGCAGGTACCGAACCACTGGCATACACATACAGTGCAGTCATCCCTTTCCACCGACAGAGTGTGACGTTGATACACACACAAGCGTACATCACGTATACATTGATCCGAGATTTAGGTATGTTGTAACATGTTGTGCGCTTGGAGTGGGAGAGAAATTAGGTCATTTGTGACGTAAGCTTTTGTCCACGTTGAGAAAGCTAGTATAGAGATAGGAAGTTTGTTTCTGAATATTTTGTGTGCATCTTATACAGCCTAACCAGCGTCGCCAAAATATGACGTAAGAGTGGTGCTGGCACAAAATTACTGTCGGTACACGCAACATACTTATACATATTTAACTACATAAACCTATTTTGTATGTACAGCTCAACCAACAAAAAGTTGCCGGTCAAGGTTGTACGCGCAGTAGACAAACACAACTTCTATCACACTTTTATGCATATATGTTATATGTTTAATTCTTGTTATCGCACTCTTTCATTTGCACATCTGACCGGCAACCTTATGTTGGTTGGGCTGTGCATGTATCTATGGAAATGATCAAACTAAAATATAAATTGTTTTGTTTGCTTATACGTTACTACGCAACATATATAAAATTAAAAAATGAATGATACAGTAGATATACTATTCACAAAACAATCGCAAGCCCATTGAATAATGCTTAATACGGTGATTTCATTGGTCGAAAGGTATTGAGCAATGATAATTCCACGTCATCTTTGAATAATGTTAAACTTTCTCAACAATTAACCGATTTGTAATGAGTGTGTTCTTCAACAGGAGTAAAAAAATATTTAAATTAAATTGCGACGAAAAAAAAACAGTGTTGGATTCGAATATTTTGTTGCCCATTAGAGAAATTCAGAAGTTACGTTAAATTTACTTTTATATTATTTTATTTAAAATAGATATGTACAGTGCAATAATAATATATTTATAATATAGTTAAATACAATTTAATTATGGCCAGTGGCGGCGATTGGACGTTAGAAGTGGGGGGGAGGTAAAATCTAAAACCAAAAATGACATTGTAAGAAATTGTTTCATGTTATAATTTGATTTTTGCACCTACAGGCCTATACTATAGTTATTTGTGTATTAAGAGCGCAAAATGGTGGTTTGCCGCTCGATTGAGAATGTTGACGCGCGACGCCGCCAGGCGGAGCGCGTTAATATCATGAGAGCGGCAAGTCATTTTGTGCTCGAATTACACACAAAATTTTTTCTACAATCTTATAAAAATTTTTTTTTATTTAAAGGATACTTGAAAAAAAAATAATGGATGTTAATATTTACTTTAATATTATAGTTTTTGCAACTTCAGAAATATCTGGAGGTGTACTTGAGAAATCACTGTCACTATTACATATTTCCATCATATATGAAAATATTTTTTTAAATCTTTTATTCTAATTATTTATTAATTATAGTTATTTATTATTTTTAATTAATATTTTGTAGTTATTTTGAAATTTAATAAAATTAATATTTCACTTGATTACGAGTAATAAACATAATAATTTTAGAATCTGTTTATTTATTTGTTACCATAGAAAATATAAACAACGCCTACCCGACTTGTAATTAAATGTACGTTGAGCGAGCGACAAAGTATTACTTTTCCGCTTTAACTTTGCGTTCACTTCACAGAGCGCAAAAGTCTTCTTTCCACTAAGATTGTAGAAAAATTGTTTTTTGCCTCTATGCTTTTTCACACATCTTTTCAAATTATTTCAAACAGAAAATGCTTGACCTTTCAATGATTTTTTTTTTGGACTCCGAAGAGATATCTTCGAAGACCTTATGGGACCGCATTTACGTTAAACTAACGCGCTGTCAACTAACACTTCACGAACATTCGACAAATCACAATATCCCCATTTCTATGGCGGATTTGAAATGGGATTTGTTCTAGAATGTATTCTTTCGTGTCTCCTCAAATGGCTTGACGTAGAAAATGTTTTTCGACACGTGTCACATTTGTATGGTCGTTCGCCCGTGTGTGTTCTTTGATGTACCTTTAAAGTGCTCAATCGCGAAAATGTTTTAAAGCATATGTCACATACGAATGGCTGTTCGTCCGTATGTGTTGTTTCATGTTGCTTCAAATAGCTTGAATGTGTAAATGTTTTAAAACATGTGTCGCATTCGTATGGTTTCTCGCCGGTGTGTCTCCTTTCATGTACTTTTAGATTGTTTGACTTTGAAAATGTTTTAAAACATGTGCAACATTTCAATGGCTTCTCGCCGGTATGTGTTCTTTGATGTGCATTTAAACTGCCTAACTGAGAAAATGTTTTAAAACATGTCGGACACTCGAATGGTTTTTCGCCAGTGTGTGTTCGTTCATGTGTTTTTAAAATGTTCGACCGTGAAAATGCTTTAAAACATATTGCACATATGAATGGTTTTTCACCGGTATGTGTTCGTTGATGTGTCTTCAAATTACCTGCGGTAAAAAATGTTTTAAAACATATATCACATTCGAAAACCGTTTCGCCACTATGTATTCTTTCATGTATCTTTAAACTGCTTGACTGTGAAAATGTTTTAAAACATGTGCAACATTTATATGGCTTATTGCCAGTATGTGTGCGTTTATGTTTCGCTAAACTACTTGACTGAGAAAATGCTTTCAAACATATTGCACATATGTATGGCTTTTCGCCAGTGTGAGTTCTTTCATGTATCCTCAAATCATATAACCGAGAAAATGTTTTAAAACACGTATCACATTTTAATTTATTTTCACCGTTATTAATTTTTAAACTGTCCTGATTAGTTAAAGTTTCCGAACATACAGAAATCTCACTATTCTCTGTTGTACCAAACTGTTCGCACATATTTTCTGATGTATTTAATTCAATCGAATTTTCCTCAGACAATACGTTATCTTCTCTTGACAAATCATTTTCATCAGTTTCTAATTTAATTTCCATGTGTAATCTTGATGGATCGATTGTGTTGAATTGTTCCATTTCTAATTCTACTTTTATTTTACTATCATTCAAAGAATCGGAAAATTCTGTTTTTATTACGTTTGAAAATTGGTTATCATCTAGATCCTCTAAATTTTTCTCATGTTTAACAGCAAATGTATTATCAGTCGACGTTAACTCTTTATTTTCCATTTTCTATTTCTTTGAAAATTTCAATGGGACAATTTTGAATTGACAAATTTTTTAGTAAACTTAGCTTTTTATAAACTTTTAAGTAAAAAAAAATTTGACGTTTTTATGTTGATACATATGACGTGTCAATTCCAGATTAACCCCTTAAGGGATATGGGACATATTTGTCCCCAATTTATATTTACGTTTTACGCAATACTGGTACGATTTATATTGTTATTCTTCTATAGTAGTTTCAATAATTTTGTGCATTGGAAACGCAATAACCTATCAATTTTCAAAAAAACTTTGGTACAAAGCTGCAAAGTTATCCGTACGCCCCGTACGCTTCTATGGCTATGGACTTAAACAAACATATGAATCGTCTAATTTCAAAAACCCCTAAGTATACGACATTTTCAAAATTTTTTTTAAATATACATATTTAGTTAGGTAAAGCAATAACAGTTAAACCATATCGCACTCTTATTTCATTTTCTTTGAAAATGTTTTTTATAGGGGTTTTTGAAACCAAATGGTTCGTATCTCATATGGCCTAACCAGCGTCGCCAAAATATGACGTAAGAGTGGTGCCTCCACCAAACAGGGTTACCAGATTTTCGAACCAGGGCCATAGAATTATAGTACGAACCCCAAAATTATGTTACAAATCGAAATTAGATAAAAATTTGACAAAAGATCTAAATTTTAAGTAATTTGAAATAATAAAATGATTTCTAACGTACTTTTAAACTTTTTTCATGCACAATTTCAAGTCAATAATGATTTTTTTCAAGCTATAGATATCCGTCAATGCATATATAAATAATAAAATGTATAGAAAAATGATAAAAATATTAAAAATCACAAAAACATTATTGATTGCAAAATTATTTATTGGTATTCGTTATGTTATTTATCTTATACAATACAAACTGAAAGAAAACCAAGATCATTATATCATTCAACATTTTAACTTTAATTTTTAAACCTGAAATTTTTAACACTGATCAACGTAATTATATAAAAGTAAATATTTATTTTTATTTTCTAATATTAACTTCCTATTGGAAGTTATTGTAATGGGTCCGATTTTCCGAATCGCTAATTTTGACAATTCTCCACGTTTCAAGGTCACTAGAATCCGAATCCATCGTTTTTAGCCTGACGTCTGTGTGTGCGTTCGTTAGTTCGTTCGTGAATTTTTTTTCGTCTCGCATATCTCGAGAACTAATGATGATATCAACTCCGGACTAATTTCATTAGATGCGTAATCAAAAAATGAAGACCGGATAAAGTTTTCAGCAAATTCGGATTAGCGGTTTGTTTTTTGTGGTAAAAAAACGGAATTAACTTTATTAAGATAACATAGATTATATGGATTTTTTATCATAACATTATATAATGGCCTAAGAACCTTCCTTGATGTTAAAAACGCCAGTATTTTATTATAAAATTTAAAAAAAAAAAAACGAAATAAGAAACTTTTTTGAAATATATTTTGTCTCGCATATCTTGAGAACAAATGGGAAGTTGACAGTGTGGGTAGACCTGTCCTCCAAATTTTTTTTCTTATAATGAAATAACGATTATTTTATCCTTAAACTACTCGAAAACTACTTAACATAGAAAAAACATTATAAGTACATTTTCTTCATAATTTTTTTTTCCTTTTTAACGATGTAAAAATCGAACTGTCTTATGATAGGATCGAATGATAAAAAATGGCCAGAAAACCTACTTCTGGGCATCCAACGTGTCTGGCTAACGAACTTAGCCGAGCCAATTCGGAAACCAGTTCGCACACAAAATTTCATAAGCATTAGACATTTCGTTCGAGAGTTATCGTGGGAACACACACACACACACACACACACACACATATATATATATATATATATATATATATATATATATATATATATATATATATATATATATATTAGTGAATATCATTTTCGTATTCTAGGGACCTCAAAACATATTTCTGTTATAATCTCGGCCTCAGATTCCGCCATGAGAACGGCCGTAATAGCTGAATTTCGAGTTTTCGAAATTCGCTAAAAATAGTATATGTGCGCGCGCGCCAAATTAGTACTTCTCGCGTATGAGTAACAAAATAGTATATTATGTAATAAGTGTGGGAAGCTGTCGATTGCCCACGAGAGCGAAGTTGAGCGCACGATCGTAGTGAGTGCGCTCATTCGCTCGCGTGGGCAATCGGCAATCCCGCACGAGTTGCACATACTATTTTTTATTATGAATTTCACATACTTTTATCCATTATTATTACTATTTTTTATTCCTTTTTAAAATAATATTTTTGAGTGTTCGTCTTTTTTTTTCTGAATTAAATATTGTTTAAATCAATTTGTTGGTGGTTTCTATAGAAATAATTTTGAAATATTTATTAAATGAAAAATCAAGAGGCGGCTTTGCGTGTTTTATTGTCAATTTGCGTACGGAAAGTATACTTTCCGCACGCATAAAAATATGTGGGAAGAGTACAGTGGGCGAACAGCTATTTTGCATACAGAAATGTGTGCGCCAGGTTAGTACTTCTCCCGCATGAGTAATAAAATAGTTATTTTCGATACATATGCGTAAAGAGAAGTATTCTAGTAGGCTTAAATTGGAGCACGAGTCTAAGGGACTGACGTATACACAACGAGATCGAGTGCGCTGTATACCCCCAGCAGTCGTCAGGCGAGTGGGGGTAAGCGCACGAGATCTCGTTGTGTATGCGTCAGTTCCTTTAGCGAGTGTCTTAGTTTAAGCCTATTGGATACCTCACTTTACGCATACGTATCGAACATAATTTTTTATAACGACGGCTTCTAAAGTTTAATAGAGAAAAAAAATTAATTATTTTTAAGCAATTTTAGAAAATAGTAGGGTTAATTTTATTTTATAATGTTATATGAAAAATTTTTTTTTTTATTAATTTGTAGATCATTTTTATTTTTTTTATTAATTTGTTGTTCGTTTCCATGTTAATTTCAATATGATTATCATTGACAAATGAATATCATTATTTTCTCGCATAGTTTTAGCTACTTTCACGCACAGTTGTACCAAAGTTTAAATAATAGTTTGTTTCACAAACAGTTACGAAACGAGATGACGTAAGAGTGTCGTTTGGAATTCAAAAATTCCAAAGGGTTATCCATGTTATGTACCTAAATAATGCATAACATTATGGATACTAATATAGTGAAAATATCATCACTAAAGTAAATTTAATTTAGAAAAATAAATTTGCAGGTCAAATTATTTTGTGAAAATTTACAGTTGATAATTATGTAAATTATTTAATTTTGTCTAAGTTTCATTGACTTTTTTAAAATTTTTAACAACGATGGCAGTGGAATTTTAACTGTCATTAAATTTTTTTTATTTAAAGCTTGTCATCAGTTATTTTTGATATTTCCTTGTAATTTTAGTGTGTTTTGTGATCTGTAAGATATTTCTGATATGTATTTAATTATTATGGTGACTTAAAATGTCTGGTGATAACTCTTGTGCTGCTAAATTTTGTTTAAATCATTCAAAACAAAATTTCAATTTATGTTTTTTCTGAGTGCCGTTTGATGCAAATTTTTAAGTATTATTATAATTTGAATGCTTATGTAAAAATACGTTAAATAATAAATAATTATTAATATTTTATAATAATTCAGTTAATATTTTCGATTTCGACAGTGGTTGATGCTAATAGGTCGTGACGATCTCAATTCTCGTGTTGAATACTGTCATCAATTTCGCGTTTGCTCAATTCATTGTGAAGAAAGTTGCTTTTAGTTGTTCATATATAATTTAACATGACCATTATCAACTCTCAATCTCACATGTACAAACACATACAATCACATAAGTAAAAAAGGACATACATAATTGTTTGTACTTATATCAAAAAAGGATAGAAAGTGCGTTTCGCTACTGCCTATGGTAATCTGTGGTTGTACTTTCGTATACCGTTACTGTCGTTTGTTTTACAATGATATGAAAACTGCTCTTTACGCTCACTACACAACGCTCGAATATTGAACTTTAGAAGCGGGTGTTAAAAAAAAAAATATTTTTGCGCTTATTTATTTAAAACGTACAAAGCAATGTAAAAATAATTATATTTACAATAAAATTAAATACGATATATGGTAAAAGCCCCTATACTCGAACAGTTTTGATATTTTATATATTAATGAAGTTATTTCTGAAAGAAACCGATAAATATCAAAACTGTTCGAGTATAGTGGCTTTCACGTTACAGCAAATAGATAACGTTTGTTTCAATAAAAATCGGATCCACTACTTTCATTGAAATTGTTAAAATTAAACGATAAATAAAATTTATTTTTTTTAGCAACATTTTTTTCATGCAGGGTCTTGAACAAAAATGGCGGGATCCAGGAAAAAACCGTATTTTTTAAAAATTTCCTCCTAAAAAAATAAGTGATTGATCAACAAACAAAAAAAACTCAACTTTATTACCGGGCCTTCTACTGACAGCTTTGGGCCGCCTCCTTAAACCCGGCCCCCGGCACTGCAACCTTTCGTCGGGTCTTTTTTCATGTACGTATCTTTGGTAATTGTACACTTTCACGGTCACCTGGTGTTTTGGATGATTTTTTTTTTAAATGTCCGTCATTACGGCGGATTAATGGGAAAAAAAAGCACTAGAACTCGATACCGATACTGTAAGTGCTGAGAAAGGCTGAGAAATAAATGGACGGTGGAGCACAACTGAAATCTCATTTTCGAGCAAAGGGTAATTAAATAAGGTTTCCAATTACCCTCAGCCCGAAATTGCAGTTGAGAAGTCGATCTAACAATGTAAAATTTTTTTATAAAGGATTATTGGTCAAAATTTGTTGTTTTTTAGTAGTATAAAATCAAAAAGTTTTTTTTTTACTCATCTAATCATCTAGTACTCGTCAAATTGACTACCGAACTTCTCTACCTGCTCCAGTACTACAACTTGTCGTTACTTGTCTATTCCAAAAATTCTGGTATCTAATTTATTAGTTATGATAACACAGAAGACGTATCAATTTTGTTTATAGTTGCTGTCATTTTGTTTATATTAAAATAGTGTGCGTCAATTTGACGACGATGTATGATTAACGTATGTTTTTTTTTAAGATTTTGTACTTTATATGTAAAAGTTTTCCTAATTTTTCTAAAATTTATTAAAGATATGCATGTTATAATTAATTTATTCAATGATAATGATAATGTGAAAGATGATTACAGCTGTTTGACTTATAAAGACGACATAATGCATTTCAAGTGACTTAATAAAAGATTAAAAATTTATTTTGTGGAAAATATTTTAATTTTTATTATTTTTTGAGATCTTATTCGAAAAATTACTAACAAATTTTTGAAAATTTACAAAGGTGCCTAATTGGGAAGTAACTACGTATCGATGGGAATATTTGTCACCGAGAAATTTCACATTCTGTAAAGTCACACATATCCACTGACTCATAATAGTTCATAAATTAATTATTTGAAAGACATGTCTTATGATACAATTGATGTATTTATCTATTTTTTAATTTTTATAATGAAAATATGCTTTAATAAAAAGATTTAAAAAAATAATAAATATTTACATTAAGAAATTTTTTAAAATATTTTGTTCGCTTTTGTAGTATTGTTATGTAAAAAAAATGTTTTTTGTAAATAAACTCTAAAATTCTCCGTAAAAAGTTTATTAGTCAAATAGGCGACAATGTATGATTAACGTTTCTCGTAGACCAACGTATGATTCTAGGGTTAATTGTTCATTTTTTCATATAAATTACGAAAAATAATATAAGTAGTTGATATACCCACGTTAAAAAATTTTATGAACAATTATTCCTAAAAGCTTCACATTTTTGTCCATTTAAAGCCATAAAACTATCAAAAATATTCATTTTTGTTTATTTCGGTGACTCTAAATCATTAATCCGCCGTAATGATGAACTTTTTTAAAAAAATCATCCAAATCGGACCATTAGTTCTTTATTTATAGCCAAAAAACTAAGTAACCGTGAAAGTATACAATTATCTACTTACCAATGTTTTAAAACACGTATCGCATTCGAATGGCTTTTCGTTAGTATGTGTTTTTTCATGTAGTTTTAAACTGCTTAGCTGATAGAACAACATGGAATGCATGTTTTAAAACATGTATCACATGTAAATATATAAAACATGTGATACATGTTTTAAAACATGTATCACATTTGTAACGCTTTCCACCAGTATGTATTCGTTCATGTATCTTCAAGTTATTTAATCGAGAAAATGTTTATATGACTTTTCACCAGTGTGTGTTCTTTTATGTGTCTTCAAACTACTTTAATGGGAAAATGTTTTAAAATATTAATCACTTTTCGCCCATATGCCTTCTTTCATGTCCGTTTAACTTGCTTAAAAAAAAAAAATGTTTTAAGATTAGAATGTGCTCTTTGGTTTAAGCTGTTCGGGAGCATTTTTAGATATAACGTAAAAGCCCCTATACCGGAACACTACTTTTAGGTGTGTAATTAAACTGGCTTATAAAAATTGACAAATAAATTAAACACCCATTTTTTCTTAATAAGCATATAAGAAAGTTTTTTTAATCCAATAAATATATTTTTTAAAAAATACAACCCCAAAATTTTTATTTATTAATGTTTTTCTTTTACAAAATGTCGACATCTATATCCAAACAGAGAAATATTAATGACACTAAATATTAATGAACCGATATACAAACAGACGTGTAATATGAGTAATATGGCACATAGAGTGACGTCTAGACGTCAAAGTAGGAGACATAGAATGGTTTAAGTATCAAACGCAAATAAACGATCAAAATACTGTATTCAACAAAAATTGTTATATATATATATATATATATATATATATATATATATATATATATATATATATATATATATATATATTTCTTTACTTAAGGAAACATTAAATGCGGGGTGAATTTAAATTGAAATATAATCATTCTATTAATAGTAATTTTTGTTATCAGAGGTTTCTTTCCGAAATAACTTCATTAATATAGGTATAAATGTAAAAACTGTTCGGACATTATGATCGCGTTCCGGTATAGGGGCTTTTACGTTACTTAATTTAATAGAATTTTCGTAGTTTTCGCGAGATAATATAGTATTTTTGCCTAATTCCCAAATTATGTGCCAACCTATAAATAACCAAGTTGTCAAATTTATTTATTAATTAATTTATTTTTTTTTTTTGATTCATGTAGTTTTAAAACAAATAAAAATGGCAATAAAAGTTTATGCACATATTTAATTTTCATTAAAAAATATTAAAAATTAAATTTTTTTATAGGAAATTTAGGTTATGTTATAAATATGATAATTAAATTAAAGGCTTGCCAAATTAAATATTGTTAGTTTTTCTTTCTAGTATTTCCCTTTGCCCAAATTTAAAAAAAAGGTAAATTGGGTTATTTACTTACTAAACGCAATGCTTAATATATTAAATTTTAATATTTTTTAACGAAAATTAAACGTGTCCGACAATTTTTATCAACTTTTTTACTTGTTTTACATGCAAATCAATCAAGAAAAATAGAAAACTTCACGAAATTTCATTGGCACAAAGTTTGGAAAATTGCCCAGTAAAAATTTTAAATAAAAATTTTCAACTTGATAACCGCAAATGGTTTTGTTCATAGATGTGCACATTAGATCCCACGAGGTTAAAGAATCGAGTAATTGTTTTTTTATCACATTTGATAATTGGTTATCTAGTTCTAGATTATCTAATTTTAATTTTAACAGTAAATATCGACATTTTATTTTTCATTTCACAAAATTATGCACAAAATTTCACTAGTTCAGTGATATCAATGACATGAGAACAGAATACGTATGTACCATACAATAGATGCAATCACGATCGTGTATAACGATGCAATAGATGGAGTCCACGTTACTTAACTTTTTTGAAGCGAATCGCCACGTTGATTAACACCATTAAACACCACGTTAACACCTTTCATAACCTATAAAGTATCAGTGGTAATAAATATTTTTTAATTTGTAGACGATTTTTGTTGTAATTTAAGACTATTTATTAGTAAATATTCTAACATTATTTATAATAATAATAAATATCAGTAATTATAAAAAAAATCCAACCTTGTTTAAACACTTTAACCTTTTTGGGATGATGACTACGATGACTACCATGACTACCATGACTACGATGACTACAAGAGGTGATCGAACTCAATCATGTCCATAGAAAAAGTACACCAGGATTTATTTCTGGAAGATAGCCAACTTCAATACAATGGTGACGTTCGGAACGAAAATTTTTAGCCCAACATTAGCTAACAGAGCTTTTACTATTACAAACCAGAGGGCTCTGATTCAAAAAATTAATGTACGTTAAAGCTATGCGCCCACGAGCGACTTTTATCATTCTTATCAAGTCTATGTGTTAGTATGGAGATGCGCACACGTAGCGACACGACAACTGGGTGACTTTGGGTACGGTGACGTGCCCAGGACAAAACTATCACCGTATCCATTGATATCAATACAAGTGCGCACAACGGTAACAAAACTGTCGCTCTGATTTAGTTGGAAGGACGTATATATGGGATATTAGATATTATTTTGTAGATAAATACAAATATATAATAATTAATATACATATATTTTGTTTGGTTGAAAACTGAATATTGAAAGACTTTAGACAAATGCCAATTAGCGAAAAAAAATTTAATCTTATGTCCCATCTATTTATTTAAAGTATCTATATACAAAAAATATTCCTAAATTATATTTAAGTAATTTACCCAATTACTTGTATAATTTTCAATTCGTAATAATGTTAGCCATTAGCTATTGGCGACGCAAAGATTACGCGAGCGCTCATGGTTTTTTAAAGTAGAAGCTGTATCAAATAAAAAATTTTGTATACGTTTAATTGTCGATAAAAAAACTGTAGTATACAAATTATAGGCAGATTACTAGATTTTGTATCACCCATTAATCGTATACGTATATTTTTACTTGATGCTAGTTCTAATTTTACCACCAGAGGTACGAGTGAGAATCTTTGTGTCGCCAATAATAGAATTATATATATAGCTTCAGGTGGAATAGATAATCTCATATTTGTATTTTCGTAGGTTATTGCAAGTATTAAAATATTTAATAATTCGTCAAAACTTTTGGTACTCATCCAAAAATAATGGAAAAATTTTTTCGGATATTCTCGCAATTTTTCATACATCGTGTAAACTCTTAATATTTTATCACACCAAAGAGGATGAACTCAGTAATTCTTTCACTATATTTTTTTCTGCGTTTAATAACAAGTATAGTGAGCACAACCGTTTCCTAGAAATCCATGTTTGCAAATGAAGTATAAATTTTTATAAATTATCGGCGACTGTCACTCTCCGTGTGCGTACACAAAAAATATTCAGCGAAACGACAATGACAAAATTTTTTTTGTCACCGTGACAAATGTCGCTCGTGGGCGCCTAGCCTAACTCTTTAAATGATTAAGACGAGTTAACTCGTCCTGCAATATGGCGGCTCAAAATGCTGTCATATGTATATATTCACTGGTACAGGTGCCGCCATTTGTGAAAATACGCTATAATTCTAAATAATGTTTAATTTTATCAAAACAGTTTAGTATAATTTATTTTTTGTAAATTCCTAGGGTTCACTTTTTTAATGTTGGGATCTTTGATTTTTTTCTTTTTCTTTTTTGTAGCCTTATCAATTGTACTTATCACTTGGCAGTAAAAAGTCCGGCATTTTGAGAAAAAAAATTTCACAATGTTGGTTTGTTTAAAAGCGTTAAATATTTTTTCGTGGTTTTTCACTGTATAAATACTTAATTTCTGAAGTGCACCTACATTTAAAAATTATGGAATACAAATAATCAGTCACCATGTTAGAAATTGTTGTTTTAATATATAATGTTTTTTTTTAATGCGTGCCTCCTGGTTTGTAACGGTGAAAGCTCTGTTGTCTAACGTTAGGCTAACAAAATTTTTATCCCGAACGCCACCATTTTTTGATTCTCTAACCATGCTATTACCTCTCTATGGAACTGAGAAGGGATATAGATGTCATTGCTGTCGTTATTATCATGCGTAGTACCACAGAGAACTAGAGACAACGTATCTATCTCTATACTACTGGAATCAGTGTAACCAGTAACAGATAGAAAATATATACGTGCACTGGGTTTACTTTGTATTTGTGCGGTATTGCGTCTTTGTGTTAGTTATCGTTGGTGGTGGTGGCTGTGCCGTTGCATACATATCTATGATACCACACACATGTTTGTGGCTTCGTGTGGGGGTTCTACAATGCCAACACAACCAACACATCAATCAAATCAATTGACTGGTAATTGACCTACACTCATCCACTGCTACAGAGAGAGTGACTACTAACAATAAGTAGCCTAACTTGCACAGAACTGCACATTGCAGATTACACGATAGAGATACTTGCATTACCTCTGTACTCTCGGTCCCTGCCAATTGTTTTCAAGGACGAATTTTTAATGTCACAGTCCGCTATATGGCGCTGATGGTACTCGTTGGCAAAAAACCGCGGAACTTTTGTGACAAAATAAATAAAATTACAAAAAAGAGAAAAAAAAAATAGGTTTACGAAAATATAATAATTTATTACAAATAAGAACAAATAACAATATTTAAAAAAAAAAAAATTATAACCAGTTACAAAATTTGAAACTAATTTTCCATGGAGATTAAAGAATAAGAATTCACAAAATATTTAATCTAAAATCTTTTCTTTATTTAAATCCCATAAATTTTACATTTTTAAATAATGTTTTTTTGTCATCTTTAGTTTTTTATTATTATTTAGTTTTATTATTTATTAGATTTAAATAATTTCCGTTTCCTTGGCTTTATCTCTTTCATTATTGCACTTGCGTAAATTTTAAAATTGCAGTTTATTTTATAGAAAAGAATATAAGATTTATTTGTTTTCAAATATATTGCCAGTTTGTATTTTGCAAAGTAAATAGCAAAAATTTGATGAATTGTCAAAATCTAATAAATCTTGCCTACTGGCAGGATTTAATTTTTGACGACTAGTTTAACGAGTCCTAATAAAATATTTTTAAGTGTTTTATTTATTCTAAAAATTGATCGTTATCGACTCTGAGATTATTTTCGGATGCCGAAAACGTGCGCCACGTGCGCACTGCGCAGCAAAGCGTTAATGGTCAGAGGTAGGGATGGGCGATGTCGGTAAAAAACATCGACATCGGACTATCGATTTTTTTAAATTTTTCGCCATCGAACCATCGATGTTCTTATAAGAATATCGAAACATCGATTATTGACATCGATGTTGAAAACCAGCGGGAAAATTTGAAAAAGTTATATTTAACTTCTTCGCTATTGATTTTTTAAAATTTTTTTACGTCAATGAGTATACTTTTGTCCAGCATACTGGAAAGGATTTAAACAAGCGTTTATTTTAACTAAAATTTTTAATCTTACGTCTTTAAATAACCGTAATTTAGTAATTTTAAATAATATTAAGTTTTTAATTATTTCTCAATTAAAAAATCGTGTTAACATAACCTAAATTTGATGTACAATATGTTGTACATAGATACTAAACATAGGTAGTAAACATAAGTATTTACAAGATATTGCTACAGTTTTATCTTTATAATTTAGATTTAATATTTTAACAAAATAATAAATAAATAAACTTTAAGGTTATTTTGTCGTTTGGTAATTTTGTCGTTCGGTTATTTTGTCATCCGATTATTTTGTCTACGGTTATTTTGTCGCGGAACCATTTATGGCGCCTGTATAAGAAAATGTTTTGAATGGCTTCTCTTCACTTGTGTGTGTTCTCTGATGATACTTTAAACTGTTCGCCGCGGTAAATGCTTTAAAACATATTCCACACACGAATGGTCTCTCGCCCGTATGAGTCCTTTCGTGAATTTTCAAATTACTCGACTGTGCAAATATTTTAAAACATATATTACAAATGAACGGCGTATCGCCCGGCGCATGCGTTCTTTTATGATACTTTAAACCGCTCGATGTAATAAATGTTTTAAAGCACGTATCACACTTAAACTTTTTCTGGCCACTATGTATTCGTTGATGCGCCCTTAAATTACTTGACGCAGTAAATTTTTTAAAGCACATGTCACACTCAAACGGTTTTTCGCCCGTGTGACTCCTTTCGTGCGTCCTTAAACCGCTTGAATCACCAAAACTTTTAAAACATATGTCACATTTATATGGTGCTTCACCAGTGTGGACATGTTCATGTTTTTTCAGGTGACTTGAATCGTAAAATGTTTTCGAACATGTGAAACATTTGAACGGAGCGTCACCAGTGTGTGTTCGTTTATGATACTTTAAACCCCGTGACGTAGTTAATATTTTCGAACATGTATCACATTTAAATTTTTGTTGGCCATCGTGAATTTTTTGATGCGCCTTCAAATTACTTGAGGTGGCGAATGTTTTTTCACATGTGTGACACCGGAACGGTTTTTCGCCGGTATGCGTTCTTTCGTGTTCCTTTAAACCGCTCGAATTTATAAATATTTTAAAACATATATCACATTTGTATGGCTTTTCGCCCGTGTGTATTCGTTCATGTGTCTGTAAAGCACTGAACCAAGAAAATGTTTTAGAACACGCGGAACATTTGAATTTTTTTTCACTGGAATTAATTTTCTTATAATTCTCCTGTTTAATTAACGTTTTCGATTCAAAAGTCTCACTATTTTCTGTGGTATCAAACTTGTCACGCAAATTTTCAGATACGTTTAATTTAGCAGAATTTTCATCAAATAATCGGTTATCTTCTTTTACGATTTCATTTTTATCATTTTCTAATTTTATTTCGGTGTGTAAACTTGATAAATTCACGGCATTGAATTTTTCCAATTTTATTTTATGTTCATCTAATGTTTCGGATGATTCTGTTTTTATTACGTTTAAAAACTGATTATTTAAATTCAGTAAATTTTGCTCAGCTTCAGTTTTAATAGTAATTTCTTCAACAGTTGGTGTAGATTCTTTATTTTCCATTTTCTTTTTCACCAAAAATTTATGGTATAAACAAAATTTTGACAGGTACGTTTGTTTGTGAGAGAATTTGGGTACAAAACGTTTTGTAACGAAGGTTGCACGGTTACGGACCAGAGGGCTCTGATTTAAAAAAAAAAATGCTGGCGTTCGCTAGAAAATTTTGCTGTAGAGGTACTCTTGTACACGGTGATTGTATCGATCAGTATTTTGGAAAATGTTCCTTCCTTTACAATGAGCCATTTTCTCAAAATATCTACATCTCTATGATTGAAATTTTAATTTAAAAATTGCTATGTAACCGCATGAGAAAATTGTTTAACAGCAGGGCGGCGACACGGGTTATTCGGAACTACATCTCTATAGTTGGAATATTAATTTCTAAAAAACAAACAATATTCCTAGGTAACCGAATTGGAAAATTTCATTGCTAAAATCGCTAAAATGGAATTAACAGAAGGTGATTTTTGGTTGGTTAAATTAATATCTTGATTATAGACATGTAATCCCAAACACCTGTGTCGCCGCCCTGGTGGCAGATTGTTACATATTTGAGAAAATGGTCCATTACATATTAGCAATATTATTGGCGACACAAAGATTCTCACTCGCACCTCTGGTGGTAAAATTAGAACTAGCATCAAGTAAAAATTTACGTATACGATTAATGGGTGATACAAAATCTAGTAATCCGCCCATAATTTGTATACTACATTTTTTTATCGACAATTAAACTTATACAAAAATTTTTACTTGCTACAGCTTTTAATTTAAAAAACCAGGAGCGCTCGCGTAATCTTTGCGTCGCCAATATACCTTTACATCTTCTATGAAAAATTTTTCAAATTTTTTTAATTTTATCGAAGTGTCCAGTCGTCCGCTAAACGGACGAATAAAATAACCTAGTCGTCCGTAAGTATTGACTTTTCGCGTAAGTATTGATTTTTAATAATATTATTTGTTCTTAAATAAATGAAAGTAGTTTAGAATCATAATTAAAAAATCGAATTGAAAATTTGTTTATTATTTGACAGCTGTCATAACTTTAAAGTTAATTTAATTTTAGCAATGGACCATTTTCTCAAATATGTATAAAAATATGAGCAATCTGTCACCAGGGCGGCGACACAGGTATTTGGGAATACATGTCTATAATCGAGATATTAATTTAACCAACCAAAAATTACCTTCTGTTAATTCCACTTTAGCAACGAAATTTTCCAATTCGGTTACCTAAGAATATTGTTTATTTTTTAGAAATTAATATTTCAACTATAGAGATGTAGTTCCGATTTCCGAATAACCCGTGTCGCCGCCTCCTGGTGTTAAACAATTTTCTCATGCGATTACATAGCATATGTAAGTATATTTTCCGCACGCAAAAAGTATGTGGGAATAGTAGAGTGGTTAAACAGCTATTTTGCGTACAAAAATGTGTGCGCCAAGTTAATACTTCTCTCGCATAAGTAATAATAAATAAATAAAAAACAATATTTTAAGAATATTTATTTTAAAATTCTTTGTACAACTGAAGGTAAATTTGAAAAAAAAAAAAAAAATTAAATTACACAAAATAATACATTAAACGAAAGATTATTATTATATTTTAAAGCTTTAACAACGCACAATTTTAACACTCCATCATTTTTCACCACATCATTTGAAAATTTAAAGTACATATTGAATTGACGACGCAAAGATTACGCGAGCGCCTCTGGTTTTTTAAATTAGAAGATATATCAAGTAAAAATTTTTGTATACATTTAATTGTCGATAGAAATATGTATTACACAAATTATGTGCGGATTACTAAATTTTATATCACCAATTTAAACGTATACGTATATTTTTACTTGGTACTAGTTCTAATTTTACCACCAGATGCACGAGTGCGAATCTTTGCGTCGTCAATCATATTCCAACTTTTGGTTCACAATTTAACATATCCTGGAATGTATTTTACAAAAGAAAATATCATAAATGATAAATTTTATTTAAAGGAACGAAATATTTGGTTTAAACAATGAATTTGATTCGGAAAATTTTTTAACATTTTTAAAACTCGTAACACCATGTTTACGTTTCATATGTTTCACATAATTGGCAAAATCTGTAAAATCGTGATTACAATCAACACATGAGTATGGTTTTTCACCGGTATGTTGACGAATGTGAGTCTGGAAAAAAAAACTTTTATTTAGTACGAAAAATTTGTTTTGAATGAATAATTTATGTAAATAATTTTCAATAAATTAATGAATATGGATACATGCGATTATTAAATTAGCAGTTATTTTGAATGCCAATCTTTTAAACTTCTTCAAAATTGTTGTTCCACTAGCACTAATAGCACTAATTTTAAGCCCTATCTCACTAAACATTAATTTTAGAATAGATATAAAAATTTTTTGAAAAGAGATTCTTGTAGGGATTACCGAGAAGAACATTTGTGCAAAATGTGAACTCCCGGAAATGTTTTGTTTATATTGTTTAAACAATATTGAAAATTCATAAATAGCGTTTTTTGACCTTTCACCGCTTACGTAGCGAAAACGGTGATAAATACATTAAAGAGTGTTAAGACCTTTTTTGTAGAGAATCGAATTCTCTACAAAAAAGTCAGCGAGAGCACCTGTCTATCTTGTACAGGTGAAAAGATACAGCGCTCCAAACGCGCACTCAAAAATCCACTGTTTCTAGCGTTCCGGCAGGGTGTGCCGTCCGGAACCTTACCGGAACGCTAGAAAAAGTGAATTTTTGAGTGCGCGTTTGGAGCGCTGTATTTTTTCACCGGTACAAGATAGACAGGTGCTTTCGCGGACTTTTTTGTAGAGAATTCGATTCTCTACAAAAAAAGGTCTTAACACTTTTTAATGTATCTATCACCGTTTTCGCTACGTAAGCGGTGAAAGGTCAAAAAACGCTATTCATGATATAAAAAAACATTTCCGGGAGTTCACATTTTGCACAAATGTTCTCCTCGGCAATCCCTACAAGAATCTCTTTTTAAAAAATTTTTATGTCTATTCTAAAATTAATGTATAAATAAAATTTAGTGCTATTAGACTATTTGTAAATTCCTAGGGTTCTTCACTTTTTTAATATTGGGATCTTTGATTTTTTTCTTTATCTTTTTTTGTAGTCTTATCTAACCCTCGTGCGAATAGCCAACATAAATTTAAAAAATGAGATTTTTTTATTTTTGCTTCGATCAATCATTTGTGAATCGTTTGTGAATGTTTGTGACGCTATTATTTTCGTTTGTGACTAATTAGTTAATTAATTATTTAATTGTTAATTAAGAGTGTGTGAATAGCCAACATTTTTTAAAATTTATTGCAATATTGACTTCCGGGCACTTAATCGATCGAAAATCGTTTGTGAATTCCAAATATACCATTAAAAACATTTGTGACAGCGTATTCTTTAAAAAAATAATTATTTTTTGTAGTAAAGAAGTTTTTTATATTGGCCACTCTGTTTAGTTGCGCTAAATCTATACTCCAATGCCTTCTAGTGTGAGAAAAAATAACTATTTTGTAAATGACAGCAGTATACAGAATTTTTTTTATTATTTTTTTAAAGAATACGCTGTCACAAATGTTTTTAATGGTATATTTGGAATTCACAAACGATTTTCGATCGATTAAGTGCCCGGAAGTCAATATTGCAATAAATTTTAAAAAATGTTGGCTGTTCACACACTCTTAATTAACAATCAAATAATTAATTAACTAATTAGTCACAAACGAAAATAATAGCGTCACAAACATTCACAAACGATTCACAAACGATTGACCGAAGCAAAAATAAAAAAAATTCATTTTTTTAAATTTATGTTGGCTATTCGAATGAGGGTTCTTATCTATTGTACTTATCACTTGGCAGGAAAAAGTCTGGCATTTTGAGACAAAAAAATTTTTACCATATGGTTTATTTAAAAGCGTTAAATCTATTAAATTTATAATTTTACCAATTTACCTCTAAACTTTCTTTTAATCGAAACCGTTTTTGACAGTACTGACATGCGTACGGCAATTCACCGGTGTGAAGTCGCATATGAACTGTATATTTGGAACGTAAATAAAACTTCTTGCCGCACGTTTCACATTCAAAACGTTTTTCCGTGGAATGTACGTTGCGTGTATGACGTCGCAACTGTGTTTCGTGTTTCAATCTAGAACAAAAATTTCAATGCACATGCATTTCAATGGTGTTCATAATAATATGTACAGGATGTTTCAGTATAAACATACACTTTAAGACACAATGGACACTGGCGATAATTATCTTTGTTGTTGGAATGTGTGTGTCGAATATGGGCTGTTAGTGTGCCTTTCTGTCTAAACGCGAGTCCACACAGTTCACATGTGTGATCTTTTTTAAGACCTGAAATCAATGGTGTTTTTGTAAAAAAATTTTGTAGGTTTGTTCCAACAAACGCTCGACATAATTCTCGTTTTAATGCGCATGCGTTCAATAAGGTATTTGACAGTAGCTGTAAAAAGATCTATTTTAACTTTTAAGTAATTAATTACAGTATAGCACCGATAATGAAAACAACAGTTTTGGAAATTTTTTGAAAGCATCAAATTAGTCAACATCACTTTTGGAAAGTTGCATCAAAAATGTCAAGTACATAAATATTAAATCCATGTGCAATAGACCATGACGCATGATTTTATCAAAAGAAACAAATAAATATACCGGTAATGGTAGTGACAAACAACAGACGTCAAAACGTGGCAATGTGGATTTTAATTATTGTACATAGAATGTTTATCTATATGTATTCTGTTCTGTGGCGGTTCTTATCGAACGTAAAATATAACAAAATCATTTCAAAACAAATTAATAAAACAACAAATGAAAAAATATTTTCTGAGATAAATAATTTTTAATTCTTCACTTCTTTTTTTCTTTTATTAATATTTAAAAAACATGATTTTAATTCAAAACATAATCTTACGATATTTGTGAATCGCCCCTGGTCAAAAAGCATCACTTTTGTCAAGCACCATTTTTGGAGACTACTTTTTCTTGACAAAACTGGTGCTCTACTGTAAGTTATAATAACTGACTTTTTAGCGAATTTCCAGAATGGAATTCAGCTATTATAGCCACTGTCATGACGCGACTTGAACCCGGGACCATAGCCGAAATTTATTTTGAGGTCCCTAGAAACCGAAAATAATATTCACTAAAATTTATATATATATATATATATATATATATATATATATATATATATATATATATATATATATATATATATATCCACACGATAACTCTCGAACGAAATGTCCTAGGTTTACGAAATTTGGTGAAAATTTTGGAAATGCCAAACCGTTGGACAAGTTCGTTAGCCAAACACTGCCAGGAACATGGTTTTTGTTCTTGCAAAAAATTAGTTTTTTGCCAAAATTTTCACTTATTCAAAAATTTTTGCGAAATTTTTTTACACCATTTAAAAGAGAAGAAAAAATTACATAAAAAAGACCTTTAAACTTTTTTTTCTATGTCAACTAGTTTCCGAGAAAAACTAATCTTTATAAACGGAAATTCGCTATGTTATGCACGATGCTGCGACAGGGGTATTATAAATTATATCATTCAAAATAAATAAAATTACAGAATTTACGCTAATGATGACGTATTTAGAAACATCTATCAAAAATAGTTTACGTTACAGGCCAGTATAATAAAAATTTGTATATAAAATCTATATTTAAAAATTTCTGACACCGTAAAAACTAATATGTAATCATTATTTGAGGTTTTATCAAAATCTGGTCGAAACATTTAGGGGGGTTTTCTAGTCTAGAGGCTCGATTTTGAGGTGATTTTACGGGCGTAATAAAAAAAAAATAAACATTTTTACTATCCATTTTTTTAACAATTTTTTTATTGATATTTGAGAAGAATAAAAATGTATAAAAACAAGCCGGCAAAGTGGGGACTCAAAAACGACGTGATTCCAAACTTCCTGATGATTTGAAACATAACATTTTAGTTAATTCTTAATAAACAAGGATGTAGAATTAGTTGGACGTAGCCGATTTAAAAAAATAAATTTTTTCACAAAATGGCGTCTATTAAAAAAAAAATCGTTCTTTCGCCTCCTTTTTTCAACTTTGAAAATAGTAAAAAAAATTCCAAAAACCCCTACGTCGGCCCCAATTCTGATAGTATTAACAAGGTCTGTACCAAATTTCAAGTAAATCGGTGCATTAGAACTTGAGATATCATGTGAACCGTATCGAAAAAAGTAGTTTCGAGTAATTTATATTAAAAATTTGAATTTAACACTGAAAAGATACACAGTACACAGGAAAAAATAACCATAACTCCGAAACTAATTCGAATTTCCGTAAATCATTTTAGATACTTATTCTTAAAGGTCTGAACTTTGTAAAAAAAAAAAAAAAAAATGTAAAAAAAATCAGTTTTTTCGAATTTCTAGACTAGAATACCCTCTTAAATGTAGAATTTCTCTTTAAAATATGAAGTGTCAATGTTACGAATGTTTTATGCCATTACGAAGAATCTCTTGTCTAATTTTTGACATTGCTGGCGCGTGACGTAATACTCGAAAGATGTGCGTTTTAGAGCGAAATTTTAAAGTAATGTATATATATAAAAAAAAAATATATTTTTTGCGAATCATCGATAAATTTTCCTCAAAAATAATTTTTTTTATGTTATATTAGATGCATATGAACAATTTAAAACACTTTTTGAAAAATTGTCAAATACTCTATTATTTTATTAGTCCAACTAGTGACTAAATGTCAAACAAACGTAAAACAGACAATTTTCACACATTTGAATGTTTCACAAATGCATTCGAAATGCCGATTCTAGCGTTTACTGGAACACACCTACTATAATTACCTTCATGAATTTCTTTATGAGTTGCTAAACTTTTTTCGGTGGCCACCTTTTTATGACAAATATCACACTCGTACTGTAATTTGACCTCGTCCGGCAAATGATAATGTGATTTATGATACGTGAATGACGTTTGCCATTTAAATACTTTCCCACAAACGGAACATATATATTTAGATAGTTCGGCATTTTCATGTACAAATTTACAATGTTTTTGTAATATGCGTTTATCGTGGAATAATTTACCGCATGTGTCACAACTAAAAAGAAATTTCATGACTGACGCATAAATCGTGAGTAATAATACTGACAAAAATTTTTTAGACGACCATGTTTAAAAGTATTGTATAAACTTGAAAAGTAAAGTATAAATTTGAAAATATTATCGATCTATGACGATACGGAATCCATAACACAACAAGTTATGAAATAATTTTTTGAAGGGGAAATTCGCCAAAAAAACATCAAATTCGAACTTTTTTATTTTTTTTTTATAAAAATAAATATTTAAAAAAATATATACAACATTCTTTCTACATGTCTTGAAATTACAAAAAAAATTCAATGGCTTTAAAGTCGACACTGCGAGATTTTTCCATATTGATGGTTCCTCGCATTCTAAAATTCCCAGTGAACCGAAATCAAAAAATCAAAAATTTTTTAAAAATATACATATACAGTTATGGCACTAACTAGGATCTAAGAAAAAAAATAAAAAAAGAGCGACAAATCGCACCGCTTTTTCTCGACTATAAATAGCCGCCATTTTGAAAATATATTACGAAATCAAAAGATCCTAGTTCCTGTCAAAATGACGGCATCGAGGAATAATATGCACTTTAATTTATGTCGATATCTCAAATACTTTCTGAGATACATGAGGGAACCTGTCAAAAAACGTACTTTCAAAGAAACAGCATTTAAAGTTTTTTTTTTTTTTTAAATTAAATTATAGTAAAGTTTGTACAGTAAAATGCTCATAACTTTTTGATTTTTAATTTTTTTTTAAATAAAATTTTAGAAGAATACTTCTAACACCTTAAGGGACATAATTATGAAGGAAGGAAAAAAACAATTCTTTTTTAGCGAATTTCCCCTTAAGTTTATGGTAAAATGTCATTTGATCGAAAGAAAATGTTAATTGTTCTCATTTGAATTTTCATCATACTAAATTGAGTCACAAATGACACAAGTTTAGAATGTAAATAAATATTGACATAAAAATTAGAATATTTTGAAAAAATTTCGTGTAACATTACGAAAATTATATTTCCCAAACAAAAATGACATTAATTTACGCCCAATCGTGAATATTATATATAATAAGAACCTTTATACCTAGTCTAGAAAAGATACGAGAATATTCTTTGGAAATTTGCATAAAATTTTATCAAAATTTGACAAGTAGAAACAAGTGTGACATATAATAGGTTAATATCTAAAGCTACTCACAAGTGCTGCTATCTATCAATAAAATATATACACACAATGTCCTAACGACAGTTCATTATGTTCTAATCCAAATTTCATTAATTTTTTTTTCTTTTTTTTGAAATTATCATATAATTTTTATGCGGTCGCCTAAAAAACACGATTCGTAACCCGCGTCAAAGTGCCCTATTACGCACTATCACCACTAGTTACGAAAATAACTATTTACCGAAACTGACAAGAATTCGTATGTGTTCGGACATGTTGTTTAAATAAAATATATTTTGTATATACTTTTGAACAATCCATACAAAAATATTCAGGGGCTCTGTTGTGTTCATTTTTAAAATGTTGAACTAGCAATTTTTTCGCATGAAACTCCTCTGAACATACAGTACAACGCCAAATATAGTTCTCCCAATCTACAAAAAACAAGCCAATAGATGTTTATTTCAGAAAAATTAATGCAATAAGAGAATATGCATGTAATTCAAATAAATCTTATAGTCTCTATGTGTACTTACGCGACGAACATTCGCTTACGTTTATACTCTATTAATAATTATGTAGAAATTTAATAGTAGTAAAAATTTTTTCATACATATTGTACTAATGTACAAGAGGTTGTCCCAATCAAAAGGAAAATTTGACTCCCGTTTTAAAATTCAAGCAATGTTGCTTTAATTCTTATTGAATAGGGTACCTGACTGTATTCAAAATTTATTTCAAATATTAAATAATTTTATGTATTACTCGTAAATATATTTAATTTTAGTAGTGATAAATAAAAATATTCTTTAGTTATTTAAAAATTCTACTTTGAAAGTGATAAATTTTTAACCTTCATTTAAATGAGTAAAAACGCGCCGTTACATTAAAATGACGTCATATTTTGTAGCAAATATGACAAATATCATAGATAAGATAAGTAACATGTAACTGATGTAAATAGTTACTATAGTTTAATGCATAATTTTTACACGTGTGTTAAATATTATTTCACAATAATTGTAAATATTAAAAAACAAAAAGCCTAACATCTATTGAAAATATGTTTTTGTTAAAAATGTTGTAAAACGTTTCCTAACGTTACAGTAGTGCGAACACATTAATATTTGCTTGCATCAAAATGTGACGTTAACGCATACGTCACGATGGTGGATCGTTTTTCGCGCCAATTTATTCATTTAAAATTGAACAGTGTTTTTTTTACGATTTTCAAAAATTTATTAAAAATTAATTAGTTAATACGTAAAAACAAAGCATTTAGAATCATTTTTTAATTGCAGTCAAGTACCCTATTATAATTAAGGTAATTATGCAGCAACACGACTCCACCTATTTTTGGCTCTAAAAGAAAAACTAATGATCCGATTTTAATGATTTTTTTTTTTAAAATGTTCGTCGCTTTTATCATTTAATGTGTATGCGTTTATGTGTTTGAGTGCATAGTCTAGTAAAACTGACCAAAATAAATACTTTTTCAAGAATAAAAAAAATCGATATCTCGTTGCATTTTCGAAATATTGAGCGTGGAAATTAGAAAAATTGACTTAATTTTAACGACTACGATTACCTCAACGCCGTGATTTGAGTGCATATTCTGATAAAATGAATCAAAATAATTAAGAGTAGATGATATAAAAACTTGGTAGTGAAATTAGTTAAGGTTGGGTTAGTTTAGTTGGTTTTTACAATATATTTCGACTTTGATATAAAAACTAGGTGGTGAGGTTAGGTTCGTTTAGTTAGTTGTTACAATATATTTCGACTTTGATATAAAAACTAGGTGGTGAGGTTAGGTTCGTTTAGTTAGTTGTTACAATATATTTCGACTTTGATATAAAAACTAGGTGGTGAGGTTAGTTAACCTTTAACCGGTAAGGTGATGTCTGCGAGTCGTATACAAATATATTCTTTCAGTTTTCTTCCTCCCTGCGCTTGTTTTTATTAACTGAACGTTTGTGTATTCTTTTATGGTTTAGGGCAAATTTTACCCTGCTGGAGTAAGGGGAGTGTTTGATACATACATATACGTGTGGTCTCCAGTTTTGGCTATCTATGTTACCATCCCGCGGTATGCTAATCTGTTGATGTGTCTCAGACTTCACTTTACCGTGAGTATTATAAAAATTCACCTTACCGGTTAAAGGTTAAGGTTAGGTAGTTAGTTAAGTTTAGTTAGTTTTTATATTTCGACTTTGATACAAAAACTAGGTGGTGAGGTTAGTTAAGGTTAAATTAATTTAGTTAGTTTTGACAATATACTTCGACTTTGACACACATGCATACAAAATAAAAAAAGAAAATCTAAAAAAATTGAATTTTTTCAAATTTAATGATAGTTTTCCAGCATTTTCATTATTGGTATCGATTTGTAGTATTTTTTTAAACTAATCCGCCGTAGCGACGGACATTTTAAAAAAATCTATAAAATTAGATCATTAGTTTTTTTTTTTTAGATCCAAAAATAGGTGGAGCCGTGCTTCTGCATAATTACCATAATTAACAATCTTATTTACTGAAAACTGATATTTGATAATTTTATTAACGCTAACAAAAACAGAAAAAAACAATTTTAAAAAAGAAGTCAAACTTTTCTATTGATCAGATCAATCTACCGTATAGATATTTATGCTAATCGCGACTCAAGTATCAATATCAAGAACTCGGTACTCCATATTACGTCACGCGACGCGCGATATTTAAATTGAAGTAGAACACAGCAGTAAAAAAAATACATGCATATTCCCATTTTCGAGTTTGATTTGCCATATTACAAACCTGTATGATTTTCATTCGGGTCGCTAACGCTGTCCGTATGTTTTGCCACATGTTTTTCATGTAACGTTCTGTTACGTGAAAATTTACCACATTTTTCACATTTAAATTTATATTTTTTACTAATCCGATGCGTTCTGTAATGTCGTTTAAAAAGATCAAATTTCACATATATTTTGTTACATTCGTTGCAAATGTACTGTGGTGATTTATTATGTTCGGACTCATAATGTTCGCGTAACAGATTAACCGACTGTTCGAATACATTTGAACATAGATTACATCGCCATCTATAATTTTTCCATTCTAAAATCGAACAATTTTCAAAATAAAAAACTAGATCTCGAGGATTAGATAAGATAAATATTTGATAAATATTTTTTACCGTAGATAGGGATGAATAGGCACGAATTGAGGGCTTCACACCGTATTTTTTTTTGTATTTATTTTATGAGTAGCTAATCTTTAATATATTAGAAATTTACGCGAGCATGGTCACTTTATCACAATATCCAAAAAATTTTAAAAATATCGGTGGTCTTTGAAAAAATAACAAAAATCATATAATTTTTTCTCTATGGTCAATTGAGATCAAATAGACTAAAAGGGTGAATGGGAACGACCCGACCAAAATTGAAATTCCATATATAATATAATTTCGAATTTTTTGTATTTATACATTCAAAAAAAGGAAATAATACTTCTTGATTTTCTGTAAAAATAAACGTAAAATCTAAAGTAAAGTTTATAAAGCATAGAAATGTTATGCTGAATGTGTTCATAAAAATGACTTGATGACCTTGAAAGTGCTCTGTTCTATGTTCCAATACATCCTTCATCCGTCCCTAATCAGCCCATAATCGCCCCTTTATAGTTAATATAACGTCCCTATTAACCTATATACTGTTCCTATTCACACCTTTTTCGTCCCTATTAACCCCCAACATATACCAAATGTCAAGTCCTTATTATTTCCTCTTAAACAATAAAAACAACTAAAAGTTTGCAGTCTTCTTTTCTCAGATATGTTTCAAAATAACTAAAATTTCGATTAAACAACAATTTATTCATAAGAACACCGAAATAGATAATTTTTAAAAAATAAAGTTTTAAGAAACAAAATACAGAACTGTTTGAAGACGTCAATCTAAACTGATTTTTGAATATTTTTTATCCAATTTCAAGCTTAGTCACTATTGCTACCCGAAAGAATAATTATATTACTATAATATTAATAGATTTGAGCGTTACTTTATGGTATTCCATATTTGTAAATAATAAACAAATATTTTACTTCGCAAAAATACCACTTTTATTTTGAAACTGTGACAATATTGTCACAGTTTCAAAATAAAAGTGGTATTTTTGCGAAGTAAAATATTTGTTTATTATTTACATATATTACTATAGTTTAGGGAAGATATATGCCCGCATTTAGGGTAATTACGCAGAAGCATGGTTCCACCTATTTTTGGCTCTAAAAAAAAACGAATGATCCGATTTTAATAATTTTTTTTTTAAATGTTCGTCGCTACTGCGGATTAGTTTAACAAAAATACTACAAATCGATACTGATAATGGAAAAGCTTGAAAACTGTTTTAAAATTTGATAAAATTTAATTTTTTCAAATTTTCTTTTGTCATTTAGTGTGTGTGCATAGTCCAGTAAAACTGACCAAAATAAATACTTCGTCAAGAATAAAAAAAATCGATATCTCGTTGCATTTTCGAAATATTAAGCATAAAAATTAGAAAAATTGACTTAATTTTGACGACTACAGTTACCTCAACGCTGTGATTTGAGTGCATAATCTGGTAAAATGGATCAAAATAAATACGAGATGATATAAAAATTAGATGGTGAAGTTAGTTAAGGTTAGGTTAGTTTAGTTAGTTTTGACAATATTTTTCGACTTTGATATAAAAACTAGGTGGTGAGGTTAGTTAAGGTTAGGTTAGTTTAGTTAGTTTCGACAATATACTTCGACTTTGACACACGTGCATACAAAATAAGAAAAGAAAATGTAAAAAAATTGAATTTTTTCAAATTTAACGACAGTTTCCTAGCATTTCCATTATCGATATCGTTTTGTAACATTTAAAAAAAAAATCATTAAAACTGGGTTATTAGCAGAGTTGTGCGTGTAATTTACTTCGGGTAAATTACACAGTTTTTTACATGTAAAAAACTTTGTAATTTACACATACTTGTTTTGATAAAAAAAACTGTAAAAAATGTAAAAAACTAAATTTTTTAAATTTAATAGATATGTAAGCGTTACTGATGGTATTACATATTTGCTATTGAAGTATTTGCTATATTTGCCAAGTAAAACTTAATAATTAAGTAATTTGAAAATTAAAAATATAAATGAGGACAAACAGGCAAAAGAAAGGTTAGTTTTGATAGAATAGTTTATTTAAGAATTCAATATCAAAAAGATTTTTATTTATTTAGTTAAATTTTATTAAAGGTATCAATCATCTTCATCATCATTATCATCAGTGACTTTATTGTTATTATAATTTAAAGAGAGATAAATATGTAGTAGTTTTTTTTGATCTGTCAAAACTCAGTTTGTTAATTTGGAAATTTAAAGCTTTGTAGTCAGTTGTGGATGGTCTTCCACCAGCAGAAAATCATTTTTGTGTGGACATTTTGTTTACACGTTTTTTCATGTGAACTTATAAACAATTAATAACCGTCAAAATAAATTGTATGTCAGTGAAATGATAACTGATTTAAGTATTTTACATTTTTTACAATTTTCTACAATTTTTTACGGTTTTTTACAGTTTCTTACGTATTTTACAATTTTTTACATAAAAAAGTAAAAAACTGGTTTTTTAAATCACATGGCACAACTCTGGTTATTAGTTTTTCTTTTAGAGCCACAAACAAGTGGAGCCGTGCTTCTGCATAATTACCGTATTTAGGTCATGAATAAGGTTTTTTTGTTTTGTCCCCATTCACCCGCCTATCCCGATTCATTCCTATCTACGGTAACAACTTTCATAATTATCATTCACCCTGTATAAATACCTTTTAAATTATTTGCGTCTGATTCGATTTTCGTATCACTATAAATATTTTCCTTTGAATTATTACAATTTTTTCTTAACTGTAAAATAAATTGTTAAAATTTAAAATGTTCACGTACAAATTTCATCCAAGTACCTTTTCTGATGGTGGTTTAAACTGTTTAATTAGCGGTACATCGTCCGAATCCAATGAACTTTCTAGATACAAAAAGTAATTTTATTAAATAAAACGAATTTTTTAAATCATTTTTAAAATATTACCGTCAACTTTAAGGTTATGTGCATTATAATCACTCGAATTATTGTCATTATCATTAAATTGTTCAGTTTTTATTAAATTTCGTAAGTCATTGTCTATTTGTTCTGATTTTGATTCCCAGTCAATTTTAAACTCTTTATTTTCAACATGATTGAATAAGTTATTTAGAAATTGTTGAGCTTTTTGAACTTTTTCAATTAAATCATACGTGGAAATAACTGAATCATAACAATCTGAACAGATACATTTTGGTAATTTATCGTTAATTTCAATTTGTATTTGAAAACAATGATAAATTTTATAATTTAAATTTAGATTATTGACGTTATTGGTTAGTTCATTTTTAATAACGGTAATTAAATCGGAATTAGGACGTAAATGTGCACATAAACGACAATACGATGAATCGTTCATTTTATTAAATTATTTAAATAAAAATCTAAAACCAAAACGTTTACGACTTTTATCTATTTTACATACAAATGTCAAAAATACACAAATGTAGTTTAACAACAAAATGTCATCGCTGTCAAAATATGTACTCTGTATGTAATGTTGTCATAATGCAAAGTTGCCAACCGTTGGAAAAATAAACCCGCGAAGTCAACATCAAATCCCCCTAAAAACCCATATATGTAGTATACATCGTATACATATGCCTAATCGTGTAATTATAATTACTAATTACGATAATCGCCATAATTATTGCTATGAAGATTAAACAAGGAGTCGAAACTCAGTGTATTCAAAAAAATGTTCAAATTGAAACGCGAGCTTCTATATTATCTTGGTTAGTTTTTGAATAGAATCTTCTGGAATCTTTTTCAATTTTCAACTCATTGTCAGTTATAAAGTAGGTTTTCCGATCGTTTTTAAAATAAACTTAACAATTTTTATTTTGCCTCGCGTCATTTTTATTGTATATTATATAATTCGCTGACGTCACTATGTAAAATCGGGGTCAGTACCATTGGATATTCGCCGTATAAAGTAATTTAAACTATAAGAGTTTATTTCATACATATGTAATTTCTATGTATTTCCTTATTATTAAATATCATCAACCTACATTGGTGATTCTCAAATGGAAACACTCACTTCCCCAGTCCCGGCGTGTTTCTATTTGAGAATAAGTACTGTAGTAGGGATGTCGTTTTTTTAAAAAAAAATCGATTTTTGAATCGATTCGTAATTGCCAACAAAAGAATCGATACTTAAATTATCGATTGTATTCAAAATCGATTCCAAGAAATCGATTCAAATTTGCTGTTGCAAAAGTAGCGGTAATTTTTAAGTAAAAATTTATAATTCAGAAAGATGAACTTTCGAAATCTTTTAAGAAGAAAAGTATTAAGCGAGTACATACTTAATTACCAACATTTTTTTAGAATTTTATTCTATGATATAGAGATGAATCACAACATCACAACAAAATTGACAATTTTTGTTTTCATTTGATATAAAAATGTTAAAGTTAAATTTATATATAAACAAAATGACTCATTTCGAAAATAAAGTTTTGTCACATATAAAAGATATTATAATTTCTACTATCCTTTTTCAATATATTAGATAGTAGATCTTGTGAGAGATGGCTATATTACAAGTCTGTCTAAGAAATGCATTTATGAGAATGAGTCATTTAGAGTTGTCGTTGCTTTCTCTATAATTGTATAAATATTATCTAAATTGTACTAAATGTTGAGAAGTTTTTATTTAATTGCATACAAAGTTTTTTTATAGATTAAGGGATAAAAAAAATTATGAAAGTTTTTTTTTAAATTTCCCGCCTAAACTTTATTGTTTTGTACATGGTACAGTTGTCAATTTGTCAATTTGATTTGATGCATAGACATTTGATTATATAATAATAATCGTAGTACCGATAATAACTTTAAATTTAAATTAAAAATTTAAATTAATAAATAAATAGCAACGTATAAATAGAAAAGCAATTTATGTTTTGAAAAAAAAAAATCGTTTCGCGATTTCCATAAAATAAAAATCGATGTGTGAATCGATCTCAAAATCAATAATCGATTAAAAATCGGTTTTCATACTTCCGATTAATCGATTTCTCGATTTATCGATTAAAAAACGACATCCCTATACTGTAGTTACATTCTGTTTTATCCGTTTTATGTTACTATATTCGCTATATGTATTCACATCAGTATTTTGAGATTATTAACGCCGCCAGTGGTAAAAAAAGAAAGCCCTTATATTTACCGTATTTACCGTATTTACCATTTTCCTGACCAGTTTTGTCAATTCCTCTCATATGAGTTAGATCTCCATCTTATAATACTCCATTATTATTGCCATCATTGCCATAATTGCTTAAATTAAGCCGCTGCTACACGATGCTACGAACACCTTCCAACATTCGACGTTGGATGGTTCATAGCATCGTGTAGCCGTTGTTCGAACCTACGAGTGTCCAATGTCGAGCGTCAAACGTTCGCATTTGGTCGTGTCCCGTTCGATGTCGGTATTTTTGCACCGAGTCAAAGGGGTGCTTCGAACGTTTGAAGGTCAATGTTGGTTCCACAGAACAAATAGAACGAATATAACTGTCTCTTTTCTGCAATCACTTATGTGGAAGTATGTGCATCTTAGGCTGCTTAGGTGTCAGTTGCTCAATACCCGTAGCTCAGTGTAAGTCAGTCAAACAACAATAAATTTGATTGTTGAACCGGCACAAGTAGCGTTGTGGTATCACACACATCACATACATGCATGTGAACCAAAGGTCACGTGACGGCTATCACCACTCACACAAACAGAGTTTATCGCACAAATACAAAGTAAACACCGTGCATGTATACAACATATTTTCTATCTCAAGTGGTTACACAGGTTCCAGTAGTATAGAAATATGTATTTTCTCTCTAGATGCTCTATGGTTGGTTCATTGGTTGGTTCGACTCAGCAGCTGCACGCTCGTTCATGTGAAGAGAGACAACATCAGTGTATAACATTAGAGATAACATCAGACAGATAACATCGTCCACTGAGTACCAACACATCATCATTCGTATTGGATCAAACATTCGATTCACCGTGTAGCAGATACATTCGTCGCACCAACTATCGAACTTAACTGCCTCAAACGTTCGATCGAATGTTGGAAGGAACGTTCGTAGCATCGTGTAGAACCCGCTTTAGAGTAATATCAGTTATTTTGATTAAAAATTCTCCAAACCACTACATTTACATTTTCAATTGAAAAGAAAATGGAAAATAAAGAATCTAAACTAACTATTGAAGAATTTACTGTTAAAATTAAAGATGAAGAAAATTTACTAGATTTAGATAACCAATTTTCAAATGTAATAAAAAGTGAATTACCTGATGGTAACTTGGATGTCAAGTTGGAAAAATTCAGTGCCGTAGATTTATCAAATTTACATACCGAAATAAAATTAGAAAATGATGATAGTAATTTATCAGGAGCAAACAGCAACATATTATTTGGTGAAAGTTATCATGAAAATTTTCTTGAATTAAATACATCTGAAAATACGTATGAAGAATTTGATACAACAGAAAATAGTGACACTTCTGTATGTTCGGAAACTTTAACTAACAACAACAAGGACAATTTAAAGAATTATAAGAAAATTAATTGCCGTGAAAAAAAGTTTAAGTGTATTACGTGTTTTAAAACATTTTCTCAGTCAGGTGATTTAAAGAAACATAAAAGAACTCACACTGGCGAAAGGCCGTACAAATGCAACACATGTTTTAAAACATTTTCTACGTTAAACATTTTGAAGATACATGAAAGAACACACACTGGCGAAAGGCCATTCAAATGCAATACATGTCAAAAAACATTTTCTCAGTTAGGTAATTTTAAGAGACATCAAAGAACACATACCGGCGAAAAGCCATTCAAGTGTCGCACATGTTTTAGAACATTTTCACTATCAAGCAGTTTAAAGGCACATAAAAGAATACATGGTGGCGAAAAGCTATACAAATGTTTTACATGTTTTAAAACATTTTCTCAGTCACGTTATTTAAAGAGACATGAACGAATACATAGTGGCGAAAAGCCATTCAAGTGTCACACGTGTATTAAAACATTTTCTTGCTTAAGCACTTTAAAGAAACATGAAAGAACACATACTGGCGAAAAGCCATTCAAGTGTCACACATGTTTTAGAACATTTTCACTGTCAAGCAGTTTAAAGGCACATAAAAGAATACATGGTGGCGAAAAGCTATACAAATGTTTTACATGTTTTAAAACATTTTCTCAGTCACGTTATTTAACGAGACATGAACGAATACATAGTGGCGAAAAGCCATTCAAGTGTCACACGTGTATTAAAACATTTTATTGCTTAAGCACTTTAAAGAAACATGAAAGAACACATACTGGCGAGAGACCATTCAAATGTGTTACGTGTTTTAAATCATTCTTGGAGTCAAGCCACTTAAAGGAACATCAAAGAACACATACTGGCGAAAAGCCATACAAATGTTCGACATGTTTTAGAACATTTACTACGTCAAGCACTTTAAAGAAACATGAAAGAACACATACTGGCGAGAGACCATTCAAGTGTGTTACGTGTTTTAAAACATTTTTTCAGTTAGGTAATTTGAATGCTCATAAACGAACACACACGGGCGAAAAGCCATTCAAGTGTCACACATGTGAAAAAACATTTTCACAGTCAATCAGTTTAAAGTTACATGAACGAACTCACACTGGCGAACGGCCGTACAAATGCAAAACATGTGAAAAAACATTTTCCACGTTAGGCACTGCGAAGAGACATGAAAGAATACACACGGGCGAAAAGCCATACAAATGCAATACATGCTTTAAACAATTTTCATATAACAGTGATTTAAAGATACATGAACGAACTCACACTGGCGAAAATCCATACATATGTGCAATATGTTTGAAAATATTTTCGCGGTCAAGTGATTTAAAGAAACATGAACGAATACACACGGGCGAAAAACCATACATATGTGCAATATGTTTTCGAGTATTTTCGCAGTTCGGTAATTTAAAGCAACATGAACGAACGCACATAATTGACGACAAGCCCTATAAATGTGGCACATGTCAAAAAACATTTTATACGTCCGCGGATTTAAACGTACATGAAAGAACACATGCTACCGAAAAGCCATTTAAGTGTGACACATGTTTTAAAACATTTTCTTATTCAAGTGTTTTAAAGATACATGAAAGAACACACACGGGCGAAAGGCCATACAAATGTGATACATGTTTTAAAGCATTTACTAAGTCAAGTGATTTAAAGCGACATGAACGAATACATAGTGGTGAAAAGTCGTACAAATGTAAAACATGTTCTAAAACGTTTTCGCGAACAAACAGTTTGAAGGTACATGAACGAATACATACCGACGAAAAACCATTCATATGAGGAATATGTTTTAAAGGATTTTCGCAGTCAGACTGTTTAAAAACACATGAAATAACCCACATTAGCGGAAAGCCATTCAAGTGTGACACATGTTTTAAAACATTTACTTAGTCCAGGGCTGGGAACTATTTAAAATGATTTCATTTTAAATATGTATTTAAAATACAAAATTGCATTCTCCGTTTTCTATTTTAAGTATGTTCAGCAAAACCATTTTCCATTTTGTATTTTAAATGCATCTTTGGAAACCATTTTCTATTTTAAATGGTTTCTCTGAACCATTTTTCCCAGCCCTGACTCAGTCAAGCAGTTTAAAAAGACATGAAAGAACACATACTGACGAAAGACCATTCAAATGTGTTACGTCCCTGGCGGAAAAAAAAATTATGAAAAACTATGATAAATTCTATAAAATATTATGAAACTCTATGAAACAGTAAATTATTAAAAAATCATATTTTTTCATAGAAAATCATAAAAAATGACCATGGCTTTAATGAAAAATTATGCATAATTCTAAAATATTATGATTATGAGTTATGAATAACTATGAAAAAATATGAATATCTATTACATTTGAATGTCTGAAAATCTATGAAAATCTGTTTTTTTTTTTAACAATTTCTAACAAACGATGAATTTTTCTGAAAAAGTATGATAATGAATTATAATCATAAAAGTGTCCAAATTTGGATATGTTTTTCATAGTTTTTCATAATTTGTCATAATTTTTTTCATAGATTTTTTTCCGTCAGAGGTGTTTTAAATCATTCTCTGAGTCAAGCCACTTAACCCATTTGTGACCACTGTCGACATTTGAGTTGTCTTGTATCAAAATCTACTAACTCCACTTGATAAAGATCGTGGGAAATCGCAAAAAACCATAACTCAGTTCAAAATTAATTTTTCGATTAAAAAGTCATATTAACTAACAAGGTAAAAAAGATGATTAGTACTATTATCAAAAAACAAAATTATCGTTTTACCCCCTTTTTATTCAAAATTATTTGAATTTATTAGGTTTTGATAGTAACATTTATATAAAGTGCGTTTTAAAACAGAAATTATAAGGGAAATTTATTAAAAAAAAAAAAAAAACTTGATTCAGCAATACTGGATGTATCAGAGTTAGACGATACAATTTGTTTTGTAATATTGTAAACTATTTTCATTTTGTCACTTAAAACCAAAGTGCTTACTTAGTAAATCATTTACATCTACGATTTCATTATTTAAAATTTTAGATAAATACTAAAATACAAATTTTACGTGAAAACATAATTTTATACGTCGTACGTCCCGCATGTCAGTGAAAAAATTACAATTTCAACGGTTAAAATCTAAAATATAGGTTATGTATGGGTATTTAGCAGGATTTGTAAAGTTTTCAATGTAATTTTAGCAGGATTTGAAAATTATGTTATATACACAGAACAAATAGAACGAATATAACTGTCTCTTTTCTGCAATCACTTATGTGGAAGTATGTGCATCTTAGGTTGCTTAGCTGTCAGTTGCTCAGTACCCGTCACTCAGTGTAAGTCAGTCAAACAACAATAAATTTGATTGTTGAACCGGCACAAGTAGCGTTGTGGTATCACACACATCACATACATGTATGTGAACCAAAGGTCACGTGACGGCTATCAACACTCACACAAACAGAGTTTATCGCACAAATACAAAGTAAACACCGTGCACGTATACAACATATTTTCTATCTCAAGTGGTTACACAGGTTCCAGTAGTACAGAAATATGTATTTTCTCTCTAGATGCTCTATGGTTATATATGTTATATGTTATATTTCAGTTGCAGATTTCTTTAGTAAGCACTTAAAATTACAACAAAAAATGTTAAGGGGCATATGCCTTGTTGCATTTAAAAATTAATGGCCCTAAAAAATCAAAAAATTCGAAAAGTGCATTTAGTTGATTTTGATACTAGGGATACTAGGCGACACATTTGTCGACAGTAACTTTGGGAATTTTCATTTTGGGCGCAGTCGGGCATTGACAGCCGCGGGTATTATTTTGTATCACGTTGGTATCCCTACTACACCACTATGCCGTTTGCCGCCATTTCTTTCAAATGATGGAACTGTATTTATTGTAGTATTTTGGTATCATTTATAAAATTTTTATTTTTTGTAAATGATTGTTAGTTTTTCATAATTACATGGCTAATACACTTTTCAACTTGTCCACTTTTTTTGCTCCTTTTTGTCCATAGCAACATATTTTTTTGTTAATATTAATTAATAAAAATTTATATTTTTGTGCATGTACAAACCAGTTCACACTCACTATCGATCTTGTTGACATTTACGTACCCACTGTCGACATTTGTTTACGTGCTATAAATTTTATAAATATAAGTAAAGAAATTTAAAAACAATAAAAACTTCTTATTTACACCCAAAATAACAAAATACTAAGAGGGAAACGAAATTTGAAAAAAAAAAATTAGTTTGGGCATAAACGAGTTAAAGGAACATGAAAGAACACATACTGGCGAAAAGCCATTTAAGTGTGACACATGTTTTAGAACATTTGCTCAGTCAGACAATTTAAGGTCACATGAAAGAGTACATACTGGCGAGAAACGGTTCAAATGTTAGAAAGCCTTTTCTCAGGTACATCATTTGAACACACATGAAAGAGCACATACTGCTGAAAAACCATTCCAGTGGCACACATGTTTCAAAACATTTTCTCAGTCGGACTATTTAAAACTAGATAAAAGAAAGGATACATTGAATACCCATACATAACCTATATTTTGATACTGATGAAAACCATTGAAAATGTAATATAGGGTAGGGCGGGTTAAAAAAAAGACACTGTTCAAGTGGGGTAAAAAAAAGACATATTTATATTAAACTCAACAGTGTTAAATTCGAAAAATCTTAATAATATTATAAATGTGAAAGTTTGGATGTTTATTGCTCAATCACGCAAAAACGGCTGAACCGATTTTACGTGCACATTCCAAGGTAATTATGAAATTTAATTGTGGTGGAAACGGTCGTTTCGCCACAACTGACTTAACACATGGGCTAAATTTTATCCCGGTTTCAAGTTTCTGAGCGATACAAAACTAATTAATCAATCCCGCTCAAATAACTGAACCGAATCCGATGGAATTTGATGTACAGGCACTATTTACCCTGAATTAACCCATAGGATAATGTTATCCCGATTCAAGGTTCCTGTGGAATACAAAACTAGTTACTTAATCACAGCAAAATGATTGAACTGAATTCGATGAAATTAGTATACAGAAACTATTAACTATGAATCCATAAAAGAATAATTTTAATAACACATAGGATAGTTTTATCCCGATTGTAAGTTCCTGGGGGATACAAAACCAGTTACTCAATCACCTTCAAATGACTAAATCGAATTTGATGAAATTTTGTACAGAGACACTTTTTTATGCTAACAATGAGTTAACACAGGATAACGTTATCCCGATTGAAAATTCCTGTGGGATACAAAATCAGTTACAATTTTAATTTCAAATATTATCGAGTGCTTGTGAGACAATACTACGTATGACAAACTTTTGTTTGCATTTCAACACACGCATTGATATGTACACTAATCGTTCAGCTAAACTGAAACTTTAAGCACTCGATTTCTTTGGTATAGTATGACCAAAAACCACATGTAAATTAAAAATCACAAAGTGATTGAAAAAATTATCCGGATCGGCCGGGAAACGAACCCAGGATTTTCTGGTAACTAGCCAGATGTGTTAACCTCTACACCAACGATCCCATGCTCGGTAAGCGGCCGAGCCGGAACCCATTCAATCACCTATGTGTATTAGTACTCTCTCTGATTCGAGAAACGTTATCCCGATTGAAAATTCCTGTGGGATACAAAATCAGTTACTTAATCACAATTTTATGCGAGTGAAACCGCGGGCCGCAGCTAGTAAAAAATATTACAACAAAATACATTAGCATTTTAAGCTGTCTGGGACAAATAATTATTTTTTGGAGAGGGTTTTATAACAAAAAAATTTTCTCCCAAATCTCTATTATTCATGAGCGAAAAACTTTCATTTCGCGGCGATAAACATTTTCATTAAGTAAAAAATATGATAAGATAGAGTGCTGTATTTTTTCTTGTTATTCTACATGCTTTAGTGACGTAAAGTACAAAATTTTATTCAAGTGATCCAACTGCTTGTAATTTTTTTTATGTTAAAAAAACAAGACAAAAATGGGGTAAAAACAAGACAAAAAAAAGATTTAACATTAAGAAAAATTAAAAATTATTAACAAGGATTTTCGTTTTAAAACTGTAATGACATGTTTATGTATATTTTATGAATTAAAAAAATACGAAGATTCTTCAATATAACAATTTTTTTATTAGTGAGGAGACGGTTTTCATGGATGTCAATTTCAGCTTATTCGAAAATTTTTATTTTTGACCCATGAAAATTTATTTATGTTTTTCGAATGTATAACTGTGCTTTACTGCACACATTTATTATTTTTAACTCATTCATAGTTTATTTTGATTTATTTTTTTACTTTATGTAAAGTGGTGTAAAAAAGACAGCCCCAAATTAACATATTTGGTTTTTAAATGAGCCACAATAATTTTTGTATTAGTTGTACGTTTGTGAAATAAAAATTATTTTAATATTTAAAGTCCAAAGAAATTTCCTATGAGTCTGCCCTACCTTATGTATATTTTAATAGTATATTACTTAGCAAGGACCGTAAGTGTTGGTCAGGGATGCTTAAGAATCCTCGGCTTTCAGTCTCGGATTTTCAAACTGCATCCGAGGTCACAAAAATAACATTTACGGACCGGGTGTGAATAAGTTATTTTTTTAGCAGAAAAAAAACGGCGTCACTAGTGGCGCCTCTATAAATCAATTTATAAGTTTTCACTATGAGAATGAGAAAAGTAATAATGGAGTATTATAAAATGGAGATCGAACTTATATGAGAGGAATTGACAAAATTGGTCAGGAAAATGGTAAATATAAGGCTTTCTTTTTTTACCACTCGTGGCGTTAATAATGCTCAAACACTGATGTGAATATAGCGAATATAGTAACATAAAACGGATAAAACAGAATGTAAATACAGTACTTATTCTCAAATGGAAACACGTTCGGACTGGGGAAGTGAGTGTTTCCATTTGAAAATCACCAATGTCGGTTGATGATATTTGAATAATAAGGAAATACATAGAAATTACATATGTATGAAATAAAGTTTATAGTTTAAATTACTTTATACGGCGAATATCCAATGGTACCAATGACGTAGGTGGACTAGTCATTTTGTTAGATGATCTGAAGCCAAGCACTGGTGCTCCTACTGTCAGTTTTTTAGTAGTGTGTGTTATTTGCATTGACAAAATATCTGCATCTCGTTTTATTTTACATGTGTGTTAATGTGTGTGAATATGTGTGTAGGCTTCATTTCTGTAATATTCACATAAACTGTATGCCATCTCCACCCGACCTCCGTGGATACAGCGTTACGTCAACGTGGTAAAAATATTGTCGGCCTTTGGGGAAGTATACCAGGTGGACGTGAGCATGTGTTGTGTTTGTGTACCATGTCGTTGAGTTGTTTGGTTAAAAACAAACTATCAAAAAATTGCATTTAAATTTTTGGTACAAACGAAAATGGAAAATAAAGAATCTACACCAACTACTGAAGAATTTACTGTTAAAATTAAAGATGAAGAAAATTTACTAGATTTAGATAATCAATTTTCAAATGTAATAAAAAGTGAATTACCTGATGATAACTTGGATGTAAAGTTAGAAAAATTCAGTGCCGTTGATTTATCAAATTTACATACCGAAATAAAATTAGAAAATGATGATCTTAATTTATCAAGAGCAAACAGCAACATATTATTTGGTGAAAGTTACCATGAAAATTTTATTGAATTAAATACATCTGAAAATAGGTATGAAGAATTTGATACAACAGAAAATAGTGACACTTCTGTATGTTCGGAAACTTTAACTAACAACCACAAGGACAATTTAAAGAATTATAAGAAAATTAGTTGTCGTGAAAAGTTTAAGTGTGTTACGTGTTTTAAAACATTTTCTCGGTTAGCTGATTTGAAGGTACATGAAAGAATACATACTGGCGAAAAGCCATTCAAGTGTCACACATGTTTTAAAGTATTTTCTGGGTCAAGCACTTTAAAAGTACATGAAAGGACACATACTGGCGAAAAGCCATACAAATGTGATACATGTCAAAAAACATTTTCTCAGTCAAGCAGTTTAAAAATACATGAAAGAATACATACTGGCGAAAAGCAATTCAAGTGTATTACGTGTTTTAAAACATTTTTTCAGTTAGGCCATTTAAATAGACATGAAAAGACACATACTGGCGAAAAACCATTCAAGTGCAACACATGTTTTAAAATATTTTCTCAGTCAAGCAATTTAAAGATACATGAAAGAATACATAGTGGTGAAAAGCCGTACAAATGCAAAACATGTTTTAAAACATTTTGTCAGTTAAGTGAATTAAAGATACATGAAAGAACACATACTGGTGAGAGACCATTCAAATGTGTTACGTGTTTTAAATCATTCTCTGAGTCAAGCCACTTAAAGGTACATGAAAGGATACATACTGGCGAAAAGCCATTTAAGTGTGACACATGTTTTCAAACATTTTTTCACTCAGGCAGTTTAAAGAGACATAAAAGAACACACACTGGTGAGAGACCATTCAAATGTGTTACGTGTTTTAAATCATTCTCCGAGTCAAGCCACTTAAAGGGACACGAAAGAACACATACTGGCGAAAAGCCATTTAAGTGTCACACATGTTTTAAGACATTTTCTCAGTCAAGTATATTGAAAAGACATAAAAAAACACACATTGGCGAAAAGCCATTCAGTTGTCATACATGTTTTAAAACATTTACTCAGTCAAGTGATTTAAAGACACATGAAAGAACACACACTGGCGAAAAGCCATTCAAGTGTCACACATGTTCTAAAACATTTTCTGCGTCAAGCAGTTTAAAGATACATGAAAGAACACATACGGGTGAAGAGCCATTTAAGTGTGACACATGTTTTAAAACATTTATTCAGTCAAGCAGTTTAAAGAGACATGAAAGAACACATACTGGCGAAAAGCCATACAAATGTGACACATGTTTTAGAACATTTGCTCAGTTAGGCACTTTAAGGTCACATAAAAGAGTACATACTGGCGAGGAGCGGTTCAAGTGTTAGAAAACATTTTCTCAGGTACATCATTTGAACAGCGCACATACTGGTGAAAAACCATTCCAGTGGCACACATGTTTCAAAACATTTTCTCAGTCGGACTATTTAAAACTACATGAAAGAATACATATTTGTGAAAACTATTGAAAATTAAATATAGGGTAGGGCGGTGTTACGTGACCTACAATTATTTTGTAATAATTAAAATAAAATCCCTAATTTTGAAATAAAAAGTTTCTAAAATTCTAAATCGTAAAACTTTTTAAACACCGGGTAAATCCATAATTTTTAAATACCCAATACATTGGACATTATACATTGCACAGTACACTGAATGTATCGATCATTTACATATCGGATTAGCTCTATGTCGAACTGCGTAGTGTTTTCAGTTGTTTTTAGCGGGCATTAATAGATATATAATGATGGACTGTCAGTCAAAAATTTCTTTTTTAATTTAAATTTACGTTGATGCAACTTCGAAGCTTTATTTGTACAAGGTAACAATTTTAAAATTAATTAAAATTTAATATTTCTATTGTTAAAATAATAACATTTTTTGTAAATTCTTTTGTTTTAAATTTATTTTTTTGTTTGCTTATACAAAAGGTGTTTACATACCAATGTACTGTATTGTTTTAAAGAAACTGTTTGATAATTTTTCATGCTACATTTTTGTTGTTTATGTTGAGAGATATCTAATTGAATTCTTTATTTGGCAAGGAATTTTCCAAGAATGATTTTTCGACAAGTTGAGTGTATTGTTAAATTGGACTCAGTAAATGGATGTTTTGTGAAAAAATACATATGATTCAATCCATAATTGATGGTATTTCGTCTGGCTAATTGGAATTCGAGTTCTGATCGGGAGCTGACCGTACAACCGTCAAATTTTCATGGAATTAGTTCAGATGTTACAGCATCAAACTTCAAATTTCATCAATTGACTCAGATAAGTGAGTTCTGATGTCGCCATTTTCTTTGCCTGTGATAACTTTCACATGAGTTAAATTTGGACTACTTGTGTAAACATGTTCTAAGTGGTTCTAATCGTGTTGAAATATTAGTTGAATCATTTTATAACTTACTAAATAAACAATTTTAAATCAGAAACCATATTTTTTCATCTAAACCTAATTTTAATTGTAAATTAATTTAACACCGGCCTTTTGTTATACTGGCATTATTTTTTATACTGATTTTTTATTTATCTAATATCTGCTACAAAATACTAGTTACATTTTCTCAGTAATTTTACCATTTTCTGTATTTTTTTTTTTTTTTACCTGGTTTATTCTTTTTGTAATGAAACTCCGCCTCTGTTTATTTTTTTAATTTTCTTATCTTTTTTTACGTTACGTTTGATGCGGGTTAGCTAATTTTGTGTTACTTTAATGGTTGTTGAATTTTTTTATATACCTTTCCTAGTCGAGCCACAAAATTGTAAAATTGAAAAAGACAACTCAATTTATTGTTAACTGTTCAAAACAATTTTATTTATGGTTGGGAACGGACTGTTGTTTAAAATATGAATTAGTTGTTGAATGTATGAATTTTATTGTAACATTACTAAGCCTGAACTTCATCATTTCACGAACCCAAAACCTCTGAGATTAAAAAGAACTAAATAAAAATTTTATGCTCATGCTCTAAACAACTCAAAGATTTTTATTTTTACCAATTACCTTTTTTTTTATTTCAGATATTTTCATTCTATTTAAATTTAAATTCATATCATATTTTAATAGTTTTTTTGTAACAACGGATTAAAATAAAGACACTGCTCAAGTGGGGTAAAAAAAGACATATTTATATTAAACTCAACAGTGTTAAATTCGAAAAATTGTAATAATATTATAAATGTGAAAGTTTGGATGTTTGTTGCTCAATCACGCCAAAACGGCTGAACCGATTTTACATGCACATTCCTTATACACTTACTTAACACATGGGCAAAATTGTATCCCGGTTTCAAGTTTCTGAGCGATACAAAACCAATTAATCAATCCCGCTCAAATAACTGAACCGAATCCGATGGAATTTGATGTACAGGCACTATTTACACTGAATTAACCCATAGAATAATCTTATCCCGATTCAAGGTTCTTATGGGATACAAAACCAGTTACTTAATCACAGCAAAATGACTGAACTGAATTCGATAAAATTGGTATATAGAAACTATTAACTATGAATCCATAAAAGAATAATTTCAACTCTTTTAAACAAACCATATGGAAAAATTTTTTTGTCTCAAAATACCGGACTTTTTACTGCCAAGTGATAAGTACAATAGATAAGGTTACAAAAAAAGAAAAAGAAAAAATCAAAGATTCCAACATCAAAAAAGTGAACCTTAGGAATTTACCAAATATAAATTATATTAAACTATGTTGATAAAATTTGACATTTAGAATTATACCGTATTTCGGAAAATCTGTCATAGATGGCGGCACTTGTACCAGTGAATATGTAATATCGCAGCATTTTAAGCCGCCATATTGCAAGACGAGTTAACTCGTCTTAATCATTTAACGCTCCTTTCACATTGTACGGTTTTCGCCGTACGGGAAGAAACCGTACGACTTTTTGCCGTGATATTGTTGCTTTCACATTGCACGGTTTTTTGCCGTTGTAAACTGAATATCTTCATTTGATTTGCAACATCATACAAGTAACAAGTGTGATTAAAGTTAATTCTATAAATCAGAGGAAATAGAAAGTAGGATTATTTATTATCGCACTCTTTGAAGACCTGAAAAATGACGAAAATAAATTTTTCCACTATTTGCTGATGTTTACAGACTCCTTTGATTAATTTCTTGGCGAACTTAACATCAAAACACACAATTTCTAAATTACATACAATCTATTGAAATACTGGTTATTAAATTCAACATTAGTTTCATCCATTTCACAAATAAAATTAAATAATTAACATGAAATTCAACAAAATATTGTTAATGCCGTACGTTAAAAAACCGTCTAATGTGAAAGAATCCATTTAATTACATACACTACTGAGCTAAAAAGGCCGTACGACAACCGTCAAGTCCAGTGGCAAGAGACGGCTGCTACACGGCACGGCAACGGCATTTTGCCGTGACCGTGTAATGTGAAAGGTCCAATGCTCTTCTTCACTCCACTAAAAAAATGCGACCGTACGGTTTTTTGCCGTACGGCAAAAACCGTATAATGTGAAAGGAGCGTTAAGCGTTAATAACTACAGGGAACAGAGACGTCTATATTCACTGATAACTAATAGCACTAATAGGGTAGTTTTATCCCGATTCTAGGTTCTTGGGGGATACAAAACCAAGTACTCAATTACCTTCAAATAACTAAATCGAATTTGATGAAATTTTTTACAGAGACACTTGTTATGCTGACAATGAGTTAACACAGAGGATAACGTTATCCCGATTGAAAATTCCTGTGGAATACAAAATCAGTTACTTAATCACAATTTTGGCGGGTGAAACCGCGAGTCGCAGCTAGTAAAAAATATTACAACAAAATACATTAGCATTTTGAGCTGTCCGGGACAAATAATTATTTTTTGGAGAGGGTTTTATAACATAAAAAAATTTTCGACGTTATTCTATCTGTAACGCTCCTTTCACATTGTACGGTTTTCGCCGTACGGTAAAAAACCGTACGGCTTTTTACCGTGATATTGTTACTTTCACATTGCACGGTTTTTTGCCGTTGTAAACTGAATATCTTTATTCGACTTGCAACATTATACAAATAATAAGTGTCATTAAAGTTAATTTTATAAATCAGAGGAAATAGAAAGTAGGATTATTTATTATCACTCTTTGAAGACCTGAAAAATTACGAAAATAAGTTTTTCAACTATTTTCGGATGTTTACAGACTCATTTGATTAATTTCTTAACGAACTTAACATCAAAACACACAATTTCGAAATTACATACAATCTATTAAAATACTGGTTATCACATTCAACATTAGTTTCATCCATTTCACAAATAAAATTAATAATTAACATGAAATTCAACAAAATATTGTTAATGCCGTACGTTAAAAAGCCGTCTAATGTGAAAGCATCCATTTAATTACATACACTACTGAGCTAAAAACGCCGTACGGCAACCGTCAAGTCCAGTGGCAAGAGACGGCTGCTACACGGCACGGCAACGGCATTTTGCCGTGACCGTGTAATGTGAAAGGTCCAATGCTCTTCTTCACTACACTAAAAAAATGCGACCGTACGGCAAAAACCGTATAATGTGAAAGGAGCGTAATCCGTTATTCTATCTGTAATTAATCTATCTGTTTTTTACATCGAATAGTACTAAAATACTGGTATATTTTATTTCAGGTACTTTTGGTATATTTTATTTTAGATACTTTCCTATCTAGGTTAAAATGATACAGCGTTACGTCAACGTCAGGGTCAACGTGATAAAAATATTGTCGGCCTTTGGGGAAGTATACCGGGCAGTGTTGCCAACTTTTTTTTCCAGAGACCACTAGATTCGACTTTGAAACCGTTAAGAAACCACTAAAAACCACCAGCTCTTCATCGACAAGCAAAAAAAAAAAAAAAAAAAAACCACAACAAAAAATTTTTTTAAAATAAAACTTTTATAATTTAATTTTTATGATTTAATTATAACAACATAGAAAAATATTATATAAATTAATAATGAAATAACGAGCAGTTTTAGTGGTAAAACCACTAAGATGGCCACGCTGAAAACCACAAACCACTAGAAAAAAATTTTCCCCACTGTGGGACGTTCAAAACCACTAGTTTTAGTGGTAAAACCACCAAGTTGGCAACACTGATACCGGGTGGACGTGAGCATGTGTTGTGTACCATGTCGTTGAGTTGTTTGATTAAAAACAAACTGTCAAAAAATTGCATTTAAATTTTTAGTACAAAAGAAAATGGGGGTAAATTGTAGAGGACCGGTTCATGCTGTAATTTCGATGTTTACCGGAAAAAAAAAACAAATGTGGCTGAGAATTATTGTACTTAAAGAGTTAAAGCGCGGTCACATATTTTTATTAAAAATAATTGCGTTTTATTATTAAATATTACATTTTAAATGTTACACACATTTTTGATATAACAATTAATTTAACACAATTACTTGCATTATTTATTATTATTTAATAAGAGAAAACCGTAAAACTACTAAATCTTAAAAAAAAAGAAAATTATAATAAAAGTTTACAAAAAAAAATTTTTAAAATAATTTTAAGCTTTTTATTTTAATACGTCTGAAAAGAACGACATATTATGTATGTTATGTTTCTTATTCGGAGAGAATATACTCCAGTTGTGATATATATATATACATGCAAGCCCTAAGCGTATGTGTAAAAAATTGTGGATAGCAGTGTGTCTGAGTGTGTCAGATACGTTGTCGTACAAATTACGGCGCGGAGCGCCGTTATGAGAATGATGCGGGCGTCATACAAATTACGGTGCGAAGCGCCGTTGTGGCCCGGACGCTACGCGTCGTACAAATTACGACGCGGAGCGCCGTTATGAGAACGACGCGTAGCGTCGTACAAATTACGGCGCGAAGCGCCGTTACTAGCATGACGCATGGCATCCTACAAATTAGGGTCCCAGGCGCGGCACTGAGATGACCTTTTATAGTAATTATAATTTTCCTTTATCTTTTATACAAAATTTATAAATAAAAAACAGCATAAAATTATACGGTTTACACTGTATCAACAGATCGGTTTGATTTATGTAAATTTGGGGCGTCAGTGGGTGGCGTCGGTGGGTGGCGCGCGCCGCCCACCGACGCCACCCACTGACGCCCCAAATTTACATAAATCAAACCGATCTGTTGATACAGTGTAAACCGTATAATTTTATGCTGTTTTTTATTTATAAATTTTGTATAAAAATTTTTCGGCTGTATTAAAAATAAATTATATTAAACTTATGCAGTTTTGAAAAAACGGTACTTAATTTTGTATACGAAATAAATTGCAGGTATAAATGTATATGTATTACTATGTTGAACTACAAACACCCTTACCTTACACCGTTGCCGTTATTTATTAACACAAAATCAAATTTTATTACACATCATAAAATTATATGTATTTATCTTTGTTAGTAACCACGACCTAACAATGCTTGTTTGCTGTGGTGGAGCTGATGCACGACTTATCACCTTAACCTGTGACAGACCAACAAATCACTCCAAGCAATTTACACTTTTTGGATTTTAATAATTTTAGTTTGCTTCTAGTGTTCTGTGAGTACCTATGTTCTGGATGTTCTCTATGGAATCAATGTTCTACATATATGTCATAATTAAAATAAAATTTTTCCGTTTTGTTTTGTTTTTTTTTTTTAAATTAAATTTTTTTTTATTTATTTTACTAGTTATATGTAAGTGTCTTTCGTAGTGTTTTATTATTTTTACCGTTTCCTATAAATAAATTATACACTAACTTGCTTTAAAATATGTGCTATATCGTATAGTTGTCATTATAAAAAATTTGAAAAATATTAATAAATTTGAGTTTTCCAAAACAAAAATATGCTACCGCGCTTTAACTTTTCATAATTTAAAATTTCCACCACTATTGCTTCGTTTTTATCGGTTAAAAAAAAAAATATCGCATGAACCGGTCCTCTACAAAATTCCCGAAAATGGAAAATAGACAATTTGCAGCAACTATTGAAGAATTTACTGTTAAAATTAAAGATGAAGAAAATTTATTAGATTTAGATAAACAATTTTCAAATATAATAAAAAGTGAATTACCGGATGGTAACTTGGATGTAAAGTTGGAAAAATTCAGTGCCGTTGATTTATCAAAATTACATACCGAAATAAAATTAGAAAATGATGATAGTGATTTATCAGGCGCAAACAGCAACATATTATTTGGTGAAAGTTACCGTGAAAATTTTGTTGAATTAAATACATCGAAAAATACGTATGAAGAATTTGATACAACAGAAAATAGTGACACTTCTGTACGTTCGGAAACTTCAACTAAACAGGACAGTTTACAAAATTATAAAAAAATTAGTTCCAGTGAAAAATTTAAATGTATTATATGTTTTAAAACATTTTGTGCTTTGGACAATTTAAAGATTCATGAAATGACACATATTGGCATAAAGTTATACAAATGTGAAACGTGTTTCAAAACATTTCCGCAATCAAGTAATTTAAAAAAACATGAACGGATACATACGGGCGAGAAGCCATTTAAATGTGATATATGTTTTAAAACATTTTATACGTTATGTGCTTTGAAAAGACATGAAAGAACACACACTGGTGAAAAGCCATTCCAGTGTGCTACATGTTTTAAGACATTTTCTCAGTCCAGTCGTTTGAAGGTACATGAAAGAACACACACCGGTGAAAAGCCATTTGAATGTGATACATGTTTTAAAACATTTTCACAATCAGGCCATTTGAAGATACATAAAAGAACACATACTCGCGTGAAGTGATTCAAATGTGATATATATGTTTTAAATCATTTATGTATTCACCAGGGCTGGGAAAAATGGTTCATAGAAACCATTTAAAATGGAAAATGGTTTTGCGAACATATTTAAATTTGAAAATAGAAAATAGTTATTTAAAATAGATTATAAAATGCAAAATGTTATTTTGCAACGTTATTTATATAAGTACTTTATAAAAAAAATATTCTATAAATTTTTTATCATTATTTAGTTATACGAATTTTAAAAAAAAAGTTCATATTTACTGAAATTAAATAAAGGCAGTCTTTTGAGAAAATTTTGTAAAGTTTGCATGATATGAAAACGAAACTCAACTCTTCAAATATTGTTACTTAAAAATATTGTAAAATTTAATTCGACCTTAACATATTTAAACCTTGACTACGCTACGATTGCAACTTCTAAATAAAATTATGAAAATCATCTGCTCGAAGTACATTTCTTATCGACGTGTCTTAAAAATAGTAGTACCTACACAACTTGAGTCAGAAAAGTTTGACTTAAGAGAACTGCAACTCTAGTAACAAATTTAACTCAAGTGACATTGCAACTCGAATTATAAAAAATTTGAGTCAATTAAATCAACTTACATTTAACTTAGTAAACGTATTGTTACTTACATTTAACTTGTTAGATTTCAAGTCGTTAGATTTGAATTTGTTAGACTTCAAGTCGTTCAATTCAAGTTCTATAATTAATATTGTATACACATAAATTTGAGTATACATGCATTTTCATTTTAAATGTAAAATGGATTCAAATTTTCATTTTAAATACAAAATGGAAAATGGTTTGACCGAACTTATTTAAAATAAAAAATGCAAAATGCCATTTTGTATTTTACATGCATATTTAAAATTAAATCATTTTAAATTGTTCCCAGCCCTGGTATTCACATAGTTTAAAAGTGCATAAAAAATTACATACTGGCGAAAATCCATTCCAGTGTGATATATGTTTTAAAACATTTTCACAATCAGGTCATTTGAAGACACATAAAAGAACACATACTGACGAAAAGTCATTTGAATGTCAGTTTTTATGTCCAACTTGAAATTTATTAACGCTTTAAATAATTAAGACGAGTTAACTCGTCCTGCAGTATGGCGGCACAAAATGCTGTGATATGTATATATTCACTAGAGTCCCGATAATAAATAGAGTCGTGATATGTCGTCCATTTTCTGTCCAAAACAGAGCGGGAAGCTTCAAAATTAATTAACACATGTTTGAGTAAATATTTTTGAGTACATAATTTATTGTTAATAAGTTATGAATTAATGAACAATTGAAAATTTTTAATTTAATTATTCTTTCTAGGTTAATCTAAATGATTTTTGTTAATATTTAATTTATTTCTAATGTATTTTATGCAAACTGTGGACAGAAAATGCCGGAACCAATCAGCGTTCAACACACATGTCGCGACTCTATTATTTTATTATAGGAACTCTAATATTCACTGGTACAGGTGCCGCCATCTGTGACAGATTTTTCGAAATACAGTATAATTCTAAGTAATGTTCAATTTTATCAACATAGTTTAGTATAATTTATATTTTGCAAATTCCTAGGGTCCACTTTTTTGATTTTGGAATCTTTAGGCAGTAAAAGGTCCAGCATTTTGAGATAAAAAATTTTTCTCTATGGTTAAAATAAAAGGGTTAAAAACAAATACCAACTTTCAGTTGTTAGCTAAAAATTTACCTAACCAATAAGGTATAAAAAAGTAGCTTGATCTTTATAATTACCATTAGTATCGGAGCGGCCCGATGTGATTATGTATTGTGCAGTAGACTTGTGGTCGCTGTCGAACCTTTACACCTATTTGTCAGAGAGCGAGCTACAAAAAATGATTGATGGGCTAATTTTAATCGCGATCACACAGGAATTAATAATATTTACAATTGAAAGACAATTTTTTGTTAAATGTTAGTTATGTACTTGTGTGATGATGATTATATGGATCGAAACATGTCAAAATTAACTGAATAAAAATGGTATTTTTGTAAAATGTTTTATTAATTATTACCCAGATTGTCTGCTTAACTTCAATTAAAATTTATATGATTGTTTATTTAAAATAACAAATTTTTAGATATTAAAAATTGTTTATTAATTTATTTTACATCATGTCATTTATTTTAATAATACCATTATGTTTCCGCTTCATATGTTTCCGGAAATTGGACGTGTTTACAAAATCACGTTTACATTCGTGACACGAATACGGTCTTTCTCCGGTATGTTGACGAATATGTACCTAAAAAAAATAAAACGTCCATTGATGATGCAAAGATTCTCATTTGGCGCCTCTGGTGGTAAAATTAGAAATTGTTGACAGTATAAATATGTATTGTATACAAACTGTGCGCGCAATATAGATTTCTATATGATACACTTTCTAATTTTACCACCAGAGGCGCTAGTAATTTAACTGAAGTTGTTTACCCTTAAAGTGGACTTGAGTCGAAATCGTTTTTGACAATACTGGCACATGTAACGTAATTCTCCCGTGTGCAATGTTTGATGTTGATCAAATTTGGTTTTACCGCGCACTTTTTTGCCACAAACTTCACATTCGTGTATTGTACCTTTATTTTTGTGCATACGATTTATATGATTTGCTAAATGAACGCGCGTTTTGAAACTAAAATTAAGCCAAAGATTAAATAATTTATAAAAAGAAAAGATTTATTTCAGGACCATTTAAACAAAACAATCAACAAATTCTGACGTACAATATTTTAGTATGTTAATTTTGAAAACATTTGGCATTTTTGAGGTTAAATTTCACAAATTAAAACTGGTTAACTGTGAACTTTTTCAAAAGATTCAAAGACAAAAAGGGAAAGATAGAGAAAGAATAATTGATAAACTTGTTTGGGATTTAGAAGTTTCTAAATTTTTAATTCGCTCAATACCGAAATGATATAAAAAAAATTTAATAATGTAGATTTTAATTTGTTCCATTAACTCCTTTAATGATTAAGCTGAGTTAATTAATTCAACAGATAGGCAACCTAAATAGCGGTAAATTAAATTCCCTAGCGGTGAGTCGTGGAATTAACGTATAACAGATAAACATGACAGTTTACATACAACTGAACGTTCTAATAACAATTTTATAGAAGTAATTTTCTTAATTGAATAATTAATAAATTTAAATAAAACTTTAACGAAAGTGTTTTTACCTTTTTGAGCATAGAGTACATGTTTCAATTGGCGCATCTCCTTCATTTATCGAATGTTTACAGATTATATGACTTTCTAAATTACCTTTCGTTAGGAAAGCAACTCCACAATTTTCACAGATATATTTTTTATCTTGAAAGACATAAAATACAACACACAAAAATTAAAATGTGTAATTTTGAAACTGAAGTAAAATTTCTTCAACATTAATTTTATTATCATCACTTACAATAAAATCATCATAAAAGGGTGCGTTCGGCAGGATAAATTCTTTAAAGTGCTAAAAGATACTTCATATGAAGAAGTCAAGTGACACGCAGTTCTGATTTGCGCCAAATTTAAATATTGTTAAACTAAATTACAGAATTTTGCCATATTGTTTTTTACTCTAATAATTAATTCTTCAATAATATAATCTATAATGTTATCTATCTTGTATAAAACATAAAAAATAACATTTTCTACAAATAACTCTTACTGAAGTCATTTTGTTTATGTATATGTGCAGACATTTTGCTTTTTGGTACTTTGTTATTCTCAGTAAATCACCATTTTGTTTTAATGAACTTTTTTGTGCCGAACGCAGCCAAGTTAAATTCATCTGTATATCTGAAGAACAATTAACCCTTTGCGCTTATAAGACATGTACAGGATGTACAGCATGACAAAGCGGTTTGTCCATTAACTCTACCATATTTAAAGGTGTTTTGTCTGTTGGATCATAAGACATGTACTACATGACACACTGAATGTTGAGCTGTAATGACTGCTCATACTTCACATTACATGAATATTTTATTTAATAACTGCAAACACATTCATTTATTAGAAAAATTGTAAATAAAATAATACAAAATCACGTTGAATTATCTTTTTAAAATTAAAAACTAATAAAAACAGCATTGAGGACGTATTTAGCGCATTTAGTATTCAACTTTGGGGAAACAAGGTTAGAACTTCAAAAGAATCCGTCAAAAAAAGAACGTCGGTCGTTGTCATGTGCTACATGTCTTACCAGCCTATTTACAACTTACTTTTTTTTTTGCTTGAGTGCAAAGGGTTAAAATATTGTCAAATAATCATACAACTACTAGATAATGGGTCAATTCGTATTGGCGTAAGATTCGATGATTAGATTCGATAGCGACAAGTCGCGGAACTAACGTATGACAGACTTTTTACACAACAATTGATCGTTCTAATAACTATTTTCTAATTTAAATGGTGCGTAATTTTTATAAAACAATGAAATAATATTAAATCCGGTGCATTTATCAGCTGTCGGAAAGTATCTGTCATACGTTAGTTCCGCAAACGCTCACCAGGAAATAAGAACTTTCTTTCGTCATCAATACAAAAAACAAGATATTTGCCAGATAGAATACATGCAGAATATTCCTTATTTTAGGTACCTTCGTGTATTTTTTTGTGTGCCTTTAAAAAACCTTTACGTTTTAATTTTTTATGACAAATATCACATTCGTATTGTTCATTTTTCCCCTGATGTATATAGAGGTCGTGTATTTTTAACGAACTCGTTGATTTAAATGTTTTATTACATTTGGGACATGTCACTCTGGAGGTGTGCGGTTGCTCGTGGACCGAATACATATGGCCCCTATAGTGGGCGCCTTTTGAAAACCATTTGTCGCAAATTTTACAACTTATTTTGAAAAAAAAAATATATACATATTAGTTAGAAATATCGCGCGTATATCGATGCAGAAACGGAAGCTGATATTACCGAAATTCAACGTTACGACGATGCGAGCGTACATGCCATTTGAATTGGATGCCATTTGTAAAAATTTTTGTACAATCTACACACGAATATTCCACCGGTTTTTGATGATGACATTTAAAATGATCGACCAATTGATTTTTGGTTTTGAATTGAAGATTGGAACAGATATGACATTGCCATACGTAATCTTTAAATTCTATAAAATATCATTAGTTAGCGGTTATAAATTTTAAATTGTATAGTTGATTTCAAAAAAAATCTGGAACACTTTTCTTTCGAGTTTGCGTAATAATTAAGAGAGTTGACGCATTACCCTACGGTTTAGACATACGATTTTAATCGAACGTTAATCTAATCGTAAATCTAATGTAAATCGTATAACAATTGGATGTGTAAACCGGTGATCGAATTATGATCGTATTGTCTTCGATTTGAAACGATTTTTATAAAAATAGATTGTAATCCTATTTTAGTTCGATTTTTTGAAAATCAAAATGGCGCTAACTGAAAATATTAAGAAAGATCATGTGCATATATTTTTATTTTTCTTTTTCGTTTTGACCGCTACCCAAAGTGATGAGGATTACAGGATTTGTGTAAAAATTAAATTAAAATTTTCTAACAAATTCCATAAGAGAAATTTATTTTGTTGTTCAATATATTTCGGCACAGTTGGCGCCATTTTCAAGAACATAACAATAACAACATTTTTTAACAATTTTCAAAGAAAAAATTTTTTTTTAAAAAAAGAATATTTCTAAAAATAATTTACATAAATGTCAGCCTATATTAATTATTAATTAATATAGGCCTAATTGCCTAAATTAATTAAATTATTTCATTTGGCATAATTAAAATAAACATGAAAATGAATGTGAAATTTCAATAAATAATCGTTAGGACCTGCTTATGATATTTTAAAAGTTCACAGAGCTACCTCAAACGAATTTTGTTACCACTTTGTCACAGTTACAGAAACTACAAGACTTGTACCAGATTTTTATGAAACCAATTGTACACCGCCGCCTTAGTAATTATATCCCTACCCGGGGTTGAATCTTACTCGGCAACAGTGGTTCCCAAAGTATTTTCCGCGAAAAAAATGGCGTCTGCGGAATTTAAATTTTTTTTAAATTTGTTTTTTTTTTTTTTTTTTTGCTTACCATAGTCAAAAAAACTTTGGGAGCTGTTTTTTGCTTACCATAGCTCTGTAAGGTTTATTTATCAAAACAAATCGCCAAGTTTCTGTTGGACCCGCATTAAGCTAGGGTTCCGTAATCAATTGCTAGTTTTCATAATGTTCATTAAGTATATTTTGTACGGGTTCCTTCCGCATGCGTTACTAATGTTACTATGAGGGTCAGTTCGTGTAAATATTTTCACACCTAACTTTTTAATACAATAAATCTAGGTGGCGCGCCGCGCGCACGTATTCCATATTTTTTTTTCGCCAAATAGATGTATACGTACATGTTTTAACTGATACAGTTTTTGATTTCGACCAGTAGAGGCGCTGTGGGAGGACAATTTAGCAAGGCAACGGTGTACATTCATAAAGTTAACCGTCATTATTTGAAAACCTTCAGCAACTTTCTTTTTAAATTCTTCCAACTGTTTTTGCCAATCCGTTTTCTTTGTTTCTAAAATACTTGATTTGGTTTTATTCACCAATTTACGACTTTTTCGTTTTGATTTTATAAATTTTGGATTTTTTTGATTATTCTGTGGCTGTATTGATTTAAAATCGTCATTCTTAGCGCTTGTTATTAATGATTTGGTATATAAATTGGAATCGAATGTCGGTTGGTTTTTTGTGTCAAAAATACTTTCTAAAAAAAAAAATTAAGAAAAGATTTAAAAAGCTGCCTTCAAGGATACACGGAACTTACGGTAATTACCATTTTGCGTATGATTAAAATCACCAAAATCACTTTTTTTCTCATCATCACTGCTGTACTGTTCATTCTCGAATTTCGTATGTGAATCCGTTTCGCTAGTTTCAACTTTAACTTCATCATTTTTATAAACGTTTGTATTATTAAATATTGCTTTTAAAACTTTTTGTGTGTCCAGTATTTTCTCATAAAATTGAAAACTTGCAATTGATTGTTGATAACAATCGGAACAAATTAATTTCGGTAGATTATCGTCGCGCGTTATTGATATTCGAAAACAATGAAATATTAAATAGCTAATATTCGCATTAAAATCAAGTAAATTATCACTGAAAATATTAATTAATTCGCTACTTAATTGCATTTTAGCACATAAACGACAGTAACTTGAATCCATTTTATGGTTAATTTTATTTTAAGATATAAATTTAGTAAAGTACGTTTTCGAATATTTATACATATATAAATTTTATAGTGAATTTATTTATCAATTTAACAATAATATTCATTTTATCCTCATATAAATACATAAAAATATTAACGTCGAGCAAACAAAGACTATCAACTCCGTAAACTTTACCGTTTTTATTTTTTTTTTTTCAAATGGAGTGCGCAAGTTATTTTGTTTGTCAAATACAGTGTCTTCGCCAGAAAATTTTATTACAAAACGTTTCGTAACGGAGTTTACAGCCATTTACAGCGTTGCACACTAGCTGAGGGCTCTGATTCAAAAAGATTAATTCACGTTAAATATTTTTCGTAACTTTTCTCTGGATTTTCACGGTAAAAATTCTTAAATTCTGAGACATTCAAAAATTATAAAATTAACAAATACATAGTCACTAATTGCAAGTTAGAAACCGTAGTTCAAACATTATATGGTTCGCGTATTTATGCAGTAAACTTCTCCAGGGGCCGACAATATTTTTACAGAATTAAATATTTTTGACAAATAAACCATACGCATAATTTTTTATGTACGCTTGAAAAATTTTACACTGGCAATTTACTGGACGAACTGACTTATCTTAATCATCAAAGGAGCTAAATTTAACAAATAAAAGACAAAATACTTTTATTTATTTAAAATTAAAATATATAATGGAGGTAGATACATTAATATAATTAATATATGATAGATATTTCAGTAAATTAACACAAAATTCACCTGTAGGGGAGGGGGGCATAAAGTACGTACTGTGAAACAATTTAACGAATAATAGCTATTTGTATATTAAGAGCACAAAGTGGTACATTGTCGCTCGATTGAGAATGTAGACGCGAGAAGCCGCCAGGCGGAGCGCGTCATTCTCATGAGAGCGGCAATGTACCACTTTGAGTTCTTAATACACAAATAGCTATTTTCTACAATCATAGTGGAAAGTAGGCTTTTGTGTTCTATGAAGAAAGCGTAAAATATCTAGTTGCCGAGGACTTGTTACTTTTCGCTTTAAAGCGAAAAGTAGTACTTTGTCGCTCGCTCAACATATATTTAATTACAAATCGGTAGACGTTGTTTATATTTTCTATAGTAACAAGTAAACAGATTCTAAACTTCATATTTTTATCGTGAATAAATGAAATATCAATTTTATTAAATTTCAAAATAACTAGTATAGTTGATCCTTTTTTTGTGTGGTGGATAGGGATCGCATAAAAAAATCGCACCAAAAAAATATATTCAAAAATATCATAAATAGCCATAAAAAATATAGTTCGATCCAGATTGTACAAAAAACTTTTTTTATGCGGTTGGTTGGGACCGCATAAAAAAAGTTTCATCGAAAAAACATAACTCAAAACGCTTCCTTAGAAGTTGCTTCTATAAACAAGATAAAGCCTTAATTGACACGTAGAAACATTTTATTTCAATTTTACAATATTATAAAAATTTTGAAAATACATCTGTAAAAAAAATTAAATGATGCAATAACAATGTATTGATTAAATGCTTAAAAGCCGTTAAAAAGTATTTTTATCAAAGAAAGTTATTATACTAATTGTTTAAGTTTCTTACTGTTTCGTGATTTTGATTCACATTATGCATTTTAATGGCCATTTTTTACAAACCGCATAAAAAAATCGCACAAAAAAGGACCGCATAAAAAAGAGTTCAGCTGTATTAACTAAAAATAATAAATATAAATAATAAATAATAACTAAAAATAATAAATATAAATAATAAATAAATATAAATAATTGAAAATAATTTATTGATAGTTTCCTACTATTTTGTAAATTTCTCATAACTTTTTGTCACGGAAAAGGTAAAAAAAACTAGTATTCTTATTGGCGACACAAAGACTCTCACTCGCGCCTCTGGTGGTAAAATTAGAATTAGCATCAAGTAAAAATATACGTATACGATTAATGGGCGATATAAAATCTAGTAATCCGCGCATAATTTGTATAGTATGACCCATTTCACTTGATTTTAACCATGCTTCATCACTTATGAATTTAAATAATTTCCGTTTTCTTGGCTTTATCTCTTTCATTATTGCATTTATGTACGTAAATTTTAAATTTGCAGTTTGTTTTTAGAAAAGAATAGAAGATTGATTTGTTTTGAATATAAGAATTATTTAGACATATACTTTCTACCCTGTATAATAAATATTCCAGTAAATTAACATAATAAAATTTAATTAAAATTCACATAGTGCTTGAAAAATTATCAAAACCGGATCGGCTGGGACTCGAACTCGGATCTCTTGGTTACTAGCCAAGCGCCTAACCAATTAGGCCACCGACCGTTCGTTCGAGTGCCACTCCAATTTTGATAAACAATCAAACACATCCTCTCTTTAATGCGATAACATTTGAAATTAAAAATGTAACTGCGTCTCGCATTAAAGAGAGGATGTGTTTGATTGATTGTCAAAATTGGAGTGGCACTCGAACGAACGGTCGGTGGCCTAATTGGTAAAACGCTTGGCTAGCAACCAAAAGATCCGGGTTCGAGTCCCAGCCGATCCAGTTTTGATAATTTTTCAAACACTATGTGAATTTTAATTAACATAATGAATTGGCCATTTGCCAAGGTACATCGACTGTTCAAGTATCAGCCAAAGCTGGACATTAAGTGAACATATGAATATTGGTGTATGTTTAAAATACGGACAAAAGTTCGCCATACATTAATAATGTTTCACAGGCACTCGATAACATTTGAAATTAAAAAGTAATAAAATTTAATTTTTCTTTCTTTGAGTGCGGAATTTGTTCTGTAATGTTTTGTTTGGTGCCGGAAATTACAATCGCCCATTCGTTCTGTATTACAGTTAAATCACTTTTGTCCAGTATGTGTTTTTACATGTTCTCCTAAACAACTTGATTGCGAAAATGTTTTTTCACATGTATCACATTTGTATGGCTTTTCATCACTATGTACTCTTTTATGTATTTTTAAACTTTTTAACTGAGAATATGTTTTAAAACATGTGGCACATTTGTATGGCTTTTCGCCAGTATGTGTGCGTTTATGAGTCTTCAAATGACTTGACGTTGAAAATGTTTTTTCACATATATCACATTTGTATGGTTTTTCGCCAGTATGTGTGCGTTTATGAGTCTTCAAATGACTTGACGTTGAAAATGTTTTTTCACATATATCACATTTGTATGGTTTTTCGCCAGTATGTGTTCGTTTATGTATCCTTAAACCGATTGACTGAGAAAATGTTTTTTGACATGTATCACATTTGTATGGCTTCTCGCCAGTATGTATTTTTTCATGTTCCTTTAAATAGTGTGATCGAGAAAATGTTTTTCGACACGTATCACATTTGTACGGCTTTTCGCCACTATGTATTCTATTATGTATTTTTAAATTGTCCGACTGAGAAAATGTTTTAAAACATACATCACATTTGTATGGCTTTTCACCAGTGTGTACTCTTTTGTGTATATTTAAGTTATTTGATTGAGTAAATGTTTTAAAACATACATCACATTCGAATGGTCCTTCGCCAGTATGTGTTTTTTTATGTGACTTTAAACCGAATGGATGAGAAAATGTTTTTTGACATGTATCACATTTGTATGGCTTTTCGCCACTATGTATTCTTTCATGATGTATCTTCAAATGATCTGACTGAGAAAATGTTTTAAAACACGTATCACATTTGTATGGTTTTTCACCAGTATGAGTTCTTTTATGTTTCTTTAAATTACCTGACGTATAAAATGTTTTAAAACATACATCACATTGGAATGGTTTTTCGCCCGTGTGTGTTCTTTCATGATACTTTAAACTGTTTAAATGAGTAAATGTTTTAAAACACTTATCACATTTAAATGGCTTTTCGTCAGTATGTGTCCTTTCATGTCCCTTTAAACTGCTTAACTGAATAAATGTTTTAAGACACGTATCACATTTAAATGGCTTTTCGCCAGTATGTGTCCTTTCATGTGCCTTTAAACTGCTTAACTGAATAAATGTTTTAAAACACGTATCACATTTAAATGGCTTTTCGCCAGTATGTGTCCTTTCATGTGCCTTTAAACCACTTAACTGGGTAAATGTTTTAAAACACGTATCACATTTAAATGGCTTTTCGCCAGTATGTATTCTTTTATGTGTCTGTAGATTGTTTAAGTAAACAAATGTTTTAAAACACGTATCACACTGAAATGGTTTCTGGTCAGTGTGTTTCACCTTTTTATGTGTCTTTAATTCACTTAACGCACAAAATTCTTTAAAACAGTTATCACATTTGAAAATTTTTTCATTGGTATGAGCATTTTTATTATTCTTTAAACTAGCTTGTTCAGTTATTAACGTTTCAGAACATATACTACTTCCTGGTGAATTGAACTGTTCGCCTGTATTTTCAAATATATTTAATTCAACAGAATTTTCGCTACTTTCCCCGTATAGTATGCTATTTTCTCTTGACATTTCATTTTCATCATTTTCCAATTTAATTTCCGTGTGTAAACTTGATAAATCAACATTATTGAATTTTTCCATTTCCAATTCCAACTTGATTTCATTTTGATTTAGGAAATCAGATAATTCCGTTTTTACTTCATTTGAAAATTGGTTATCTACATTCTCAAAATTTTCCTCATGTTTAATTTTAACATTAATTGTATCAATGTTATCAATAGTTGCTGGAGATATTTTATCTTTTTTATTTTCCATTTTTTTCTTTAAAAATTATCTGATATTGTCATGTAGCTTTGATAGTTTTAACCGTTTTAACCACAGTGGTATGGAGGGTAGATGACAGGAGCACCATCTCCAAAAGTGCCCATAGAAAGGCGTAAATAATGGCGGCGCTACTGTAGCAAAAGGGTAAATTTAAAGAAGTAAACAAGGAAAGAAAAACATCCGCGTTGTTATGTAATTATTGTTTTTTTATTATAATTGTCACATATAATAGTTTTATTATTTTAATAATTTTTATAAAACTCAACACAAAAAAATCACTATACTCTTTTGCTACTCTAGGGCTATTCTGTCGAGTTTTTGAACTGTTACTTAGTACTTAAAACGGGACAGTTGTAATGGACGTATGTGGATACATTAATGTAAATATACAGGGTGGAAAGAAAATAACTCTCGAATTTTTTTGGGGTGGCTCATAGCATCTGTAGATGCAAAAACCACAGGATTTTTCTCGAAATTAACGGTTTGAGGAAATTGTAAATTAACTGGCTCTATGATGTTTTCAAATTGTTCTAAATACGGCTTTGACTAAATTATGCATAAATACCTTCTTACTATCAAAAGTACGATAGTTCTTAGTACAATAGTCTTAATTCTCACGAATATGAGTTTGTTGCGCGAGCCCGCAGGGCGAGTGCAACAATTCATATGAGTGAGAAATAAGCTTGTCCCACATATTTTACACTATACTTTTTCTACGAGCACATTTTTTTCTCGTAAAATTTAACATAAATAATTAAAATAAAATTTAAATAAGTAGTAAAGATTTTTTAAATTTATAATGTCAATGATAAGATGTTCAAATTTTTGCAAAAGCATACTTTTAAACTATGGAAACAATAATAAATAATCAACTTACATATTATGTATATTTTTAGTATTAATTATATAGATTATATGTTAAATCTAAGACAGAGCCTACTTTTTTATTATATTAAGCCGTGGGAAATAATTTCCCACGGCTATTTCCGCATTATGTGGGCAATTGTTAATTTTTACATATAGTTAGCCGTGCGCAAAATGTTACTTTTAATAGTAGGAGTAGAAAAAATAATTTTACTGACTAAAATTCAATAAAATTTTGTAAACATATTTAGGTCGTAAACATATTACAGTTAAATCATTTTTGTCCAGTATGTATTTTTATATGTTTTCTTAAACAACTTGATCGAGAAAATGTTTTAAAACATGTACTACATTTGTATGGTTTTTCGCCAGTATGTGTTCGTTTATGTTGCTTTAAACCACTTAAGTCAGAAAATGTTTTAAAACACGTAGCACATTTGTATGGTTTTTCGCCCGTATGTGTTCGTTTATGTTTCTTCAAAACACTTGAATGGGAAAATGATTTAAAACATATATCACATTTAAATGGCTTTTCGCCGGTATGTACTCTTTTATGTACCTTTAAACTGTTTAATCGAGTAAATGTTTGAAAACATGTCAGACATTTAAATGGCTTTTCGCCACTATGTACTCTTTTATGACTATTTAAGTTACTTGAATGAGTAAATGTTTTAGAACATTTATCACATTTGTATGGCTTTTCGCCACTATGTATTTTTTCATGTGTCTTTAAACTACCTGACTGAGTAAATGTTTTAAAACATGTAGGACATTTATATGGCTTTTCGCCAGTATGAGTTCTTTCATGTGTTTTTACATGGCTTGATCGGGTAAATGTTTTAAAACATGTACGACATTTGAATGGTTTTTCGCCAGTATGTCGCCTTTCATGTGTCCTTAAACTGCTTGATTGAGTAAATGTTTTAAAACATGTTAAACATTTGTATGGCTTTTCGCCTGTGTGTGTTCTTTCATGATTTCTTAATGTGGATATTGCAGAAAATGTTTTAAAACATATGCGACATTTGTATGGTTTTTCACCCGTATGTGTTTTTTCATGTATCTTTACACTGGTTAAGTGAGAAAATGTTTTAAAACATGTGCGACATTCGAATGGTTTTTCGCCCGTGTGTGTTCTTTTATGTATCTGCAAACCGATCGACTGTGAAAATGTTTTAAAACATGTATCACATTTGTATGGTTTTTCGCCAGTGTGTACTCTTTTGTGTATATTTAAGTGACTTAAATAAGAAAATATTTTAAAACATACATCACATTTGAATGGCTTTTTGTCAGTGTGTTTCACCTTTTTATGTGTCTTTAATTCACTTAACGCACAAAATTCTTTAAAACAGTTATCACATTTGAAAATTTTTTCATTGGTATGGGCATTTTTATTATTCTTTAAACTTTCCCTGGCTTGTTCAGTTATTAACGTTTCAGAAAATATAGTTCTCCCGGGTGAATTGAATTGTTCGCCTGTATTTTCAAATATATTTAATTCAACAGAATTTTCGCTACTTTCCACGTATAGTATGCTATTTTCCCTTGACATTTCATTTTCATCATTTTCTAACTTAATTTTGGTGTGTAAACTTGATAAATCAACATTATTGAATTTTTCCATTTCCAATTCCAACTTGATTTCATTTTGATTTAAAAAATCAGATAATTCCGTTTTTACTTCATTTGAAAATTGGTTATCTACATTCTCTAAATTTTCCTCATGTTTAATTTTAATATTAATTGCATCAATGTTATCAATAGTTGCCTGAGATGTTTTATTTTTTTTATTTTCCATTTTTTTCCTTTAAAAATTTGAATATTATAACATCGTTTTAATTTTACTTTATTTATATTTCTGACTGTACATTGTTTTATAACATATTACTATATTTTTTCTTTTTTTTTAACATATTAATATAATCAAAACCTACTATTATAATATAAAATATACATAATAGGGAATATACATGTTTTTTAGAAAATTGTGAAACTTTTTTTAAAATATTCTATACATGTCACAAATTCTGATGACAGTTCTTTTTGTTTGTTTTATTAATTTTAGTTTTCATAACGAAATTAATGTAAATTACTACCTTAAATAAAAATTCCGCCAAAACGATACATTTGAGCAATGAGCGATCCTATTGGTTGTGACGTATATTGTATAAGTTCTCACCAACTACATAATATATGCCAGATATATACATATACTGAATGAAACATGCGCTAAAGGTATAACGTAGAGTACCATAAATAATAGGATACGGATACCCTCTATAAACTTTGTCACTGATACGAAAACATATATCGTGTAGAATTAAAAATTAATTTTTGAATATTTAAAAATATTTAGTAACTTGTCACAATTAATACTTATTATTTTTAAAATAAATTGATTTAGGTAACTAGGAAAATATTAAATACTGATCATTATTTTTAAAAAAAAAAAGTTGCTGTGAAAAAGAAATAAAAGAAAAATATTCATTGATTTTAATTTTTGAAAAAATTCGTAGAGGAAACGATCTTAAAAAATTAAATTGAAAATTAATTAATAATAATTATTTAATTCATTAACTATTTAATATATTTGCTCAATTTTATTCGTCAAAAAAATTAAAATATTGACAGATATGGAAAACAGTGGAAAATAAACGATTAGATTTTTGGTATTATCAGAAGCAGTGCCATCTACCGAACGAATTATATAACAATGCTGCTGGCCTGGGTGGAAATAACTTTCTTATTTGAATATCTATAAGTGGCGTCAGCGCGCCAAATGGTGATGTTTAAATAATGATAATGTAAAATGAAAAATCATTTTTTTATTTTTCTGAAATGATGATTCTGAAATAAATAATGCGATTTTTTATTTTTGCTTCGATCAATCGTTTGTGAATGTTTGTGACGCTATTATTTTCCTTTGTGACTAATTAGTTAATTAACAATTAAATAACTTGTGACTAATTAGTTAATTAATTATTTAATTGTTAATCAACTAATTAGTCACAAAGGAAAATAATAGCGTCACAAAAATTCACAAACGATTGATCGAAGCAAAAATAAAAAAATCTCATTTTTTTTTTTCAAACTTATGTTGGCTATTCGCACGAGGGTGAAACCGTAAAAAAACCACTAAAAACCACCAGGGCCATGTTCGATTAGTGGTATAAAAAATTCTCGAGCATGTGCACTATTAAACCGCGCAAACAAAAATTCAAGTTATTTGACGTTTACTACCATATTTGGAAATTTGTAGACGTTATATATTTAAATTTTTGCTAATATGTTCGCGCGGTTTAGTAATGCACATGCGCAAATGCACTGGAATCTTTATACCACAAATCGAACACGAGATTGCTCTTCATCGACAAGCAAAAAAAAAAGCTTTTCGCTTTTCGACAACAAACATTTTTTTTTACAATAAAAATTTTTAGAATCTACACCGATATTCCGTTAACCGTACGACAATACATACACGTGGTACCCTTAACGGAATCATATACAGGCTGTTTCTCTAGACAATTTATTTTTTAATAAAAATTAAAATATTTTTATAAAAATAAATTTTTAAGTCATATTTTCTAGCTACATAATATTTATTTCTAATTGTAAACTTGGAAATTATAATATATATGTGTATTAATAATTTTTATTATTACTATTATCATATATTTATGTTAACTTTCAAAATAATCGCCTGTATATGTTAAAAATTGAAGTTTTATTTACATAAAAATGTTTATTTACATTAAAAATTTTGTCACGTAGATTGTGTATGTATACACAAACACACACAAACGGTACGCATAATGGTAGTACGGATATCGGAAAACCGCGGTAATTTTTATGATTTAATCATAATAAAATAGAAAAATAGAACAATATTATATCAATTAAGGATGTGTATCCAGTCAAATCGAGTACTACATCTAAAATTTTTTGAAAATTAATCATAATGTTAAATTACTACTAGAAACACTTATCTTGTGAATTAAGATGTGTAAGTACTGTATTAGAAATTATATCAATTAATAATTTTTTTTTTTTTTTATAAAATAAAGATTAAATTTGACTATGGTTGACGTTGGATTTAGCACCTATCGGAATTATTTCCAGAGAGTTGACGTCTAGAGTATGTTCCATTTAGAAAAAACTGTGTAACACAATGCATTTTCTTTTTTTTCAAAAAAAGAAAAACTATTTTTTTTTTAAATTTTATTGCAAGACTAATATTTTAATTGCATCTAAAAGCAATCAAACGGTTAAAATTTAAAAAAATTAATTTTTTGTGCAAAAAACAAAATGCACTGTGTCGTCTGTGTTTCCTAAATGGAAAACACTCATTGTATGTTGCACCATCTTTCTCGTCGAAAATTGCGGGCACAGTTTTTTAAAATAGTGTCAAAACTGCGTGGTTCCGGCTTCTAATTTTTACGAAAAAAATAGGCCGGTGGGTCCGGTTTTTTTTTTCATTAAAAAATAATACAAAGTATAAGGTTCATAAAACTATTTTTTTTTTTCACGAAAGTTGGATAAAATATGATCAATTTTACAAATTTATTCGCAGCTAAGCTATTTCCGGTTCAAACAACACACGATAAATGAGAACATTAACATTATTTTTTCGTTTAATTTGTCCGTGACATACAATTTTCTTTTTGCTAATCGATGAAGAATCGTCTATTGTTTAACATATTTCAAACTCAATAGAAAAAGTTGGAATTTTCGTTTCAGGCATACATCCTTAATGTATGCTACTTTTTTGAATGCGCGCCTTCTGTTTTGTAACGATGAAAGCTCGGTTAGCTAACGTTAGGCTAATAAAATTTTCTGCCGAACGCCACTATTATATGGTTCGTGTATTTACTCCGTAAACTTCCCCAGGGGTCAGCAATATTTTTAAAGAATTAAATATTCTTAACATACAAACAATGGAGTATTATAAGATGGAGATCTAACTCATATGAGAGGAATTGACAAAACTGGTCAGGTAAATGGTAAAGATAAGGGCTTTTTTTTTTTACCACTGGCGGCGTTAATAATCTCAAAATACTGATGTGAATATAGCGAATATAGTAACATAAAACGGATAAAACAGAATGTAACTACAGTAGTTATTCTCAAATAGAAACACGCCGGGACTGGGGAAGTGAGTGTTTCCATTTGAGAATCACCAATGTCGGTTGATGATATTTAATAATAAGGAAATGCATAGAAATTACATATGTATGAAATAAACTCTTATAGTTTAAATTACTTTATACGGCGGATATCCAATGGTACTGACTCTGATTTTACCAGTGATATACATGGATGGCCAACTATGTACTTATTTTTGAAGCAAGTATGTTGTAGACAACTGTGATCTATGGGCCTATTCGTACCGCACCAAGTCAAAGTGTCTTGCTCTTACTTTTAAGAACATTATACTTGTTTTGAAGAACTTTTGTCTTACTTTGGAGATATTTGTATGTTCCTGTCTCACTTTCCGTGTTCTTGAGAGAAGGGTGAAGGATATGTACGATGTATACCGAACGCTATTACTGACTATAAACTATGTATGCTACAATCATCGTATCATAGAGATGTACACGATATGATTTTACTCACAGAGTACTAATTTAAATACAAGAGTAATATTGTACTAGATTTTAGATAAAATTTCTTGTTAATACAATAATACGTGAAAGTTTTTAAAAAATGTGTTGTTAATTATTTAGAATTTAGCTAATTCACTTGAATGAATTTTTTTAATGAAAATAAGTTGCGTTTTTAATGACAATAGGAATATTCTTATTGGAACGAGAAAAAATTAAAAAATAAAATAACAGAAAATTCTCATATAATTTTTATTTGTATAAATTGAATTATATAATTCATTTTATTTATTTATACTATTATTATTATTATTATTAATTTTTTTTATTATAATAAGAATTGTACAGAATTTTGATAAGAATTGAATGTAAAATGTTGAACTGGCAAAAATTTTAATAGGTATAAAGAAATTAGCATTATGAATAATACAATTTTGTTCGTCATTGGCCTGGCCTTTATATAAGGTTAAAACTATTCATTAAGAATTTTTTAGTACATCAAACATGTATACGAAGTATCCCATGATTTAAATACCTAATTAAAGCCGGTTACACACGATCTGATCTCATCGGCCAATAAAATAGACATTATTGACGACGTAAAGATTCTCTCTCGTGTCTCTGGTGGTAAAATTAGGACTAGTATCAAGTTAAAATATACGCATAAATGTTTAATTGGGGATATAAAATCTAGTAATCCGCCCATAATTTGTATAATAGGTATTCTAATGACAATTACACGTATACAAAAATTTTTACTTGATACAGATTCTTAATGATTAGTTTTATATTAGTTTTAGAAAATGAATTATATAATTCAATTTATACAAATAAAAATTATATGAGAATTTTCTGTTATTTTATTTTTTAATTTTTTCTCGTTCCAATAAGAATATTCCTATTGTCATTAAAAACGCAACTTATTTTCATTAAAAAAATTCATTCAAGTGAATTAGCTAAATTCTAAATAATTAACAACACATTTTTTAAAAACTTTCACGTATTATTGTGTTAACAAGAAATTTTATCTAAAATCTAGTACAATATTACTCTTGTATTTAAATTAGTAATCTGTGAGTAAAATCATATCGTGTACATCAAGGGGTCGAACTAGATTGTCTATGTCTCTGTTCCACTTGTAATGAGTTTGTGACGTAAATCTCCCCACTCTGTTGGTGTAGATACACACTGTTTGCAGTGGTATTGGTTTAATGGTTGCGTCTGTGTGCGTATTTACACATACTACTACACCACACGTATTACCAGAGAGAGAAATGTGTGCTGCTCAACTAACAATGTAATATAATGGACTGTGTGTTCGGTGACGGACAGCGACTGACTACATGACTTAGCTGTGACAGGCCTACAAATGACTCCAAGCGAATTACACTTTTTTGATGTTAGTTGGCTTCTAGTGTTCTATGGTGTACATCTCTATGATACGATGATTGTAGCATACATAGTTTATAGTCAGTAATAGCGTTCGGTATACATCGTACATATCCTTCACCCTTCTCTCAAGAACACGGAAAGTGAGACAGGAACATACAAATATCTCCAAAGTAAGACAAAAGTTCTTCAAAGCAAGTATAATGTTCTTAAAAGTAAGAGCAAGACACTTTGACTTGGTGCGGTACGAATAGGCCCTATGACAACAGAAACCCCAATATAAACAATTGATAAGAGTGTGACAACAACAGATTTAAGGTGATGCTATCTTTTTTTACTGCTGACTCAAAATTAGCATTTCTTTAACAAATGTATTTTGTCATTCATTAGATAAAGACAAAATATAGTTTAGAAATACAAATGACTGCTGTCATCTTTTTTTTTACTCACTATTTAACTTTTTAAACGATTTTTTAAGTTGTCTCTCTATGTATCTCTATGGATTTTACATAGTGACGTCAGTGAATTATATAACATACAATATAAATGACGCGACACAAAAATTGTTAAATTTATTTTAAAAACGATCGAAAAGCCCACTTTATAACTGACTTGAAAATTGAAAAAGATTCCAGAAGATTCTATTCAAAAGCTAACAAAGATAATATAGAAGCACGCGTTTCCATTTGAAAGTGTTCCATGTGAGAATAAGTACTGTACCGCTTTCGTATCGTACGAACACGAGTGCCATCTTTGATTTGAACATTTTTTTGAATACACTGAGTTTCGACTCCTTGTCTAATCTTCATAATATAAACCATATGCATAAATTTTTATGTACTCTACAGTAGCAATTTACTGGACGAACTGACTCATTTTAACCATCAAAGGAGCTAAACTTACCAAATGAAAGACAAAATACTTTTTTGCATTATTTATTTAAAATTAAAATACATAATGGAAATAGATACATTAATGCAAATATACAGGGTGGAAAGTAAATAACTCTCGAAATTTTTTGGGGTGACCCATAGCAGCCTTTAGTCGCTAAAACCACAGGATTTTTCTCGAAATTAGCGGTCTGAGGAAATCGTAAATTAACTGGCTCCACGATATTTTCAAATTGTTCTAAATACAGCTTTGACTAAATTATGCATAAATACCTTCTTACTATCAAAGGTACAAAATAATTTTATTGACTGAAATTCAATAAAATTTTGTGAACATATTAGGTCGTAAACGTGTTTCCCAGATACTTTTTTAAAAATGGAAAATTTATCTTATAAACATAAGATATTTAGAGCTGGATTAAAAAAAATTTTAAGGGCTCCTTTTTTAACCTCTATTTAGTATTAAATTTTTTCTGTTAAAAAAAACACTTTTGATTCAAATTTGTTGGCAAATATTAATTACATGGGGAGATCTACCCAATGTTTTCGTAACGAGACTTATATACTTTCCATCCTGTATAATAAAGGGTATCTTCAAAAATGTAAACTTTACCGCATTGATGCAGCATCATGACCTTTCTGTGCGTCTAATACTACATGATGCGATACTGATGCTCTCTTGAAATTTGATGCACATTAATTGTTTTTGAACGGGATATTGGCATCATTTAACCTCTGATTTGACTATAGATAATATAGCATGATTAGTAATACAGCAGTATTAGTGAAATTAGTAATACAGTAGTATTACTAATAATACAAACATAATTAGTAATACAGCAGTATTAGTGCTGTATTAGTGAAATAATACAGCAATACATGAATTTCAACTTGAAGTTATTTGAAATTGAAAAAATTGAAATTATTTGAATAAAAAATATTACATATTTTAAGTGCAAAATGTATTCAGATAGTTTAAACAATTTTAATGAGAGGTAAATAAATTCATCTTTTTCAACATTTAGTTTTTCGGAATTATTCCTATAATCATTATGGTCATAGGACCATTGGCATCACAGAATACAGAATGAACGGTAGTATCTCTATACTACTGAAACCAGTGTAACGCTAAAGGATAAAAGATACCCCACCACTACGTTATATATGTGCACGCGGAGTTGTGTGTGGTAGTGCGATAAATGGTTGTGTGTGCGTCTTGCATACGCATATACTAAAAAATACATAATATGTATGCGGTACGTAGATACAACAGCAACAATATGACAACAATTGAAACACACCCATTGGTAGCTAGTAAGTGAATGACAACATAGTTCTGTAAAATGTACATACATGCCCATAAGTGATTGCAGAAAAGAGATAGTTGTACTCCTTCCAGTGTTCCATGATTGGCGTCATCCTTTATTCACATTACCAGACTCTAGCCACGACAGCCACCTATATTTTAAATGTAAGTAGCTGTGATATTACATATGCGCATGACACGCATCACCAAATTTCTTGATGCATTGTTTTGACGCATCAAATGCAAAAATGAACTTTTGATTTTTCGTTGTGATGCGTCTGATGCGTTTTTGAACTTTTGACTCTGCCTCATGCAAGCAATGATGCATTTTTGAAGTTAGCCAAACATTTCTGTAAATTAACATAAAATTTAATTTTTCTTTGTTGAGTGCGGAATTTGTTCTGTAATGTTTTGTTTGGTGCCGGAAATTACAATCGCCCATTCGTTCTGTATTACAGTTAAATCAATTTTGTCCAGTATGTGTTTTTACATGTTTCCCTAAACAACTTAATTGAGCAAATGTTTCAAAACATGTACCACATTGATATGGTTTTTCGACAGTATGTGTTCTTTGATGCGTCTTCAAATGTTGTAACTGAGAAAATGTTTCGAAACATGTTGAACATTTGTATGGTTTTTCGACAGAATGTGTTCTTTGATGCATTTGCCAATGTTGTAATTGAAAAAATGTTTCTGAACATGTTAAACATTTGTATGATTTTTCGACAGTATGTCGTCTTTCATGATATTTTAATGAGGCAATTGCAGAAAATGTTTTAAAACATGTCACACATTTAAATGGTTTTTCGCCTGTATGCGTGTTTATATGTATTTTTAAACTGTTCAAGCGAGAAAATGTTTTTTGACATAGATCACATTCGAATGATTTTTCGCCCGTGTGTGTTTTTTTATGTATCTTCAAATCGATTGCCTGTGAAAATGCTTTAAATCATTTCATACATTTAAATGGTTTTTCACCTGTATGTATTCTTAAATGTCTTTTTAAACTACTTGACTGAGAAAATGTTTTAAAACATACTACACATTGGAATAGGTTTTCGACAGTACGTGTCTCTAAACTGCTTAAATAAAGAAATGATTTCTCGTCAGTGTGTTTCCTTAACGCACAAAATTCTTTAAAGCAGTTTTCCCATCTGAAAATTTGTTCATTGGTATGAGCATTTTTATTATTCTTTAAACTGGCTTGTTCAGTTATTAACGTTTCAGAAATGATACTACTTCCAGGTGAATTGAATTGTTCGCCTGTATTTTCAAATATATTTAATTCATCAGAATTTTCGCAACTTTCCCCGTACAGTATGCCATTTTCTCTTGACATTTCATTTTCATCATTTTCCAATTTAATTTCCGTGTGTAAACTTGATAAATCAACATTATTGAATTTTTCCAATTCCAACTTGATTTCATTTTGATTTAAAAAATCAGATAATTCGGTTTTTATTTCATTTGAAAATTGGTTATCTACATTCTCAAAATTTTCCTCATGTTTAATTTTAACATTAATCAATGTATCAATGGTATTAATAGTTATATCTTTTTTATTTTCCATTTTTTTTTCCTTCAAAAATCTGAATCTGATAATTGTCATGTAGCTTTGACAGTTGATTGTAGGCCTGAGTTGATTGAGTTCATTCCCACTTACTCTATGATTCCCACAGAACACTGGTAAATATTTATACCACAGAATACAGAAATAGAATTTCTATCTCCAAACTAGCGATATCAGCATGGACAAAAGGTGACGGAAATCCCCACTTTTATGTTATATACATACATTGCTGGCGTTCCAGACGAAAATTTTGTTAGCCTAACGTTAGCTAACGGAGTTTTCACCGTTACAAACCAGAGAGCTCTAATTCAAAAATTATACTCTTTGTGTACAAGTTAATTCATTAAACTCAGTGGTGTGTGTGCTTATTATAATTCTTTCGGGTAAGTATTGATTTTTAATAATGTTATATTTTTCCAGAATTTATCGATACTGCCTAGTAAGCATACCATTTCTAGGTGGTGAGGTTGGTTTTGGTTAGGTTAGTTTAGTTAGTTTTGACAAGATACTTAGATTTTTTATATTAAAATTAGGTGGGGGGTTGGTTTTGGTTAGGTTAGTTCAGTTAGTTTTGACAATATACTTCGATTTTTGATATAAAAACTAGGTGGTGAGGTTGGTTTTGGTTAGGTTCGTTTAGTTAGTTTTGACAATATACTTCGATTTTTGATATAAAAACTAGGTGATGAGGTTGGTTTAAAATTTGAAATTTCACGAATAAATTTAAAATGTTATAAATTTAATTCTGTTGGAATATATTACATTTATATTGGCTATGAATATTTTGATTGTACTGTAATGTTAGTTTATAGTTAAAAAGGATTAATAAAGAAATAAATGAAGATTATTAATTAAAAAGAAGTTTAATTTATTTATTAACAAATTCCTTCTGTAATATTTTATAATCAAATATGTAATTATTAATTATTAAATAGTAAGTATACCATTTCTAGAAGAATTAGATTTATCGGACGATTAATTTATTTTATTCATCCGATAGTCGGACGACTAGGTTATTTTATTCGTCCGATAGTCGGACGACTAAGTTTTTTTTTATTCGTCCGATTATCGGACGACTAAGTTTTTTTTATTCGTCCGATTATCGGACGACTAAGTTTTTTCTTATTCGTCCGATTATCGGACGACTAGCAACACCCATTTTTTATTTATAGGAAAGCGTTTTATGTAACGGCACTTTTTACTATTTTTCTTTCTAGTATTTCCCTTTGCCCAAATTTAAGAAAAAGAAAGGAAAATTGGTTATTTACTTACTAAACGCAATGCTTAATATATTAAATTTTAATATTTTTTAACGAAAATTAAACGTATCCGACAATTTTTATCTCCTTTTTTACTTGTTTTACTTGTAAATCAATCAAGAAAAAGAGAAAACTTTACGGAATTTCGTTGGCATAAAATTTGGGAAATTGCCCATAATTATATGAAATATTATAAAATGTCAACCATACATTTGCATTTTTCTTTACTTATCTTATTAAAAATTGAGCAAATTAGAATGTCAAATGTCAATGAAAAAAAAAATTCAAGCACACTAATCTTTATAAAATAATAAAATATTCACATGATATTTCTTAACATTTTCAGTTGGTGCCCACCGTATTTACAATGTATGCAATTACTCACCCACAAACTCACCCGTATTGCATCATTTATATAGACACTGAGGGTGTCTACACAATCAATGAAATAAGGAATAAGAAGTATGCCATCTAGTGACGTTGAGTGGAACTTTAACGTAACTGCTCATAGATATAAATATGTAGGTACTTTTGTACGTCAAAATTCGTGATTTTTTTCACTTTAGTGACAAAAAAAGTCATCACGATCGTTATTTTTTCATGAATTTTGATGTACAAAAGTACCTAAATACTTATACCTATGGGCAGTTACGTTAAAGTTCCATTCAACGTCACTAGATGGCATACTTCTTATTCCTTATTTCTTATTCCTTATTTCATTGATTGTGTAGACACCCCTACACTTTTTTATTTTAGTTTGCTTCTAGTGTTCTGTGGTTATGTTTTTTAAAGAGTGTTGGCAATCCTGACACGACAGACACGACATCACAATTCACAACTTACACACAGTATTGACAAATGTCAAAAACAAAAATACACGTGATAAGGAAATTCTTTGATATTTAGATTAGTGAGATTAGTAAATATTTGTAATATTAGGCAATCCAGGGCAATCGTCGACAAAATCAGTGAAAATGTCGTCTCCTCCAAAATTTACATGTATTACGTGTCGTGTGGCATTCGAAAATCCCGATTTACAACGGCTACACTACAAAACCGACTGGCATCGATACAATCTAAAACGAAAAGTGGCCGAATTACCTTCCGTAACTTCCGAAGAATTTCAAAAACGTGTTCTTGCACAACGTGAAAAGGATGAATGTGCGGCACAAGTGAACAACGTGTACTGTGAAATATGCCGCAAACATTTTAGTACCGTAAAAGCGTACGAAAATCATTTGAATTCAAAACGTCACAAAAATAACGTCGTGATCCAGGATAATATGAGCGATTCGGTACTCTCGGAGGCGTCGTTTGATCGGTGCACGATAACGCAACGTTATCGTAAAAATTCACTGTCGGACGAGGAGAATTTAGAAATTGAGGAGGTGGATTCAGACGAATGGGACGAGGATACCGAAAATCCAATTGACAACAATAATTGCCTGTTTTGCTCGCATCATAGTAAAAATTTGATGAATAATTTGAAACATATGTCGGTGGCGCATTCATTTTTCATCCCGGACGTGGAATATTGCACGGACGTGAAACAGTTACTCAGCTACCTGGGTGAAAAAATCACTCAAGGTCACATGTGTATTTGGTGCAATGATCGCGGTAAAACGTTTCATTCGGCCGAATCGGCACAACAGCACATGATCGACAAGGGCCACTGTAAAATGTTACACGAGGGGTTGGCGTTGGCCGAATACGTCGATTTTTACGATTACAGTTCATCGTATCCGGACGCCGGTGATGACGATGTAGATGCGGATGCTGAAATTGATACACCCGACCAATTAGATACGTCCGATTATCAACTCGTGTTACCATCGGGCGTTACAATTGGTCATCGTTCACTGATGCGATACTATCGACAGAACGTTAATCCGAATCGACAGCAGCAAATTGTACCGAAATCGGATCGACGATTGCATAAAGTTTTGTCGCAGTATCGCGCGTTGGGTTGGAACGGGACGCAACGTGATGTTATAGTGAAAAAGGTGAAGGACTTGCGTTTTATGCAACGGGTACAGGCGCGAGCAATATTGAAATTGGGCGTCCGGGCGAATAAACTTCAAAAACATTTTCGACCACAAGTGAATTTCTAAACGGATTCGTTACTTACATAATTATTCATATACTTATATAATACGTTGGCCAGAAGTAAATATTATGTAACGTTACGTAAGGGAGTTCGCACCGTTGCAGATCAAAGGGTTATGATTTCCACGGTTTCTAAAATTCTTAACTTTTGAAGTATACTCACATTCAAAAATTATGTATTAAAAAAATAAACAGTCAGCAAGTTAGAAGCCGTAGTTTAAATATTTAAAGTTCAACAAATCTGACTTTGCCGCTATGAAGGTAATTTTTTCTTTATTGTAAGTACTATTTCACTATATCACTATCTCACTTTTAAGGACCTTGATGCGGCAAAGTCAGATTTGTTGAACAATAATGCGTATTCATTTTTTTGGAATTAGAGCACTCTGGTTTGTAACGGTGCAAGCTCCGTTACGTAATGTTTTTCTCTGGTGAACGGGAACTGTTATATTAATATTATAAATATTATATAGAATTAAAAAAGAATTATTAAATTTATTTAAGTATTCTCTTTTGTACACAATCAATAATACTGATTAACCACAGACCAATGAACACTATTATATGTATTATACTACTAGACAAAGCGTAAAGCCAGTTTGTAGGCATTTTTCTTGAAGCAGGTAACAGGGTGAGACGGGTGAGATTTAAGGAATATAATATAATGTCAATTTTTGAGCAAATGCGACTATAATTATTGCAGGACATAATTTGTATACGTACGTATTTTGAAAATAAAGCGAATACCACTTTCTTTCTTTCAAAATTTTGCAGTTTTTTCTCAAAAAAGTACAATTTTATTATCAATATTATATTTTGACAATAATTATTTGAAAAACTTACTACGTATACAATCGGTTATTGCATTGATTACTATAGTATTACAGAATACTTTTAGGTCGGAACTTGGTCGTATCTGGCTGCCTCAATTATACATTTATATAATTAGTCTATATAATATAATATATAATATGTTCTGTGTGATTAACTAATAATTATTATTTTATAGTTACTGTCAGTATTGTTTATTGTACATAACCCTAATTGTGAGAGCTCAAATCGCTCTTGGCCGATTTTTCCGTACTTCCATTTAGTTTGTTAAAATTCATAAAAAAATTCGTTTAACTAATTACAATTGATTATCTCCATTTCTTATCCACAAACTTTGCATCATGAAGTTGGCAACGAAATATTTGTGGAATAATCTCTACGATTTTAGAACGTCCGTAACGTTCTCGGGTATTTTTTTTTAAATTACTTTCAGTTCTCTACAAAAAATTTTTTAATATTTATTTTTTTAAGATTGCAAAAATTTGTGAAAATATAAATTTAGCCGGAAGTTTCTTAATGGTAATTTTTACAAAGGGAGGGAGAGAAAGGTTCAAAGTAAATTATTGTTATTTTAGATTCCTTTTATTAATTAATTACCCTAAAACTTTCCTATGGTCGTTCCTAAGGCTTTTCCTACGGTATTACATATAATATCATGATCTTTTATGGGTTAAACCTTGTTCGTGAATTTTTCTCTCTATTAATAAGTGAAAATCAGTACAAAATTCGTACTCTGACACCGGTACAGTGACGTGTGTGGGGGGGGGGGGACTTTTGGTATAATATATACTGGCAACGGTTAAATTTCTCTGGTGGACGTTTGCGGAACTAACTACAATTTATGAAAAAGTATAAAATTGTTTTTCTACTCCTGTTGAAGAACACACTCATGATATATCTGTTAATTGTTGAGAAAGTTAGGCATTATTCAAAGGTGTGGAGGAATGTTCATTACTCAATACCCTCTTGACCAATGAAATCACAGTATTAATCATTATTCCATGGCTTTGCAATTGTTTTGTGTATATATGTATGTATCAAGTTTTAATTTAATATATATTGCCTAGTAACGTTCAAGTAAATAAAGTAGTTTATGTTTTATTTTGATCGTTTTATACATAATATTATACAAACTTTTAATGAAATTAGAAATAGATTAAAAATTTGATTTAAAATTTATATTCAATTTTATTTAAATCAAAAAGGAAAAAAGTCGTAGAAAAAATATCGTATTCTACTCGCTTGCAATGGCTATTACTCACTCAGATGCATTACGATACTCGCCTCACAAGCTCGGCTCGTGTCGCAATTTCATCTTCGTGAGTAATAGCCTATCATTACTAGCTCGTTGAATAATATACTATATTAGAACGTTGAATTGTTTGAAAATTGTTTATTATAGGTTAGTTCCGCGACTCGTCGCTAGGGAATCTTATCACTGCCAATACTATCTATTGGGTAAAAAAAACACAAATTTCTGATTTTAAAAAAAAAAAATATATATATTGTTTATTTCAATCATATAGTACATTTCGAAAAAATGTCTTTGGTAAATATGTCGATAATTAATAATTATTTAACTAATTACATAATTTAAACACGTTTAATAAAAATTAAGTAAATAAACTAATAACAAATCAAACTAAAGTAAGAAATTAAATTAATTAAAATTTATGAGAAAGATGGAAACACATTAGCTGTCATTAAACAGAACTTACAAGAATATACAAAGTGAAACAGAGTAACTCATTGCCAAGGCACTGTAAACCATTCATATACCTTAATAGCACTTAAGGCTGGTGTGCGTGATAAATATGTGAACTTAAGTATACTTAACTGAAATTATGAATTTGATTAGAAGGTTGTAATACACGTATTAAGGTTGGAGACAAGTTGGCGCCAAAAGTTGAAAAATCATTTTGCTCCATCTAATTTAAAAGTTCAAAATTAATTTTTTTGCATAATAATTAAAATATAAATATTTATACATAATTAGGTTATGTACTATTAAAATATATAGGCAATCAAATATATATTTATATGTGTTTTGCATATATTTAAGGAGAATTCGATTTTGACAGATGAATATTGTTATAAATAAGCAAAATATTTTAATAATTATTAACTTAAAAATTAGCGTTTAGTTTTTAAATTAAATAGAGCAAATTCGAAGCAATTTATTGACATAAAGGAATTGTGTAAAAAAATCATTATTTTTCGAGATTTTGATGACTGAAATGATCAGGTATCGGATTTCTTTCGGATCAGACAGTTTCGTCTTTAGCATATGCAGGTATACATATTGCACTCAATGTGACTAAAAGTTCAAAATATTTTCATAAAAACAACATACACAAGTTACATACACACACATACATATGTGTATCAAAATATTATTCATACGTATTTTATGTAAACATCCTTTTTTTTCTTTTATTTATTACCTGCACAACTGAAAAGTGCCACTGTAATTTTAATTGACTATCAAAAGTATTTTTGTTTATATTGTGTATGTGATTTATGTGACATGTCATTTAAATTAAATAAATTCATCTTTTTTTATTGTTTTCAATTTTGAGAGATAGAAGTATAGTTGCTTGTTAAAAATTTGTTTTTCAATAATAAAAAATCTTAGTAAATACGTACGTCTTAGTTATTATAGTGGACCGTCTAAATATTCAACAACTTTTCAATATATTTTACAAAAATTTTTTCCGATTTTTTGAATTTTCTTACTTTCGTCAAATAAAAAATGCTGTTAGTATTCTAAATGATGAAAAATGTAATTTTTGACTAATTATATTCATTCAAATGTGCATAATTTAATGTAATTTAGTTGCAAAATTTTATTGAAATAAGTACGGTCCTGACCTGTCCGAAGAATCCCGGTACCTAGAAATAATGAAAAAAGTGTTTTTTCTTTATAAATAACTAATTAAACAATTAAGTTTCTGGTAGAGTAATTACTGATCTTAAAGGAGAGCAATTTGGAAGCAATTTAGCTCCATAAAAAAGAAAAATATTTTTCAACTTCCGGCGTCAATTTCTTTTCAGTTGTACTAAGTTGTTAAGTAATTAACTATGTAAATTAGGATATTTTAATGCATGCGAATAATCTGTTACGTAATAATTTGTAAGCAATAAACGATGAATCAGTCAAAATTACGTTCAAATTTAGTTAATTACTTAACAACAACTTAATACGCAAAAACAACATCCTTAAGTTGGTACCCGAGTAGAGGCGCGAAAAACACAAATATCAAAAAAGGAGGAAAAATCATAACTGTCACTGTCATTTCGCGCATTTTGATACCTGATGCAATAAAAACAAATGATTAAGAAATTTTGATCACAATGATAATAACAAATACAAAAAAATAATGTACAATTATGAATTTGTTTTTTCCGTTATTTTACAATAAATTATCATAATAAAAAATATTCAAAATTAACAAATATTGTAAATTTCGAGCCGCCATGTTGATACAATCAAATCTTTCTGGGATACGGTTCTGTTTCAGCCGGATCTAAACGATACACAATGTTGAATCTTTACAAACTGAAATTTGTGCTTCTTGTAAGATTCTTAAACGTGGTCCCAATGGTATACCGATTTTTTGTAATCGTTCTTCGCTTAAGTATGGTAATTCGACCATTCCGACACGTTCATTTTCAAATGCGTTTGCATATTTCTGCAAAAAAAAAAAAACAAAACCAAAATTATTCGTAAGTTGCGAGTTTTCAATACAATTTATTTAAACAATAAAACCAAAAATCGAATCATTATTGGGAAATGGGGAAATCTCGTAGTGTGGATTATGTAAATAAAATTACAGACCTCAAAAGTATACAGAAAACAGCGGGTGGATCTCACCCATTTAATTAGTATTTGTCAATATATTTGAGCCAGAAGTGTTTTCTAACAGAAAAAATTTGATATTAAATATGGGTCAAAAAAGCTCCCCCCAATTTTTTTTAATCCGGCTCTAACCATCTTATGTTTTTAAGATAAATTTTCTGTTTTTAAAAAACATCTGGGAAGCACGTTTACGACATAAACATGTTTACAAAATTTTATTATTGAATTTTAGTCAATAATAGTATATTGTGCAATAAGTGCGGGAAATTGTCGATTGCCCACGAGAGCGAAGTTGAGTGCACGATCGTAGTGAGTGCGCTTATTCGCTCGAGTGGACAGTTGACAATCCCGTATGAGTTGCACATACTATTTTTTATTACGAATTTCACATACTTTTTTCTATTATTATTACTATTTTTTACATTTTTATTACTTTTAAAAAATAATATTTTTGAATGTTTGTCTTTTTTTTCTGAATTAAATATTGTTTAAATTACTTCGTTGATGGTTTCTATAGAAATAATTATGAAATATTTATTAAATGAAAAATCATCAAGAGGTGGCTTTGCGTGTTTTGATTAAATTTTGCGTGTTTTATTGTCAATTTTATTGTCAAAAAGCATGTGGGAATAGTAGAGTGGTCAAACAGCTATTTTGCGTACAAAAATGTGTGCGCCAAGTTAGTACTTCTCTCGTATGAGTAATAAAAAATTATTTTTTACCTTTGATACTAAGAAGGTATGTAGGTATGCATAATTTAGTTAGAGCCGTACTTAGACAAATTTGGAAACATCGTAGAGCCCGTTAATTTGGGATGTTTTTAAACTGTTAATCCCGAAAAAATTTCTGTGATTTTAGTATCTACAGGGTGCATCCTTCCAAATGACGAGAGTTATTTACTTTCCACCCTGTACATCAATTTTTTCCTTGTTAAGAAAATTCCCGAAATTGAAAGATATTTCCCCCCTTAATGAACAAATAAGTACCATATTTTTTTGTGTGATCTTACCTCATATCCTAAACTTTTCAAAAACAATCTCAACAATGGCGGCTCATCTCCAAAAAACTTCGTCAGTTTTTTCACTCGATTTGGATTTGCTAAACTTGGCACATCTTTTTGGCTGGTATTTAAACCGCGTGGTATTGACTGTGCTCTGGCTGCCGCGATTGTTGTCTGGGTACGTAACGCCGCAATTTCTTCCCGGATATTTTCCATTTCCTGAATCATTAAATGTTGCGTTCGCATTTCGGACGATAGATGGGCAACAGATCGCGCCAACGTCACCACATGAGATTCCAGTCTTTGAAAACGTTTATTGATGCCGCGCAGATCTTTGACTTTTTTACGTTCGTCGTGGGCACGTCGTTTGTCCCGGATCGGTCTGCTGCTCACGGAGCTTGAAGGTAACGAAGACATACTGCCATAGCGACGTTTGTGGAATCGTGGGTCAGACGGTTGATATCGGCCCATGTATTTTTTTACGCCAAGGAGTTTCAAGACCTAGAATCAAACCAATTTGTAGAATACGGTACTTGACTGTATTTAAAATTTGTGTCAAATGTTAAATAATTCTATGCATTATCATTACATATGTCCAATTTTAATGATGAAACATAAAAAAATTTGATAACTAGTTAGAAATTTTATTTTGAAAATCGCCATTTTTCAACAAATATTCAAATTAGTGAAAACGCGGCATTTCTTGAAAATGACGTAACATTTTGTAGCTAGATATGTCGATTTTAATAATTTTCATCGGTGAGGTGAAATTGTGTTTTCTTTTGAATATTTCTATTAGCTTATATATATATAGTAATAATAATCGGCCAGAATTCTAATAAATACTTGTTTTTACTTTGACATTTTATGAATATAATCAAAGTTTTGAGGTTATAAATATTGACATTGACGTTTAGTTGCTTAAAACTGTGACGTCATTATAGTGAGGTGTTTTTTCCGCCTTTTTCTCATTTAAAATTGTAGGGTTATTTTTTTTTTTTATGATTTTTTACATAATCTGTCGAAAATAAAAAAATCACTTAATTGATATGGAAAAACAATGCTTTTAGAATATTTTTGTAACTTCAGTCAAGTACCCTATTTTCACTATTTCGCTTTGCGAAATGTTTTACTGAAAGAAATATTTACCTCGGCGTACATAGTTTCCAAGCCTTCCAACTGTTTTCGGATTGCCCTAGCATCCGTAGTACTTATGTCCCCATCTGAATCCGACTGGCCATCCATCATCGAATCCATATCCATGGATCTGGTTGTTGTAGAAGTAATATCGGCTAAGTCTAATCCATACACTAAAATAATCAAATCAAATGTAAGTAAGGACAGTATTTTTGGTTTACATTTATATTCTTACTAGGTTCGCAACGAATATTCGGCAACTATTCGGCTGAATACCGAATAGTGGAAAAAATGAAACCTGACGCATTTATTTACTTAAAGTAGACAACAAAATATTTCTAAATTATGTATACTTTAAATAACATTCCCTACTAACGATTACGTAATATGTATTTTACTGAAAACAAAGCAATTAATGTCGTGATATAGCTACATAGTCATGATATGCGTACTACTTAGTGTACGTAGTTAAAAATTTTCAAATTTGAAATAATCAACAAAAACAGTGCTTACTGAAATTAAAGGATTATTTTAAATACGCTGCCAATGGGGTGTGGCACACAGCTTCCTCGTACTCGTGAAAGCATCTTGGCAATTTAATGTCCAATATATCTTTGTATAATTTAATATAGGTATATAAATCAGTAAAAATAAATAAATAAAACGATTCATAAAAATTTGAGTGAAGTGGGACTAGCAGTAAATAAGATATTGACATTTAATGGGATTTCATGGTAGCGCCGTGGATATTATTACTCCGAATACAATGAAATTTGTAGGGGACCATCTAGAAACCAGACCGCATAATTTCTGACCATTTCATAAAAAGGAATTGAATAGTTCAGAAGTTATGCCACCTGGTGCAATTTAGTATATTAATGGAATGACATGGTAGCGGCGTAACTACCGTTACTCCGATTTCAATTAAATTCATAGGGGACCATCTAAGAATCAAACTGCATAATTTCATTAAAAACAATCGAATAGTTCAGAAGTTATGCGACTTGGTGCAAACTGGCGACACACAGACGGACAGACATCAAACCAAAATTGTTCAGGAAGCTCTAAAACGTAAAATGTGCGTAAAAAATTTTATTTTGGAGGGAAAAAATTTTTTATTTTTCAAAATTGAACACAATGCTTCCGCTACTTTAGTAGTCTTGGAAGCAAAAATATACAAAATACCGAATAACATTTGTCGAATATTCGGCTATTTGATCGGGGTGTTGGTCGAATATTCGGTATTTGTAGCAAGCCTTATTTCTTATACAAACTTACAATGTTTTCCTTTTAAAACACTTTCATGTTTTTTGCCGGCTAATCGATGTTTTGACGACGATGCCGCTTGCCATCGACTACTATTCCCGCCTACACTCGGCCCTAAAGTTGATTTGCCCGCTTTATTATAACTATCTAATCCATAATCTGGTTTGCTGCCGTAAGGTAAACTAAAAGAAAAGAATAAGATTTAAGTATTTTTATAAATTTTCTAAACTGTTACATGTGCTTACCTGGAACCATGTTTATATCGCGTAGAATTTCTGGGCGTTACATTCGGCGTTGATCCGTCACCTGGTGACAGTGGCGGCAACGGGGGCGTCATCGACGATATACTTTCACTTAACGTCGAATTTGCCACCTGCGCTTGACTGTTGCCTTGCAACGACAATCCATGCAATTTTGGTTCCAAAATGTGACGCAACTCATTTTCAACAATATCGACCCATTCCGAGTCACGTGCTGACGCTCCAACATTTGCGCCGTACGTGCCATTTTGTACGTGATGCGCGTCCGATGATTCAGGACTCGTGTCGTCGGTGATTTGCCGTCGTCCACTACTGTACGCGGCACTACCTCGTCCCGAATCGGCATTTGACGAGGACTGGCCGCTAGCCTTGTCGTAATCCGAGCTGATACCCGAGCTGATGGGAAGTTTCCGTTGCGTGACATCGATCACTTTTTCGTCATTTTCCGTGGTGTCCAATTCGATTCGGTCAAGTCTTTGTGCGATATTGTAAACGCCTTCTATTTTACCGATTTCACCTTCTAAACGTGTTTTTGGCGTGCCACACAGGGCACCGCGAGTTTCCGTCTGTGATTCAATTTGTGATTCGGAACTATTAATCGGATTGGTTTCGTTTGGTTTGGTCTCGTTTTGGGACGATTCATTTTCGATTTCGACTTTTCGCACGGATGAACCGTAAACCGCGCTATTCCGTTTAATGAAACCGCCATCGTCGCTATCCTTTTCCGCGTCTGCGTGTACCGGTCTTGCATTGAATGTTTCCATAATGTTGCCGTAGGATCCGCAACGATTGAATTGCGGGTCTTGTAGTTGATGTATATTGTTTTTATTTTCGCTGACAATTTGTGGAGTTTTTGGTGGTTCTTCGGTCGCGAGATGCGGTTGTGACGCGGCACGCCTTGATTCCATAAAACTTCGTTGTCGGATATTGTCGCGTTCCAATTGCTGTTGACTTCGCGGCACCTCGATGCCGCGTTTCTCGTCGGCCACGGTGTAGTCGGCGGTGTGCGTTTTGAGATCGCCATATTGCGGATGGCGCAGGACCATAAATGATTGGTCGGGGGTGTGTTGCATGCCGTATCTATTTACAGGGCGTGGCGCGTTCATCGTGTAGTTGGCATTCTGGTGATAGTACATTTGGTCTTGTTGCACGCGTAGTTGTTCTTGAGATCGTCCTGGTAACATTTGATACTGTTGCGTTTGGAATTGTTGATTCTGTTGATATTGTTGTTGCATTTGCATGATTTGAGTGTGTAGCATTTGTTGCTGTTGATTGAATTGATGCTGTTGTTGATTTATGATGCCACCTGCACCGTCAGTTCTCGGTTTGCCGTAGATCCCTTGTTCGCCGGCTGGTTTCTTTAAAATGCTTGTGATTTGCCGCTCTTCTTGATTAGTGGATTGCTGGTCATCACGTGACAGTTCGATACTGCGATTACTTTTGCGCAACTCTTCGGTCACATTATTTAAACCGGGATCATTTTCGCCATTTTTTTCAGTGTCATTGTCTTTGCCACTCTTAAAACGGCTGGAGATCATACCGCGTATGGTTTGATATGTTTTCGTCATGGCTTTTGCATTTTTACCGGAATCTTTGGCCGATTGTTGTTGTTGTTGTTGTTCTTTTGTTTCAATTGTTACGGAAACGGTTTGAGTATTTGTGCGATTATTATTTTCATTATTTACAGATTGTGGTTGTTGTTGTTGTTGTGGTTGTTGCTGCAATGCGGTTTTATTGTTGGCAACAATTTGATTGTCATTTGGGCGTACCATTCCGTTCGCGTGCCACGTAGATTTTGGCACGGCCCCGGTGGACGCGGTTTGCGCTTGTTCTTTATACATGTACATGCCGCCATCTTGTCCAGCGGGATACTGTTGGGTTCGGTACTGCATGTTGTGATCATTGCTTCCATTCGTTTGAATATTGCCTTGAATTTGTATTCCTGGATAATTCTGGAACAAATAAACATAAAAAAATGTCAAAAAAAATCATTTTGAAGATTAGTAGATGGGATTAATCGCTTTTTTTTTTAATAAGTTAAATCTTTAGAATTCGTTCATTGTGATAAATCGATTCACAGAATTGGATTACCCACTCCTAATGGAATCGGTCATTCATTTTTTATGTCACCGACGGATGGCATATTAATTTTGTTGTGTGATCATAGTGGGGGAAACATTATTATAGAGTTGTACATGCATATATTGAATAAACGCAAGAGGGCTGTATTCTCATTGTATTATAGAGTTGTACATGCATATATTGAATAAACGCAAGAGGGCTGTATTCTCACTGTACTTACAAATACAAAAAGAGCCAAAAAATCATAAATTAACACTTTCACTGAGGTGACATTACTTAGTGCGTGTCAAAAACACGCACTTGACGAATTTTTAGACTAACAAATAAATCTATACATATAATAAAACTATAACGAGACAATTTCTAAACATGGAATACTTTTTGAAAATTGTACTGGTACTGTAAATAGTAGTTATCAATTATTTAGATATCAAAACAGCGATTTTTAAAATTTTTGTCTGTCTGTCTGTTCACACATCACGCAAAAACTATTGGACGAATTTTAATGAAATTTGGTGCGATGATAACTGATTACCTGGGTCAACATCTAGGATACTTTTTATTCCAGGAAAATGCCTCATTCCCACGGGAAACTGGAAAAACTATTTTGAGCATGTGCATGCATTACGCAAAACTATTGTTCTATGCAAATGCTTTATAATTATTATACTTATATACTTGTCATTGATTTTATGTGCGAACGACGTCGCGGGTATCGCTAGTAACGAATAAACTGAAAAATATTCATTCAACAGGAAACATTCTACGATTAAGCGAGCGAAAGTACTTGGATATCTTTTTTCATGTTCATTGTATGTCTAATGACGCATCTATTAAAAATTTTAAAATTAAGTCTCCTCCCCTTAAAACTCCTTGAAAATCTTAAACCGAATCAAAAATAAAGAAGCGAAAAACTACGTAGAATTGTTTTTCTAGGAAATACTCAACAAAAAATGCTAAGAAACATTTGTCTTCTTGAGTTGAAAATAGAAAAGTTATATGACTTCAGTTTTTTTAGGCTTTGGCTAGTAAATTTTCTTCTTTATAATCCATTCAATATTGAAATAAAGGTTGTAGATAATCATATTATCTACAATCTATTGTTATTCGAGAAAAATTTCAAAACTTTAAGGGGTTACATCACTTTGGGGAAACAACTTTTTTTCCTTTTCTTTATTGGTTTGATGCATTACTGTCTCTAGAATGATAATCAAAAGGAACTATAATTGGGGAAATATTTTAAAAATCGTTTTAAACTCGATTTCTGAAACGATTTCGAGCGCTTGAAAACATTCAAAAATACTACTCCGCTGCACCTACCATTTTGGAATTATATTTCCATAAATGATTCACAGATGGCATTAATGATAGGTACGTTTACGTACGACGTGTCCCAAAACGACGGGCCAGATAACTCTAGCAATTTTCATCCGATTGACTTGAAATTTTACCGGGGGCTTCTTCGATAGATTATCTACGGGGCGGTACACGGCGGATTTTTGAAATTGGTTAACAAATAAATTTTTTTTGAAACAAATTAAGATTGATTTTTTTTATCGATTTCCAAAATTTCCAAAACTAATGTAAACTTATGTTCTGGCTGTTGTTTGAAAAATGCGCTCACGTCGCCATTTTGTTTTTTAAATTAGGAAAAAAATTTTGTGTACCTCAGATCAACGTACAGTATACCCTAAAAAAGTCGTCAAGTGTGTGTATGACACACACTGAGTTATGACTCCTCAGTAGAAATGAGCGAAACGGTTATTTTCTAATAACTGTTATTGCAAAAAGTTTTATACTGACTACGTTATCTGTTCTGCGGGAAAAATTTTCGAAAAAGAACAACAGTATTCGTGTTTGCGTAAACAATTTTTCAAAAACAAAAAACTAATTGTTATAAATCAAAAAATATTCAAACTTACATTCGTTGATTCTAAAGCAAATTCAACCATTATAAACCTGAACGGGGTGGAAGGGAATCGAATTCAGACCATTGTAGAAACTAATAAAAATGAAAATTATCGTCACATATGCACTAAGAAATTAAAACTATACACCATATTGATAAAAAGCCACAATATAACGCGCTCTTCATTGTGAAACGTTTAAAACAATACTGAATAAAGTTACTTCTTATTTATTATAATGTTTGAAAAAAAGATTTGAATAAAAATTCCATCAGATTATTACAATGTACATATACGTATGTGTGCTTGTGTGAGTTTATGCCAGTAATAGATATTTATTTATAATATATGTATGTAAGTATAAAAAGTATCTGGCTTTCCGCTCCTCGCTATATGTAAAAGAATTGTACAGTAGTACATTGGAAGCATGTATGTTCCCAGTATGGTTGAAATTGCAATGAATTACGTTAAACAATTGAATGGTTCCCACCAATATAATAAAATAAATTGTTAGTTAGTTGGAATTAAAAGATCATTGTGAATTCATATTGTACATTAAAACTCAGTCCATACTCGCGAGCCAACTCCACCTTACTGACGTGCTGTGATACCGGCTGTTTACAATAAAAGTCACAAAACAAAATTACCCACGTAGAGAACCTTATCAAAATTCAAAGGGTATACATATAGTCAGATATGTGTACAGTCGAAGGCTGCATGTACACGGTCAGTAATACTGTCAGTATTTAGAAATACTGACATTATTACTGATCGGGTATTGATAATATTGAAGTATTCGGATATATAATTTATATTATAGTCCAATAGCACTAATTTTAAGCCCTATCTCACTAAACATTAATTTTAGAATAGATCTAAAAAAATTTTAAAAAGAGATTCTTGTAGGGATTACCGAGAAGAACATTTGTGCAAAATGTGAACTCCCGGAAATGTTTTTTTTATATTGTTTAAACAATATTGAAAATTCATAAATAGCGTTTTTTGACCTTTCACCGCTTACGTAGCGAAAACGGTGATAGATACATTAAAAAGTGTTAAGACCTTTTTTGTAGAGAATCGAATTCTTTACAAAAAAGTCAGCGAGAGCACCTCTCTATCTTGTATGGGTGAAAAGATACAGCGCTCCAAACGCGCACTCAAAAATCCACTTTTTCTAGCGTTCCGGCAGGGTGTGCCGTCCGGAACCTTACCGGAACGCTAGAAAAAGTGAATTTTTGAGTGCGCGTTTGGAGCGTTGTAACTTTTCACCTGTATAAGATAGACAGGTGCTCTTGCGGACTTTTTTGTAGAGAATTCGATTCTCTATAAGAAAGGTCTTAACACTTTTTAATGTATCTATCACCGTTTTTGCTACGTAAGCGGTGAAAGGTAAAAAAACGTTATTCATGATATAAAAAAAACATTTCCGGGAGTTAACATTTTGCACAAATGTTCTCCTCGGCAATCCCTCTACAAGAATCTCTTTTTAAAAAATTTTTATGTCTATTCTAAAATTAATGTATAGATAAAATTTAGTGCTATTAGACTATTATAAAAATAATGATTCATTATTTTTGTCATTAAATACTGACAGTATTACTGATCGTGTACAGGCAGTCGAATACCCGTTATAAGATTGCACCTTATAAGACACTTCCCCTCAATCAGCAGTTACAACTCCCCCCACTTAATCACTTTTTCGAGTTTCGTGCCAGATCACTCCTTATAAGATTATGCTGGAACTGTTAAAATTATATAGGAATGCGACGTTGAAATGAAATATAGCCTTATAAGGAGTAGTCGAGCGACAAAAATTAAGTACGCGTTAGTGAGGGTACTTAAATTCCGAGATAAATTTCCCCTACGTCCCCTAGATAATCTTATAAAGTCAAGTGAAACCTTACTAACTCGCACACCACGTCGTAAGACGTCAACAATTTCACAAAAAAAGTGTATTAGCTGTTAGAGCAGTGTACTAGTTGGCAGTTTTATTAGTATAAGTTATGACCGTCAGGGTGTTAAATGTTAATATTCGAACGTTCACTTTTAATGTTCAACTAAATTGAAACTAGAATACACGATTTTACTTTGGTATACACGATCAAATCATTCTGTTAAATAAAAATCACACAGTGATTGAAAAATTATCGAACTGCTGGATTGATTGGGATGCGAACCCAGGATTCTTGATAATCAGTCAGGCGCCTTACCGTTAGGCCACCGATGCCTGTTCGGGGATGAATTGGTGAGGTATGGAAGATTCTTATAAAATCTCGTAAAGTTGTTTAAAATCAGTTAAAAGTATCAACTCAACGTTTGCTTTAAAAGTATTGTAAATAAATTAAAGTTAAAAAAATGTTTTTTAAGAAAAAGCTTTTATTTAAAAATGAGCTAAAAAAAATAAAATAATTTTTGAGTGAAGTTTGAAGCAATATGCAACATAATTTATAAAAGCTTGAGGTGTTATCATTAATTATTTCTGTTTTGGATATAAGTGTAGCTATTTTACTTTTCAGTACTTACCAAACTTAATTAAACGCCTCAAACTTTTATAAATTATGTTGCCTATTGCTTCAAACTTCACTCAAAAATTATTTTATTTTTTTTAGCTCATTTTTAAATAAAAGCTTTTTCTTAAAAAGCATTTTTTTTAACTTTAATTTATTTTCTACTTTTTAGTCTGATCACAATTAATTAAAAAAAAAAAGAATTAAAGAGGTAATTTTTTTACCTATATTTTAATCGGTTAATTTACTCTAATCAGACATAACTATGGAAACAAAAAATTGCAATGTAAAATCAATGGATAATATTTGACAATCCGAAATGTCAAAAAGTTGCACAGGACTAAAAATCAACAATTTTGGTTTTGGGGCGATTTAGGGCAAAACTAATTATACAATATTGCATTGTCATCAAGGTTATACAAGTATGCAAAATTTGAAACCTCTAGCTCAATTAGAACCTGCCTAAATTTTGATTCCAAGATTTGATCTAAACCAACATACTAACATAGCAAGTTAAATAAAAGCTTTTAAAAAGTAAATAAATAAAAATTGCAATCGGATATAATAATTGCATAATTAGACAGACCATAATGAAATAAATATATGCTCTGACGTCACGCACGATGTACTTGCAATAACCTATGTAGTAATCAAACTGTACAGACTTCCAGTCAGAAAAAATACTTCATAATATAACATAGAATAACAAAAAAAAAAATTATCTTAGAAGTTATAATTTAGATTTTAATTACTGAATCATTTGAATTGTTAATTTTATTGTAGGTAGGAATTCTTAAAATTGAATATTCTTTCTTATTACGGAAAATTATAAATTTATGGTCCGTCAGGTTCATTTTTACACATCGTTGATAAATCAAATTATCATTTTAATTGTTTTCGTGCATGTGGAAGGCCATCAATTAATATATGTAGCAATTCAAGTCAAAATTTTATAACGGATTTTAATGAAAAAATGGTTTCAATTACAGGTAGGTCTAGGTAAGTACTTCACTTTAAAATCAAAAAGATATACATATATTGGACCGACTTGAAAAATTAAATCCTAGGTTAACTGGAATAGCATTAGGTCGTGTAATATGAAATGTCGTTTCTCGACCACTTAATCTACCGTGTAATTTAGAAAAATATCGAAATTTTTTTAAGTATTACAGAAATCTTTTAAAGTTATTCTTTAATGTTAAATATAATTTTTTTTAGCTCGGAATCATTTGTCTCATTAATTAGAATAATATTAGGCAGCCCCGGATCTACGATTTTTTAGATCCGGGGCAGAAACTTGAAAATGGCGCCTCTCCCCCTCTAAAACGTTTGACATAAATTGTCAGAAAAACTCATAAGTATATAAGTTCCATATAAAACTCCAATTTTTCCCGTTGCGGCAATGATAAAAATTGAGGGTTTTATAAAGGATCAATATAGGTACAAGTTGATTTATTATTTTAATAAATCTACTCCGAAAGCACTACAAGTTGTGCAAATTTCAAATTTTTTTCACCAGCCCCATCAGAGATACAGGGGCGCAAAATTCCAAAATTTGGAAAAAAGTCAGTTTTCGGAAGTTTGTAAAAATTAAAGGATATAAGTTTCACAATTGAAATAGTGTGTATTTGTTTCATAATGGGTAGTTGTACCCGCATAGCTATTCTCATAAAAAATACTAAGCGAGGTTTAAAACATTCCTTCTATAAGAAAAAAAAATGTTCAAAAAGTGAATTTTGCTAAATTTTGATATCCAACTTTAGGTAAAGTTTTCTTACTGAAGGGACGAAAATAGGTTAAACATGGGCGTTACCTAAAAGAAAGAAACATTTATTACCTTTAAAATGGTTTTTATTTCAACCTTTTAGGATGAACGGTTTATGAAATATGTGCATTGGCATAAATGGCTGCAAACACAAAAATCAGCGCAAACTGGAAAACAAAAATGGCTACCACGCTTAAACGGTTCAAGATAATTTTTTTAAGAATTGTTCTCAATACTTCAAATATAATATAAACAACTGGAAGAATATTAATTTTTTTTTAAATGGTCGAACAACCAACTTTTTTTTTTAGACCATTTGATATAGACCGATCTAGTATGATTTTGGCGCCCCCTGAAACTGACACCCGGGGCAGGGGCCCCGGTTTGCCCCCCTTAGATCCGGGCCTGATATTAGGTAGTGTAATATGAAATGTCGGTTTCCGACCATTTGATCTACTATGTAATTTAGAAAAATATCGGCACTTTTTTTCAGCAATGGAGAGATGTTTTAAAGTAATTCTTTAATTTTAAATAGAATTTTCGTAGCTCGGAATCACTTCCACCATTAATTATGGAATAACAATAGGTTGAGTTATATGAAATGTCGTTTTATGACCATTTGATCGGCCATGTGTCCCCATCAAGTTAATTCCACCATTCTTTTCGAACTGGAAGGTTTTGTTATATTGTGATAATCGTGTACCGTCATGGGCCATAATTAAACATACAAAATTTTAAAACATGCGGTTTTTATCGTCAAAACTTTTTTATTTTATAAATCTAGTCCCTCCATTTTCTTTTTTTTTTTTTTTTAAAGTAAAATATAAAAATTATAAACATTTTTGTAATTTACACATCTTTCTGTATACAGAAAAATAAAATTATTAAATTAGTCGCGTTTAGTCATTCAAAAAAGAAAAAATCTATCTTTTTAGTTATTTAGTCGAGAGTAAAATAGTCGACTAAATTGATTAATTGATTAATCACCCGATATCATTAGTGCTTAACAGATCAGTGATTTCCCCACTACCCTATTGATTTCTATTACAATTAAATTTAATTTTACGAATTTATTTCTATTTGGGTGAATTAACTCTTTAAATAATTAAGACGAGTTGGCTCGTGTAGTAATATGGCGGCTCAAAATTCAGTTTTATCAACATAGTTTATATTATTATAATTTATGTCACTGACTTAAAATGATTTATATTTTGCAAACTGGTAGGATCATAATTCCTAAAAATTTGGTTGGAATATTTTTTTTTTCGTAATTTCTATTTAAAATTTATATTTGATATTTTCACTTTAATTGTTTAATAACTTAACCACTGTTATTGTTGTTACATTTAATAAAAAGTGATATTTTTAAAAATAAATTTTACAAGAGAGGAAAGTAGCATAAATTAGTTTTATAAATAATTAATACGATGAGTTATATTTATTTATAATAAAAAAATCATGTTCTATTTTCCATAATTTAATTAATTTGTTTATAAAAAATCGTTCGAATGATTTATAACAAGCTATTATTGTTTTTTTGTAAAAACAATTAATTAAAATAAAAACATCTTTTTTGTTAAAATAATTAACTAACTATATTAAGAAAAGACAATAGGTAATATTTACGAGGACTACATATATAGTTTGATAGAAATATTGTGAATTAAAACTACTTAATTAATTGTATCTTTGGTCTTTTAGATGCAAATAAAAACAAAATTAAATTAAAATGTGATTAATGGCCGTAACTAACTCATTATTTGGTCTTAATTTTTTGCATTTCTACATATTAAGGGACGTATGTAATTATGTATCTGTGTGTTCTATACAGAATTCCTAAAAAAATTTTCTAAACTGAAAATATGAAATAAAAATAATACGCTGCCAATGGGGTGTGGTACACAGCTTCCTCTACTCGTAAAAGCACCTTGGTAATTTAATGCCCAATATGTCTTTGTATAATTTAATATAGGTATATAAATTATAATAAAAATAAATAAACAAAACGATTCAAACAAAATTGAGCGAAGTGGGACTAGCAGTAAATAAGATATTGACATTTAATGGGATTTCATGGTAGCGCCGTGGATACTATTACTCCGAATGCAATGAAATTTTTGTATGGAATCATCTAGAAACCAGACCGCATAATTTCTGATAATTTCATAAAAAAGGATTAAATAGTTCAGAAGTTATGCCACTTGGTGCAATTTAGTATATTAATGGAATGGCATGGTAGCGGCGTAGCTACCGTTACTCCGATTTCAATTGAATCATAGCCGGGACTATCTAGGAACCAAAATTGCATAATTTCTGAAAATTTCATTAAAAACAATCAAATAGTTCAGACGATATGCCACTTGGTGCAAACTGGCGACACACAGACGGACAGACAGACAGACAGACGGACGGACGGACGGACAGACACCAAACTAAAATTGTTCAGGAAGCTCTAAAACGTCAAATGTGCGCAAAAAATTTTATTTTGGAGGGAAAAAAATTCTTATTTTTCAAAAGTGATCACAATGCTCCCGCTACTTTAATAGTCTCGAAGCAAAAACGACACAAAGTTTACATTTAAATGGTGGAAGTGCATCGAAAGGGTGTCGAATATTTAATTTCGGTGAACACCCGATATATTTTGATTTATAATAAAAAAAATACATATTTTTGAATTGTTTGGTCTTTTTTATTGATAAGTTTTTTAAATATAGACACATATTATGTCGTGTAATATGTATGTACGATTGTTTTCCCTGGTATTTGTGATTTGAATAATTTGTATTCATGGCACATGACCACGTCCCATCCGTGGGTGCGTGTTGTGTCCGCACCATCCACCGTCCAAATGGTTGTGTCATCGAAATCGTCATTATCGATTGTCGATGAAAACGACATTTATATTCAAATGTTCGTTGCGAGTGCGTTCGATTGTCCACGACAATAATAAGTAAGAAGTCAGTCACTAAGAAATTGTGCGATATATGTATATTGACAAGCATAACTCTACCTTGATGAAGCCGGCAGTAATAATGCTGTCAAGTTCGAATTTTGATAAAATTTTATACAATGCTCGTGTTCGCCAGAAAATTTTGTTAGCCTAACGTTAGCTATGGAATAAAAATACGAAGTGTCTAGTCGTCCGATAAACGGACGAATAAAATAACCTAGTCGTCCGACTATCGGATGAATAAAATAAATTAATCGGTTGTAACTCGGTTTAAGGCATATTACACACTTGCGTAATTACGACCTCACCGCTGCGCGGCTCTTGGGTCAGTTTTACGCTCGTGTGTAATATGCAACTTACAACCTCAATCACGTAATACAGCTGGCTAGTAACCAAGAGATCCGGGTTCGAGTCCCAGCCGATCCAGTTTTGATAATTTTTCAAACACTATGTGAATTTTAATTAACATAATGAATTGTCCATTTGCCAAGGTACATCGAGTGTTCAAGTATCAGCCAAAGCTGGACATTAAGTGAACATATGAATATTGGTGTATGTTTAAAATACGGACAAAAGTCCGCCATACATTAATAATGTTTCACAGGCACTCGATAACATTTGAAATTAAAAAGTGTAACTGCGTCTCGCATTAAAGAGAGGATGTGTTTGATTGATTATCAAAATTGGAGTGGCACTCGAACGAACGGTCGGTGGCCTAATTGGTAAGGCGCTTGGCTAGTAACCAAGAGATCCGGGTTCGAGTCCCAGCCAATCCAGTTTTGATAATTTTTCAAACACTATGTGAATTTTAATCAGCTTGTAAAGATTTATAGCTATTTATGATATTTTTGAAAATATTTTTTTTGTGCGATTTTTTTTATGCGGTCCCTATCCACCGTACAAAAAAAGGATCAGCTGTATACTATTTTCTTTATTATAAATAAAAATAAATATACATTTTACATAATAAGAGCATTCTTACGATTAAATTATTATTTTTATTCACTAAAAATTGGATAAAAATAATTTCACTTTACTTTCATTATTATTACCCCAAAATTCAACAAATCTGTAGAAATTAAAATAAATCAAAATAAATTTTACAATTAAAACAATTGAAATCTCGTCTAATATACATTCAATTGGTTTATTTAACAAGAATTAGCATTAATTAACAGGAAGTTTGCTAGCTGAAGCGAATAAACATTTTTACAGAACATTTCAAATTTATTTTCAAAGGTACAATTATTCGTGTCACATTTTAAATATTACGTTATGGACGATAGACACACGGACATGATAATCGTCGACCGTCTGTCGATAATGTCCACCTACAATCATTTATTCTGCCACATCCATTGTCCATAATGTTCTGGCCATACATACCGTTCCCCATTTTGTGTTATTCAATAAAATTTTGCTTTGATTATATAAAAAAAAATATGCCTCTAATTCCAATGAAATCTATGGAATTTGAATTCTATGAATTGATATTCCATTTGCTTTTGTTTTAAAAAGGGAGAAAAAGGACTGAATCAGAATATTATTAGCGATCATTGTGATGACGCAATTGTCGGGGTGGGCAATTCCGCTGACTTTAATTGATTTATTTTAATTAATTTGCCGATAAAATTCGTTACAACGTTTTACAATTCTTTAATTATTAGATTGCGAATTATATTTGACGACGACAACTTTTATTATAACTTTATAAAACAATAAACGACGTTAATTAAAAATATTATTTGTATTTGCCTCGATGGCTCGCTTTTCGTTAATATCTTTCGGTTAAACGCGATTGTTTATAATGTATTTTGGCCGTTTTGGCGCGATGTTTACGAGTCGACGATTCCACTACCGTTCTTCAAAAAGTTTTTTTTTTTTTGTTTTTTGTCTTTTCCCAAATATATACTAAAATATTTGTTCTAGAAAAAACTAAACAAGGACGAAATACATGAGAAGAAAAAGGACAAATTTATTATTTAAAATTTAACGAACAACTAAATTTCTGTACTCGCAATAGCCTGCATTACTTGGAATTTATATAAACAGAGTCGTAAATCATTGGACTAGCACACCCAATGACATTTCAGGCGCAAAATCTGTTTGAAGTAATGTCCAAATAAACTCGCTTTTACACTATTATTCAAGTTATGCAATTGACATAACAGCGTTGTTGTGTCAATGGCATTAATTCGTTCAAACTTATTTTATTTATTTCAAAAACTAAGAAAATTCAAACGGAAATCGGTGGAAATTACTACGGAAAATACTAGTATGAGTACCAAAATACATTAATTACGATGGTGGAGGTTCTATGTCGTTACATCATGCACCCAACTATTTTTTTTACAATATATTTACCAACCTGATTATCAATATTGTTGTTTGCTTGCGTCCACGCCGCTAATTGTTTTGGTGGCACGTCTGGAGCGATAGCTGCTTTCGATCGTTTCTTATAATCGTGTAAAATGGGAATTTTTGAATTTTTTTCACCATTTGACAATATTACTTCACGTTCGATCTAAAACAACGCAATAAATATAACTTTTAGTTTTTTTCGAATTTTCAAAAAAGATATAGTAATTTTATTTTACACACAAAAAATTAGACTTTTTAAAACAATAAATTTGGTATTGTTTCGAAAATTTTTAAATACATAATAGATTCGATCATATCAGGATGTTTGTTTTTCTTATGACGTAAATGTCATAAGTAAAAATGATACATGCTTTTACACTGAACAATGTAATTACACTCGTAAACACATATTATGTTTTAATGTTTTGATTTACGTACCATCTGCTGTGGTAGAGGTTGTTATGATCGAATGCACAGAGAATAGATCAGAGATGGACAAAAATCCAACTTGCAAGTTTATTAATATTTAATTGGGAGATCAAGGATTCATTTCTCGCAGTTTTCATTCACACAAAAATCCGAAATTTTTTTTTCACATTTTAGTAATAATATTGTACATTCTCAATTACAATATTTCAAGGCTGCAATTGAGCACTGTACAATATTATAAAAATTAAAAAAAAAAACACATCGGAGACGCATGGATTCGATCCCGGAACCTTTCAACCACATTCCAAAGTCAAACACTAATAACACTATAAATAACCACTGAGCAACACGCTGCTGTAGTGAACTGATCTATAAGGTAAATGCTGTAGGGTAGCTTCGCTAGTTACCCATCCAGAGACAGTTTTCGTCCATTTTATTGCACAATAGCATATAATAGAATTATAAAAACAGATAACCGAGCAAGTTTGATTTTGTTATATTCCTGACCAATAAACAGTGACAACACAGATAAAAAATATTTACTTGATAGAGTTGCGTATTTAAAAAAAAATTATTAATTAGCCAGTTGTTTTCATGTTGGACAGACAGTGTGTAAATTAACAAAAAAACTAGTGACATGATGACATTTCACGGTTAGTTTTAATACTGTTATGGCGTGATTAAGTTTTATTTTTTGTTTTTATACTAATATTTAAGAGACATTGAAAATTTGGACGAAAACTGAAACAATCAAATGAAATTTATCTTATTTCTCAATCTAGCTAAATATTGTGAAATAGTAAAAAGCTTTATTTTGGACAATTATCATTGGCTGCTTGATTAGAGATTTAATTTTCGTCCACTCAATTATTTGCGTAGAATGAATTACAAAAGTTTAAATTACATGGACGAAAACTGAAAACTGCATTAAATTGTACTTTTCAGTTTTCGCCCATATATTTTTCTGTATGTGAATTATATTTTCAAACTTTTAGATAACCTCCTTAGAATCAAAAAAGTTATAAAATAAAATAAAATAGAAAGGTTTAAGAAGGAAGATAAAAGGTTCTGAATACATAAATAAGCATTTGCTTTTTATTAAAATTAATTTTTTTATAACAATTTTTAACCTAAATGGTGGTCGAAAACTAGCCTACATGTGGACGAAAACTAACTTTTTTGAACGAAAACTAACTTTTTTGAACGAAAACTAGCGAAATCTGTATATTTATCATTATTATTTTTTTATAAAAAAAAAACAGTGAACGTAATTAGTTATCATTTTATGTCAACTTAAAATAGACTATGTAAGCAATAAATAGCAATAGAATTCATTAGCATTAGATCAGTGGAACATATTTTTTTTATGTCGCAAAGCTATCACAACTCCACTAATTGGACGAAAACTAGCGAACCTACCCTATTTAATTTCTAAACGAAGGTGTGTCGGCTTAAATTTAGGGGCATATATTAAATTTCTCAAAGATTCCCCTTGTTAGTATCCGAAACTGTATCAAATGTTTCAATTTTTATACCAACCCCTGTACTTTTAGATCATTTATTAAGACTTACCTAACTACTTATTAATCATACAGCTAAGCAATTTTTGAGTAATATGTATAATAAAATGTAATTTTAGTATATGTAAAAAATGTATGATTACATGCTCCAACGACTCACTCAAGTTGTTCCTTAGTTATAAATTTTTTTTTTTACGTTTTCATTAGTAAACATCCGGTCTTCGGTCTGGTGTTGAGTTATTTTTAACAGGACTGTTGTTTCGATTAAATCGAATGAATTTTAATCAAGCAACAATAAATATCTTCGTTTTTATAACTGATTTTTGTTTTTCTGATAATCAATGTCTATCGTTTTAATCATAGCCTATTAAAAAAACTAATTACATACTAATGAAACGGTTTACAAGTTCTTTGATTTCGATTGAACAGTTTTAAATTCAAAAAAAATATATAATTGCGATAATATTATTCGATCTTTTAATGGCTGTTCCTCGCAAATAAGTGATTTATTCTAGAATTGAATGTTATTTACTTATTTAAGGTCTCAACCATGTCTCAACTAAATAATACTAAATGATTTCTTGAAGAGTAATTCTTGCTAATCGTTTTCGCTATCGATACATTCATAGAATATAAAAATATAGTCATACTACATACTGATACGTTATGTCAGTTGCGTATAATGTTTTTTTATTACTCATGCGGGCGAAGTAAACTTTCCGCACGCAAACTGACAATAAAACACGCAAAGCCGCCTCTTGATTTTTCATTTAATAAATATTTCATAATTATTTCTGTAGAAACCACCAACAAAGTAATTTAAACAATATTTAATAAGAAAAAATAGACGAACACTCAAAAATATTATTTTTAAAAGTAGGTAATAAAAATGTCAAAAATAGTAATAATAATAGAACTAGTGATGAGCAAATGCACGACCAAGACCAAGACTTGGCAGTCTTGGTCTTGGTCTTGTTCTTGCATTAAGAGTCTTGGTATTGGTCTTGCTAGAGCAGTTTGAGTCTTGGTCTTGGTCTTGGTCTTGTTATTCTAAAATCAGAATTTTTACTATCTTTACGTATTAATTATACTTTCAAACTATTTAAATAGTTTAGCAAGAGTCTTGCTTTTGTCTTGGTCTTGCTCACTTGAGTCTTGGTATTGGTCTTGCAGCCATACATATAGTCTTGGTCTTGGTCTTGCTCTTGGTATACATAGTCTTGGTTTTGGTCTTAGTCTTGCAAAAAAATACAAGACCAAAACAAGACTGCAAGACCAAGACTAATTTTGCTCATCACTAAATAGAACAAAGTATGTGAAATTCGTAATAAAAAATAGTATGTGCAACTCGTGCGGGATTGTTGATTGCCCACACTTCGCTTTCGTGGGCAATCGACAATTTCCCGCACTTATTGCGCAATATATTATTAATTCTTATGACTTACCAAAAAATCAGTCTTATCAAAAAAGTAAGCAAAATGAGATTTTAACGTATATAAATTTTTTTTTGAATGGAAACGCAATTATTTTGAAACTACATTTTTTAAATATGGAAATAACAATTGGATCGGTGTCTGGAACAAAAGTCAACTTTCTTTCATAATTAGTGTTAGATTTGGAAACAAAGTACACAGGATTACTGTATTTCATCCTGTAGGACGTTCATAATTATGCCAATAATGAACTGACTGGATATTTTTGAATGGTTTCCGTTTGAAAGTTATCCACATCTTCACATTTTTATTTGACGTAAAGCACTCGAATTCTTCTAGCTTCAATTTTACGAATAATTTAAGATCTTTGTAAATAACTTTAAATTTTTAAGGTTATAGTTAGAAGGTCACTCAACAATTTGTAGTTGTGTGATTATTGCATAGTACTACATCAGACGATAATTATGATACAAAATTAATTAATTAAGAATTAACAAAAAAAGTTGTCTGTATTCGTATTGTCAATGATATTTAAGTAACTGTTGGATTTAATCAACTTTGTTTGATCATGTGTATTTATTTTATAATTAAAAAAAAATAAAATTCTTCAATCTGTTGTAGTTAATTTTAGATCACCTTGAATTTATAACAAATTAATTATATACCGTAAAACCGTCTAGACCCGGACACTTTGCACCAATTTTCAAATTAAATAATTTCTACATTAACCTGCCACAATAAACATTTGTTCTTGGCGTCATTAGAGAGAGAGAAACATCCTCTAAACAGTTGTACCAATAAAAACTACGGATTTCAACATTTACTATCTCATTTTACAGGATTACTATCCTACAGTTTTTCAAAGAAATAAAATGTGTGTCTAACTTAGACATGAAATTTTCGTCATAATTGTTATATTGTTTTAGTTTTGACATGTATGTGTTTAGAATTTTATCGCACATCATTTAATGATGTTCGAAGTTATATTCGATGTATAGATAAAAAAATACATGCTATATATGTATATCCGTTTAGACCCGGACACATCAGTTTATTACACTATGGCCGCGATTCGCACCAGTTGTAACTCCCACTGTCCATACGTTAATATTAGCCCTACAATTACGCGGCTTATGCCTCCTTCTGGTGTTATAACGTATGTTTACTTTATAGAGAGATATACTATGCATTGACCGCTCTCCCTTCCCACAAAATGTTTTGAAGCCTTTGACAGGTTCAAAGACATCAGACGATATAAAACACTGTGCTAACCCCGACGGGAGAGGTTAGTTTGAATGTTTTTACATTATTTAAGTAAGTGTCCGGGTCAAGACCGATTTAGGGTATAGACCCGGACACTTACTAATTATCTTTTATTTTTTTTATTTTTACTTATAATGAAACAAATGGGTCAGGGATATAACAAATAATATACGCTCTTTCTAATGGTAATACTTTTATTGGTGATATCTATGAAGGCAACATGTATAAACATAAAACTATACTAAAAAATGTAAAAAAAGTGTCCGGGTCTAGACGGTTTTACGGTACTTATATTTGTACTCTTTTAGGGTTCCCGACCTGAAAGGTAAAAAAGAAATTTTTACAGTGAAAACTTCGATGTTTGTTTGTACATTTTATCTTTAATATTGTACGGAACCCTCGATGTGCGATACATATTTGCACTTGACCGAAGTAATCTTTTTTCTTAACATTATAAAATTATAACAATACAAAACTTTAATTGTTTGTGTGTCTGTCGATGTAGGAGGAAATGTTACGAATGAGTAATCACAATTTGGACTTTTATGGTAAACACTATAAATGCAGAGTGCAATGGGTAAATTATGTTGGAGAGTTTTGGAGGTTTTGACATTTGCTAATATTAACTGGACCACATTTTTTATTGTATTTGTTAATTTGGATAATTTGAAGGTAAATTTTGCAATTTAACGTCAAATTTGTGTCGAACTATCAAAAAAGCAATTTCTACGCTTCTGACAACTTTACTCGAATATCAAATTTTATTTATGTGGTTTCATGATTTAAACAAATAAATTTATTTACAAAGATATGTAAAAAAAATCTTATCTTAATTATTTAAATTTTAAAAAGAATTATTTTGAAATTATTCAAATTTTTATTACTTAAATATAAAAAATAAACAATGCTGGTAAAATATTATGTACTATATAATATATTACGTTTCCGGAAAACATTCGTTTCCTGTACTATATTTTATTGAAAGCTAATTTGTCTAACATGATTTAATGACTATAAACAAATTTTGGTAAATTACTGTATTTACAGTACTATTAAAAAATAAAGGTGCACCTATTTTGTCATGGAATCTCAACAAACATGACATTCTATAAAGTATTATGCAGACGACATAACTCAGATGTTATTACAATTAAGTATTAAGTTTGATGACAACATAATAGATTTTGAATAAAATATACATATGTATACGGGAAATACCCGAATTATGTTGATAGCTATGATGTCAGGTACCGGTGCTATGAAGCACACGGCACCGGAGAGAGATGTTTTGACCACTAAAGAGATCAGACGTACTTTTGAAGAACTAATTTGTTATTTTTAAACAATGTAATTTTCAATAAGCGTCTCTCATTTTTTGTGTTGTGTTTCGCGGTCAATAAACAATTATATGTAAATTTTAAAAAATATTTAAATAAAATTAATTGAAATAAAAAACAATTCGACTTTTATTTCTTAATTTAAGAAATTAACCAAAATATCCGTTGCGCAATACAGACCAAACACCGCGTTATGCGACAATTTATAGTGATGAGCAAATAAATGCAAGACCAAGACCAAGACTTGGCAGTCTTGGTCTTGGTCTTGTTCTTGCATTAAGAATCTTGGTCTTGGTCTTGCTAGAGCAGTTTGAGTCTTGGTCTTGATCTTGGTCTTGCAAAATGCAGTCTTGGTCTTGGTATTGCTAAAGAATCTTGCACTTTCTTGCACTTTTTATTAGCGAATTTTTTCCTTCTAAAATCAGAATTTTCTCTCTTTACGGTATTAATTATACTTTTACACTATTTAAATAATTTAGCAAGAGTCTTGCTTTTTTCTTGCTATTGTCTTGGTCTTGCTCACTTGAGTCTTGGTATTGGTCTTGCAGCCATACTTATAGTCTTGTTCTTGATCTTGCTCTTGGTATACATAGTCTTGGTCTTGGTCTTGCAAAAAAAAAATGCAAGACCAAGACAAGACTGCAAGACCAAGACTAATTTTGCTCATCACTACCTATTTACAAGTAGACTTACATTTGTTATCTATTGTACTCATTGATAAGTTTAAGAGAAAATGGGATTGGAAGTACTCCAAGTCCTGAGTAATATCGGGATTCAAACATGGAACCGCCATGATCAGAAATCAGTTTGTTAACCATTTAGCTAGAAATCGGATGGAATTTAGGTTTTTTGCGTCAAAACAAATTAAAAGTTTACGAAGTTATACTTTTTTTGTTCGCTAAACAAAACTATTCAGGTGTTTCTAGATACATAAGACATAACACGTGTTTTATTTCGATACGAATAGTTTTTAATCACGTCAAAGAAGTATAATTTCTAATGCCCTCTTTTTAATTAGGTATCGGGTATTCCCCGAGCAATTTTACAACCAATCAGACAGTATCTTGAAAATCGCTTGGTGGACACAATTTGAAATTTGTTCCATCTCAAAACTCAAAAATAAGATCAACTTCAAAATACCTATCGTTTTTCAATTTTGTTTCAACAATTTTCGACATCAAAATGTTCCTTTTCAACTTTGTGAGTTTTTGCCTGAATTTTTATACGGTCGGGCCGGAATTTTTTGAGGCAGGTGCATGCTGCAGACTATTCTAAACTGTTTTAAAACACATTTAGTCAGTTCTTTCTCCCATATTTATTTAAATTACTGAGAATATTCTCACAAAAAAAAAAAAAATAACAACAACAAACAATAGCATCATTTTTTCTTCCTGATTTAATAGTTAGTAATTTATCATTTTAATAGCGAGCGTTCGTTGCTTGTACGTTTCTATCTTCATAGCCTACTACATAGGTTTGAATGAAGTTAATATTGTAACAATTGACATATAATTATTTATAAGATTACTAACTAATAAAACAATAGTTTTACAACGAACGAGATGTTTTAATTTCTATAATTAAATCAAATAATAAAGTTTTTTTTTTTGTTATTTTGATACTGATATGGAAGATAACAAGTTAGTATTTATTCGTAAGACAGGTAGGTAGATCTTCAACTATTGATAATTTCATGTTATTAGTTGAGAAAAGAAACAGTGGCGTCATTGTGGAAGGTTATTTAAAAAACGAATCATGTTGTATTAGGTATGTTTTATTTTTTCTAACCAAGAGAGGTTCTGGATAAAACGAATTAGTCAGCCAAGTCGGTATAGTAGAACCATCGTAGTGTAGCATGTAGCGTATCGGCTCGCTGTCCGGTGGGTGAGGTGTTCGATTCTGGGTGAATACTACTTTTTTTTTTTTTTAATACCGTACATCAGGGGTCGGCAACCTTTTTTGGATGGCGGGCCATTTTTAAAAAAAATAATTTTTAGTGGGCCGCACAGTCAAATATTTTGCAATGTAGTATGTGGCTTAAGGTTTTTTTAAACGGATTTTCGAATCGAAAATTTAGCTATTAGAGTCACTGTTTTTATGTTACTTGAGCCCGGAAGAAATAATTTATTTTGAAGTCTCTCGAAGCCAAAAATGATATTCACTAAATTTAACTCTCGAACGAAAAATCCTGTTTTTACGAAATTTGGTAAAAATATTGGAAGTTCAAAAAGTCAGACACGTTCGATGCCCGGAATGGATTTTTAGGCACTTATGCCTAAAAAATTTTTGTGGAAAAAGTAAGTTTTTTGCCCAAATTTCCTCAAGTTTTTTCCGAGAAAAACTAATTTTTGTAAACGGAAATTCGCTATATTATGCAGGATACTGCGGCAGGGGTATTTTTTTTTTTTTAACACAAATTAATATAAACATTATTAACAATCAACATGGGGAAAATTTTTTAGTAACAGTTTTATTTACATGTTATAAAACATCGGAGAACAAAAAAAGTATAAAGTATGCTCAACTCTGCATAGGCAGAGCAAATTGTTTGAAAAGTTATATTGCTTGGCGGGCCGCATGAAAGCTTGCAACGGGCCGCAGGTTGCCGACCCCTGCCATACATTATGTGAAAATTTTATTCATAAGAGACAAAAGGGATGAGATTGTAGCTCTCTTGTTGCCGTCATTTTAGATTCCTTCTTATAATTACTTAGCCTTTTGTTTTTGAAGTAGTTAGACATGCTTTGTGATTTTCTTCACTATAACGTGATTTAACAAAATTCGATTGATTTTTTTTTTTTAATTTTGAAAAAAACAGACATTTTGTGTTGTAATTTGTAAGGTGCTATTGCATTTTTGTATTTGCTTTATGACTGAATTTCCAAATTTGGATTGTTAACGATTGGCGCAATATTTATATGTAGACCTTTTCACCATGTGTATATTAGGTGAACATGACTTTTTAATTAAGATAAAATAATCTTACCATAATTTTAATGAACAAATACGACCATACATAGAGTAAAGGCCATGTTTGAATGTAGGAGTTATTTTTAAATTTTACTTTTAATATTTTTTTGATATAGCTAAATGTTTTTTTAGTTAACATATTTAGGAATTTATTGCTGTTGATAATAGTTTTTGGATTATGAAACTTTTAAAGATTCGTTCATTGTAAAATAATTATTTGATTTGAAAGTTGACTTCATTTAGACATAGGTACTTAAGGAATTAGGCACTCTCTTTTTGGGGGCCCACGACACTGATCAAATAGATTTATTAGTTAATCTGTTACTGATGAAGTTTGAATTAAAAAATATGGTGGCAGCGCCGCCAAAATTATTTAAAAAAATACTATAACGTAAAAACCCCCATTATGGAACGGTATCTAATACTGGAACAGTTTTGACATTTACATATTAATGAAGTTATTTTTGAAAGAAAGGTCTGATAACAAAAATTATTATTAATAGAATAATTGTTTTTCAATTTAAATTCACCTCGCATTTAATGTTTCCTTATTTAATTAAAGAAATAAATATGTAAATGTCAAAACTGTTCCAGTATTAGATACCGTTCCATAATGGGGACTTTTACGTTACTAGGGAAGAGTATGTAAGGAACTCGTGATACCTTTGAATTATAGAGAGTTTCGAATTACCGGAGTTTGAATTAACGAGAGTCTACTGTATTACATATTTATAAATCTATCAATTGGAAGCGTTTTCTTTTTATTTTTAAAATTTTTCGAAATGACAGTTCCAACAAGAACCTATTAAATGTTGATTTGGCCATAAATAGACATATTAAATTCTAGTAAAAAGTGTAGTAATTTAAATTCAGCACATGTTTGTGAATAAACTAATACAAAACCAGAAACCTAGTATTTATAACATAAAACATTACTAATCCGCTCAAATGATTTATAACATTTTATAATTAAGGGGTTATACACACTTCGGTCGAGTAAAAATAGTAGAATTTTTTTTAAAACTAAAATTTCAGTTTTTTTGGTGGTTTGTGTTGAGCACGATTTCTCAGAAATTAACTGTATTGATTGTTCTGAAGTTTTGTACATTTATTTATCATAGGTCGGTCAAGGAAGGGTTTAGAAAATTTTGTTTTGTTTTTGAAATGTAACATTTTCGAAAAAAATAAGTGTATATAACCCCTTAAATTTATACAATCAAAAAAAGTACAGTACAACTAGTACAAGTCATCGAAACTTACCGGAAATTTTGTGGAATGTGTATGTAATCCCTGTGTGACCAAATTACCATTGACGGGTGTGGAATCTAAATTTCCATTCGTTGGTGCAACACTACCCGGAATACTGGGTTCATTATATAGCGGATACGGTGGCATTCTGTACGGCGGTGGTGTAAAACAAGCACTTCCACCACTTCCGCCACTGGCCGAGCTTGTGGGTGTTGATGTAGATAGCGGTTTTGGTGGTGGCACGGGTTTGTAGGGCCCATAACCTTCCACTTCAGCTGTAAAATAAAACAAAGAAAGATTAGATTAGATTGTCAATTAAATTTTTCAAAAAGTCTAGAGAAGTTTTTAATTTTAACACTTTCAGTCTCACGGTTTCGGTATTCGAAAATAATCAAAACAACCGCAGAGGCCGATCGCGATCAATGATTAATTGATTACGCATTATGTATGTGTGCGATGTTACCACACCGATCTGTACACACACAAATACCATCTCCATCACACACTACTCTCTTGGTATCTATAAAAAATTTTAAAATAAACAATATAAAAACTAATAAAAGTATTTGTTGATTTTATTTATTTATTTTTACCAGTTTGTTATCTAAACTTTCAAATTCTATAATTGATTTGAATGTGCTTGAATGTCAAATATATGTATATTATGTACGTATCACATATATGTATATTTTGAATCATTTTATGTATTTGTTTATATAAAGTTTCTTTAAAAATTTTGTCGGCTTCCGGGGAAGTTTATTGTAAATAGAGATGGGCGACGGGAAAATTCCCAGTGGGAATTTATTGGGTATTTTTCCGGGAAAATTCCCGAAACCTGGGTAAAAACGATTACTTAGCTGTAGCTCTTTGCAAATGTGTTTTTAATTATATCTGTATATATTTGTTAATTGTGCGTAGAGTTTTACATAATATAATGTTAATGTAAATTTTTCTAATTATTATTATTTATTATCATAAAACCACTTCAGTAGGTACTGAATGTTTATTTATCTTTAAATTTAAAAATACATGCATACATATTATGTCGGATCAACATAAGATGACTTTTCAACGAAGTTAGCAATTAATTTAAATTTATAACTCAATTTGTGTTCAAAATTCAGAGAAATATCTACGTTTAAAAAAAAAAAAAAATTAAAATGCCACTAAATTCAATATTGACAAGTGAGAATCGAGCTAAAATTTCGACGTTTTGGAAATTGTAGTACTTAAAACATAATCTAAAGGGGCGAAAACTATGGAAAAAACTGTCGTGGTAGGCCCAGGAAATTGACACCGAAAAATGAAACGCGTATTGTACAACTAGCCACGAAAATAAATTATCTAGAGAAAAACTGTCCAACAAAAATTGTATAATAACGTGATATATTAATTAGTATTCATGTAGTCTGAAGATTAATTATTTACGTTTAGCAAATATTCTTTATGAAACAGCGATTTTGATAGTTTAATTCAAAAATATTACGATAAATAGTAAATTAAAATATATACCCACTTTTCGGGAATTTTCCCGGGAATTTACCCCGTTTTTACCCACTTTGGGAATTTTCCCGGGAAAATTCCGGGTAGAATCCCATCTCTAATTGTAAAGTGTTCGGGCCTCATAGTGTTAAAATAAAAAATTTAAAAATGAAAAACGATAAGAGGAATTTTAACACCATTTTCACAACTATTTTTAAACGATATTCGCGAAGATGACGAACTTTTTTCTTCGGAACCCTAAAAATCTAAATTGCTTTGATAAGTATCGTTATTTTTTATGAATCTCATTTTAAATCGACAATTCATACTATTAAATTACAGCATAATATGCGACTAAAAATGGTTATGTTAATTCGTATTAAATAACACAATATGTAGACATAGATTTTTAATGCTCCTATTACTATAAACATTTAAAAACATAAAATTTTATTGGCCAATTTGCGTAGGTGATTTCAAAAAATCTTGAATATGGTTAAAAGAAAAAAAAAGTTGTGGAATATCGATTTTTTTTTTTAGAATTTTTCAACCAAAATGAGACAAAAATTATGTGTTTTATATTTTTTGATACCTACACTAATAATGAAATTAATTCCGAAAATTGGTCATTATGCGTTAATAGGCTTTTAAGTTTTTTTACAAACATCAATGATCATCGTAGATATTATAGGTTTCATAATATTTTTTGAGAGTTAAGACTATGGTAACCAACTTAGTTTAAAAAAAAAAAATATGAAGAAAAATTGTTCTTTTCTAGACTTTTATCATATTATTTTTTATTAGTTTCTCGTTCACAATATAGACTGGTATAGCGAATAAAGAAACATACGATAATCAAATAATTTTGACGGTTTCGAGCTTAAGGGACTCAGAAATCAACAAATATTTCCAGATCTATTGGGGCTAGAGAAATGAAATTTTATACAGGATGTTAGTGAATAAGTGTGAAAGATTTTAACAGGTGATTGCTGAGGTTCTTTTATGTAAAAAAGTTCATATAAAGCCAGGTCCGAAAACGCTTAGTTTCCAAGATACAGAGTAGATGGACTATTTTATATACTAAGAGGTCAGTTTTGTCAACAATTTATGGGGCATTTGAAAAAAACATTTTCATATTGGAAAAAATCATTGGCGTGCCTTGTTTTCTTCAAAAATATGTCATCACATGGCTGTACGGACACCACTAGCTTGAGTGAAAATATTCTGTCTACTTCAGAATATGGGTATTTATCCTGTCATAGCGTGTCCCAAATTTTGTGTCAATATCTCCAAACGGTTTTGAAATATTTAGGAAAATATTAAAAAAAGACAAGAAACTGAACACCCTGTATCTTGGAAACTAAGCGTTTTCGGACCTGGGTTTATATGAACTTTTTTTTACATAAAAGAACCTCAGCAATCACCTGTTAAAATTTTTCGCATTTATTCGCTAACATCCTGTATATGGAGTATTAAAAGGTGCAAAATTTTGACAAATTTCGTTCAGTACTTCTAGAGTTATCGTCATCTGTAACTTTTTGAAAAAATTTTAGTTTTTTTCAATTTTCCGCGGACCTTGTTTAGGAAAATCGATGAAACGATTGTAAGGTGAAAGGACTGCAAAGAAGGTCCCGACTATTTAAAAGGCAAATTTGTTTTTCGTAAGTCACTTATCTTCCTTATAAGAGCTGAAAAATTTTTGAAATTTCACTGCAGTATAATCTGTTCTCCTGTGAGGAATTTTACCAAATGTAATTTTTGAGCTGGTGCAAAGTAACCCGAAAATTATCAATTTGAAAGATATTATTTTAGTCTCTCTAGCCAAATATACCGTATTTATCTTTATAATTATGGTGTCTCTTCTTCTAAGAGCAAAACGTTTTTTCTGAATAATAATTTTAGAAAAAAATGAAAACGTAAAGATTGTGTGCTTTGAATTTTACAAACGCTATCAAAAAAAATGGTAAATAGAATATTCATTCTCACAAGAGTTGTCACAGGTGGTACCACCTAGCAATAAATACCAAAATTGTTAGGGAATGATTATTAGTTTGTCCGCTAGATAGAGTTGAATTTTAAATATGTAATCAGAAAGTCACTTTATACAAATAGAAATAGAGTAACTGAATAGAATTAAATAATAAAAAGAGTTTATTTTAAAATTACTTCCTTATTTTAAATGAAGTTTCAATAAAAATTACAAAGTGTGTTTTTGAATGGTTACTTAATAACGATACTTATAACGAATCAAGTAAGCCATGTATTTCTATACAGTTATATTATGTTTATATGATACCAACTTGATCAATTTAAAACATTTTATATCGATTTTGAATTAAACACAAACTCTGTACGAAGGCGTAGGAACCTTAATGGCTTGTTGTCATCATATTTATAAGCATTATTTATTTATTTTTATTTAAATTATCATCTTTTTTGTTAGAATTTATTTTTATTTACTTATTTTACAGTAAATTTTCAAACTTATTTAAATATAAACAACATCTATTTACTTATTCAACGTAACAGAAAAAAAAATTGTTTCTAAATTGGGTACAATAATGCAAGTACGTCAGTTTGCTTAAGGGGCTCAGGTGCATCTAATATCTATATACAAGTTTATTGGTAATATTTTGTATTATAATGATTATGGGTTCGATTTGCCCAGGTAAATAATTCGAACATACTTCAAAGTAATCTTACACAAATCCTCGAGAATATTTTCGTTAAAACATATTTCTCGCCATTTCCGTACAGGTGGCGACACTAATGAAGAAGAGTAGTGTATTATCGATTATGTTGTCACTATTGAAATATATTAAACTCAATTCAAGATAAATAAATTTATCAACGGGCATATAAATGGTAAATAAAGTGAACGTTTTATATCTATTTAATATCTACATGTATTATGTGAAACCAAATGACAGAATAATCTATTTGAATAGAAAAGGTAGGCAGCGGGCATTCTAATGCGTAATTTGAATCGAATGATGAGTCAATTAGGTGCGTCGTCTTTAACATCTCAATAACAACTGCATATTGAAATAAGAAACCATTTATAACGATATATTGGATACGGTGAGGAAATATAAAACGAACACGATATCAGAGAAGATTCTGCAATCGTAAAAGGGAATGAATCGTCATGAATTCAAACTTCACAACGTATTTTGCTTCCGAGACAACTAAAGTAGCGGAAGCATTGTGATCGCTTATGAAAAATAAAAAATTTTTTCCCTCCAAAATAACATTTTTTACGCACATTTTACGTTTTAGAGCTTCCTGAACAATTTCGGTTTGGTGTCTGTCCGTCCGTCCGTCCGTCTGCCTGTCCGTCTGTGTGTCGCCAGTTTGCACCAAGTGGCATAACTTCTGAACTATTCGATTATTTTTAATGAAATTTTCAGAAATTATACAGTTTGGTTCGTAGATGGTTTCCTATGAATTTAATCGAAATCGGAGTAACGGTAGCTACGCCGCTACCATGTCATTCCATTAATTGCACCGTTGAAAAGAGGGAAAAAAAATCACATCAAAAAGGTCTTTAAACTATTATTCTGTGTCAACTAGTTTCCGAGAAAAACTAATTTTTGTAAATGGAAATTCGCTATGTTATGCAGAATGGTGCACCAGGGGTATTTTTCATACATAGACTTGGAAACAATTATAGTAGGAGAGTGTATGATGCTAAATGGGGACATTCTCGAGCGTCTTTGCGGCCTATTGATTTTGAAGATTAGATGATATGAAGAAAAAAAAAGTTATATGATGAATATTCTTTCAGTGGTGGGGGGAGCGTCTACAGATGTTCAAAAATGTAAAAAAATACTGTGACACTGAAATACTCGAGCGTATCAGATATTGACATTGCATATATCCCACGTATCTCTGATAACGGAAGTATGTTAATCTACCGGTTTGCATGGCGGGGGTGGCCGTATGGAAGGGTAGAAAATAGAAAAAAAAAATTATTCGAGCTTGTCAGATGTTTATAGGGAATGTTAAGTGACCTCAAAAGAAGCTCCGATGGAAAATTCTGACGATTCGGACGTAACGTAAGCTCGCGGCGGCTTTTTGAAAATGCAAAAAAAAAAATAGTCATTTTGAAATACTCGAGCGCGTCAGATTTTCATATAGATGATTCAGCTTCATGCCCGAGACTGCTGACCTATAATCTGACGACTAACAAAAGGGATTTTCTAAATCTGACAATTTGAAAAAAAAAATTTATCCATTTTAAGTGAATTTCCTTTTTGGAAATACACTTATTACAGCGGGTGCCATGAAAAGATCTTAGCCCGGGACTATGGCAGAAATTTCATCAAAATTGCGAACTGACAGTTCAAAACCTTTCCTTGTAAGTGAACTACCTTTTGAGAAAAATTAAGAAATTTGCTGAATTTTTTACAATTAGTGCTTTGCACTGTTTTTATCATTACAATAACAATATTTATATCTGTTTCACTTTTCAAAATAAAAATAAACTAATTTTTCAAGAACGCGTCATCACCAATTTTGAAAATTTGTTCACTGTTAGAGAGGTAAACTATTTCAGTGGATATAAATTATGTTATATGGGGTCTGTCAGTGTCCGGGGGTCTCAAAAACGCCAAAAGTAAAACTACCCAACCGATTTTGAAAATTTTTTCACCTTTTAAAAGTTAAATTATTTAAATGCATATTTATAATGCTATAGGTACTATATGAGATCCGCCAGGGTCCTGGGGGTCCAAAAGCGCTAAAAATTAACTATTTAACCGATTTAGTTGCACAGTGTTTTGTTTAATTCAAGCTAGCAAGACAAAACTATTTTTTAATAGATATAAGTTTCAAAGCCTCCTGTTTTTCTGGCTGCAAACACTGCTCCGCTCAAACTTCACGTTTTAAACTTTATTTACGATTTTTGTTACTTCGGCTTATGGAAGTCGTCAGATTATATTTTTCCCACGATTCTTAAATTATTTCCTTCGAAAAAAAAAACCTCGACCACACTCGAGAATGTCGAGATGATGTTTTTTTTCTTCAAGTTTGTAACCCTCCCACTCCCTTACGTCAAGCTAAAATCGTCAGATTATTTAAATGCACACTTTTAAGCATGTAATTAACTCACCTTACCTTAATCTGACGCGCTCGATTATTTCTAACGATCAACTTTTTTTTACTATTCTGATCCGCTATCCTAGGCCGTCGGCCATATATATAGGTTTCATATATGGTGGAGGTACTCAACAGGATGCAAGGTATACCCGCTTATGTTAATCTGCTGAGCTTCATCAAATCCTAAAATCCCCGCTTGAGCTCCCCTACTATTATTTATTATTCTTGAATATTTTAATATCTTACATAACAATATACAAAAGTGCATACCAAAAAAAGAACAAAGACAAACCGCACCTGTTTAGAATTTAATTATTAACATTATTATATAATAATAATGAAAATATTATAAGCATATGATTGTGTCTTAGTGTTTATAGTAATAATTAATATAATTTATTTTATCTTATTAAAAATACTCCATAAATGGCACTTTGACTTATTAGTTAAATTTTCTGTTCCATTAGTTAACAATAATTACAGTTGGCGGAAAATGAAAAAAGAACACGTGATGTTGAGACAAATGTGGGTATTTGCACAAATTGCTAGAAGCAATTTGTATTTACTGTCCGTCCTACTTTCATATTAAAAAAAAGTCTTGTTTTGTCGATAGTAAATAAAGGAAATTTTTAATAATGTCACAAATTTGTGACAAAAAAAAAAAATCGACCAAGAGCGAGTCGGGCTCGCACAATTAGGGTTCCATACAGTGAAAGCAATCAACAGCCCAAATTGTATCTATGGTTGTGAGCATTACTTTGTAGAAAATCATTTTAAACAAAATTAAAAACAATTTTACTTTGCAAAAAATCCACTCCATTTTTAAAAATGTGGGAATGCACTTTCGGCTCGTACAGTCATTTGCTAAGTGTTAGAATATATTCAAAATATAGCAACATGTCACTACTGAGAATTGGTGCTTTTTATATACATTTTATATATTAACGGAATTCTGGTGACTCACATAATATTTATATTTACTAACAATTAGATAAAAATTATTTTACAGGAATCAATTTCTCATAGGAATCAAATATTTTACTCGAGTAAAATGTAGTCTACGCCCTTCTTTGTCGTCTCAGTTATCTGTATCGCAAAGTTTCAAGTTGACTGGTTAAGCTGTTGAGGTGTGAAAACTAACAGAATCGTTTTCGCACTTATAAAATTAGTTAGGCAGCATTTGAAAAAATTTTACAATTTTTTTTTTTTTACGTGTTAAAAGAACAATATTTAATAAATTATAACAATTTGTAATTTAAACAAATTTGTTTGTCGATTTTGTATAATAAAGTAATAATTTTTATTAAAAAATTGATCGTTAAATATCTTGATAAGTGTCCATTTAACCAATTTATTAAAATAAATTTGCATTAACTAATTTTCTTTATTCAACAATTGAAATAAATAATTGAGACTGCATAATTTTACAATAATATCAAGTAGTTTATTAACATTTTATTTTTCAATAAACTATTTTTAACACCTATCGTGTAAAATTGTCGAAAAATTTGTGTCGTTTGTAAATTGATTTTTTTTTTGAAATAGGTAGTTATAATATTTTTTTTAAAAAAGAAAAAAATTAATAATTTATTTAATTTAAATATTAAAAATAATTTTTTTTGTTTGTTGAAATATTCTCTATAATTTGGTTTTGTAATTTATGAAATAAATATGAACAGAAATGTTTACAAATATGTACTTTAGTAATTTCTAACATCGCGAGCTCTTTTAAAATTTCGCTTTTTTATCTTCTTTGAAATTTTGCAGCAAGGTACGGTTAGTTTTTACATATTATATTTACAAATAAATACCAACAATAGACTTGAAATGAAGATAAAAAGAATATATAAATATTTTGCATATCAATAATAATAAATAAAAGAAATTAAATTACATATTAGTTGTATTGAACGCGATATATATCTTGGTTCCGCATACGAGCATTATATTACACTTTAATACGAATAAATGTATCACTGTACATGCGCACTAGTCATTTACATACAGAGAAGTACGCACCACATTTCAATTGTTGGTTAATCTTGTCTAGGAAAGCAATTTCTAGGGAAATCGTGGGGTTTTTCTATGAAAATTTTTTTGCAATCAACGAACTATACTTTTCATAGTTAATTACAAAGTTTTTGAATATATTTTTGTGTGATTTTTTTATACAATCCCTATCCACCGCATAAAAAGAGGGTATACTGTAATTACAGAATTTTTTTTTATGCGCATAACCAGAGATGGGAAGAAAAGGTCGCTAATAGAATCGCCATATAAAATATTTTGTACTGGGGGGCTACGAATAGAGCTGGAGGGCTGTCATAAAACGTAAAAATATTATCAATCTTTTTAAAAATCATTTTTACGACGTTTTACTACTAATACCGCATCGTTAATGTTGTTTTGTGTCTGTTTGTGTTTTTTAATTGCCAATATTATGAATCATTTTACTTGTTATATGTATATACATATCTTTATATTTTTCTAATGCAAAAACAAAACCATGTTCAATCTTGTGAGCGACTTACTAGAGTGATACAATCTACTAATACAATCAATTTTGTTTACATTAAAGCAGGTATAAAGAAGGTGAGATATACATATTATTTAAATAATCATAAAGGAAATAGAGATATTCTTTACATTATAAATGTTTTGAATTCGTTTAAATTAATTTCTATTACAGTCGACCATTTATTTATTGAACATTAATTTTTTTAAATTATTTTTAAAATTAAAATTACATATTAAATTATGAAAAATGGGTAATTTTTGATTTTTATTGATTTGTTCTCAAAAGTGTCTTTAGGCTAATCTTCAAATCCAGACGGAAATCCTCAGCTTTGTAATAAAATTTATAGCCCCCCAATCCAAAATATTTTATATGGCGATTCTGTTAGGAACCACTGTTTTCCCAAGTCTGCGCATAACACATTTCTGGTTAAAAATCTATGCCACTATCGACCGCTTCGTGGTACCGTTACGAAAAGTGGTGTATCATTTCTTCAAAAGGTAGAATTATACGTATCAAATAGAAGTTGATTTAGTTTTTAGAACCTGTTTTTAACATTTTTGATGATTCGTTTTATAAATTGATAGGCAATTTATAAACATTTATTATGGCCATTTTTTTTTTGCGCGCGCAATATATATATATATATATATATATATATATATATATATATATATATATATATATATATATATATATATATAGCGAAGCATTACACAGAATTTAACCTTACCTTTGGCTATCAAATCGCAACAACCGTAATAATAATAATAATGATAATAGGAATAATAAAAATAGAAACAGATATTTATTTATAGCTTCTAGATACATTTATATTATGGTGTACCAGTTTACTGAAAATAAGCTTCTTTAAGGGGGAGATTCGCAAAAAAAACAAAACAAATCGATTTTTTTTTTCATAATCATGTTCCCCAAGGTGTTAAAAATATTCTCCTAAAATTTTATCTAAAAAAAAATTAAAATTAAAAAAGTTATGGGCATTTTAGTGCACGCACTTTACTATAATTCAATTTAAATAAAAAATTTGAAATGCTTTTTTCTACTCCTGTTGAAGAACACACTCATTATATATCTGTTAATTGTTGAGAAAGTTAGGCATTATTCAAAGGTGTGGAGGAATGATCATTATTCAATACCTTTTCGACCAATGAAATCACAGTATTAACCATTATTCAACGGGTTTGCAACTGTTTTGTGAATAATGTATGTATCAAGTTTTAATTTAATACTAGCCGTACCCGTGACGTTGTTCACGCGAAACGTTGAGTAGTTTCTTTTTCCAATTTGTAGTTTCTTGCAACACAAAATGCATTAAATTGTCTCCAAATTGACAATTGTGTATTTATTGTATTTTTCGGTACACAATTAGCAACATTTTTTTTTATTTAAAATTCAGAAAAATTTCCCAACTACAAAATTTATTTACAATTTTTGTTACTATAGTTATGAAATTTTTTATGAAATATGTAAATTGGCGTAATGTGTGTAGATGCTCAAAATAGTTTTTCCATTTTCTCGTGGGAATGAGACATTTTCCCGGAATAAAAAGTATCTTAGATGTTGACCCAGGTAATAAGTTATCATCACACCAAATTTCATTAAAATCCGTCCAGTAGTTTTTACGTGATGCGTGAACAGACAGACAGACAGAGACAGATTTACAGTTTTATTATATGTAAAGATATTATGTTGCGTAGTAACGTTCAAGTAAACAAAGTAGTTTATATTTTGTTTTGATCATTTTATACATATTATACAAATACAAACATTTAATGAAATTAGAAACAGATTAAAAATTTGATTTAAAATTTATGTTCAATTTTATTTAAATCAAAAACGAAAAAAGTCGTAGAAGAAATATCGTATTCCACTCGCTTGCAATGGCTATTACTCACTCAGATACGTTACGACACTCGCCTCGCAAACTCGGCCCCTGTCGCAATTTCATCTTCGTGAGTAATAGCTATCATTACTAGCTCGTTGAATAATATACTATTTCCTCGAAAGTACGTTTTTCGACATGGTTCCTCGTGTATCTCAAAAAGTATTTGAGATATCGACATAAATCATAATGCATACTGTTCGTCGATACCGTCATTTTGGCAGGAACTAGGATCTTTTGGTTCTGTAACATATTTTCAAAATGGCGGTTGTTTATAGTCGAGAAAAAGCGGTGATTTTTGAAAATTTATTTTCAAAATGCGATTTCTCGCTGGTTTTTTATTTCTTTCCATAAATCCTAGTTAATGTCATAACTGTATATGTATATTTTCAAAAAATTCTTGATTTTTTTATTTTGGTTCAATGGGGGATTTCAGAACGCGAGAAACCCTCAAGGTGGAAAAATGTTGCAGTGTCGATTTCAAAGCCATTTATACTTAGATCATTTTTGAATTTTTAAAAAACCAAATATTTTTGTAATCTCAACCCATGTAGAAACAATACCATGTATATTTAGTTTTTTAATAAAATATTTATTTATATAGAAAAAAAAGTAATAAAAAAGGTTGATTTTTTATGTTTTTTTGGCGAATCTCCCCTTAAGTTGCTTTATGGGTATATCTATATTATTTTATATGCAAATATGTATTAGAAGTTGTAGGCGGGTTCCTAGTAGTGCAAATTAACAACAAACGGTTTCAAATAACATGATGAAGTAATCAGAAGCCAGGTGTGAAATATTGATTCTCCTATAAAATATTCGTAAACGATTTCAAGAATAGGGTGGACCGGGGTAATTGTGAATTGGGGCAATTGTGAACGGCGCCTATAATTTCTAAAATATCATTAATATTGTTAAAAATCAACTCTTAATATGTTTTTCTGTCCATTCTTAATATGCTATTAAAATTTCATAACAATTTTCCAAGTATTAGTATCTTTTTTTTTTATTTTGAAAAAACCTTTGCAAAAATTTGCGTATCTTACTTCGACTAATTCTCAAAACATTTTTTTTTTTAAATACATTTTATTTTTTTAAAAGGTAAGAAATGGTTAAAAGCACTTCTAAAGAAGTGGTCTAAGCCCCGAGACGGTTCCTTATTAACTGCTAAAGAAATTGGACAATTTATTACCAATTCACAATTACTCCATGATTTTAAAATTGTGGGGTAATTGTGAACGTCATTCACAAATGCCCCCATTCGGTCAAAAATTTCAGTAGTGTCCTTTTCGGAGTTGGAAATGTTGATGAAGATCGGGGTGACATTATTGTACAAGTTTCCGTTGTACAAACAATACAAAAAAAAAAAAAATTGTGTAAAGAGCGATATGTTTTGTGTATCAATCTACAAAATCATTGCTGTGCTCCCTTACCCAATAACAGCTTTTATAAATTATGTTGCATAATCGCTTCAAACTTCACGCAAAAATTATTTTATTTTTTTTAGCTCATTTTTAAATAAAAGCTTTTTCTTAAAAAACATTTTTTTTACTTTAATTTATTTTCTACTTTTTAGTCTGATCACAATTAATTTAAAAAAAAGAATTAAAGAAGTAATTTTTTACCTATATTTAATCGGTTAATTTACCCTAATCAGACATAACTATGGAAACAAAAAATTGCAATGTAAAATCAATGGACAATATTTGACAATCCGAAATGTCAAAAAGTTGCACAGGACTAAAAATCAACAATTTTGGTTTTGGGGCGATTTAGGCGAAAAGTAATTATACAATATTGCATTGTCATCAAGGTTAGACACGTATACAAAATTTGAAACTTCTAGCTCAATTAGAACCTGCCTAAATTTTGATTCCAAGATTTGATCTAAACCAACGTACTAACATAGCAAGTTAAATAAAAGCTTTAAGCATACAGGAAATTAGAAATATTTTATGATAAGGAAAGAATTTAAAAAGAAAAAACTGATAAGAAATTACAACAAAATATAAATTGAATTTTCAATCGACACATGTTTACATACAAATAAGGACACAAGATAAGACTAGATTATAAACTTGATATCCATATATATGTATGCACGTATGCGCAAAGTATGCGCATGCGTGCGTGCTCTGTTTTGATGAGGAACTGAAACAGGATTGCAACAATTTAAAACAAAAGTAATAATAATACGATTGTCATCGTAAACTGTCGTAGGTACCAAAGATAACTATCGTTATATTCATAAATATTGTAGATAGATAGTAATACATATAAAAATTATTGTCAATGCGTAGTTTTACTGTAATATAATACTATAGGCACACATATTACCATTAATGATAGAATATATTTGTAATTTATATCTACAATATAATGTTAACGATTTTAGTTCAATAATGAGTTTTCAACGTTAAAAAAACGAATAGCTCAATTTCCGTTCGGAAATTCGGTAAAAATAAACGTTTCTGACAGAAGAAATTGTGGAAGAAATCGTGTTTTGTAGAAAACTAGTGAATAACTGTTGGTTATTTAGCTCGTTATTGAATTTAAATATTATCATTTTACTATTCATCACAATCACTATACTTACACTACCGTTCAAAAGTTTGGAAACACTATGAATATTCAGTAAAATCATCACTGGATAGATATTAATCACATTTATTTGGTTTAAAATATGAATTTTTTTTTGGACATGTTAATCATACTGAATTATACTACATAATATTGCTACAAAAAAAATAAATTTAATTTGAACGTCATTCACAAATGCCCCCATTCGATCAAAAATTTCAGTAGTGTTCTTTTCAGAGTTGAAAATGTTGATGAAGATGCTGGTGACATTATTGTACAAGTTTCCGTTGTACAAACAATACAAAAAAAAATTGTGTAAAGAGCGATGTTTTGTGTGCGAAATCATTGCTGTGCCCCGTTATCCAATAAAAACTTACAAAAATAGAAAAATTACTTGTTTTCAATGTCTCTGTGAGTGTCCAAGGGCAGTAGGATTAATACAAAACCATTTTTTTTTTTCATTTACAGTATTAGACCTAATAGATTGTTGTTTTTTATTCATTTTAACTGAATGTATTCCCTTGAAAAAGTCTAATTTTCCTTGTTTTTATGTGAAAATCTTGTAGTTTTTTAATTTTTTATTTGATAAAATGATAAAATATCATCAAAATATCATTTTTTAGTTTGTAATAAATTTGTTCCTACAATTTTTGTTATGTTTATTTAATCTTAATTTTTGGTACAAATTTGAGGTATGGATAACTTGCATTAAACAAAGAGAAATTGTGACTGCTAAAGTATGATGAAAAATTTGAAAGTGGGGTAAATGTGAAGAATTTAATTTGGGCTTTACTTTGATATACCTCACTTCTCTTGTAATCCATTCTAAATAATTTTTCTGACGGCATTCACTTTTACCCCAAAATTCATACGATTTGCAAAACCGCACCGGGGAAATGTGAATGGCTTACAAAATTTTTGTTTTTCATACGAATTTGCTCAAAATTTATGTGGTGCATCCTGAACAATGTAGAATTAAAAATAAATCAACCATAATGTGATATATAAAATAAAAAATACTTAAAACAACGCTTTTATCTCAATTCATGAAAATCCATTCACAATTACCCCGGTCAACCCTAAGTGTTCTAAATATTGATCGCGGTCGGCCTCTGTGGATGTTTTGTTTGGTTTCGGAAGCCGAAGCCGTGGGACTGATAGTGTTAATAACAAACTAATTTATTAAAATGTCTGATAAAGAAATTCTGTAATCTGCAAAAATATGACTATTTCCAAACTTTTGAATGGTAGTGTATATACATACATACATATTTTGCCGTGATGTGGGTGGATATGAATTTAGTAGTATACGTAGGCCGGTCGAGTTACTAACGGTCAAATCTGTTAAAATGTTTCATCAAAAACCAAACGGCGAAGAGGCATTTTAATACCAGAAAATAAAAAACATATTCAAGTACAGTATATTGTATATTATGTGCTTGGCTCGAGATTAGCAATATCGTCGTCAATTTCACAAAATGGTGTATTTCAAGAATTAACCTGATAATACGCGTATTATACGAATGTCGTGGGTAATACACGAATACACAAACGATTCTTCTATTAACTAACACAAATTGGTTAGGACGGGTTGTATCCGAAACGTTTTAAAGTTTAAATGTTTGTTTTATCAAAATACTCACAGTATTACATCATCCGTTAAAGAAATAACATGACATCAATAACAGCAAATACTAACGATCGAATTTCTTCAAGAATAATTGAATAAAAAGTATAAAAACATTACACAAGAGATCGTGTCTAGTTATCTCACAAGGAAACATTCCAAGGTGTCCCTCGACGATTTCGATGATACTCTGATATTTTATTCTTTGTTGAAATCTACGAGACCCGTATTTTTTTTTTATCTGCGGACAACCGGTCTAAAGGGGTGAAAATGTCCTTTAAAAATTGTGATAAAAATTAAATTTTGCAAATATCTTGAGGATGGTAAGTAAACTATACAAAAATTGATAAACTGATAATAAATCCCTTAAAAGAGTAGAATAGAAGAAAATAGAAAGGATAAGTTTTTTTTTTTGCTCGTCAACCCTTTCGGGAAGATTCGAAAAATTTCAGAAAGTCATTGTCCAGTAAGAAAAGAGAAATTTATTCCACACGTATCATTTCCTATTTATGTTAGATTCTTATGACTTCTTATGACTTTATGAGTGTATCTAGTGATTTCAGCAAGTTGAAAATACATACCATGTGAGTTTTTTGAGAGTTTCCATTTCTATTACAACCACATTTTTATGATAGAAATGGTACTGGAAAAGGTTCTTTTCTTGAATGTAATAGAAATGTAACCAAGAAAAACACTATCGGTTGAAGTAGCCTCAAGTAGATATGCATATTTTTACCGCCTAACTGATAAAGAAAAATTAAAAAATTAAACTTAGGTAAAAAAATTTTTTTTCCTCATTTATGTTGTTAATTGATGCATTAGATCAGTTTTATCGAAAAATTAATATATAGTAAAAATCTATAAGTTTGTATCATAGCTCGAAAACCATACGAGCTATAAAGCTCCTGACTATAGCAATCGGTTGCCCCCGTCGATATCTACAACTCTTATTTGAACAATTTTTCGATTAAATCAACGGTTTGGCTGTAATAAAAATGGCAACTCTCGAAAAACTCACACAGTATATATAATTATAATTTCAGCAAGTTAAATTTGAAAAAAAATATTTTAGTTATAGAACAATATTTAAAGATACTACGGAAGAATTTTCATGATGAAGACAGGTAAGGTCTTTAAAAAATACATAAAATATTTTTTTTCTCGCTGTTCTGTCATTCTCAGTCTTCTAAAATATTTCCTAAATGCATCTCAACAAATTACTAAAAGTTACAAAAATTGTGTAATAACCAACGGCTGTTAGTTATAACTGGAACCCCTTGGATAAATCGCGTAGAAACAAATGCATTTCGTTTGAAATAAATGCATTTCGTCACGATTCGCGATTTAGCTGGCTAGTATGCGTAATGAAAGTTTTCGCATATTAGCCGTAACATATTTATATCATCGCTACGCCTGTGATTCCAGTACGGTTTCAGTCACGGTCCAATCCCGCTCCAATACCATTAAAAAAAAAATTGTGAGGCCCACCTAATTTGAGAGCTAGATCCGTCCCTGCGTACTTAAACGTGAAAAGTGCAAAGTAAACGCAAAGAAAATTTACATAAATTTCAATGCAGTTTGGAGGGAACTTTAATGAAGTCATAAACGTCAATTGTTCTTCAAAAAGTTAAGGGGTAAATAATTTAAAATTAAAAAAAAAAGTGCATAAATGTAAAAAAATTTGAATAAAACATTTTTCTGAACTGAATTAATTTGTTATTTTACTGCATTCAATGAATTTTAAAACATTTTTAATTGAAATGAAAGGTTCTTTTAAATGAAAAACAATATTAATAATTTATAATTAAACAAGTTGGGAAGATTTTAATCAAAGTACAATAGAAATTTTGTATTTTTATAATTCTTGACAAAATTAATTAACGATATCGCAAAAATATTAACATAATTAACTATAGAAAAAAAATTGAAATAAAACTAGACTGGTTTAAATAAGACAAATAATTATTGATATATCTTTATAAATATTAATTAAATAATTGTAATATTTGTTGTTTAAATTACAGTTGTCAATTTGTAGTTGTTAAATAAAGTTTGTTGCGCAATTTGAAGAGAAATCGATAATATACTATGCTTACATAGCTGTAAAAAATTTGTAACATGATTTATTACTGACCTTGGTTAATTATCTGATTGATTTATGGTAATGTATTTTTTTTTGCAGAGAAATTAATAATATTGCAATTTTTCTTACTTGACAGTATTTTTTTTGTGGGAATAAAACTTATTTTTTATTTACCGTAAGGAGATTAAACTGTTATGGAAAAAATCACGACAATCAGTTGAAACCAACAAAATTAAACAGATTTTAAAATAAAAAAAATTCCTTAAATTTTCTCTTATAGAAAATATGGAATTTTTGTCACACGTATGATTTTTGGTTAACGACAAAGTAGTGTTTGTGAGCTTAAATGTTTAAGGGGAGGTTTACTTGAGAGTCGTTAAAAAACATCGATTTTTTGTTTGCAGAAATTGGTAGCTAATTATGTGTAGAATATGTTCCTAAAGTGATTTTGCTGAAAGTAATTTAAGGGAATGTTTACTTGAGATTTGATAAAAAAATCGATTTTTTTTTGCCGAAATTGATAGTAAATTATGTATAGAATATGTCCCCAAAGTGATTTTACTGAAAATAATTTAAAAACAAGATTCTTGCACATTAACCGAATCCAGCTTTCTATAAAAAAAATTCAAAAAACGTAGTTCATGCAATAATGAGTATTAAATATAAAATTTTGAAAGTACGTTTCTTTATATATATTTTATAATATCTCGGAACTACATTTTTGGAACTGGCGGACACGATAACTCAAAAACTATTCGATGGATCCTTTTTTTTAATTTTTTATTTTAAAGATAATTCAATTCTTCGGCACCTCTACCTAAGTTCGATACACTTTCAATATTTTTTTTATTTTTAAGTTTAAAGAGCGAAAAATAAGATAAAAATCGTAATCAAAAGTTCAAACATCCGCCATTTTTTTTTTCTTTCAACAATTTATTGATATTATAGGTAGAGGTGCCGGTACTCTTCATATATTTTTAAAACTTTTTTTGTTTTTGGATTTTGGTGGTTTATTACCGGCGCTAGGATGTCCGCCAACAAGGTATTGGATTTTCGGATCGTCACACTGCAGTATCTATAAAATGGAAATTTTTTATATTTTTCCTTAAAATTTTTTTTTTGTTTAGTTTAATACTTAATAAATATATGTACAAAATTTGAAATTGATATTTACTTCCGTTCTTGAGAAAAAAATTCTAGAAAAATACATCATTTTTAAGGACTCTCGAGTAAACCTCCCCTTAATATTTAATGAAATAGAAATGAAATTATAATCTGGGGAAAAAAATCAAATAGATTATCAATCTGTAGGTAAGCCACTATGTTCGTATGGGAGCTTTTTTTTGAAATTTGAAAAATAGCGTCGGATTGAATAAAAGGTACAAAATTGTTTATAGCTTTTCTTGTGAAAAAATAGGAAGATTAAAAAAAAAAGCTCCCATAGGAACATAGCGGCTTACCTACAGATTGAAAATCTATTTGATTTTTTTTTCCAGATAAAAACTGCGGCTGCAATCGTGGGCACCAAATTTCGCTCTTTTTTAAAGACACTTTTTTCAAAAAATTATAATAATTATAAAAAATAAATAAAAATAAATAAAACAATTTTTTTTGTATTGCTAAATAGTGGTATTAATCGTAAAAAAAATTCATTCCCATTCCCCCATCCTATCCATCCGAAAAAAATTGTGAAAATTGACTATTTTTCGGCCAATCACACTGTGATGGTACCTTAAAGTACCAGTTAATTTAAATGCTAATGTTTTAAACCCATTTAAAGTTGAGGTGTGACATCTATATTTTAAAAGATAAATTACCTGTTGAGCCATCTATTAATTGCTGGTTCGTTTCTTGGATAAAAAAAATAAAACTACCTACACTGAACCTAACCCCAAATAGACACGTATCTGTTGCCATAAAATTAATAAATTTAAAAAGTAGTCTAGTAGTACTTAAGGGTTAATTTATGGAAGTATGAGAGGATATGGTAGGTAACTGTTCTACTCCTTAGGTTCTCATTAAATAAAAATATTATGTTAATTAACTTAATTAGTATGAGTATGATAACTTTGCAGAAGACAACAAGACGATTTGCTAGTAAATAATTCATTATTTTGTGTTTCAATTAAGTATACTGGACTGGACTGTTGTTGATAACTGGAAGATGACATCAAACTATCATGGCATTATTTTATCTGTTATTAATAAATAAATTCAATTAAATAGAATAATAATTTATAAAATATCCTGATTTGAAGTTCAACATAATTTTTGAAATTTGTTAAAAAGTTTCTTGTTAAAGGCTCCCGAAGGAAAAATCTTGGAACCCTTACAATTCCTACATTTTTGAACCTCTAACAACTTCTATCACACTGTTATATGCATATATGTTATAGTTTAATTCTTGTTGTCGTACTCTTTCATTTGCGCATCTGACCCGCAACCTTATGTTGCTTGGGCGGTACCTGTAAAAACTTCGAACCTGTAAGAACTTTATGATGCATACAAAAATGATTGCCAATAAATAACAATATATTCTAATACTAAAGATAGTGAAGTAACAAAATGATGAATTAAACGGTGACCATCCTGTAAGACATTCTAATGAATACTGTTTGCATACGACACGACACCAGCAGTGACCAGCCTGGCTATGTTACTTGCCACACCAGCCTGGCTATGTGACCTTCATGTATGATTGTGTTGATACCTTCTGCAGCTTGCTTCGCTATGTGACAGCGTTGATACCTTCTCTTTCTTTCTTTATACTATTAGTAATTTTTGTAAGAAAAACAATTAAAAAATATTTTTTTTTGTCGGGAATGGAACTTTTTACTGTGCTGTTTTACAAATTTTACGAAGCTAATATTATGGAAAGAAAATTCTATCCTTTAAATTTTCTATGATTAATTATAATTTTTATATTTTTACCGTACAAAATTGAATATGTTCGCCTTTTACACGTCGATTGTAGTGCTGAGCACAGTAATTTTTCTATGAATTTTCTCTCCGTGTAGTATTTACTAAAAAAAGTTCATATTTCGGGTAACTATCGGTAATTTTAAAAGTTACAAAAGTCAAAAATGAAATCTGAACTTGACAAAATTTGAAAAAATTCCTTTGTAAGATATTTTAATTGAATCAGAAAATTTTGATCTATAATTTTAAGAATTATCAGGATCACAGCGGGTTTTTCAAAGATTTCCAAGCACTCAGAGGCGTTTCGAAAAATAAAGTGCAACAATTTTTAAAAATTTGCCGATAGGTCTTTCGAATATCATCTTTAGAAGTCAATAAGAAAAGAATCGGGGAAAAAAATTATCCCGAACATTTCGAAAAATTTTTGGTCACTTGGTCTATAAAAATTTTTCAAATTAAAACTATCTGTCATATTTACGTCCGTCAATTCAAATAATTCTGAACGTACTGTATTTCAAATTATTATTTCATTATTAACTATTTAATTTATATTTTATTTTCCTAGCTTTGTGTTGTTTCTATACAATTAAAATGCTAAAATAAAAATTTTTTTGAACATAAACTTTGTTGTGTGCAAATTACTAATAAAATTTTATGATACTGTAAATATATCGTGATAAATACATTATTATTTGTGTAATATACTTGCATAAATAGGTATATGTGTTTGTTTATTTATATGTTTGACTATTAAAATAATACAATAACATTATACTGTATCGATTGATTAGGTTTTTGTGTAAATTAATACTTTTTACATACTAAATTCAGCACAGTACGTTCAGAAAAGATGTAGTCAAGGAGGGCATATTACACTGGATTTGTTAAAGAGTAAGGCCCGATTTACATTAACGCTTCGCTCTTGATACGCTCCCACTCCATTCTCGCTCCGATATAATCTTGTTGTGTTCACATTACAGTGCTGATAACATGCTGGTACTTATTCGTTCTCCATTCACATTATAATGCCGCTCTGGGTACACTTCCAATTCGGTCTCAGTTCGATACAAACATCTTTTCATAACAAATGAATGCAAGCGGAGTGGAGTGCAATCAAAAAAGTGTTTACACTATAGGTACAAGCCATAACAAGTCTGATATCGCTCCGATAAAATATTACCTGAGTGGTATTGATATTGGAGTGGTATTGAAACGGGAGCGAACCGTGACTGATATCGGACCGATATCAGAGCGATGATGTGCAAACACTCATTGTTTATTGTGTAAGAATATTATATCGAACCGGGAGCGGAGTGATATCGTAGCGAGAGCGGAGCGTTAATGTAAATCGGACCTAATTGTTTAAAAATTAAGGTGTTCACGTATGAATGTAATGCTAAAAAAAATTTTAGTCACGAATTTCAACAGTAACATGAGACGTAACAGAGGCAAAAAATTTGAAACTTTTCCTCACAATTGACAACGGGTGCCGCATTCACACACAATGGAACAAAAACACATTCGAGTGCGTCTTTCTCAGCAACATTTGGAGCGTTTTAGAAAGGATAAAAATGATTTTGTGCGTCGTTTCATCACTATGGATGAGACTTGAGTCTACCACATGGTCCTGAATCAAAACAAGAGGCTAAGGAGTGGTGTAAACCCGGTACTTCGGCTCTGAGGCGAATTAGGGTCCAGAAATCGGCCAAGAAGCATCAGTTTTTTGGAATGCAAAAGGAATTTTGTTCGTGGATTACGTCCAGACTAGTAAAACAATAAACTCGGATTATTACTGCAATCTTCTGGACCAGCTGGATCTAAAAATTCGTGAGAAAAGACCTGGTTTTCAGAAGAAAAAAAAAATTTTTATCAAGACAACGCACCCTTTCACACAACTCAAAAAACCATCGCGAAAATTAGTGAATTAAGGTACGAACTGTCAGGGCCGCGCCAAGCGGGGGTGTTAGGGGTGCCTAGTACCCCGGCGGCAGGCTTTGGGGGCGGCAAATAAAATATAAAATTATTACTATTTTTAAGTGGTAATTTTGATGACGCTTAAATGTTACCCGCATTTTGCTTAAATACTTGTCTATTATGATTGTTGTGACCCGTCGGTAATCCGATTATTCCGATTGTTGACCAGCGACAACAATCATTTGCGCGGTAATCGGCGAGATCAAACGGGATCGGGATCGAACATGCTCTTGCACGCTTTAATTTTATAAAAACCGTCGTTGAATTCTACACATAAAACATTTATCAATCTTGCATTTCATTAAAGTAAGTATATATAGTAAGTAAACTGGTAGCCGGGAGGCATATATTTTATTATCAAAAATATATTACAAATAAGTTTGGCGTTTTAGGGGCGGCAATTTTTGTCTTGCACCCCAGCGCAAATGTCCCTTGGCGCGGCCCTGCGAACTGTTGCCACATTCATCCTATTCGCCAGATTTGGCACCCTCTGACTTCTAGCTGTTCTCACATTTAAAGAAATTTATGCGTGGGGAACGATTTTTATCGAACAAAGTGGTAATAACAGTCATGGAAGCTTATTTCAACAGTCTTTCGGATTCTCACTTCAGGGATGGAATCCATAAATTAAAAGACCACTGAAAAAAGTGTATTGAGGTTCAGAGAGATTATATTGAATAATAAAATGTATTTAAAACTTATTGAACAACCTGGTATATCATTAAGAGCATTCGAACAAAAAGTATAAAAAAATCCTTCCCTTCTCGATTTTAATCCAAATATTTTTCTAATTGTTACTGATGAGCAAATGCAAGACCAAGACCAAGACTTGGCAGTCTTGGTCTTGATCTTGTTCTTGCATTAAGAATCTTGGTCTTGGTCTTGCTAGAGCAGTTTGAGTCTTGGTCTTGCTAGAGCAGTTTGAGTCTTGGTCTTGCAAAATGCGGTCTTGGTATTGCTCTTGGTCTTGGAATTGCTAAAGAATCTTGCACTTTCTTGCATTTTTTTATTAGCGAATTTTTTCCTTCTAAAATCAGAACTTTCTCTCTTTACGGTATTAATTATACTTTTAAACTATTTAAATAATTTAGCAAGAGTCTTGCTTTTTTCTTGCTATTGTCTTGGTCTTGCTCACTTGAGTCTTGGTATTGGTTTTGCAGCCATACTTATAGTCTTGGTCTTGCTCTTGGTATACGTAGTCTTGGTCTTGGTCTTGGTCTTGCATTTTTGCACTAATTTTGCTCATCCCTACTAATCGCTGACTAACCAAATTTCAAATCTCACAGTTTTTTGGGAAAAATTTTTGTGACGGAGTAAGAGTGACCGTATAAGGGTTCACAGTTTTCCCTTCTTAAGGTACGGAATCCTAGAAAATGATAAAACCGTACACATGTACCCACTTAAAAAGAGTTTATAATTTTTTTTAACTTTATTTTCTGTTTTCCTTTACAAATGTCCTGGAATGTTCGCATTTATAATCGCATTCGCATTCGCAACTGAAATTTTTCGCGATCGCATTCATATTCGTTACAGCTCTATTACCTACAACACACGTGTGAAAAAGTATACATACACATAATTTATTATTATTACAATTTTAATAAAATGTTATTATATAATTATATAATTAATATGTACTTAGCAAATTCACAAGAATTTTTGAAGAAAAAAATTTCTGTTGCAAACACAACAAGTGCCTCACGCGCTGTTTGTTATCCTTTCCCAAGTGAACTAATAACTAACTCTATGTACTCTGATGTAACAATATACAGAGCCTATTTGATGATCGAACGATCTAAAACGATCGATAGATAGCTAATAAATGATTTAGTGACTGGGTTATTATAAATTATCTCACTGTTACCTGCTGCACAATCATGTAATATTTTGTAATTTATTTTTATCTCGTCACGATCTAATCAGGTTTAAAGTAATGTAATATGTTTAAAATACTTAATCATAACCAATACCATATTATTTATAAAACAGTATATTATAAGGTGTTTACTGGAAAAATCGATAATAATTTTCAATTTTTCCAATATTTCTATCATTCTTACATACTTAATTTTGGTGGGAAATAAAGAGAACGACTTTGAAAACCTATATTTTGCTGATCGCTAAGGTACTGAAAAATTTTAGTAATCTTGGTGATGTAGGTTTTAGTAATCTCAAAACTCAAGCTTTTCGAATCTTTTATTTTTACAACTCATGGTTTCTGGGTTATATTTTATAGTTATTTGTGTATTAAGAGCGCAAAATGGCGGTTTGCCGCTCGATTGAAAATGTTGACGCGCGACGCCGCCAGGCGGAGCGCGTTAATCTCATGAGAGCGGCAAGTCATTTTGTGCTCGAATTACACACAAAATTTTTTCTACAATCTTATAAAATTTTTTTTTTATTTAAAAGATACTTGAAAAAATAATAATGGACGTTAATATTTACTTTAATATTATAATTTTTGCAGTTTCAGAAATATCTGGAGGTGTACTTGAGAAATCACTGTCACTATTATATTTCCATCATATATGTACATATTTTTTTAAACCTTTTATTCTAATTATTTATTAATTATAGTTATTTATTATTTTTAATTAATATAGTACAGTTATTTTGAAATTTAATAAAATTAATATTTCACTTGATTACGATAAACATAATAATTTTAGAATCTGTTTACTTATTTGTTACCATAGAAAATATAAACAACGTCTTCCCGATTTGTAATTAAATATACGTTGAGCGAGCGACAAAGTATTACTTTTCCGCTTTAAAGGGCAAAGTAGAAATTTGTTGCTCGGCAACGAAAGTCTCCGGCAATACTTTGCGCTCACTTCACAAAGCGCAAAAGCCTTCTTTCCACTTAGATTGTAGAAAAAATAATAATCTGTTAACAGTAATGTAATAAACTAATAAAATTTAATATGACTATTAATATGTATTTGGGGTAAATTTATGACTGTCAGAGTATATGGCTTAATACATACTTAAGTAAAGTATATCAAGGTGTTTGTGTACACCTGTGTCACTATCAACTAAGTAATATTTACGATATGCTGATAATAATTATCGATCCATTAAGAATAAATTGTTTTAATAACATCTATAGGTATAGTAGTGTACGACAAAATTAGAATACTTTGAACATTCATTTCCTGTAAAGGTGTTATTTGCAAAAAAAAAAAAAATACCGTCAAACGGGGCTATTTGAAATCGGTGGGGTTATTTGAAAAAAACAAAAAAAAAAAGATTTAAACCTTTATATCTGTTTGATGTCTGAACGTATTCATATCGTTAATGCGTCTTTAATAGGGGATGTTAATGTAGTAGTATTTTGACCAGTACAAACTTGTTCAGTTGTTCCATTTCATTTGTGAAGTGTCAGTTGATAACAACATAAAAATTATAGAATATTATTGCAGTGCAAACTTTCGACTGGAGAATTTAAGTTAAGGTATTTATTTGAATGATAAGTTGTTCACTAATTATTAGTTTTTCCCTTTTTACTTAGAAGTCATTAAAATTTGTTTATATTGACGCCTTAATATTTTAAAGCCCTTTTTCGGAAGTGGGGCTATTTGGAATACAAAAAGGGGCTATTTGGAATTAATTCAAATTTAATTATTAGACACCATTAATTAAAAATTTTGCTAATTTTAAAGTTGAATTTATTATTATATTTTATTATCGTTTAAGTGAGATTCTTAAATTAAAGCCATTTGAACTGTTTGAAAAATAATAAATTTAATAATTTTTATATGCTACTACTTTGTTTTATTTTTCTAAAATGATAAGTTTTACATTGAATAGTTAAATACTGTTTTACTAGGAAATCGTTGTTTTACTAGGAAATAGCCTTTTCTTAACCATAAACGTTCCTTAATATTGTTTTGAAAAAAAGCTTTTCTTAGCCTGTTTTTGGTAACTTTTTTTTATCCGATATCAAATAGCCCCACCCCGAGGGTTATTTGGAAAGGCCACAAAATAAGAAAAAAAATATCATTTAGTATTTATTAAATTATCACAATAAGGATTAAATTAATAATTATTATGTATTATGTGAATTGCTCCTATAGATTGACCCAATTTTTTAAAATATATTAAGCTAGAAGCAAAAATACATCATATTTTTACCAAATAGCCCCGTTTGACGGTACTCCTTGAGTAGGATCCTTCATAACCTAGAAAATTTTCCAGAATTCATTTTTAAGGAAATAAACCTTTCTGTTACATAGAACAGACACATACTCATTTAAGTTCAAAAAGTAATGTTTTCGTTAATAATTTAAATATAGGTCAAATTAACTAAAGTTGTACTTTGTTTGAAATCTTTGAAAAAATTTCTTATAATAACCTAACAGTACCAAAATAATTTTAATTTCCTTTTGAATTTTTCAGGTAATGGCAAATTTGTGTTCATCTGGATTTTTATCGGATTCATATTGATACCGTGTTCGGACATTATATGTCCCAAAAATATATATACTTATTTGTTTATCAATGAATTCACTTTTATAAAGCTGGAAATTAGAATTATACATTTTATTATCAAATTATTTAGATATTCTTGTGTTTGACTGTAGATACAGGCGCTGTTTGAAAAATGTAATGACACGATTTTAATTGCATTTAAAATGAAAAAAGTCGGTAAAAATTTATTTAACATGTAGAAAGTGACGATAATTATATAGATAACTACAATAATTGTATATGTTTAATGTAATACAATAATTTTTTTTAAATAAATTTTAAACACTGTTATTCAAAGCATTTTTTTTTTATTGAAACAGAAATATTATTAAATAATACGTTTTATCAGTAACGTTTTATTAAAATTAATAAAATATAATAGTATAAACATTAGTAACATTAGTATGAAATTTATAATTATGTTTAATTGTATTAAATTATTAGAACTATTATTATTTTGTTCGGCTCTTTTTTATATAATATAGGTAAAAATAGGGGAAAGTGGGGATAAAAGTGGAAATAAATTTACAACTGAATTATTTTTCCAATCAATTTACCCACAAATTACTTTAACAAAATGAAAAAAATTTTCTCAGCTTTTTTCACATTTTTATCAATAACAGTATTTAAATTTATAAAAAAAAGAAAATTTCTTAGAAAATTTTCAAAAAAAAATTTTTTTAAAGAATTTTTCGAAAAATTTTAGAAAAAAAATTTTTTTTGAAAATTTTCTAAGAAATTTTCTTTTTTTTATAAATTTAAATACTGTTATTGATAAAAATGTGAAAAAAGCTGAGAAATTTTTTTTTTCATTTGTTTGAAGATTATGAGTTTAAGATCAAAAAAATGATCCTTTAATTTTTTCAAAAATTCAATCGAATGAAACACAAAAACGGCTGGATGGATTAAACTGAAACTCGGTGGCGTTTTTGTGGGTATATTGAACTGTAAAAGGCACACTTAATATTAGTGGTCTTCTCGAAGTTTTTAATTCAGCGCTTGATTTTCCAAAGAGCCACCAAAATTTCTTTTTTTCTTGATTTTTCAAATTCATGTAAAGTATGCAAAAAAATTTTTTTCTGAATAAACAATTGCTGATCCTTGTAGAGAATTTATCCTAGTTTTTAAAACACCCGTTCAATTTTCCATGTGATCATTGGTTGCTGAGATATCGATGGTCAAAGACGAAATGATCCTTTTCCATTCAGAGTCCGATATCTCAGCGAGAAATGGTCGTATAAAAGTCTATACAAAGCAAATTCAAGTTGAATGAACAAGTTATCCGGTTATAATACAGTCCCAACTACTTCAGTTTAAACAAGAATTAGAAAAGTTCAGCAGCTACTTATTTATTTTGTACAAAATAATAGAATTTACACATGCAAAATTAAAATAAATTTTTATTACTTGAATTATTATTCTTTAGTAGGTACTTCTATATGGTCTAAATTATACTTCCGTAATCGTATTAATAATTATCTAGTCTACCATTTTTATTATATATTTGTAAAATTTATTCATATTATGGCAAATAGATACATATCTGTATAGGCTAGGTTCAATCGGAGTAGTTTTAATTTTTTTTTATCCAAGAAACGAACCATCAATTAATAGATAGCCGAACCGGTAGTTCATCTTTCAAGATATAGATGTCATGTCTCAACAATTTTTTTTTTTTTGTTATTGAATAGACAAAAGATTAGCAGTCAAATGAACTGCTAATTTAATAATTTGAACCATATTTATTAATTCATTGAAAATTATTTAGGTTTTTTACAAACCGTACATTTTCATGTCGTTTTACTCTAATTTTTAAAACGTAATTACTCAACAGTATGACATAAAATAATACAAATTTGAATATTACTAGGAGAATTGTAGATATTGAAAACTATAAAAGAGCTATGAAATTCCTAACTATAGCAATTGATTGGTCCCCCAGTGGTAGTTACAGGTCTTATCTGTATAATTTTTTGATTAAGTTTAACAATTTAGCCGTAATATTTGGGCCTAATACTCAAAATAAAACTTGTAAAACCGCCTCTGTCATTATAATATTCGTAAAATATCAAAATTATCATACAATCGTTCTCATAATTAATGAAAATGTTTGTTGGCTGTTATTTTTGTAATTAAAGAAAATAAAAAATTAATTTGGTTCTACATTAATTGTTATGCGTTATTTTAAAACGGTACTTGGTATATTTCGCTGTTTTAAATTTTTTTTTTTTTGTTATCTTTGAAAATGTAAATACGTAAATAAGAAGTATACTTATTACAGAGCATTATACATAGGACCACCTTTCTCTCTCTCTCTCTCTCTCTCTCTATATATATATATATATATATATATATATATATATATATATATATAGAGAGAGAGAGAGAGAGATGTTTCGTGTTGAGGTAGTTCACTGTAGTTTGTTATCTCTTCTAGCTAATGAGATCGTGATTAAAGCATTAATTAAGTGAGTTTGAATTAAGTTTATGTTTATTCGTTAAGTACAGGAGTCATTCAAGAAGAGTTCAAGAGTTTTAATGTTATTGAGAAAGGGTGTAGTAATAATGGTTATAACCGAAAGAGTTCAAATAAAAAACCTTCTATAGATAGAATCTGATATTTTATTGACAGTTTTTTTTTTTAACTCTTTCCTTTCTAATGATTTTATTCGCAAGAAACGCATTTTATTCACTTAAGTAATATTTAATTGATTGGGGACAATTACGTTAGTACGAAGTAATTGAGTACACATAATATTTTTAGGAATAATGTCTCATTGTGTGATCGCTACTATACATAATTATAATCTATACATATAATAAAATTGTAACGAGACCATTTCTGTACATGGAATATTTTATCGGTAACAGTTATCGATGTAGATATCAAAACAGCGATTTTTAGAATTTTTGTCTGTCTGTCTATCTGTTCACGCATCACGCAAAAACTATTGGACGGATTTTAATGCAATTTGGTGTGATGATAACTTATTACCTGGGTCAACATCTGAAATACTTTTTACTCCGGGAAAATTTCTCATTCCCACGGGAAAATGGAAAAACCATTTTGGACATGTGCACACTTTAGGCAAAAATTATTGGACCGATTTTAAAAAAATTTGGTGTGGTGATAACTTATTACCTAGGGCAACATTTAAGATGTTTTTAACTTCGGGAAAATGTCTCATTCCCATGGGAAGATAGAAAAACCATTTTGTGCATGTGCACGAATTACGCAAAAACTATTGGACGGATTTTGATGAAATTTGGTGTGGTGATAACTTATTACTTGGGTCAACATTTAAGATACTTTTTACTCCGGGAAAATTCGTCATTCCCACGGAAAAATGGAAAAATCATTATGAGCATGTGCACATATTACGCAAAAACTATTTGATGACATTTGGTGTGGTGATAATTTATTATTTAGGTCAACATTTAAGATACTTTTTACTCCGGGAAAATTCCTCATTCCCACTTCTATTTTCATATACTTCTTATTGAGTTTATAACAATTCTTTGTGCGAACGACATCGCGGTTACGGCTAGTAACTGAAATAAAAGAATTTGATATAGTTATGTAGAATTGTTGTAAACTGTTTTTTAAATATCAAAATTAATAATCTAGATAGTTTTTATTCTTTTAATTATAAAATTATTAACCTAAATCTTAATAATGTAAAAAAAAATTATATCAGTAATTTCAATAATAATTTTCTAATATTAAATTCCGTTCTAGGTATAATAAATAATTAACGAAAATTTGTGTAAATAAACAAAAATTATTTTATTGTTTTTATATATTTTTGATTTTTAGAAAAAATAAAATATTTGTAAACCCTGTTAGTTAATACAGCATATCCTCTTTTTATGCGGTGATTAGGAACCGCATAAAAAAAATTTCACAGAAAATACATAAAACGTTCAAAATTTCACGATTTATTTGAAAGCTGTTTTCCTAGCCAAGATAAAAGAATAGTTTACACATGGAAATATTCTTAGGTACAGTCGACTCTCGTTAATTCGAAGCTCGAGGGACTCTCAAAATATTACGAATTATCGAGTGTTTGAAATATCAAATGGTTCATACATATTATCAACAGTTCATACATAATACAAGTTTGAACTTGTCTCAAAATGTACTTACAATCTTTCTGTGTCTTTCTCTCTGCAACTTTGAATTGTCAAGTGTTTGACGTCGATGAGTTCGAATTAACGCGTCGTTTTGTTATGTAGCAATGATTTATTCGTTCGAATTACCAAGTGCATAAAAATATATTGATTTAGTTGTAGGGAACTCGTGATAACTTCGAATTATAGAGAGGTTCGAATTATCGCAGGTTTGAATTAACGAGAGTCGACTGCAAATGTATTACTTCATTTTTTATAATATTACAAAAATTGCAACACACATACACGTGTAAAGAAACTGAATGATCCAATAATTTATATCTCTAAAATGTATTGATAAAATGCTTAAGAAGTTAATAACTAACTTTATCGTAAATGAATATTCAAATTTTTTACTTTTACCGCACCAAAAAAAAACCTTTTTTGGCGTTGTGGGCTCCTTAGATCCCCAAATACTTTTAGAAAAGTAAAAATATTATGGAAAATATTTCGACCAGTCGCATTTAAACGCACGATATAAAATTTTCGAAACGAGGACACTATGTCTTTGTACGATATCTTGTTTATTTTTGAAATTTGAATTATTAATAAATATCACTTTTTTTTTTACATACCATAATATTATTTTAATTGATGTAATTATTAAAATTACTAATAAAAGTTTATGTAAAAATTTTCCAACATTGATAATTAAAATCATTTTTTTAATGGCGCAGACATAAAACAAGAAACAAACAAGATTTTGAATAAATTAATAAATAAATAATTAAATATGTATATCTGTTAATTATTTTTCTCAATATAAAATTGATTTTTAATATAATTATTACAGTAAACGAGGTCTTTGTGGTGTTTGTTACTGGTATGCCCCGATAAAAATTTTTATCTACAATATTAATAATTCCAAACGTTCCAAACATTTCCTCCCATTATCTATAGATATTCTAAATTAAAACAGAATGTGTTGACTGAAAAGGTGTGCCAAAAAATACAAAATAATCATTATATTATGACCAATTATTTTTATATAACGCCATGAACAAAAAACCAGGGCTGAACAAGTTGGTTCACAGATGAACTTTTAGATAGTTCAACTTTTTGATACCAATTTTGTACATACGAATTTTTTAACTATAACTGAACCCAAAAACATGTCCACATTAAAATTTAATATGGTTCATTTCAGTTAAATTTAACCATGCTTCGTCACTTTGAATTTAAATAATTTCCGTTTTTTTGGCTTTATCTCTTTTATTATTGCATTTATGTAAATTTTAAATTTGAAGTTTGTCTTTAGAAAAGAATAGAAGATTGATTTGTTTCGAATATAAGAATTATTTAATTTTTTAAGGAAAACTCATGATCAATTGTATCTGAAATGAGGTATACATGAACCATATTTCGAAAAGGGGAGGTTTACTCGAGAGTCCTTAAAAATTATGTATTTTTCTAGAATTTTTTTCTCAAGAACGGAAGTAAATATCAATTTCAAATTTTGTGCAAATATTTACTAAGAATTAAACTACCCAAAAAAAATTTTTCAAGGAAAAATATAAAAAAGTGTCCATTTTATAGATAGTGCAGTGTGATAATCCGAAAATCCAATGCCTTGTTGGTGAACATCCTAGCGCCGGTAATAAACCACCGAAATCCAAAAACAAAAAAGATTTATAAAATATATGAAGAGTACCGGCACCTCTACCTAAGTATAATATCAATAAATTGCTGAAAGAAAAAAAAAATGGCGGATGTTTGAACTTTTGATTACGATTTTTGTCTTATTTTTCGTTCTTTAAAGTACAATTTAAAAATAAAAAAAAATATTGAAAGTGTATCGAACTTAGGTGCCGAAGAATTGAATTATCTTTAAAATAAAAAATAAAAAAAAAGGATCCATCGAATAGTTTTTGAGTTATCGTGTCCACCAGTTCCAAAAATGTAGTTCCGAGATATTATAAAATATATACAAAGAAACGTATTTTCAAAATTTTATATTTAATATTCATTATTGCGTCAACTACGTTTTTTGAATTTTTTTTTTTATAGAAAGCTGGATTCGGTTAATGTGCAAGAATCTTGTTTTTAAATTATTTTCAGTAAAATCACTTTGGGAACATATTCTACACATAATTTGCTATCAATTTCGGCAAAAAAATCGATTTTTTTTTATCAAATCTCAAGTAAACCTTCCCTTAAATTACTTTCAGCAAAATCATTTTGGGAACATATTCTACACATAATTAGCTACCAATTTCTGCAAAAAAAATAAAATCGATTTTTTTTAACGACTCTCAAGTAAATCTCCCTTTGTAAAAACGTGTATTACTGACAAACGACATTGTATTACGAATGATTACAAAGTATTAAGTCACAAGAATGCGACTCGAGTTAAAATGTAGCTTCAGTTATTAAAATTGGACTTGAATGATACTGCCCAGCTCGAATTATTAAGAAAAATCTAACTCGAGTAGTCAAAAATGACTGGAGTCGGAACATACAATTCGAATGCCATTACCAATACGAATCATAAGCGTTATATCAAAATAAATTTTTTGGTACATAATATGTACGTATTCTTATTTTAAATGGATACAAATTTAAAATGAAACCATTTTGAATTATTCCCAGCCCTGACAGAAACAATAAACATGTATTGCATCTTTTTCTTTTTTTTTTCTTTTATACTTTAATGTGTTCATTCAACTTATATTCTTGCAATATTTTACATAAATTTGTTTTTTTGTTTCACTATAATATTATTGTTAATTTTAGAGTATCATTGTATTCTAATGTAGTACAGGGCAATCCCAAATTGTATAGTGATTTTATAAGGTAACATTGGTATTTTCATACAGATAAAATTATTTCTTTGCTATTACAGAAATCAGTCTAAATAATTTTTTTTTTTTTAAAAACCCACCAAAACCTCCAAAAAGTTTCAAATAAAAATTTCTGAAATTCCATATTATTCCAAACTTCATTACAATGTAGAGTAAGCTAATTTTTATCCGTTGTGTGACGTGACACACGACGAACGAAAATGATGTGTGTGGATACACCATTTAGTGTATAGACAGACCAGTGCGGTCCATAAAAAAATTTAATGCAAAAGTTATAAAACCATAATTATTATACAGGGTGTAAAACAAATAACTCTCGTCCTTTTGTAGGGTGACTCATAGCACCCTGTAGACACTAAAACCACAGGAATTTTTTCGGAATTAACAGTCGCGTCACCCCTCAAAAGGATAAGAGTTATTTCCCTTACACCCTATATATATACACATATATATATATATATATATATATATATATATATATATATATATATATATATATATATATATATATATATGTATAAATATATATACAGGGTGTAAGGGAAATAACTCTTATCCTTTTGAGGGATGAGGCGACTGTTAATTCCGAAAAAATTCGAGAGTTATTTGTTTTACACCCTGTATTGTATACTTCACATAAAAGAGAAAAATGTAATAAACTGCTAAAAAAATGTATTAAATTTTCTATATCCAAAACCAATTTGACTTTAATTGTGTTATATTATTACCTACTTGAGTGTTTCAATATGGATCAAATAGTTATAATAAAATTTATTACAGGCCTTCTGTGTAATTTCAAAGTTTTTGTGTAAGTCACGTACAAACAGTTCAATACCATCATTTTTCGATGTGACCGGATTGATGTGAATGCCCAATTTAATGCACCGCAATCCAGTCAAACTGCGGTTGTGTTACGGTCTGTCGTACCGGTCTGTTCGGTTCTTTACGTGATTCATTGATTTTGCTACTTAACTTGTGTACATTGTCATACGTGGTGGCCAACTTGCTGCTAAGCCAAAAAAAAATATGTGGGTTCTTAAATATACATAATTATGTATATGTAAATATATCGTATAATTTGATGCAACAGTAGGCAGAGGAAATTTTAAGGCCGAAATTTCATGGTTGAGTTCTGATGATCGGGGATCCAGTGAGGAAAATTTTCTGGAAAAAAATCATTGATTTGTGAATGTTTGTAGTGGTTCATTGTCCAGTAATGTCCATTCCACTGTAACAATTGTTAGTTTTTCTATTGTAGGTAATCTTTTGTTTTTACACTTAAGTCAAGTTAAATTATTGTTTGACAATACCTATTATTTAAATTTTTACAATTGTAGTATGTTAATTGTTAGTATGATTCATTTTGAACTTTCAAATATTTATAGTGTTTTACATAAGCGGAACAGATTTAACACGTAAGTAGAATTAACCATTTACAGCGTGGAAGTAAAAAACACAGGTGGAAAAAGTATGTTTAAGATTTTTTTTATGTCATCGAAGGATGACATATTAATATCGTTGTGTGATCATAGTGGGGGAAACATTATTATAGAATTGTATATCCATATTGAATAATTATAGAGTTGTACATCCATATTGAATAAACGCAAGAGGGCTGTAGAGTTAACAACTATAGAGTTAACAAAAAATCATAAATTAACACTTTCACCGAGGTGATATTACTTAGTGCGTGTCAAAAACACGCACTTAACGAATTTTTTAAAATTACAATATCGAAAAGCAGACCGTTCAAGCTACAAAGTGCCCTTTTTTAAATCACAGTCGGGCCATCTTTCGCTGACTTGCAGCCTCTTGAGTAAAGACAAAAAATTTTCAAAATGTTCCCTCAACATTTTTGGTAAGTATGTTATTTTCTTTAGTTTTTAGTTACTGTAAAGTTTAAGGACTCTAAGGTCCTAGGATCAAAATGGTGAATCCTACTTGAAAACAATAATATTCGATGTCGATTTGATTTAGTGATGAGCAAAATTAGTCTTGGTCTTGCAGTCTTGTCTTGGTCTTGCATTTTTTGCAAGACTAAGACTATGTATACCAAGAGCAAGACCAAGACTATAATTATGGCTGAAAGACCAATATCAAGACTCAAGTGAGCAAGACCAAGACAAAAGCAAGAAAAAAGCAAGACTCTTGCTAAACTATTTAAATAGTTTGAAGGTATAATTAAAACGTAACGATAGTAAAAATTCTGATATTAGAGGAAAAAAATTCGCTAATAAAAAAATGCAAGAAAGTGCAAGATTTTTTAGCAATAACAAGACCAAGACCAAGACCAAGACTTAACATGCTCTAGCAAGACCAATACCAAAACTCTTAATGCAAGAACAAGACCAAGACCAAGACTGCCAAGTCTTGGTCTTGGTCTTGCATTTGCTCATCACTAATTTGATTAAGAAGCCTCATCTTCGAAAAAAAATGCACTCGAATATGCGGAAAAATACATGAACTCTTATGGGAAATAGAGAATTCTGGTTATATTTCAATGAAAAATCTGAAATTTTTTCGTAGTAAGCAGGTAAATCTGCTTAAACACACGTAGGTATATAAAATTTCAAAAGGGAAAAAAATGCGTCTAAAATTTGATTAGATCTGATAACGCTATAGAATTTTTTCAGATTGTACAAAAATCAGACTTCAAATATGATTCAACTATTTACGTAGTTGCTCTGAGATAGTCAGGTACAAAAGTATCTACATCTCAGCGAAAAAATTTTCTTTTATCAAAAATTAAATAATGTATTAATACTTATTCTTCAGTTATTATATTTGTATACCACTTGTGTTTTTTTAATTTCCGCGCGCTTATATTGTAGCAATATAAAAGCATTGTTGAAAAAGCGTTGTAAAATGATGTTTATAAATTATATTTTAAAAACGGCGTAGTGAATAATTTTTATTTCTTATTAAATATGGTTTGTAACTTTGTATTTTATAACATACCTATTAAATTTTTATCAAATTCCTTTGACACGTTTTCATTTTATTCAAAAAAAAAAGGAAAAATAGTGTTTTCCCATAAAAGCCCGTGTTAAAATTACAAAATTTTGAAATCGTTTTTCTCAAAATTGAGGTAGTCGATTTTAATCGGAATAGGCTCGTATTATTGCCATTGAATTAAATAATATCTAGAGAAGTTTCGTCGAAATCCTTTGAAAAAATCGTTTTATCGATCAACTACCTTAAGTAAATCCAGATTTATCACTAAATCTATCAGAGATGCAATTAAAAACACGCATTTTTCAAAAAATTCTAATCTATTACATAAATCCTTATTATTATTATTATTGTTTTTTTTGTTAAATTACCAACCAGAAAAAAAGATAACAAAATATCATAACATTTGAATAAAAAAGAGATAAATTAATTGGCGCATTAAAATACCTCGCATCAGTTAATTTATATTTTTTATTAATAAACTTCTTGCAGCTCGCGTAATAAATTTTCTTCATCGTCTGATGGATTTTGATAATATGAAATGTTTTCGTGCAATATGGTTCTTTGCACTGTTATGCTCACAGAGCAGCACCAATATTCTTCAGCCGTAAAGCCGGTTAAGAAAGAATTGTTTTAATAATCTTAAAATCAAATAACCAATTCATAAATCACCACTCTGTTTCCTAATACAAGACGCACATTTAAAACAATTAAAACTGGTGACGTTTTAAGGTGACGAAAATTAACGAAAAATATTTTTTTTTGTAGATATTTCGAAAAAAATTGATTTTCAGACAAAAAGTGTTATTATGAAAATTGTTTCTCAAAGAATTCACACTTGTTACGTAACACGTTTTTCTCGAAACAAAATTTTAAAATTGCGAAAATTCTCACTCAAAAGTATAAATCAATTTTTCACTTGTTCCCGAACTTGCCTTATTTCGCCCTACACCCCTTAATACAGTCGAATTAAATTATTTTTAAAAAAATTCATATTTATTGAAACCAAAAAATGATATATTTAAGTATTTTTACGGGGAGATTCGTTAAAAAAAATCGATTTTTTTTCATAATTATGTTTCATAAAGGTGTTAGAAATATTCTCCTAAAATTTTATTTAAAAAAAAAAAATCAAAAAACAAAAAGTTATGGGAATTTTAGTGCACGCACTTTACTATAATTCAATTAAAAAAAAAAACTTTAAATGCTATTTTCTCGAAAGTACGTTTTTCGGCATGGTCCCTCATGTATCTCAAAAAGTATTTGAGATATCGACATAAATCAAAGTGCATATTATTCCTCGATACCGTCATTTTGGCAGGCACTAGTCGATCTTTTGGTTCCGGAATATATTTTCAAAATGGCGGCTGTTTATAGTTGAGAAAAAGCGGTGATTTTTGAAAATTCATTTTCAAAATGCGATTTCTCGTTGGTTTTTTATTTATTTTTTCCTTAGATCCAAGTTAGTGCCATAACTGTATTTATATGTATATTTTCAGAAAATTCTTGATTTTTTTATTTTGGTTCACTGGGGATTTCAGAACGCGAGGAACCATCAAGGTGGAAAAACCTCACAGTGTCGACTTCAACGCCATATTTATACCCAGCTCATTTTTGATATTTTTTTTTAAAAAGAAAATTTTTTTTGTAATCAATGTCGTATGTTTAGTTTTTTAATAAAATATTTACTTGTATATAAAAAAAATAATAAAAAAGGTGGGTTTTTGATGCTTTTTGGCGAGTCTCCTCTTAAATTACCGTTACAATACTATTAGTAAACTAATATTTTTCGAAATGACAATTTTTTTTTTTTGAAATTTAAATCGAATAAAAAAAAACTGGTATAATTTTACTAATGAACACCTAATATTTCATATTTCTCAGGCGGTAGTCAAAACGGTGTAGCGGGGCCTTAAAAATAATTGATTTAAATCGTTTAAAAAAATCAAGTTTTTTTTTTTTGTCACTGAACGTGGGTATTACTGGCCGGTAAATAATTTTGTGTTTATAAATATGAGGATATCTGTACTGAAAATAATTATTATTAATCTATGTTGGACTTAAATTAAATATCTGTTTCCGTTAAAAAAAAAAAAATTAAGAATATTTTGTTTGCATTTGATTTCAATATAATTGAATAACTATAATAAAGAAACGGGACGAAACTTTTTTATGAGTTTAAGAGTTTGAAATCTCTTATTGGTTTTGATTTCCAGTTGCGTGGTTATTGATGTAACGTAACATATATTTGTACGAGCGCAGCTGGATTGTTTAATTAAAGAAAAAAAATGATATAGTTTAAATAAAAAATCAAGGTTATATTTACAGGTTTTTTATGAATTTGGGAAAAAAGTTTTATTTTTCATTTTTTAAAATTTAATTACACGTAACATCCTTGTGTTTAAATCATAAATTTTATTAGATTATAAGTTTTAGAAAAGAATAGAATTTTTTTATATTGATAATTTAACTCATGTGTATAAAGTTCCATAAGAACATTGTAGTTCTTTCACTTTGACAATGGAAAAAAGTTGTTGAGGACAGATTTTTACAGTGAAAAAATGGTACAAAACATTTCATTGGTCATTTCGTTGTAAGTAAACACCATAAAAATGAAACAAAAATTCGTATTGAAAATGTAATTGATTTCAGAACCATAGTAACAGTGTATTAAATAATAATATGAATTATACTAATTACCGTATTACACTTGAGTTTTATATTTTTTTCTGAATAAATTTGTGTTTTCTACAACTCAAATTTCTTGCTTAAAAGCAATTTAACTCGAAGAAGTGTCAATCTAAAAACGCTTCAGCTTCGCTGTCGCGTTTTTGTTAGTTGACAGTTCTTCTCGTTAAATTGGTAAGCAACAAATTTTCGTTAGACAAGCCCAAAATTATTCGAAAAAATACAAACCTCTCGTGTAATAATAAATGATTAAAAATTTTACAATTATAATTTTCGGCTCAAACGACACAACTTCAACAAAATCCATAAAAAGTTTAAGAAAATAAAAAATAAATTTCAAAAACACATTTAAGTTACAGAGATAGGACAAAAAAGACTAGGTACAGTTGCGTTAGGGCAATAAAGATATATCTACATATACATAGTCTAAATATGAACTTTTAGACAACTATGGACATATTAATAAGGGTGCTTTTTCGAAAACTGTTTCTCACGGTAAGTATTGGTAATTTAACCCTTTGCACTCGATGGGTGGCGCCACGGCGACACAATAAATATTTATTCCACTCGTTAAGCGCCGCAGCGGCGCCATAAACAATAGGTACGTATTTTATTATTTACAACACGCTAGGGGAGCTAAGGCCCGATTTACATTAATGCTCCGCTCTCAGTACGATATCACTCCGCTCCCGGTTCGATAAAATATTCTTACATAATAAATAATGAGTGTATTCCCATCATCGCTCTGATATCGGTCCGATATCAGTCACGGTTCGCTCTCGCTTCAATACCGCTCCAATACCAATACCACTGAGACAATATTTTATCGGAGCGATATCAGACCCTATATCGATAGTGTGAACACGTTTTGATTCCAATTCGCTCCGTTTCTCACTCAGCCTTCTTCATTTATTTGAAAATTATTACATTAGGAAAGCATGATACAACACAACGACGCGACGTCTTGCTACAATACATTGTGATACATACTACTAATTAACTAATAGATATATTGTATTATGATATTATGTTCTCCTAATACAATAGTGTTTGAAGCGTTTTAAAACTACTGTCGAGTAGCTGAGTACCCATACTAAAAAATGGTTCGAGTGCAAAGGGTTAAAATCGAAATTACTTAATCTGATATTGAAATTTTGTAAAACTGTCATCGTGAATAAGAAATATAGTTCACACCGCATGTTACGAACGCAAGCGAAATCCGGTCGATATTATTAATATTATCAAAAAATTATTCCAAATTACTACTACTAATAAAAGGAAATTGTATGTAAATACAAACATGAGATTTTATGTACTTGTAAACTAATTTAAATTTTATTCCCATATTTTTTAAATCTTCAGGATACATAAAACGACAATGATCATACTTAGAGCGGATGAAAAATATATTTTTAACTATGAAATAAAAATTATTTAGTGTAATTTTGAGACTTTACCGACATTTTTGGTTAGTTTTCTTAACGATAAATAATTTTTGTGTGAACTCAAATATAAAAAAATTGTAAATCTATTAAAGTAGAGAGGGGTAAAAAATGATTAATAATCGGGCATAATACACAAAATTCACAGACGGAAAAAATATTAGTTGTTTTAACTGGGACTATGGGGTTATTTATTTGAACTATTCTGTGGCAATTTAAAGTCGTAGGATCACTTAAAGCCGTATTTTTAAGAAAAGTGGATTTTTGGGCTCTATTTTTGCAGATTATGGTATTTTAGCAATCGGAATATGTTTACCATACCTGTGATCACTTTTCAAAAATAAAAAATTTTTTCCCTTTAAAATAAAATTTTTTACGCATATTTTACGTTTTAGAGCTTCCGAACAATTTTGGTTTGGTGTCCGTCCGTCTGTCTCTCGCCAGTCTGCACCAAGTGGCATAACTTCTGAACTATTCGATTGTTTTTAAAGAAATTTTCAGAAATTATGCAGTTTGGTTCCTAGATGGTCCGCTACAAATTTCATTGTATTCGGAGTAATAGCATCCACGGCGCTACCATGAAATCCCATTAAATGTCAATATCTTATTTACTGCTCGTCCCACTTCGTTGACACAGCTGTCCCACAATTTATACAGCTACATTAAATTATATAAAGATATATTGGGCATCAAATTACCAAGGTGCTTTTACGTGTACAAGGAAGCTGTATGCCACACCCCATTCGCAGCGTATTTAATCTGATGCCAAAATCTCATGAGGAAGTTATTAATAATTTTTAAATTATTACCATTTTTCATAATCAATATTTTTGTCGGAGTGTAAGATGTGTTTAGCTACATTTTCATTTCAATCGTTTTCAGTATGGTGTCAATTTTATTACGTCGCCGCCGAATTGTAGAATCAGTCAGATTACAAAATAAATGTCTAGCCGTTTTATAAAACGTTGGTTATATGTAATAATCTGACTGATTCTACGACTCGAAGGCGACATATATATCTCTAATATGTATATATCTTTTCTCCTGAAATAATTATCAATAGTAATCTTCGACAATTTCTCTATTCTTTCAGCTAATTTTAGCTGAATTCTTTAGCTGAAGTAATAAAATAAATAATATTTTTGCAATACACTGGAGGCGTCACCAATAAACACATCATTATTTCAAACATGCGAGTACGTGTGTCGCTAGTGTCGGTCGGTGCCACAAATATACAAAAATGCCTCCTTACTTATACATAAATATTCATTTACGATATTTTTAAATGCTTTATAACGTCACGAGAAAGAGACACTAAATCGTATATAGAAGGAGATGTAGATAAATACAAAAACCGTTTTAAAACAATATAAACAATCCTTAATCGTATACGGTTAAATAAAATGCGTGTTGGTCACGCATTAAATTTGGATTCCGTAGAAAATATGTCGAGACTATTTCGGGTTAAAAGTACTTTATAATAATATATCTTTTTGTTGCTAATTGCGTTTTGACAAGCCCAAACATGTGGAACATGTTATGAGAGGATTTGATACGAAATTATAAGGATTTCGAAATTTTGACTATGGAGCCCCCCAAAAAAGCATGTAAATACTAAACGATCAATTATTACAAATGTTATTTATGTAATATGTATTGTTTAAAACACGGAAACAAAGTGGTAAAATTACTTCCTTGAAATTTAAATATTCAAAATACATAAATATTGAGTTGATATTTTTTGCGAAGAGGTTCATGGTGGGCAGTATAACAATTTTGAAACAGCGCCCAGAAAATTTTTTTTCCCATAGGTTACATTAGTTTTATTAACACTATGAGGCCCGAGCACTGTCACAGTAAACTTTCCCGGACGCCGACAATATTTTTAAAGAAACTTTATATAAACAAATACATAAAACGATTCAACATGTACATATATGTGATACGTACACACATATATTTGACATTCAAACACATTCAAATCAATTAGAGAATTACAGAAAGTTTAGAAAAATAAAAAAAAAACCAAACAAAACTTTTTTATAGAAATCAAGAGAGTATTATGGGCGCAAGCTCAAAAGACCTCCAAAAACTGAGGTGAGGGGAACACAAATTGTATTATTTCCATAGTTACCAACCAAACCAAGTAAGTAATCATGTTTTTATAGGAGTGAGTGAGTAAACCTCTATTTATTAATATGATAGACAAAGATAAACGCAGATGTTGATAAAAAAGTTTTTTTTTAGCTTGCGCCCATAATAGTGTGTGTTGGTGTTTGTGTGAGTTGAGTATATATACATCGGTGTGGTAACATCGCACACATACATAATGCGTAATCAATTAATTATTGATCGCGATCGGCTGCGGTTGTTTTGAATATTTTTGGATGCCGAAGCCGTGGAACCGGAAAGTGCTTTTTTCTAATTTTTCTAAAAAAAAAAAAAATCAACTTAAATTTGATTTTTTTTTTGGGTTGAAGAATAATTTTCTTTTTCGTTTTGACCGCTACCCAAAGTGATGAGGATTACAGGATTTGTGTAAAAATTAAAATTTTCCAACAATTTCCATAAGAGAAATTTATATTCTAAAATTTCTAATGTTGTGAATATTTTTTAACAATCAAATCATACAATTAGTTTTTTCAATTTTATTTAATTATTGACATATTTCTAGTGGAAATGTAAATTGACAAAAACTATATATTTTAATATATAATTTTCTGATACTTTTTATTAAGTTAACTCAATGCGGAAAATTGATTTTTGCATGATGTATGTTCTTGAAAATGGCGCCAACTGTGCCGAAATATATTGAACAACGAAATTAATTTCCCTTATGGAATTTGTTGGAAAATTTTAATTTAATTTTTATACAAATCCTGTAATTCTCATCACTTTGGGTAGCGGTCAAAACGAAAAAGAAAAGTCAACTTAAATTTGTTTATAAAAAAAATTTATTTGTGAATCAATTTCAAAAATCTTGTGTACTCTCTTAGATAAAATCTATCTAAGAAGCTACATGTATAAAATTTAGTCAGTCGGATGGAAATTAATGGAATTATTTTATTCACTGTTTTATAAAATGTACTTTCAAGAAAAATGCATGTAAAGTTTGATAACGTCTTCATCGTTTTATGTGTTTATACCGATCATTAACGCCATCTATGAGTTATTTATGAAAGCATAATGCTTTTGAACGTTTTCCTAACCGTAACCCTTATGAACCCGATTTTTCGCAGTCATAATTTCTTCCGAAGATTATTCAACAGATGAAGAGGTGGATTCCAAAAGGCGCTAAGTCATTTTTTGTCTAATGTGAGATTTTAGTTGATGCAGAATGTTCAAGTCCAGCTCTACACAATTTTCGTAGTGCCACCCTTCAAAATGAGCTTAGCCTACTGTAAAATGAATGATGAAAAATGGAATGTTTTCCAAAAAAGCGCTACGTCAGTGACAGTTTTATTTCAAAACGCTCTAAGTCAAATTTACTCGTAAACCATTGCATTTTTTTTTCCAATAATAGCTGGTATTTTTTTCCAAATTTGCTTGTAGACAGATTTTCTGTTATGTCAAACACATGAAATAGCTAATAATGCACTGTTTAAAATGTTTCTTGAATAAAATATATCTGTATTTAAACAAACTAAGTTTATTTTAACCAACTCAACCCAACTTTTTAAAGGTTTTTTTTTCAATATAATCTATTGAAAATTATATGTATAAATAAGAACAAATAAGTAACATCAATAATAATTATTATCTAAGAAGAACTTGAAAATAATTTAAACAGATTACTACATTTGCCTACCTAGATAGTTTTTTACATTTCCTGAAAAATTGCAAAAAGTGACTTTGCGCGTTTTGTCATCCACCTCTTCAGATGTTAATACATCATTTAAAGTCTGAAGATTATTCAGCAGATGTTAATACATCATCTAAAGGGAACAAATTTTTTCCAAAGCGATATAGGTACCTACCTAACGCCTTAAAGACTTCACTACAATGTTGGAAATATTTTCACAAAAATTATTATTCAAAAAATTATTAATAGGTCAACGAATATGGAGGAACCACACACAGAACAGCAATTTGCAATATCTATATGAAATTTGTTTACTATAAATCATATTGGCCTTGTTTAGCCGTCAGCGATAATAATAGGCAATAAATCAATTAAATTGTAGGTTTGTTTTGTTTTGAATTTTTTTTTCCCTCAATTAAAACCGTTTTTTCTTGACCGTACACAAAATTGCACGTGCTATCAAATGCGCGCAATGTGAGGTATTTACACTTAGGTATATTTGAACAATATTAAATTGTTTAAATCATGCGTTATGTGATAAATATAATTTGTGCGATAAGTATACTAATGTGAGAAATAAAGTTAATATTTTCAAATTTCTCAAATCATTCGCCAAAATCCAAATTTTTACATGCACTTTACGTTTTAGAGCTTCCTAAACCATTCTGGTTTTTGTGTCAGGCATAATTAGTGATGAGCAAATGCAAGATCAAGACTACCAAATCTTGGTCTTGGTCTTGCTAGAGCAGTTTGAGTCTTGGTTTTGGTTTTGGTCTTACAAAATGCAGTCTTGATCTTGGTCTTGGTATTGCTAAAAAATCGTGCACTTTCTTGCACTCTTTTTATTAATTAATTTTTTCCTTCTAAAAAATTTTTTGTTTTTTAACTGTCTCTCTGTCCACCTGAATATTCGTAAAACCTACCAACACGTAACTTCGGAGCTGTTCGATTAATTTCGATGAAATTTTCAGGGCTTCAGTTAGTCACACATGAATTTCTATTAAACGTGGTAAAATCTATTATTATTATTAAAGTGGTAAAATCTATTAAACGCCGATATTCTACTTACTATCCGATCAAAAAATTTTGAAGGTAGTTAAAACATTATTTTACCTACTGATTTATAACAGAATCACACATTTTTATTTGCAAGTATTTAATTACCTTCGAATTTTTAGAGAAACAATTTTTAATATTGTTTTAAAAATTTCAATGTTAATTGTACTTTCAAATTATTTAAATAGTTTAGCAAGAGTCTTGCCCTTCCTTCTCTTGCTTTTATCTTGGTCTTGCTCGCTTAAGTCTTGGTCTTTGTCTTGCTCTTGGTATACGTAGTCTTGGTCTTGGTCTTGCACTTTTTGCAAGACCAAGAGTAATTTTGCTCATCACTACGCATAACTTCGGAAGTATTCCATCGTTTTTGCGCCGTTTGATCCTCTATAAATTTCATCGCAATAGAACCGTGAAATCTTATACATTTTTTTTAAACTATTTGACGTTTTTACGTAAGTGTCTGATTTAATTTTGCTTGCCAGTATACTTTATATATGTTTAAACGTATTATTTTTGTTGTAATAACAAAATGTTAAATTTCATCTCATTCTTATTACTATTAAATCTCTTGTTCTTGCTGCCTTTTAAAAACAAATTTGACACAATAATAATCGAATGAATCGATTTGAACTTCCTTATTGATACAGGGTGCGTCACAAAAAATACACCTCTGATTCCTTTACGTAATTATGATATTGCTGAAGCACTGACCGGGGTACCAAGGTAGCTGACTAGTTGAGTTTTAATAATTGAAGACATGAGTGGATGAATAGAAGCGTTTGAAAGTTCTTATTTACATATATTATATATTTCCCATGCAATAGCTTATGTTTATTATTGAATTTCTACAAAACTGTTGGACTTAATGAAATAAAATTTTAGTATAATTATGATACTTCAGCATAGGATATTTCAAAATTTTCAGAAGTGTTACATAACACCTTCTACTCATGTTTTCAATTCTGGAACCAATTTTTCATTCCCAATTGCAAAAAATTACGAAATTCGATTTTAGAAGTTAGGGTTATACCTTCAAATTTCGGTTTTCGATTTGTCTAAAAATGCAAGCTGTCAAGTTTCAATCATTTAAATTAAAATAAAATTCTGTAAGTTAAAAATGATTAAATGCGCCTACTTTATTTACACGGAGAGAAAATTCCTATAAACATTACTGTGCTCATACTACAATCGACGTGTAACAGGCGAACATATCCAATTATTTTTGTACGGTAAAATTGGATATGTTCGCCTGTTACACGTCGATTGTAGTATGAGCACAGTAATTTTTATAGGAATTTTCTCTCCGTATATGATGTCATAGAGGTGAATTTTCAATGAAGCATCCAGAACTCTATATTCAGCCAATTTTGCCATTCAAGTTTTCTCAAAAATGAAAAGAAAGGTAGTACAAAAAAGTAATTACCAGTAAATTTGGATTATTACCCGTGTGGTATTTGAAAAAATGACAGTAAGTCGACATCACTTCTGTTAACAATGAACAAAGTTTGGTTCAAATACACTTCCCAACAGAACGCAATGTTTCAATTCGATTGGTTAAGCTGTCGCTCAGCGTCAAAGCGACCCAAACAAACAAATTCGTTTTCGCAGTTATATTTTTATTGAACTCAGTCGAAAAATTTATTCACACCAGTCGTATGAAATTCAGCAATTATTACCTAGATTTATTTACGTCAAAATTTATAATAAAATTACGAAAACATTCCAATAAAGGTTAGCCCACCGGCTATGGTACCAAAGTCCATATAAGGAAATATAAAATGTCGCTTGGATTAATTAAAAAAAAAAAAAAATTTATACGCATTTTTTATAAAATTCTTTTACTTGATATTTCATACGAAATAACAACATAATAAATAACAATACTTAAGTATAAACTACTGGTTTTGTGAATTATGTTACAACAAGTAACATTTTTAAACTGATATATAATAATAGTTGACTCAAACTTAAACTCAAAACCATAGAAATAGAGTAAAGACAGCGAGTGTATTGCATGTATGTCAATTCACGGCAGTTTTAGAAGGGGACCGAAGAGTTAGACAAATGTATATTCTAACTAACAAGGAAAGGTTGCCAGGTGTCCGCCTCCGATTTCAATGCCGCTGAAATATGTTATTCTACGTTGAAATCTAAGAGACACGTATTTTGTTTTATCGGCGAAAAAACGGTTTGAAGGGGTAAAATCATTCTTCAAAAATTGGGGTAAAAATTAAATTTTTCAAATATCTCGAAAACAGTAAGAGATAGAGGAAAAGTTTAAATTAGCAATATTGCTCTTTTTTAAAGAGCTATCTACTGATGTGCAATTTGTTCAATTTACATCAACAAGGGTGGTTGGGCGTTAAAATTTGGGGGTTAATTTTGCAAGAAGGGGGTGAAAAATAAACAATGTAAAAATTTTGTATACAGATTTGAAATCTACGTCAAAAAATCTAATTGACCTGTTTTTACACAATGTCCTAATATTAAGTCTAGGGGTAGTTAACTAGGGGATGACTGTGTCGAATAGTCGTACTACTTGGGTAGTTCAAGAAGTTCTTCTTCATGGAAAATAGTTTAAGACAATTAGAATAACGTAGAAATGAAATTTTCGATTTCAAAATTCAGTTTGAGCAACATTGGAGATGGGGTGAGTCACCCTCTTAAATTACATACTAGTTTACTAACACTCTTTTGTACTATTAATACACTGACAGTGGGTAATAATGTCACAATAAGTGGTTCTGAAGTTGGACTATCGTATGTAAGGTTTTTATTAGGTTTCCATTCATTCTGAAAATACCGTTATTTTCGGTATCGATAATTTTCGATAACGAAAACTATAACATCCATTAAAAAAACAAACCTTATAAAAACCTTACATACGATAGTGCAACTTCAAAACCACTTATTGTGACATTATTACCCACTGTCAGTGTGTTAATAGTACAAAAGAGTGTTAGTAAACTAGTATGTAATTTAAGAGGGTGACTCGCCCCCTCTCCAGTGTTGCTCAAACTGAATTTTGTAATCGAAAATTTTATTTCTACATTATTCTAATTGTCTTAAACTATTTTCTATGAAGAAGAACATCTTGAACTACTCAAGTAGTACGACTATTCATTCGACACAGTCACCCCCTAGTTAACTACCCCTAGACTTAATATTAAGACATTGAGCAAAAACAGGTCAATTAGATTTTTTGACGTAGATTTCAAATCTGTAAACAAAATTTTTACATTGTTTATTTTTCACCCCCTTTTTGCAAAATTACCCCCCAAATTTTAACCCCTAGCCACCCCTGTTGATGTAATTTGAACGAATTTAATATCAATAAATAGCTCTTTAAAAAAGAGCAATATCGCCAATTTAAACTTTTGCTCTATCTCTTACTGTTTTCGAGATATTTGAAAAATTAAATTTTTATCACAATTTTTGAAGGGCGATTTCACCCATTCAAACCGTTTTTCCGCCAATAAAAAAAAATACGTATCCCTTAGATTTCGACGTAGAATAACATATTTCGGCGGCATTGAAATCGGAGGCGGACACCTGGGAACCTTTCCTTGTAAGGCGGCATTCGTGTATCGAACGCCTTCAGTTCGCGGACAAGCAATAATATTATTTGTTCTCAAAATTCGCGCGAAAATGTTCCCTAGCTGTCAGTTACGTCATGTTTTTGAGAGTAGTCAATTTCAGTGATAATTTTAATCGTTGCTGTATCGCTTAAAAAACAGATCAATTTTGACGTTTAATATTTCGTAAACGAAGCTTAAATCGATATCTGACACGAATTATTTTTGAAGTCATAGATATTAATCTCGTTTTCCATAATTTCTCGTAGTTTTCGGAGTCGAGTTTTTGGAGTGTTTTCCTAATACTACCGATATATATCTCGCTGAAAAATTTCATTTACTATGGAGGACCATTTTCTCGAATTTTTGGAAATTTTGTTGCCTACATCTCCGAAAGTTACCAACAAAATGTGGCATAAATAGTTATATTAAGTAACTTTGAGATTTTTCAGAAGGAAACAAAAGATTTTACTTTGAAGCGCAATATTTCGCATTAGGTATGGGGCTTAAAAATGAAAATTGGTAAAACGAACCTCAGTTTTATTTTATGAACCCGTTCTAACGATACCCCAAACGAAGCGGTACGTGGGAAAAAATTTTCATCCCTGCTTTTCTCTATTCGGGAAATTACCTCAAGGTATTGATAAAATTTATGTTCTTGTACAAAATTTTATGTTCGAGAGTCCAAAGACGCTGGAACTATGGAGATGTAAAATCACGAAATTATAAAGATTCCAAGAATTTTCTTCGGAACCCTTAAAAAAAACTAATGAAGGCAGGAAATAATAATGCTATAACGAGATTTATAATGATTACGAGTATAACGAATATCATAATGCCTTAGAAAAACCAAAAATTTACTTTTTTTAGTCTGCACAATAGAGTAATTTCCACAAATTTCCATAGTAAAAATTACAGATAACTGTATTGAACCCTCCACGAATAAGGGATATTTAGTACTCTTCAATTTTAAATATATACCACTCTTTATAAGTAACAAAAATTTGGAAAAAAAAGCAAAAATATTTTGGAGACTCCAACGATAGTATAAGATACAAACCCAGAGATTTAAATGCCCGAATAGACGACAAACATTTTTTTAAAAGGCAAGATAAAAAAAATTAACCAATCACCTGGTGTTAACAACGAATGCGCCGTGTGTTGAGAACGTCGAAGACGTTCTCCCTGTTTCACTTGTCGTACCGTGCGGCATGTTTGGGCCATCACATTCTGGCATTATTCAGAAACAATCACCACAAAAAAGAAACAATAAACCACTCTCATCAGCTGCACCTTTTAACAAAAAAAAATTTCGTTTTAGCCTCTTCACATTTGTTGACAAAAACCGGAAGGAAACACAACAACTTTTAAAAGTAACTTTCGATCACATTTCTTTTTCTTTTTGTCACATCCTCCTCTTGACACTTTCACTATTTTTACCAAAAACAAAAAAAACTGTTTTCCAAAATTATGTCAGAGGTTAATTGTTGAAAATTTATCAACTTTCTCTATACTAATTCACTGGTAAAACAACAAAAAATTTACAGGTGTGTACAAAAAAACAACAAAAAACACTTTATTAGTGTTCGAAAGAACACGATTCCACGGACCACGACATCACTAAAACGTGTGTTTGCGAAACACAAAGAGAAAAATACATTTCAACACTCAAGTTTGCGAATAGTACATGCGATTTTCACAGTAGCGCTAGTAATTCTTCTCTGTTGCGCCACATTTCGGAATCTCTTCTAAAAGCACGTACATTACAGTTAAGTTACGATAACAAAAAAAACAATTAAAACACTCGATTTTGTTTATTCCTCAAACAAAAAAACAAAAAACAAACAAAAAAACAAAAAAACAAAACACGCTTCCCCGTGGTGGTAACAACAATTACTCAACGCACGATGATATTGTGATTGTTACAAACCATTATAGCGTGAACAAGTCGGTAACAGCAAATAAAATGTTGTACATACATATTTTGTTTTTTTCTAAAAAATACAACACAAACAGCAAAACAAAACACAACCGCGAACACACACGTTTGACAAACTGTTAGGTGAGGGGGGCGGGGCGAGCATCACTATATTTATAAGTGTATATGTTGCAGCGATATTGTCAAAACCGTTTTATTATAATAACTCTGTAGTCAAATTATAAAAAAACGAAATATTGTCAATTCATTATGTTTCTTACAATACATCTAGCAAATTTCAGTGTTATTATAATTTCGTTAGACACATCTAGAAAAATTGTTAAGTATAAGGTAGCGGTTACACTGGATACGAATTCATACGAAAATTCATTCGTACGAACTTATCCGAGTTAATACGAATTAAACAAATGCATACGTTTAGATATGCGTTGTTACACTGCTTACGACTCTTTCGTACGAGCTCGTACGACTTTTTGATACGACCAAAATATTTTGTTTTTTGATGCGAATTCGTACGAAAAAAATGCAATGGATATAGAAAAAATAATTATTTCTGTTGAACAAAGGCGGTCTTCAAGGGATCAAAAGCATAAATATTATCATAATAGAAAGTTAAATAAAAAATTGTGGAATAAGGTGGCAGAGGAAATGTTTAGATAATTTTTTAATTAAATATGTTACAATATAATAAAGCTAACCTAACCTAACAAAAACATTTTAAGTATATGTAATGAAAAATTAATTAACTAAATATTGAAGTTGAAATTCAGTAGATTTTAAAATGTAATTGAATGTGACTTGCGACATGTTCAAATATTGTATTAAATTTCTGTTTGTCTTGAAATATTTCCTCAAAGTAATTCCAGAACTCAGCTTTTTTTGCTCTACATGAATAACAAATAATCGTTTACACAGAATTGTTTGATTTCTATAATTAGAAATTTTGAAAATGGTGATTCTAATAAATAAGATTTGGTAACTGGATCCATTGTTTGGTATCATGCAATATGTACTAACGGTTTTCAATTTAAATTTAAATACGAATTCGTATTACGATTCCGTATCCAATGTAACCACACAGTCGTACGAATGAATTTTGTACGAGCTCGTACGAATCAATTTTCATACGAATTCGTATCCAATGTAACCGCAGCCTAATGCTTTTTGACAATATAACTAAATCAGCAGATTTCAATCAAATTTAACTGAGATATTTATATGCTTTGGACTAACCGACAAGAAATTTTTATCTCGATTAAAGGTTCCCGTGCGATGTGAATACTAAAATAATAATAAATAGTGTCTTAACTATACTAAATCCATTTCAATAAATTGGGATATTTATATGGTTTAGATTTAGAATAATTAATAGGATAATTTATATCCTGGTTGAAGTCTCCTGCGGGATATGAATACGAAACTAATCAATGTCAAAAATACAAAACCGGTTTCAATCAAATTTGATATGGATACTCTTATGCTTTGGAAAAACAGAAAGGGAAATTTTTATCCCGATTAAAGGTTCCCAAGGCAAAACAAATTACTTAGTCAGATCAAAATTAGTGAAACGATTTCAGTTAGTTTTATTATGGATACTTATATACTACGGAACAATATACAGGAAAATTTTCATCCGGCTTAAGGGTTCCCACGGGAAACAAAACTATTCAAAAAATTATTCAATCATTTCAGAACTATTGAACAGATTTTAATTAAATTTAATTTGGATATTTATATATTTAGAATAACTGATGGGATAGTTTATATCCCGACTGAAGTTACGTAAGGGATAGGAATATGAAACTAATTAATGTCAAAACTACTGAATCGATTGCAATCAAATTTGATATGAAAATGTATAAGTTTATATACGAAATCAGACTGTAATCGCTCAATAATTTTGACCAGACTGAATAGTTTATTTTGTATACAAATTTTCCTTTCTGTTATTCCAAAGCATAAAAGTGCCCCTTACTAAATTCGATTGAAATCGGTTTTGCTTTACACTAATTAGTTTGATATTAATATCCCGCAGGAACCTTCAACCAACATGTAAATTATCCTATCAGTTATTTTAAGTCATATAAATATTCCTAGTAAATTTTATTGAGATCGTTTTAGTAGTTTTGATACAAATTAATTTGTTATTAACTTCACAATTTCTCTAAAAGTGTCTGGGCGAAACTGACTAGAGTTATTATAATAAAACGGTTTCGACAATATCGCTGCAACATATACGAGTACATGCATGCGAGTAATAAGTAGTGGAATTATTTCCATCTTTGTCTTTGATGTATGAAAAGGTATTGTGGCGTAGTAGAGGATGGAATGATTGTATGAATGAGATTGATGACATTTAACATGTGTTATGTGTGATGTTAAAGTGAGATGGGTGTTGTATCGGTTGTTTCTTTGTTACCAAATGCGACGGGTAAGGCACGCGGTACACCGTGTATGTTTGAGGTTTGTGTAGGTATTGGTGTGATGAATGAACTGCATTGATTCCAGGATGGAATCTAAGAATGAAGAAGCAAGGGACAATAAGGATTAATTACTATAAGAAGAGAAAAGTATGATAATCAGGTCAATTTGGGTGTATGTTATTTTCACAGGATCCCAGAACATATCTCAGAATTGAAAGTTTTTGACGTTTAAGTCAATGGAATACTTCCAGATTTGTTGGGGTTAAAAATATAAAACCAGGGTCAAAATGATTCTATATATGGGATATTACAAGGAGTCAAGTTTGTTCAGGGATTGGTGTTATCGACACTTTTAACATTTTGAAAAAATCAAAAAATTTTTGTTTTGTTTCGATTTTCTCGAAATCGCTATTATGAGGACAGTACAAAAGATCCCTATTATCTCAAGCGAAATTTTTTTTTCATAAATCATGTGACGTAAGACTATTTCCTTTGTCAGTGTTGAAAAACTTTTGAAATTTTGCAGTAGGGTAAAATTAGTAGAATATCTTTAACCCTAGAATCATACGTTGGTCTACGAGAAACGTTAATCATACATGGGCGTCATTTTGACGAATGGACTTTTTACGGAGACTTTTAGAGTTTATTTGCAAAAAACATTTTTTTTACATAACAATGCTACAAAAGCGAACAAAATATTAGCAAAAATTGGATTTGGAAAAATTTTTTAATATAAATATTTATTAATTTTTTTTTATCAAAGCATATCTTCATTATAAAAATTAAAAAATTGATAAATACATCAATTGTATCATAAGACATGTCTTTCAAATAATTAATTTATGAACTATTATGAGTCGGTGGACATTTCCTGATTAGGCACATTTGTAAATTTTTTAAAATTTGTTAGTAATTTTTCGAATAAGATCTAAAAAAATAATAAAATTAAATTATTTTTCACAAAATACATTGATAATCTTTTATAAAATATATTAAAACTTCAGTATTATGTCGTCTCTATAAGTCAAACAGCTGTAATCACCTTTCATATTATCATTATCACTAAATAAATTAATCATAACATCTTATCTTTAATAAATTTTAGAAAAATTACGAAAACTTTTATATGTAAAGTAAAAACTATAAACTAAACTATAAACAAAATTTATACATTTGCTGTGCTATAATAACAAATAAATTAGATAACAGAAGTTTCACAGCAAGCAGGCAACGATAAGTTGTAGTATTGGAGCAGGTAGAGAAGTTCGTTCGTCATTTTGACGAGTACGTATGATTCTAGGGTTAATCGTCAATCGATTTTATTCATAAATTTTCCCCCCTAACTTCAACTGGAGGACTAATTTCAAATAACTTTTTTCAAGTTTTTCCTTGAAAAATTTCTTTAAAAGTGTCTTCACCAGTCCCTAAAAAGAAAAACGTATAATAAATTTTGGTTCTTTCTAGCCTTTGAAAAGAACGGTCCTTTTCATTGGTTCCTTTTTTAGATATTAATCCTAAGTACCTTACCGCAGTTACCGATACTAATTAGTATCCTTAGGCAACGCAAGTCTTGGGGCTCTTGGCCCACTTTACATGATCCTTTGAATGTCTAACGAACCGATTAAAGGACGTTTTAAAACTTGTAGGCCCCTAGACAATTGTCTATTTTAGCTCTTTCTAGAAATTCGAACTTGATACTAATTTTTGTCTTTCAACAGGACTCAAATAAAAAGTTTCTATCTTCAAATTTTGTCAAGTTTTCTCAGTTAAAATTAAAAGATAGGCGCGGGCCGAGATCGCGGCGAAAACTGTGTTGCTAGTTTTTTTCTTGAATTCTAATACCTAGTCATACCTAGTCAAATTATATTCAAAATATCTTTCCCTTTTGTTTACAAATAACCAGGCCCGACGAGAGGGTCGGGCAGCCGGGGTTGCAGCCCTGGGGCCCGGGCTAGAAGAGGGGGCCCGTAGCGGTTAATAAGGGCCCGGGAAAAAATAATATCAGCTTTTTTTTACTCATCATTTATTTTTTGGGGAGAAATTTTTATGAAATGTGTGGCCCTTGTTGAAAATGTGGGGCCCGCCATTTCTCTCCACGGCCCTGCAAATAAGTAATGTTACATAATCAAATAGTATTTGCAACGCACTCTACGCACTGATTTAATAATCGCACAGACTTGATGACGTGTTAGTCAATCCTTTTTTTTTTTGAAACCTATAATTTATCAATTAAAAATTTCACATATGGTTAACGTACTCACATTTTTCGTGTAACAGATCAGAATGACTACAGAGAACAGATTGTGACCGGAAATTTAAATAACCCCAAGCCATACGGGATCACTGTAATTAGATAATCAAATATTATTTGGATCACATAGTACGTTAGATAATACTCGTTTTAAATTTTCATTGTGTACTCGTTCACAATGTATTATTTATATTTGTAAATTTGAATCGTTTTGAATTATTTATAAGTTTAATTTTGAATTTTTATCACGCAGTTGAATGAAACGCACTGACTGACTACTTGAGAGAGTGGAAGTCAATAAACAATTATATTTGTTTCTTTTTTTTTTTTAAAGAAAGAAACCAAAGGTAAAAAAAAATTGCTAAAACACAATGAATTTTTATATTACTTTTGACGTTGCAAAAACAAATGAAAAATTTTAATGACTCAATAATTTGCTCAAAAAAAGTTCATATGTCACTACGGTAGACAGTTGACGTTAAATTATTTGGACGCCACGTGGACTCTTCCAAAAAAAAAGTTGCTAAACCTCGTACATTTTTTTGAATAAAACACTTACATTAGACTGACGAGCACCAAATCAGAGAATTTTACTACTTTAATTTTATAAACTACTTTAGTTAGAACTAAAGAAGTATTATACTACTTTAGTATTTTATTACATTAGTTTTGCTCGGAGAGCTCATTAAAGCTCATTCACAAGATACTTCTTTAGTTTCAACTACTTTAGTTTTCTCCAAATACTCTTTTGGTTATTACACGGAGAGAAAATTCATATAAAAATTACTGTGCTCAGCACTACAATCGACGTGTAAAAGGCGAACATATTCAATTTTGTACGGTAAAAATATAAAAATTATAATTAATCATAGAAAATTTAAAGGATAGAATATTTTTTCCGTAATATTAGCTCCGTAAAATTTGTAAAACAGCACAGTAAAAAGCTTCATTGCCGACAAAAAAATATTCTCTAATTGTTTTTCTTACAAAAATTACCATGCTGTATTATAATATTTGAAATGTTATCTGCTAATAGTAGAAAGAAAAAAAGAGAAAGAAGGTTGTGTGTGTTGTGAACGCTGTTGAAATGTACCTCACTCATAGCAAGTCACATAGCCAACCATAGGTTTGGACGACCAACTTGGTCGAACGGGTCGGACCAAGCACCTTGATCCATCATACTGTCTTACAAGCAACACGCAGTATTTATTACACTGTGTTAGAGGACGGGGATGTCACCGTTTAATTCATCATTTTGTTACTTCACTATCTTTAGTATTAGAATATATTGTTGGCAATCATTTTTGTATGCATTATAAAGTTCTTACAGGTTCGAAGTTTTTACAGGCACCGCCCAAGCAACATAAGGTTGCGGGTCAGATGCGCAAATGAAAGAGTACGACAACAAGAATTAAACTATAACATATATGCATAAGAGTGTGATAAAAGTTGTGTTAGCACATTAAATTTCCCCATGCTAGCACATATTTTTTATTTTGGTCGTCGATCGCGTACGTATTATAAGAGAGCATGGTAATTTTTCTGAAATTTTATATACAAAAATTATATGATTTTTCTCTTCGTGTAGAGATATCTACAATATAACAACGGTGGCTGTATAATGAACTACTTAGGAGAGACACTGTAAGTATATCACCCAATATCTATGTATGAATATCTGAAATCTTGTACAGTAAAGTGATAATTTATTAAAACCTGAGAATTCTAAATAAAAAAAAAACTGCCGTATCTTGTCACGTAGCGCCAAGCGTAAGAAATTTTAATTCATTTTAAATACTTTGCATGTCCGACTTGCAGAAGGAATGTGTAAAATTAGATAACAGGCAAACAGACAGGCCAGTCAAATAAATAATTTAAAAATGGCGTCTTCATCCTGCGCGTACGACGATACTGACTTGGGAAATTTTTCAAAAATTGTTGGAATCCTATTGGAAATTGTTTTATTTAGTAAATCTCAGCACGATTTTAAGAATGCAACCATATTCTAAGAACGACGCGAGGTATGTCAAAGATCGACGATTTTTGAAAAATTTTTGTGTCACTGTAGGGAACCACCAATTGTGCGAGCCCGATTCGCACTCGGTCAGAGAGATGTTTAAACTCGGGACAGAGAGACAATTTTCAAATTTATTCGTTAGTAATCGAAAATGCAATAAAAAAGAATAATATACACATAAAAAAAAGATACATTCACATTAGAAATTAAGTAATTCAACACTTTACCTTAATTTAATAGCAAAAGTTGTAAGTGTTAAAAAATTATAATTCATAATATACATAAAAACTTAAGGGAGTTGGGGTACTATCAAAAAAAATATGGGAACTGGTTGATACTAACCAGTGGTGTAGTGGACCGGTGGTGTAATGGATAGCACACCTGGCTAGTTACCAGGAGATCCTGGGTTCAATTCCCGGTCGATCCGGATAATTTTTTCAATCACTTTGTGATTTTTAATTAGACAGATTTCAAAATAGAAAAATTTCCTCAGAACCACTTACCTGTAATTAAAGGAGTAAATGATGCTAAATACCTATCTCAAAATTTTACACAGTAAACAAAGTAAATCTGTTAGCAGATACTATACTTAAAAAAAAAAAAACTACTTAGGGTACTTGGTCGAAAAACGATTTTTTCAAAGAATTTTAACGAAACTTCTTTAGATATTTATTTAATTTAATACCAATAATACGAGCCTTTACCGAAAAAAAAAATTGACTACCAGAATTTTGGTAATTTTAACACGAGCTCTTGTGGGAAAACAATTTTTTTTTGTAGAAAATGAAAACGTGTCAAAGGAATTTGATAGAAATTTAATATGTTATAAAATACAAAGTTATAAACCATATTTAATTAAAAATAAAAATTATTCACTACGCCGTTTTTGAAATATAATTTATAAACATTATATTACAACGTTTTTACAACGCTTTTTCAACAACGCTTTTATATTGCTATAACATAAGCGCGCGGAAATTAAAAAAAAACAAGTGGTATACAAATATAATAACTGAAGAATGTTAATACATTATTTAATTTTTGATAAAAGACAATTTTTTTCGCTGAGATATACTTTTGTACCTGACTATCTCGGAGCTGCTACGTTAATTGCAAAAACACTTGCAATATTTTAGTGAATATTTTTTTAGACTGTATACAGAAAAACAAACTATACAAACACACAACTACCTTAAGTACATAATATATTATTTATACTTTTAAATAATTTTATAATTTAAATAAATTTTCCCTACACTTAAGCATAATATAAAAAAATAATAAAACATGCACATATATGTCAATTAAAAAAATAAAAAAATTATAAAATTATAATAAATTTGTCATGAAAGATGTACCAGTAATAAAATTATATACATACAATGTATTCAAGTACACTATCAGAGAAAAATAATTCAACATTTTTAACCAGAGGAAACATAGTCTCACCTAATTCCCATTGAAAAGTTCGAATAAAGTCAATGATGCATTTTGTTATTTCCGTATTTCCACTTCCATTTTATTTCAGTGGCGCCAGCTATCGTTATGCAAAGTTACAAGTCGGAGGTGTTCGGATTCGATTTCAGCCTCGGCGAGGACGTTTGATGGAAATTCGAGAAACGTCTAAAGTAATTCAAGAAAACAACACCTAGTATCACCAACGGCATAGTAGGGATGGGAAAAACCGACCGGTTATAACCGAAAACCGGTTTTTTTGTTTCGGTTAACCGGTTGATTTCGGTTATTTTCTTGACTCGGTTGTTACCGGTGTTTTTTTTTTTAATCAATAACCGAAGGAAAAACCGGAAAAATTATTTTAAAAAATTTAAAAATTTAAGTTATTTTTCAGTGGCCGGTGATTTGTTTTTATTAAAAAAATAGTATATTGTGCAATAAGTGCGGGAAATTGTCGATTGCCCCACTCATTCGCTAGAGTGGGGCAATCGACAAACCCGCACGAGTTGCACATACTATTTTTTATTACGAATTTCACATACTTTTTTCTATTATTATCACTATTTTTGACATTTTTATTAGTTTTTAAAATAATATTTTTAAGCGTTCGTTTTTTTTTCTGAATTAATTATCGTTTAAATTACTTTGTTGGTGGTTTCTATAGAAATAATTATGAAATATTTATTAAATGAAAAATCAAGAGGCGGCTTTGCGTGTTTTATTGCCAATTTGCGTGTGGAAAGTTACTTTCCACACGCAAAAAGGTATGCGGGAAGAGTACAGTGGGCAAACAGCTATTTTGCGTACAGAAATGTGTGCGCCAAGTTAGTACGTCTCCCGCATGAGTAATAAAAAATTAAATAATTAATTTCTTTAAAATTCTAATACATTTAGTTAATTATGATTATCGTTGTATGTAAAATAATGAAATCGCATCGAATTTTTTAAGTTTGTCGTAAAAAACTGAATTTTCTCAAATCAAATTGTTCATATATTTATGAGCCAATTTGTACCATTTTAAATTTTATTAATCCTGTCCAAAAATTCTTTTTGGTAACATAATCCCTTACAGGTCCGATTATGATTTGTATACATAACATTTTATTTATTCGCACTGATAAATGAAGTTTTTATTTAATTTTTATTTTTAATATTTTTTTGGAAAAATAATAAAAATAATACCTATAATAAAATGTCACCTAAAACACTTTAAAAATAATCAAATGTAATATATGTATGTATTTTGTTCTTAAATTGCAAATTATAAATATTTCAAATACAATACATAGGGTCAGTATGGCTAAACTGAAAAAAATACATATTTACTCACATTCTCTGCTTTTTCCCGGACCTTGGGGTACTAGTGTCCCGGCTGAGCCCCCCTCTATATATATCGGGCTGGTCGTGGTAACTATATGACTGCAAAAATATTAATGACTTAATTTTTTAATGACCCTCGATAAAACATAAACACAAAACGCATACTTTTTAATAATATTTTTGAAATCAATTTTAGTTTGTTTGATACCAATATTTATTTATGGAATTATTTTAATTACTAATTAGTAAGCAAAAATTATTTTTTTCTGTATTTTTACCATAAAACTAGTACAAGGACACTTGCTAAATGAAAAATTTCTTTAAACGAATCACTATTTTTTTTTTCTCTAATTAATTTTTGTAATTAAAATACTATTATTAGCCATTAATTACTTCTAATAATTACTGACAACGATTTATAACAAATTTACAAATTTTTGGTTGGTTGAAAAAGAATTTTTGCATGATATATTATTTAAAAACTGCAAATTTTACCGAATAATCTAACAATGGTTTCGAAGAAATGAGTATTAAGCCCCGGTCCTACACAGTAAAAAAATTTGTGTTCTGCGTACAAAAAAATTAGTGGTTAAATTTTTTGTGTTAAATAGGTAACACAACCCTGTGTTAATGTAACATTTAGTGTTTGTGTTAAATTAAAATATTAACATAAATTTCGATTTAACAGAATAAAAATGTTTATCTATTTTGAGCAACAAAAAATTAACACAAAGTTTGTGTAAAGGAAAATAGTGTTATAAGTACGCTGTTTTTTGTGTATTTCAACACAAAAATTGTGTCATACGTACACAAAATAAGTGTTCTTTATTTTGAATGTATATTATATAATACAATCTCAAATAAGCTTACATGATTTTTTGTAACTGAATCTGACATGGAAAAATAGTTTAAAGACCTTTTTTGTGTGATTTTTTCTCCTCATTTCAATAGTGTCAAAAAATGTCGCAAACATTTTTGAATAAAGGGAAATTTTGGCAAAAAACTAATTTTTTTCACGAAAATTGCCAAAAAAACCATGTTCCGGGCATCGGACGTGCCTGGTTAACGAACTCGTCCAACGGTTTGGGACTTCCAATATTTCGTAAAAATAGGACCTTTCGTTCGAGAGTAATCGTGCGGACACACACACACACACAGACACACACACACAGACACACACACACACATATATATATATATATATATATATATATATATATATATATATATATATATATATATATATATATATATATATATATATATATATATATATATATATATATATAAATTTTAGCGAATATTATTTTCGGTTTCTAGGGACCTCAGAATAAATTTCTGCCATGGTCGCAGGCTCAGGTCGCGTTATGACAGTGGCTGTAATAGCTGAATTCCATTCTGGAAATTCGCTAAAGTCAACAATTTTATTATAAATTATTAAATTTAAATGTCATTTTCATGGTCTTTTCCAAAGATTTAAAACTGACTTTAATTAAATTCATTCATTTATTTACATAAATAATTAAATAAATAGCAAAAAAAAAAAAATATGCGTGCTAAGTCCGCATATAAATGCTAAATTTTTTCCATAATTATCTAACACGATTAATACGATTATAAATGCAAATTATGTATTATGATATTCTCAAAGAACTATTTTATTTTTTTCTTTTATTAAACCCATAATTTCCTTTCAGTAGTGATATAAAATACAATTGGGACGGCTACTCTTGAAATGTGTTATGATGTGTTTTGATATGTTATTATTAGTTTGGAAACAAACAGAAGAACTTTCGTAGTTCTTTAAAATAAACGAAAATCAAAACAGTAGTATATCATAAATAAATGAGCATTCAATTATTATTAGTTATAAAATTCGCTGACAGAGCACCATCGTTGCTTACAAGCTTCTTTCTGTTTGTTAAGGCATAATTATAACACATTTCATGAATAGCCCCTCCGGATTTTTAAGAACTTATAAGAGACACCTATATTTTGTCTTCTAAATTAAAATTTTTTGTATAAAAAGCAAAGTAATTGGCGGAGTGTTTTTTTGTGCTAACATTTAGTTCTGTCTTTCTGATGATGTCCTGGGAACTCAACGTTAGAAATTGCAGTTACTTATACCTCAAATTTCGTAAAAACGTATGAAAATGCGGTAAGCCCTTCAAGTCATACCTGCGGCAGTGTTTCCTCAGAACATTATGCCCTGTTAATCATTAAGGCTACTTCTTGAACTGGTACGTCGAAGGTTCGAACCATACCACCGTCTAAATTTGTAGTCCACACACATCATAATGCATGAAAACAAAGTAAAAAATAATGATGTGGGTGACGTCTGTTATAGACAGTAAGTCTGAGAACGGACATTAAAACTATCATTATTATCTTTCAGTTTCAGTCCAGTTATGCGCAAACTACTTTACTCTTTGGAAGTGATTGGTTTTCAGTGATGTTTGTGAAAAGTTTTTTTATACAGTTTTTCTTCGTAATGTCGTATTTCCCCCTTCCAATTCCAACACTTCCGGAAATAGTAGAGTAAACTCGTTATACTCATTATCGACAGACTATATTTCATAAAGTTCCTCACCAATGATTTCAAGTTCAGTAACATCATCTTTCAATAATATTTATAATTTTAATATAATTTTTTTTTTAATTAGTTTCATAATAAAAAAGAATTATTAAAACCGTTTTTGTTGTATTTATAATTGCCATATTCAATTAATTTGTATATCTTTTTACGATTTTGCATAATAAGTTTAATATTAGCGTAACAAGAAAAAACTGTAATGTAATAATTAGTCATGTGTAAAGCGATTCATGCATATATAGGTATAAATGATGCTCTAGAAAATAATATAATGATGAACTGAATATAGAACATTGTCTAGTTAGTTAGTTAAGTTAATATTGTTTTAACTGTGATACATTTGTATAGCTACACGGAGAGAAAAATCATATAATTTTTGTAGCTAAAATTTCAGAAAAATTACCATGCTCTCTTATAATGCGTGCGCGATCGACGACCAAAATAAAAAATATGTGTTAGCATGGTAAAATTTAATGTCCTAACACAACTTTTATCACACTCTTATGCATATATGTTATAGTTTAATTCTTGTTGTCGTACTCTTTCATTTGCGCATCTGACCCGCAACCTTATGTTGCTTGGGCGGTACCTGTAAAAACTTCGAACCTGTAAGAACTTTATGATGCATACAAAAATGATTGCCAACAATATATTCTAATACTAAAGATAATGAAGTAACAAAATGATGAATTAAACGGTGACATCCACGTCCTCTAAGACAGTGTAATGAATACTGCTTGCTACTTGTAAGACAGTCTAATGAATCAAGGTGCTTGATCCAACCCGTCCGACCAAGTTGGTCGTCCACACCTATGGTTGGCTATGTGACTTGCTATGAGTGAGGTACATTTCAACAGCGTTCACAACACACACAACCATCTTTCTCTTTTTTTCTTTCTACTATTAGCAGTTAGCATTTCAAATATTATAATACAGTATGGTAATTTTTGTAAGAAAAACAATTTAAAAATATTTGTTTGTCGACAATGGAACTTTTTACTGTACTGTTTTACAAATTTTACGGAGCTAATATTACGGAAACAATATTCTATCCCTTAAATTTTCTATGATTAATTATAATTTTTATATCTTTAGCGTACAAAATTGAATATGTTCGCCTCTTACACGTCGATTGTAGTGCTGAGCACAGTAATTTTTATATGAATTTTCTCTCCGTGTATCATAAGACAGTTCATTCTTCGCTAAAATAAAGAATTAAAATTATAGGGAAAAGTTGCCTTAATTACCCATTCAATACTATTTTCGTTACTCTTTTAAGACTAAAAGGAATTGGGTTGCCTAACCAAATTGGACCACAGGTTTCCTGAACGGCTGAACTATAATATTTTAAGTACTTGTAGTAGTTAAGGGGGTATTCTAGTCTAGAAATTCGAAAAAATCGATTTTTTTTTCTTTCATATTTTCAAATTTTAGACGTTTAAGAATAAGCCTCTAAAAGGATTTAAGGAAATTCTAATTATTTCCCTGTGTACTGTGAATCATTTCAGTGTTAAATTCAAATTTTTAATATAAATTACTCGAAACTACTTTTTTCGATACGGTTGACATGATATCTCAAGTTCTAATGCACCGATTTACTTGAAATTTGGTACAGGCCTTCTTAATACTATCAAAATTGATCCGACGTAGGGGTTTTTGGAATTTCTTTTTTTACTATTTTTAAAAAATTCCCAAAGTTGAAAAAAGGAGGCGAAAAAATGATTTTCCTTTTTAAATGGACACCATTTTGTGAAAAAAATTTATTTTTTCAAATCAGCTACGTCCAACTAATCCTACATCCTTGTTTATTAAGAATTAACTAAAATATTATGTTTCAGATCACCAGGAGGATTGGAATCACGTCAGCCAGGAGACACCTTTTTTCTGGAGTCCCCACTTTGTCGACCTGTACCGATTTCAATTTTGAATTTTTTAAAAGTTTTATACATTTTTATACTTTTCAAATATCAATAAAAAATGTTTACTCGTAAAATCACGTCAAAACCGAACTTCTAGATTAGAATACTCCTTCAAGACTTGTTTGATAATGATCATATAGATCGAAACATGTTACACAGTTTTAATTCGATTTCACAAGCTGGTCGTTGCTTTTAATTTTAAAAAGTCGACAAAATAAAATATATAAATAAATAAAATCTTAATTAGACGTATCTAAGGCTAATTTAAATAATTAATTAATAATTTTGAATTATGATGTGAAATAATGGAAAAAAAACGCCCCGTGTGCGAAGCAGAAGATGTAGATATGGATCAATGCAAATTTTATAGTTATAAAAAATAATTATAACAGATTTAGGTATTTGTTTATGCGTTCTTATTTGCGTTGTGTGTGGTTCTCAAATAAATAATTTTATTGCTAATTATTTATTTTTTATAAACAATAAAAAAATATCTAAGGATGTAAATAAATAGAAGAAAATTTTAAAATATTAAATATAATTTGAATAGATTTGTTAATAGATGTCTGAGTGAAAATGTGAGTGAGTAACTGTTGGGTATCTTTGTAAAAAAAAAAAAATTGCTCTTAATGCAATCTGATAATGACATAACACAACAATGACTTGGTATATAGTTTCGTACAGTCATAATTTAGAATAAAATGTAAATTTTGTGAAAAAAATTTTGCGATCTGATAAAATATTTCTGCGATCTGATTACAATTAATTAAAAAAAAAAATTAAAAAAGTAATATTTTTACCTATATTCTAATCGGTTAATTTACCCTAATCAGACATAACTATGGAAACAAAAAATTGCAATGTAAAATCAATGGACAATTTCTGACAATTCGAAATGTCAAAAAATTTCACAGGATTAAAAATCAACAATTTTGGTTTGGGGCGATTTCGGACAAAACTAATTATACAATATTGCATTGTCAGCAAGGTGAGACTCGTATGCAAAATTTGAAACCTCTAGCTCAATTAGAACCTGTCTAAATTTTGATTCCAAGATTTGATCTAAACCAACATACTAACATAGAAAGTTAAATAAAAGCATTTAATAAAAAAAGGTCGATTTTTGATGTTTTTTTGACGAATCTCCCCTTAAGGTTAAAATTCAGCTGACTTACCTTTTTTGACGATATTTCACAAGATTTCAGAGCGCTAACGAAGCGAAATATGTAGGAATTATGAGGGCATGATAGACGCAGACGGAGGGTCGAAACATGACGCAACTAATAGGGTTCCGATATCTTTCCTTCGGAACCCCAAAAACCAAGAACCTAATCAGACTATAGCTATGAAATTAAGAAGAGAAAAAAAACTTTCACCATTATAATATAGACTAAGAAGCAATAGATAATGTCTATCTATTCTTGCTATATCAATTACATTTCCGGGATGTAAAGTATGATACATTGATCATATAATGAGATTTCAGATTAAGAGAATATACGTAATAAAAAAAAATTTCTACCTAATATTCCTTTTTTTTTCTTACAATTCTTAATTAATCAATTCATCATTTGCTGTTAATTAAATCTATTTAAAATGAACTTTACGATCTCTTTACGAATTGATTTCAACATTCAATAGTCGCAGGTATACATATAGTAGCAATCGCAACCCAGTCATAAGCCGCTTTACAACAGTTTGATTACACAAACGTTATACAAAAAACTAAGATGGATAATTGTGACTCCTGTTGGTTTTATTGTATATGAAAAAGTGCATACATATTTTAATCGACTGTTAATTGAAGTCTAACCTGTTAAACGTCATATTATGAAATTTAAGGTTTTAAAAAAAGTAAAAAGAATTTTCTTTGCTATCCGGAACACTGAATCATTGATTATTCTCAGGTTTACTCACATACCAGCATTTATATCCCAGCCAAAACCCGTACATCCATATTAAAATTATAAAAAAAAAATTAAATTGCGTGGAATAATATACAGATTGGAAAGTAAATAACTGTCGTCGTTTGCAGGGGTGACTCATAGCATTCTGTAGATCCTTTTTTGTCCCATATTTAGTATCTAATTTTCTCTGTTAAAAAACACTTCTGGTTTAAATTTATTGGAAAATATTAATTACATGGGTGAGATCTAACCACTGTTTTCGCAGCGAGACTTATATACTTTCCACTAGGGCTTGGAATACCGGCGTCTTTTTATAATACCGGTATTTATTCGGTATTAGCAATTAAAATACCGGAATTCCGGTATTTCGGTATTTTTTCGGTATTGAATGAAGATTGTATAGAAAAAAGGAAAAAAACATTAAAAATCATTTACTAAAATTAATTAGTAACAGTAATAATAACAAACCTTCATCTTTGGTTTTTAAAAATTTAAATACATAATTTTGTATTTTTTCTTATAGAAAAATACTTAAAAATATTTCAGAATTATGAAAAAATATGAATAAGTATAAGATATCTGGTCATCTGCACATATGGAAAACATTAAGCAAAACTAAAGATATTGTAATAAAATTAATGTTGTAAATCTAACGTAAAACAATATTCAAAATATGTAATACATATATAAAGTATTTGATTTTGTTAATACCGAAACCGAAATACCGGTATTTGAAATTTTAATACCGGTTTTACAAAACGTTAAAAAATTTCCGGTATTCCGGTTTTTCGGTAGCACCGGAATACCGGTATCCAAGCTCTACTTTCCACCCTGTATAACATTGAGTCTATACTCTGAATTTTAACAAACTGGACAGTATAGTTTTTTTTTGCAATTTCCGGACTAAAATACATACTTTAATCTCTCACAATCGGGACTAAAAATACTTTTGTTTCCGCTTTTAAGCTAATTTTAAGTGGTACTAGATAATGAGTTACAGGCCCGAAGGCAGCAAACTAAAATATACATGTTAAAATATCAGTATTTAATGTATTTATTCAATTACCTTACGAATAAAAAAATGTCATTCCAGTTCCCCACTACGGCTATCGTAAAAAAATTAAAATAATTAACTTAGCTCTTACCATATTTGATACATCAAAAATATTTAAATTATTATTTTTTTCAAAATTACAGTTTCTTCTGCGCAACTGGTCGGTGAAATTATTTTTATTAAGATGCTATCTTCTACAGATACGTACAATTTTTTTTTATTATATAATAAAATTATTATTATTAATTATTAATAACTATGTATTTTCATCTTTTTAAAACTGTATACTAAATTACTGATCCATTCAATGAATAGCTAGCTAGTTGGCTGCTGTTAGATTCTTACTCGACTTCCTGAATTTAATTGTAATCATTGTAATTAAAGTATATCTATCTATATATTTTTTTTTCTATCATAATTATTAAAGGCTGATGTAAAATGATTTTTAGTAAAAAAAGGAAAAAACCTGAAAAATGGTAAACAAAAAATTATATATTTATTTTTGTCATTTTTAATAATCCACCTGAAAATTATACATACAGTTGATCCTTGTTTTGTACGGTGGATATGGACCACATAAAAAAAATCGCACAAAAAAAGTCGTCAAGTGCGTGTTTGACACGCATTAAATATAGGTCCTCAGTGATTACTGTTTCTCAATTTTCGGGATAAAGTATATAAAGCATTTAAGTACACTTTTACGTTTTATTAAAGAAATAGATGAATATGTTTGACCATAGACATTAGAAATGAAAGGACCAGTAATTTATATTACGTACGAAAGATAATACGTACACGTTAAAAAGAGACAAATATTATAAGTAGCATGCAAAATGCCAATATATATTTCTTTTTCTAGGATACCTCAAACTTTAAAATTAAAATTGAAGCATAGTCAGCCATGTTTGCATTAAAAAATTTGAAAAAGTAATGTAAAAATTGTCACTATTTTCACTTTTTAAATTGTGTTTTTTGTTATATTTTTTTTAAAGAAAATATTATGGCAACAAATTTTGCAACTACAAAATATCAAATCAAAAGATAGAAATTATATTTTCTAATTCAACAAAAATTCCATTAAAATCAACAATGTATAACAATTGCAAGAATCGATTCAAAACCTGTAATATAACATGCATAGGTAAATTAATAATACTTTAAGACAAGCATACAATATGACGATACATGACCGTCTATGACTAAGGCGAATACGTTGTGTGGACACACACACATACGTAAGAAGCAGTGTACGTGAGTAAACGAGGTATGGACTCTCCCCTCACTTAATGTCGATGTCGCACTTCTTGGAGTGTGCGACAAGTGGATATTTGCTGTATGCGCTACTGATATTTCAAGAATAGCAAGAATTTGAACGAAATTATAATAGGTCCGAAGATTGACGAATGTCTTCGGACCTATAAAAATATATTGAAAAATATCATAAATAGCTATAAAAAGTAGTTCGATGTAGATTGTAAAAGAAAAAACTTTTTATGCGGTGGATCGGGACCGCATAAAAAAAGTTTCATTGAAAAAACATAACTCAAAACGCTCAAAACTCAGAAATTTCCTTAGAAGTTGCTTTTATAAACAAGATAAAGCATTAATTGACACGTAGAAATATTTTGTTTCAATTTTATATTATGAAAATTTTGAAAAATACATCTGTAAAAAAAATTAAATGATGCCAACAACTTATTTTTCTATGCAATGTATTGAAAATTGATTAAATGCTTGCAAGCCGTTAAAAAGTATTTTTATCAAAGAAAGTTATTATAGTGAATGTTTAGGTTTCTTACTGTCTCTTGATTTTGCTTTATATTATGCATTTTAATGGCCATTTTTTTTGCCAAAAACTGCATAAAAAAATCGCACAAAAAAGGACCGCATAGAAAAAGGTGTAGCTGTACATGTAAGTAGAAATTTTTCCATGTTTCAAATGCGATTAAGTCTATTAGTTGGCCGTGATGGCCACAGTAAAACTGTGTTTGTTGTACTTAGTGCGTACTGCGCGTACGGTCTTCTGTCGTACGTCGAATTGCAGCTGATTTGTTGATTAAAATATTATCTTTCATTAATTTCTATTATTGATTAATTTATTATATCAGTATCAATCCGTAGGTAAGTAAGTACATAAATCTGGGTTATGTTGCACTAATATATTTTATTTTACCATTTACCTCTAATACTTTCTAATAAACAATTATTACAAATAAATAAATCTCCGTTGGTCTGGTTCTTTCTTATTTTAATAATTCTAGATTCAAAATGAAATCAAAAACTAAATCCATTTATAGACAAGAACTCCAGCTGCGAGTGTCTAATGTAGCGGTTACATTGGATACGAATTCATCCGAAAATTCATTCGTACGAACTCATACGAATTTATATGAATTAAGCAAATGCATACATTTAGACATGCGTGATTACACTGCTTACGACTCTTTCGTACGAGCTCGTACGACTTTTTGATACGACCAAAATATTTTGTTTTTTGATGCGAATTCGTACGAAAAAAATGCAATGGATATAGAAAAAATAATTATTTTTGTTGAAGAAAGGCTGTCTTTAAGGGATCAAAAGCATAAATATTATCATAATAGAAAGTTAAATAAATAATTGTGGAATAAGGTGGCAGACGAAATGTTTAGATAATTTTTTAATTAAATATATTACAATTTAATAAAGCTAACCTAAGTTAACAAAAACATTTTAAGTATGTGTAATAAAAAATTAATTAACTAAATATTGAAGCTGAAATTCAGTAGATTTTAAAATGTAATTGAATGTGACTTGCGACATGTTCAAGTATTCTAAAAATTTCTGTTAGTCTTGAAAAATTTCCTCAAAGTAATTCCAGAACTCAGCTTTTTTTGGTCTATATGAATAATAAATAATCGTTTACCCAGAATTGTTTGTTTTCTATAATTAGAAATTTTGAAAACGGTGATTTTAATAAATAAGATTCGGTAACTGGATCCATTGTTTGATATCATGCAATATGTACTAACGGTTTTCAATTTAAATTTAAATACGAATTCGTATTACGATTCCGTATCCAATGTAACCACACAGTCGTACGAATGAATTTCGTACGAGCTCGTACGAATCAATTTTCGTACGAATTCGTATCCAATGTAACCGCAGCCAAACTCACAGGAGAGCATACCAGCACACAAGTTTTTGTTGATTGCAATAAATTATTTTATACTTTTGATCAATTTTTAACAAATATTTTAATTAACAATTTTAATCAGAGTGATTGTAACTAAAGTATATTTGGGTAATATTCAATACCTAATTTTGAAGACTCATGAGAGATTCATGAGAGAAAACTATTTAAAATACTTCAAATATCCAAAAAAAGCAATTAAAACTAAGATTATAAATCGACCAAGAGCGAATTGGGTGCGCACAATTAGGGTTCCCTACACTGAACAGTTAATAAACCAAACTAAACTTTCTTTTACATTAAAAAAAAAAAAAAAATTATGTAGTACATGTGGGTTAAACAATTATACATTTTACGTTTAAAATTTCCAAATAGAAAACAAAAATCGATAAACAAATTATTCTAAACAATTTAAATATTTAAATAATTAAACAATAACGATAAATTTGATAAAGGTGTCGAACAATTTACAGAAATTTTTGTGATTAGTATTACATAATGTTGTATAAAAAGACAAATATGTTAGTCCAAGAGCTATCGAATATTTAAGGAGTCTAATTTTTTTTATATTGGCTGGGTGTGTGATGGCAACGACATCTATAATATGCATTTTTTCGGGCTCATTAACGAATATAAATAATGGTAACCGTGGAAATAAATAAATTTAAAATAATTTTAAAAAAAAACCCTAAAATCTGAATACAAATATTTGCTATTTACAATTAATTTTTTTATAAATAAATTTTGAACACTTTAAGGTATAAAATACTGGATGAAGTATAATAGTTGTATTAAAAAAGTAAGTAAACAATTTTCGACATTTTTTGATATAATTATCAAGACAGTATTTCCTTCCCACCCGGGACTATGCAGGGGAAAACGTTGCTGGTAACGGTAAAGCACGTCAGGAAAATTCGAGAATTAAAAAATGCCTGGCATAAGTCATTTAGTTGAATGTAGATTGTAGAGTCATAAAAATCTTTATGAAATATCATTGAGTATGAGTTAAAATACATCAAATATTTTTAATTCTGTATTTATGTATTGACGTGTAGACGTTAATACTGTTGACAGATAAATAAGGAATGACATATTAGTTGCAATTGCGTTTATAATCAAAGTGGATCGATGTAAATATTTTTATTTAATATTTTTTGTTAAGCCGCTGCTACACGATGCTACGAACACCTTCCAACATTCGACGTTGGATGGTTCATAGCATCGTGTAGCCGTTGTTCGAACCTACGAGTGTCCAATGTCGAGCGTCAAACATTCGCATTTGGCCATGTCCCGCTCGATGTCGGTATTCTTGCACCGAGTCAAAGGGATGCTTCGAACGTTTGAGGGTCAATGTTGGTTGCGTCGGTTGGTTCGACTCAGCAGCTGCACGACTCGTTCATGTGAAGAGAGACAACATCAGTGTATAACATTAGAGATAACATCAGACAGATAACAGCGTCGTCCACTGAGTACCAACACATCATCATTCGTATTGGATCAAACATTCGATTCACCGTGTAGCAGATACATTCGTCGCACCAACTGTCGAACTTAATTGCTTCAAACGTTCGATCGAACGTTGGAAGGAACGTTCGTAGCATCGTGTAGAACCCGCTTAACACTATAAAAACATATGAGCCCGTGTTAATGCTTGTTTTCTCCACTACTCACGCTGCAATCGATTTAATTGTCCCCACCATATACTTCGCACCCTGCCAATAGTAACATTTCCAAATAACTTTCTCGGATTTCAACGAAAGGAATATTTCAGTGGAAAAAATAAAATTTTCAGAATATTAAAGATTTAAAACATTATCAAGTATGGCGAAATTTTGTTCGTATTTAAACATACGCAAATTATTGTTTTAATTAAAAATCACATAGTGATTGAAAAATTATCAAATTGGTTATTGGGTCAGTACCAAATATTTTTAACTAAAACGTTCGACAGCTCTTGGACTACTATACTTTGATATTACTTCACTGTTTTGTGTATGGTTTTTGTCGTGGATTCGTGGTATACAATTTTTTTTTTCATTTAATATTATTTAATACAAAAAGACATAAATTAACAACATTAAAACAACCACGAGAATGTTAAAATTTATTTTTGTAAATGTTTTCAATATTTACCGAGCTGTTGTATGTGATTATTTTTTTGGTAAAAATTACAATTATTTATTCAAAATAGATAACGGAATTTAAATGAAAGAAACTGTTCAATATTTTTGGTTTTTTAATGTAATTGTTGTCAAATTGTATTTTTCCGTAAATTATTTAAATTTAAAATTTTAAAAATTTCTGGGTAATTGTTAAAAAATGTAACGGCTTGACAAGGCTTTTCTACGAAAAATTATCAGCTTGTGTATAATAAATTGAAACTGTCGCACAAAAAATTAGTCCAGGAAGAATCGGCGCATGAGTACCGGAAACTATTCCACATCAATTTTTTTATGCGATCCTCTTCAAATTACCCTAAACTGATGATCTAAATGCATGTTGTCAGGGGCAACCCGGGGCCATATTATTTAAACCGAAATTGCTTAAACAATTGCAAGGAATTGTTATTTTTCAATCGGACAATTTTTTTTTATATTCTTTATTGAAATACAAATAAAAAAGGTCCTATGACTTTTCACGATAAAGTTACGTGATTAATTACTCTATTTTTAGAGATATGAATTTTTAAAAGTTCGAAAAATCTCAAATTTGGGTACTTTTGACTCATGAAAAATGCTTTATATATATATATATATATATATATATATATATATATATATATATATATATATATATATATATATATATATATATATATGTATATATATACATATATAGGGTAAAATATCTAATTATGAACATTTCTGAAAGAAACATCTGATAACAAAAATTATTATTAATAGAATGATTGTTTTTCAATTTAAATTCACCTCGCATTTAAAGTTTCCTTACTTAATTAAAGAAATAAATATGTAAATGATAAAACTGTTTATACTTTTTTTAAATTCTTTATACAATAGTTATTCGAAAAAAAGTTAAAGGTTCGAAAAATGTCGAACCTTTAAAAATTCATATCTCTAAAAATATTAACTTTATCGTGAGAAATCAAATCATAGGACCTTTTTTATTTGTATTTCAATAAAGAATATAAAAAAATTTGTCCGGTTGAAAAATAACAATTCCTTGCAATTGTTCAAACAATTTCGGTTTAAACAATATGGCACCGGGTTGCCCCATGGCAACATGCATTTTTTATATCATTAGTAGGGCAGTTTGCAGAGGATTGCATAAAAAAATTGAGGTGGAAAAGTTTTCGATACTCATGCGCCGATTCCTCCTGGACTATAAATTATTTAAATTTAAAATTTTAAAAATTTCCGAGTAATTGTTAAAAAATAACGGCTCGACAAAGCTTTTCTACGAAAAAGTATCAGCTTGTGTATAATAATTTGCAACTGTCACACAAAAAGTCCACTACTTTGATCGAAACAAACCAGATTTAAAATCTAGATTAAGTACCTATACATAAATAATCGATTTCTAATTTATAATTAAATCAACAGAGATCACAGATCAATAAAACTGTCCCGTCTAGACAACAATATTTCATTTTTTATTGATTTGCAAATTTGCATATTATTAAAAAAAATATTTATTTATGAACTTTATTAATAAATAAATTTAAGTGTGCATATGAAAATTAGTAACTATATTAATTAAATTTTAAAAAAAATTAATAGCTATTAACGTAGTTGCTCTGAGATAGTCGGGTACAAAAGTATATCTCAAAAAAAATTTGTTCTTTTATCAAAAATTAAATAATGTATTAATATTCTTCAGTGATTATATTTGTATACCACTTGCTTTTTTTAATTTCCGAGCGCTTATGTTGTAGCAATTTAAGAATATTGTTGAAAAAGCGTGGTAAAAACGTTGCAAAATGATGTTTTTAAATTATATATCAAAAACGGCGTGGTCAATAATTTTTATTTCTTATTAAATATGGTTTGTAACTTTGTTTTAAATAACATATTAAAATTTTATCAAATTCCTTTGACACGTTTTCATTTTATTCAAAAAAAATTGAATTTTCCCATAAGAGCCCATGTTAAAATTATAAAACTTTGAAGTCGTTTTTCTCAAAATTTGGGTGGTCAATTTTTTTTTGGTAAGGGCTCGTATTATTGGTATTGGAATAAATAAATATCTAGAGAAATTTCGTTAAAATCCTTTGAAAAAATCGTTTTATCGACCAACTACCTTAATATAAAAATTGACACTGGCACGTAAATTATTGTTTTGTATATTTGAAAAAAAAATTCAGAATTAAAAAAATTATGTTAACTAATGTAGTTTTCATGTTTTCAAACTCTCATATTATGACAAACGGCTAAACTTGTTTTAAAATATATTAATTTATGATATTTATTGGTAAGTTTGCTGTGAGTTGTAGACTTATTGCGTTGAAAAATTGTAGTTGTTAATCTATAGATCATATATCAATATTAGAGATTAGACATAGATAAATAAAAGTTGATAATCATAGAAACAGTATCATAGTTATAAATAAATTACTTTCTTCACAGATTCTTTACAATTTTTATAAATTTTTGCTTTAGTAATTTTTCGATTAATTAAACATCTGTTTCCGATTCCACGTTATACATAAAAGCAAATTCGTGTAGTACACGATGGTGTTGAGATGCCGAAGATTGGAGGGGGGAGGAGCAAAAGCAGCCCGGAGATTTCTGCTTGGACTAGTAGCTAGACCAATTATCTGAAATTTCCAATCTACTTATACGTTTCATTATTATTAGATCTTATTTGAAATTAAATAGCAGTGTAATGTGTAATGCATGCACATGCTCAAAATGGTTTTTCTATTTTCCCGTGGGAATGAGGAATTTTCCCAGAGTAAAAAGTATCTTAAATGTTGACCCAAGTAATAGGTTATCACCACACCAAATTTCATAAATATCCGTCCACTAGTTTTTGCGTAATACGTGAACATGCACAAAATGGTTTTTCTATTTTCCCGTGGAAATGAGGCATTTTCTCGGAGTAAAAAGTATCTTAAATGTTGACCCAAGTAATAGGTTATCACCACACCAAATTTCATAAAAATCCGTCGAATAGTTATTGCGTAATACGTGAACATGCACAAAAAGGTTTTTCTATTTTCCCGTGGGAATGAGGCATTTTCCCGGAGTAAAAAGTATCTTAAATGTTGCTCTAGGTAATAAGTTATCACCACATCAAATTTTATTAAAATCCGTCCAGTAGTTTTTGCCTAATATGTGCACATGCTCAAAATGGTTTTTCCATTTTCCCGTGGGAATGAGAAATTTTCCCGGAGTAAAAAGTATTTTAGATGTTGACCCAGGTAATAAGTTATCATCATACCAAATTTCATTAAAATCCGTTAAATAGTTTTTGCGTGGTACGTGAACAGACAGACAGACAGACAGACAAAAATTCTAAAAATCGCTGTTTTGGTATCTACATCGATAACTATTTACAGTACCAGTACAATTTTCAAAAAATATTCCATGTACAGAAATGGTCTCGTTACAATTTTATTATATCCTGTGAATAAAGAGGAAAAGGGAGGGGGGACAAGCAAAAAAAATAAAAAAAATAAAAGTAACATACTAGATTACTAAGGACAGTCGTATACAACAATTTTAGTAAGAAATATGGGTAGGCAAAGTTATGGATTTGTTGACATTTTAAACTAGTCAATTTTCACAAGTCAAATAGTCAATTTTCATAATTTTTTTCGGAGGAATAGGATCGGGGAATGGGGATGAATTTTTACGTAATTTAACTTTACATTTTGCTATCAAAATGTCGAAATTCCTTTTTTTGAAATATAATTGCTTTCGACAGAAATCATTTTTCTGACGGTTCGACATGCTTCATTTTGGCATAAAGTGAAAATAACGACTTTGAACATGTAAATTCCGAAATAAAATTTTTGAAATTGAATAAAACTATCTCTAAATCCTTTTGAATTCCCTCTTTAATGGCTGGAATAACCTTACAAGTATGGGTATATTGCACATATGTAATTCACCATACATGGGCATAATACACAACAAAACTTGATTACAGTACATCATATCTAATTTACTATCTCTTTACCAAGAGCCAGGGAGCGGCATATGCTAATTATATTGTTGCATATACGATACATTCATATGCATGTGTGAAAAATCATATTTGTATTTATTTATTAAAAATACAAGATGTTACAGATCACGTCATCCGATCCATATGTATCATTGAATGAAAACAATATTATTATCGATTAACCAATACTAGATAAAATAATTTTTTGTATATTTATGATGGATAGTGTCTGGGACACACTGTCACACTGACGTATATTACAAAATGAAATAAAGTGAAATTATGTTTGTGACCGGATATGTTTGCCATTCTTTCAAGTCCTTATAATATACGAAAATAAATATTGAAATAATTTTTGAAACGGCGTTTTAACATGCCAATAAAAATCCTACAACTTCTTCCATCACTTGTCTACTTCTGCTCAAGATGGTTGAGACTGAAACGCCTCAGTTTACCATAATATGTTTCGAAAATAACCAATTAACAATTTAACTGTTTGTGCCGTATGCACTGTAAGATCGATCAACATGGCTTAGATTTTGAATTAAAGGAATTAAATTGTAAATAAATTTTTCAGTAACTCAAGGGGAGGTTTACTCGAGAGTCCTTAAAAATTATGTATTTTTCTAGAATTTTTTTCTCAAGAACGGAAGTAAATATCAATTTCAAATTTTGTACACATATTTATAAAGTATTAAACTATACAAAAAAAAATTATTCAAGGAAAAATATAAAAAAGTGTCCATTTTATAGATAGTGCAGTGTGACGATCCGAAAATCCAATGCCTTGTTGGTGGACATCCTAGCGCCGGTAATAAACCACCGAAATCCAAAAACAAAAAAGATTTATAAAATATATGAAGAGTACCGGCACCTCTACCTATAATATCAATAAATTGCTGAAAGAAAAAAAAATGGCGGATGTTTGAACTTTTGATTACGATTTTTATCTTATTTTTCGCTCTTTAAAGTAAACTTAAAAATAAAAAAAATATTGAAAGTGTATCGTACTTAGGTAAAGGTGCTGAAGAATTGAATTATCTTTAAAATAAAAAATTTAAAAAAAAGGATCCATCGAATAGTTTTTGAGTTATCGTGTCCGCCAGTTCCAAAAATGTAGTTCCGAGATGTAAAATATATATAAAGAAACGTATTTTCAAAATTTTATATTTAATACTCATTATTGCGTGAACTACGTTTTCTGAATTTTTTTTTTTTATAGAAAGCTGGATTCGGTTAATGTGCAAGAATCTTGTTTTTAAATTATTTTCAGTAAAATCACTTTGGGAACATATTCTACACATAATTTGCTATCAATTTCGGCAAAAAAATCGATTTTTTTAATCATATCTCAAGTAAACCTTCCCTTAAATTACTTTCAGCAAAATCACTTTGGGAACATATTCTGCACATAATTAGCTACCAATTTCTGCAAAAAAAAAATCGATTTTTTTTAACGACTCTCAAGTAAACCTCCCCTTAATAAAAATGATTTTTTTTATTTAATGACGTCATTAAGTAGAATAAAATTTTTCAAAGACGGACACTGGGGCTGATCATGAGAGTCATAACCTCCCCTCCTCCTACTTCGCGGCGGTAAATTTAAATTTTATTGTGAATTTTCAATATTATTACCTCAGTTCTATTTTTAAAATCTGGTTTACGTTTTTAAAATTTGCAATGTCCACAAAAACAGTATAGTGAAGCCGTTAATAGAATGTGACCCCCTTCTAATTTGTGAGTTGGATGTGCTCCTGATGCCTCCTGGTAAAAATAGAAATTAGAGTCTGGTATCAAAAAATTTAGCATTAATAATCTGACGTCGGTTACAATGTTAATTCAAACAGACAGAATATCTTGGCTAACCATATATTATAAAAGTCTAAAAATAGATACAAATCCACAAGAGGTATCTATTACTGTGAATGTGATCAAAAATATTTAACAATAGCCAGTCAAAACGGAAACGGCGGCTATTAAAATTAAATATTTGGAAATTCCAAGAACGATATCTCTCTACAAATTTTTACCAATTAATCAATTATTTTTATTAGAGCTCCGAAAAAAATTTACGAATTTTGTCATACCGGTTTCTCTTTCAATCGATATAAACACCAAATTTGGCAATGATAATAGAGATTAGGATATAATGGCCCCTAACAGAGCTGAAGTTGCCCCCCGGTACAAAATATTGGGAGGCAACGGCTACTCCGACTGTTAGGGACCATTTTGTTCGTTGCCTAGTACTAAATTAGATTTAACGAAAAAATTTGTTTTGTTTTTGTAAAATTTTTATAATAATATTTTGACAGACTGATTGGCGAGTCTACAGTGAAACTTCAATAAACACAACCCGTTTTTGGTAAATAAAATTGTAAAATTGACATAACAACACAATATAATTTACAACCATTAATGTATGCCATAATACAGTTTTAATTTAACACGTGGAAGGTGATTGTAGATTAGAAAACAGGTAAATAATCTCAATTTCTATATTTGTTTCAAACATAATTTTCAGAAATTATCTCAATGCTGTAAGATAATATTATGTGGCATGTTGTTGATATTTAATGAGATAAACTATAAACAAAGTTTGATTATTTTAACCGGTTGTTGTCACGCATAGAACAGTAAAAATGGAATAAAATACGATACTCTCTAACTATTGCGATTATTCGATATTTTATAGTAAAAGACAAAGAGGATGGTCTATGAGTCAGTTATATATAGCTTAAAAATGCTAGTTGTGAATCAGAAAAAAAGCTCCTTTTATATAATTTTTTTCGTCAAGGCAATGAAATGTTCATTTGCAAGTTTATGTATTTAATTACTTGTATTAACACAATTTTTTAAAAGCTTTTCTTTAACTTGTAATGTTAGTTTGTTTGTTTAGATCAAATATTGGAATCAAAATTTACATAAGTTCTACTTAAGCTGGAGGTTTCCAATTTTGCATATGTGTATAACTTGGATGACAATGTAATATTGTATTATTAGTTTTGTCCAAAATTCCCTCAAAACTAGAATTGCTGATTTGTAGTCCCATGATTTTACATTGCAATTTTTAGTCTCAATAGTTATGTTTGATTAGGGGAAAATAACCGATTAAAATATAGATAAAAAAATGACTTCTTTACATAATTTTTTTTTAAATTAATCTTAATCAAACTAAAAAGTATAAAATAAATTAAAAAAAAATATTTTTTTATAAAAGCTTTTATTTAAAAATTGTGCTAAAAATTATATCTTTTGAGTGAAGTTTGAAGCAATATGCAATGTAATTTATAAATGCTTGAAGCGTTTTATTAAATTTGGTAATTATTGAGATGTAAAGTAGCTACTTACATCTAAAACGGAAATAATTAATGATAACGCATCAAGATTTTATAAATTATATTGCATATTGCTTCAAACTTCACTCAAAAGTTACTTTATACCTTTTAGCACAATTTTTAAATAAAAGCTTTTTTTTTAAGATATTTTTTTTTAAATTCAATTTATATTTAAATATTATCCATTCAAAATCTCTGGCAAAGCATTAGAAAAATATATCTTAAGTGTTTAAAGTTGATCGCAGAGCGAATTTTGACCGACCTGCTATTCTAATTTACAAATTGACAATGGGAGTATAGCCTATAACAAAAAAATTCACATTTCCCAGAAAACAAATCACATTTTCTAAACGAATTGGGCTATTCTGATATGAAAAATGAAAATTTCGCACGCAAATTACTCAAATGCCACAACCAGATCTAAAAACTGGACTTGGTGATATCATCACGTATACAAAATTTTTTTTTAAAAGCTCCAAAAATCATAATTTTGATGTCAGAAACCTACGAAATTTCAAGCTGCTCATTGTTTTTCGATACTACTTTTTCAGTTTTGAAACAAAAACAAAATGAATGTAAATTTTCTTTACGAATTTAAGATTGAAAAGTGTGGATTTAGCACTGCGGATCGCATTTTAGAGTTCACGGGCCCCACTTTGAGAATTTCTGCTAAGTAATCCAAATACAGTAATTATTCCCAAATGGAAACCCCTTTGTCTCTCTTACTCTTATATATAAATACATAAGGAGGGAGTGAGAGGGGGAGGGGGTTTCCATTTGGTAATAACTACTGTATAGGAGAAAAACTTCTTCGCCTCTATTTAGTAGCCTGGCAGTTCAACTAGAAGAATAATATAAAGTCGAAAACCAAGTAATTACTTCGGAGACACCTATTTTAGGTGCCATAAATAATTTTCACACCAACAATAAAGATAATAATCTATTCTCACCCCAAATTTGACATCCTCTCTCACTTACTTATCGCGAGCAAACATTTGATTTTGTCAAAAAAAAAAAAAAAACAAACCTCAACCATAATGTTAATTTAATTGCGCTAATTATGTAAGGGCCCACATATACACACACATTGTAAGATACCAAATTACTCCATATAGACACGATTATATCAGACTATATGTGTCCAAGAACACAAAGTACCTATCGTATTTAAAGAGGCAAACGTAGTAAAAACTATTGTTTATTGTATTGTGTACTATAAGTCAACGGAGCATAGTTCCTGAAGACATTAGTGTATCAACACCATCACTCATTATTAGGCTATTTATAACTTCTTCTTCGTACGGTAATTAACTTGTATACGTCTGCCAGGCAACGTGCATTCCAAGTCATTAGGTTACGTTTTTTTTTCTGCTTAAGGTAGTTAGTTGGTCGATAAAACGATTTTTTCAGAGGATCTTAACGAAACTTCTCTAGATATTTATTTAATTCAATATCAATAATACGAGCCCTTACCGAAAAAAAAAAAAAATTAACTACCGCAATATTGAGAAAAATGATTTCAAAGTTTTGTAATTTTAACACGGGCTCTTATGGGAAAACTCCAGTTTTTTTTTTTTTTTTTTTTGAATAAAATGAAAATATGTCAAAGGAATTTGATAAAAAACAATATTTGATAAAAAATAAAAATTATTCACTACGCCGTTTTTGAAATATAATTTATAAATATCATTTTACAACGTTTTTACAATGTTTTTTCAACAATGATTTTGTATTGCTGCAACATAAGCGCGCGGAAATTAAAAAAAAAACAGTGGTATACAAATATAATAATAATTGAAGAATATTATTAACACATTACTTAATTTTTGATTAAAGAAAATATTTTCGTTGAGATATACTTTTGTACCTGACTATCTCAGAGCAACTACGTTAAAGCAGTACGACTGACTAAAAATATATTCTGGAACGTAGATCTCCAGAACGTATTCAAATCTTACTTTTTAAACAAAAAAAAGGAAATTTCAACTCTTAAACGCCATCGAAGTTTATTAAATTGATTTTAAGCTATAAAAATCCATTATAACAAATTTTAAGAATATTTTAATGTGTTTAACGAAAAAGTAGAAACTGTATTAAAATATTTAGAAAAAGTGTGCGCCCCACGTTGGGCGCCATTCAATTCGGTAGCTAAGCTACCAGACAAAATGCATTAAAATTACAATTTTCTTACAAATATTAATTTGTATGTACATAAAAGAAAGAAAATCATTTCGTTTTAGGATTCGAACATATTCGGACAAATATTTTCCTTACATCCTTTGTCTTTGTCTATACTGTTTAATTTTTGTTTAATATTTTTCTGTAATTTAAATTTGGTAAAACTGAATAATGTTCGAGGGAACAGATCATCCCTATGTTTCGAATTGAATTTCAATATTTTGACTGTTGGAATACAGAATTTACCCCTAAACTCTTAAATTATTAAAATTTTTTCCAACAAATTCACTCAGAACGCCAATAATAATTTTACATTTATTTATATAAATTTAATATTTTTTTTAACACAAATGTACACAAAATGACAACATAACATTGTTTCGTTTAGACTTTCAATTTACTTGTTTAGTTATTTCAAGAAACTGATAAATGCACATTATACGACATAAAAAAGTATGAAATAACATATTATATGTTTGCTTTAATCACGTTTAACATATTTAAACAAAGAAAATAAGTAATTTTTTCATAAAATCTTACATGTATTAATTTGTTTTTATAGTGTATTACGTACGGAGGTTCGAAAGTACTATTTTTGTAGCTTTACTGGGCATACGAGTAAGTTATTTTTTAATAAACCAGCCTATAATTTAAGTGGTTACAAAAAAAAAATTTCTAACAATAAGTTTAAAATCCAAATTACTTGACAAGTTTCAGTTCTTCAAATATGAATCGCTTAGTAAATATTAGCTAACAGAGGATTTCAATTAATTTCGATATAAAATTACAAAGTAAAATACATACAAACCTAAGTCAATAATTCTAAAAGGTGATTTAATTGCCATGTAAACTCCTACACAGAAACGCAAAATCGATTTAATAGGTTTATTATTAACATATCAAGTCAGAAATAATAGATTATTTATTATTCTGCCAATTATTTTTGCTTTATTTAGTAACGAATTAGTTAATATTCATTCGCAGCTGCTATTTTTTTTTTTTTTTTTGATCCGGCCTGTATACACATAATTTATTTATTTTATGTATGGATTAATCTCTCCATAATTTTTGATCAAAAAAAGTAAAAATTAAAAATTAAAGAAAAATCATAGTTAACATAAGTTACATGATACTTTCAAGTCATACATACTCATGTACTGTACAAATTAGGCTTGCAACAAATATCAAATATTTGTCGAATGCCCTGGCCAAATAGTCGAATATTCGGCGAATACTGTTCGGTTAACAAAATATTTTAAACGACACGATATAATTCGCAACTTCTCTGTCCCAAGCTCGAAAACTCCCAATTTTTGGACACACAAAAAAAAACCTATTTAAATCTGTGTTTTCATCTCTATGAACTTAAATTTTATGCTAATTACACCTATATATATATATATATATATATATATATATATATATATATATATATATATATATATATATATATATATATATAGTATTTAATATGTTTTTTGTGTCCTAAAACATGTAGTTTTTGATATACGAGGTTGAGACAGAGAAGTTGCGATAAGAAATTAAAAAAAAATTGTGGTATTTAATTTCCCCTCTTCAAAATTATTATTACATATAGTAGATATTTTAAAACTTTTTTTTTGGTAGAAAACCGTAGGAAGCAAAAATACGGCACAAATACATAAAGCAATGAATTGGAGGAATTAAATAAATAAATCAATGTGTCACATTCTCACTCTTTGGTATCTGGACGAATAATTGTCGAATATTCGTTCCAAGCGTAATACACAAATTGAACGCACATTTATGCCAGATAAAGGTCCACTTAAATGGTTGTGTTTACTTGGCAAACATAGACACACGACCAACCTATTACCAAATCTGCTGTCAGTAAAATTTTTACAATACGATATTATCTACATAATTATTATGCGGCAAATAAATTAGGTACTAGTACGTGATAATCAATCTACATATATATTTGCCAAATATACTTGTCAATGTGGATACAGCTTTAGGTATGCATTCTCAATTTATACAAATTTCATCTATGCGATGTGTTGCATGCACGATGGTTGCATATTATGAAGGTGGCGTACCTACGTTGATTAATAATATATCGTTAATGTTAACTGTCAACATTTCGCTAAATATGTCCAAGTACAACTGTACAAGCAAAATGAACAGTGTAACAATGTTCTATTAGTCATAAAACATAAACAAATATACATATTTATTTATGTATTTTTATGTATAATTATGTATTAGGTACATAATAATACATATGTATATCCGTCTGTGTACATATTTAGATGTTTATGTAGTTTCAAGATATGTACGTAATATATTTAACTATTAAATTACCATAATAAATTAAAGCTTTAGGTTATGTACGTACGATATGCATGTAATATGATTATTACAGCGTGTTATAGATAATATGTAAAAATTACAAGAGAATGGTTATAAAATTTATGTCTATGTATGAATTTGGGTAACACTGTGTTCTGCAGCAACAAATAGCGCATAAAAAATGTCATTGCTACAATTATTTGAACGATAGCTTTTTCCATTTGAATATTACAGTTTTATTTTTGACAGAGATTAATATTGAAAAGATTATGATTTGAATCTACACGGAGAGAAAAATCATATAATTTTGGTAGATAAAATTTCAGAAAAATTACCATGCTCTCTTATAATGCGTGCGCGATCGACGACCAAAATAAAAAATATGTGCTAGCATTTAATGTGCTAACACAACTTTTATCACACTCTTACGCACATATGTTATAGTTTAATTCTTGTTGTCGTACTCTTTCATTTGCGCATCTGACCCGCAACCTTATGTTACTTGGGCGGTACCTGTAAAAACTTCGAACCTGTAAGAACTTTATGATGCATACAAAAATGATTGCCAACAATATATTCGAATACTAAAGATAGTGAAGTAACAAAATGATGAATTAAACGGTGACAACCCCGTCCTCTAACACAGTGTAATGAATACTGCTTGCTGCTTGTAAGACAGTCTAATGTATCAAGGTGCTTGGTCCGACCCGTCCGACAAAGTTGGTCGTCCACACCAATGGTTGGCTATGTGACTTGCTATGAGTGAGGTACATTTCAACAGCGTTCACAACACACACAACCTTCTTTCTCTTTTTTTCTTTCTCCTATTAGCAGATAGCATTTCAAATATTATAATACAGCATGGTAATTTTTGTAAGAAAAACAATTAAAAAATATTTTTTTGTCGGCAATGGAACTTTTTACTGTGCTGTGTTACAAATTTTACGGAGCTAATATTATGGAAACAATATTCTATCCTTTAAATTTTCTATGATTAATTATAATTTTTATATTTTTACTGTATAAAATTGAATATGTTCGCCTTTTACACGTCGATTGTAGTGCTGAGCACAGTAATTTTTATATGAATTTTCTCTCCGTGTACTGTGATCGCTGATTCCGCTCTTCGGTAAGGAACTGCATTCATCTAATATCTTATTTGGCAATAGGCCAGTAAATGTGTGTCCGAGTTTTTGAATCTTACTGTATACAATTAAAACAATACACGTATATAGACCTTATGTATGTACTTAACCATTTTTTTTTACTTAAAAAAATAAAAATTATATTATTTATGAAATTTATAAAATAAATAATAATAAACAATTTCAAAAAAAGGTACATAATATATTCTATATATGTAAATATTTTGCAATAAACATGACATTAACAAATGTGTTTAGTTCAAAGATGATTTATCAACGAAAATTTCTTGATATAATACTGTATTATATTAATTTTTAGGTCTTTTAGGCTGCGCTGCGCTGTGATTGCACATGTTATTTTTAAATATCAAAATAATTATTCATGATTTTAAAAATCATTTTTTACAATAAAATATCAAATATTTTTTTTTTTTAAATATTGCTAAATCAAGAAAGAAATTTCTCTCTTTCCGATTATTTTGGGCGCCGAAATCTGGCATAGTGTTTTATGATACTTTTTCCAATTTAGTCAAACAAGTTTTTTTTCAAAAAAATACCCAGAACAAAATCGACAGCCTTTCAGAAGGTAACATGAAAAATCATAAAAAACTTAACAGTAGAACATTTAAACACGTTTTAATGCTCTTTTTTATCAAAAAAATATAAATTATTGATCGCACAAACGATAAATTTTGTTTCGTTGCCAAAATTTACGACTATTCATTTCACCACAGACAAATATTTTAATGGACCCCCACAAAAAAAATGAAAAAAAATATTTGACTATAACTGTTTTGACACGAATTGACTTTTATTATAACTAATTTTAGTAGGAATATATCAGATGAATACATATTGCGAATACTTCGTAATGTGTATATACGAACTTTAGTGACGGGTCGCAAGAACTTTTTCAAAATCATTCGTAGAACGAGTACCTAACTGTTTTAGTGATTCAATTTCATTTGAGTTTTGAGTAGAATCATAAATTTATAAATTTTATTAGGAGCTACTTACGATTTTGTCTCTATTGAGAACTCGAATTATTTTTTGACATCATTTACAAATTAGGTACTAATAATAAAATAATAAAGTTTTAAATTTACATTTTAGAAATTTTTAAACGAATATTATGTTATTTACAGATTTTATTAAAAAAAATTAGCTAGACAACTGACTTTCCTTCGGTTTGATTTATAAATATTGCGATTTCCTACAAAATTTTAGTTTTTTTGCACTTATCTGTTCTTTATTTCATGAAAATTTCTTGCCTAGCAAATTTTTCCGCAACAAATTTGATTTATTCAAAACACAAATTTATTCAGAAAAAATGTTAGACTTGCGTGTAACACGGTAAGACAATTTAACGAATAAAATAAATTAGTAATAATTCATATTATTGTTTAGTAATATTTCATTACTATAGTTTTGAAATTAGTTAAAATTATTAATCAAAAAATTATTTTTTATAACTACTGTAAAAATTGTTTCTAACTTTTTTTTCTTCGCGGCAAAAGTTTTGTACTCCACTTTGGAGATTACTGGCACAGATGATTGAACGTGAATCGGAACGAATCCTTATTCTCGATCGATTCCAACTTGGAAACGTGACCCAACACTAAAATTATATTTACATACATTTATAAATACTGCATAGGTAAGTCATGATAAATCGTTTGCAATGAATAAAAATTAATAAAAAAAAATTAGTCACCTTGAATGTTACTTGATGATGACGTATATTTTTATTATATTATATTAAGTACATAACTTAACATTATGGCTTAACATTACCTATTGTATCTTACATAGCTTTATGGGCTTGTATGTTACGATGATACTTCAATGGTAAATGGTCTGTGGTGTTTTGTGACAAGACTATAAAATGAATTCCCTCGCGACAAAATGTAGGTATTTGACGTTTTTAACTGTCTTTCATGTTCCACGTATTTTAAATATTATTTTCATACCGAATGATGTACAGTAAAACCGTGTTCACATATGCCAATTGTGAAATTTAAATGTATTGCACAGCGCTACCACCATTACATTTTTTGTATAAGAGACTAGCATTTACCCGTGGCTTCGTCCGCGTGATTTTTACAATTTCAATTATGACATCTAGTTAAAACGTATAAAATGTACTTTTATCGCGTCGCTATTGAAACTGTTACTTTTTCCTTGGGAATATTTCCATGGGATATTTTTCCGATGTAGAAAGTAGTCTGTGTCCTCCTTCGTCCCCCCTGTAGTAGACGGAGAGAAAAATCATATAATTTTTGTAGATAAAATTTCAGAAAAATTACCATGCTCTCTTATAATGCGTGCGCGATCGACGTCCAAGTTAAAAATATTTTACGATCATGTAAATATTATTAAATTGAAACGTAAAAAGTATTAGTCATGGCTTCATAAAAATTGTTGTGCTAGCACGGTAAAATTTAATGTGCTAACACAACTTCTATCACACTCTTATGCATATGTGTTATAGTTTAATTCTGGTTGTCGAACTCTTTCATTTGCGCATCTGACCCGCAACCTTATGTTGCTTGGGCTGTACGCACTGAGGAACAATCGATCTTTTCCGACCTTCGATTCTTTATGATGCATACAAAATGATTGGCAACAATATATTCTAATACTGAATATAGTGAAGTAACAAAATGATGAATTAAACGGTGACCGTCCTGTAACACATTCTAGTGAATACTGTTTGCACACGACACCACACCAGCAGTGACCAGCCTGGCTATGTTACTTGCCACACCAGTCTGGCTATGTGACCTTCATGTATGATTGTGTTGATACCTTTTGCCGCCTGCCTCGCTATGTGACAGCGTTGATACCTTCTCTTTCTTTCTTTCTACTATTAGCAGATAGAATTTGAAATATTATAAGACAGCATGGTAATTTTTGTAAGAAAAACAATTAAACTGTCGGCAATGGAACTTTTTACTGTGCTGTTTTACAAATTTTACGGAGCTAATATTACGGAAAGAACATTCTATCCTTTAAATTTTCTATGATTAATTATAATTTTTATATTTTTACCGTACAAAATTGAATATGTTCGCCTTTTACACGTCGATTGTAGTGCTGAGCACAGTAATTTTTATATGAATTTTCTCTCCGTGTAGTATTGTTATAAATTTTGGAATAAGAGTTGCGTGCTAACTAATGAGGTTTAACTGAACGAACCATAATGAACCCAACACAGAATACATCTATAAAAAAAAAATTATTTTTTAATAGTATTAATTCATTATGCCAAGCTAAATATTTGTATAGAAGATACCTATTCCATTCTAACATTCCGCGATTTATATGTCTACAAATTGGACTCAAAATGTGATTAATAATTAATAAAAATTGAATACAATAGACCACAGAGAGTTTCCTATTACGACACAATAGCCACCATCGCGAATCCAAGAAAAATATTAATTCGATATTAAATTCTTGTTAAATATTGAAATTAGATGAATTTTTTTGAATTGAATTTTTTTATGACGATTGATTTTCATTTAGTTCCGTTGTGTCAATCGATCGAGCCGGTTATCTAAAAAAAATTTTGTGCTCTAGTGTTAATTGTGTAGTATATAAAACTCGAACTGCAGGTGAATATAAATAAATTTAATGAAAATTACGACAACCTGCAAAATTAATTGGTACAAAAATGTTAAAAAACAAATTTTTCTACATGTTTCGATTATTTAAATAATCATCATCAGGAAAAAGAATTGAAATCAATTGTAGAGGACAAAAAATTTAATTAAAAAAAATGTTTCTATTTGGTTATGCCCTTTTGTTGTTTAATTTGATTTTCAATTGTCCTTTACAATTGATTTCAATTCTTTTTCCTGAGGATGATTATTTTAATAATCGAAACATGTAGAAAAATTTGTTTCTTTAACATTTTTGTAACAATTAATTTTGCAGGTTGTCGTAATTTTCTGTAAATTTATTTAATTGTGTAATGTTATAAAGATTAGAGTTTTTAGATCTTAAAACTGGATGGTAAGTGTTCTTTGTATATATATATTTTTTTTTTTTTTTTTGAAACAAAAGTGAACTGATATAATGATAGGTGTATTTATTATAATGACCTTAAAGTATTTTCAAATTAGATCGACAGTAATTGCGCTGTGTCATATTTTGCAAAAATAAAACGGTAGATTTTTTTAAGGAAAATAGTTTTTAGAAAGGATATACTATTAAGTATAATCTTTACTGATCGCTCTAAAATTGACGGTAAATTAAATAGGTAAAAGAAACAGAGACGGATTTAGGGCTTTGTCTGGTTACCGGCGTGGGTTACCGGAATCCTTACTACCCTTTGTTCAAAAAATTACTCCTCTTGCTTATTAGAGTGAACCGTTAAACACTGCCAAAATGTTCATAAGCGCTTGCAAATACAATACCTTTTTCTTCGTTTTTCATTTTTGCTATTAAAATGACAAAATTTCTTTTAGAAATGTGAAGTCTTTTTTATAGTGGCCCTATAAGCTTAATTTTGATAAAAATGGAAAGAATGTTTTCGAAAACCTGACCATGACCAATTTTTGTTAAAATACTCTACTGAGTGATATTTCGAAAAAAAAGTTATTATGAGATTAAAGTTGTCTCCCAGGATATTAAAGTCTCCAAAAGAGTTTAGATTAAACGATTGAACGAACAATTATCAAAATTTCCCCAAAATACTATTGAGATTTCAGTAAAAACGAAAGGGTCCAAAATTGAAGTATTTCAAAAACTATGAACATGGGAATTTACGGAAAGGTACCAGGATTTGAGTGATTAGAGTGTAGGATAAGGAATTGATTTTGAAGGGAATTTCGGAATGTCTAAAAATTTTATTAAAACACTACTGAGATTTCGAAAAAAAAAATTATTATGAGATTAAAATTGTCTTCCAGGATGTTAAAGTCTCCAAAAAAGTTTAGGTTAAACAACTGAACAGACATTGATCAAAATTTCCCCAAAATACTATTGAGATCTCGATAAAAATGAAGGGTGAAAAATTGAAGTATTTTTAAAACTATGAATATGAGAATTTACGGAAAGATATCAGGATTCGAATGACTAGAGTGTACAAGGAACTAATTTGATATGGAATTTGGAATTTCGAAATGCCTAATTTAAAAGCAATTTTACCCATAATTAAAATGCGGGCCAAACTGCGGGTCACAGTCAGTTATAAATAAATTGAAATAAAAAGTAATATTTTACAAAATCCACTAATCTTTATTTTTAGATATTAATTTTTTTTTGATTTATTAAATTAAAAGATCAATTTCAAAATTATCGCCTCTTTAATAGTAAGTGAAATAATCTTCGGTTTAAATTGCAATCATTTTTTCCGAACAAATACATAATTTCTCTTTTCAACTACAAAAATATGGAGGCATACTTATATTTTTTGAAGTAGAATAAATAATAATTATATGGTATAACTATATATATTTTTTTTATATTTATATCTTAAATCTTCAATTATCTTTCTTAGTTTTAGTTTTAAATGGTTGGCTTGCACCTGAGTAATAATTTATTTACTTTTTTTCATGAAATGCATTTAAAAACATTTTACATATGTTCAAGTTGTAATTATTTCAAGAATTTATAGCCTACTTGAAAATGAAAACATCATGGATCATGGATCATAACGCGTTCTGTGATTTATATATTTTATTTATATAATTACAAATGTCGCAAAATTTGTGCACACTTTAGGTTCCATTAAAATTTTCCTTCTCTCTCTAATGCCTTGACTTCCTTTACAGTCAAATAATTGTTTATTATAAACATCACTGACGTTTTACATAATAGGTATTTGTTGAATAAAAATAGACGGTATGTTAGACAGAAATACAGTCTGTTAAGTAAGATCGTGGTCAAGCATACTCACAAATGGTAAAAGTTTTTCTCTAAATATTTTGTGAGCAGATAGAGTGAACCTTTGTCTACTACGCACTTTAAAGACAGATTCAGTTGTTTGTCTTTTGTTAGAATAACAAGTGAAGAACCATGGGTGCCAAATACGCGACACGAATGCCAAATCTGGCATCGTTACATTCGACGGGCCGTCACAGTCGCCTGATACCAATCCGATTAGGTCACATATCAAGTACAAACTTCGAGGAATACGCATATATACATTTAAAGCAGTTAACTCGCGAGATTCGTCTCAATCTAAAAAATTGAAATCTAAGAAATTCGTCAATTTAACTAAAAGTATGCCTCGAAAATAGCGTCACCACCGGCGATTATCGACGCCGGTGGTGACTGGACACCTTATTAAGCTAATTGCGTCGTAGTCCTCATCAAGTGGAACGTATATATGTATTTCAAAAATTTTTATATAAATTATTTCGACCACGATCTTACTTAACAGACTGTAAATGCAAGTTTCGAGAACAGGACGTCAATTTTCTTCTCCATATAATTTTTCAATACTGAAACACACCTCGATCAAAATTTCATTTACCGGTTTTCTACTTCAAATTTTTTTCTGAATTTTCGAAAATTTGCAGTATTAGGCGATAAAAATTTTTTACCTAGATAATGCACGGAGCAAAAAAATTTTCCTCCAGCTGTACCTTCAATACACGTGTAAAATTTGTAAATTACATTTTTTTTTTTTGTAAATTACAATATCGTGAACACTTAACTATTTTTATTAAATTTTTTTCAACAAAAATTCATGTTTGAATAGTTTCACTAATTTAATTGTTTAAACAATTTATTTTTATTACTATTATTATAAAAACCTACTTCAATAAATTTTGTAGTACAAACCAAATTATCTAATTTAAAATAAAACCCAACACGTTTTGTTTAGCAAAACAATCAGTAATCGAAAACTTTTAAATAAAAAAAAAATTACCAGTTTTACAGATCAAATTACAAGTCAATCGGATGAAAATTTCTGGAGCTATCTGGCTTACCGTTTTGAAAATCGTAGTTTCGAGAAAAACGCCTTATATAAAATTTCAAAACGTGTTTATGTGTGTTTATACCTATCATTAATGCCATCTATGAGTTCTTTGTGAACGAAAAAAAAAAAATCATCGACTGAACTGTCGAATACCATCCAAGAGATGTTAATGCATCATTTAATTCAATAAAAAACGGGGAATTTTTTTTTTTAAAGTGATGTAACGTCTTTATGCGTTTCTACAATTTTCATAAGTATTTTCACTTCTGCTATTATTACTATGAATTATCTATTTACAGGATCTAATGTTAAGGTATTTGGTGCGAGATAGTCAGGTACAAAAGTATAGTTCAACGAAAAAATTTTCTTTTATCAAAAATTAAATAATGTTATTAATATTCTACAGTTATTATATTTCTATACCACTTGTTTTTTTTTTTTAATTTCCGCGCGCTCATGTTATAGCAATATAAAAGCATTGTTGAAAAAGCGTTATAAAAACGTTGTAAAATGATGTTTATAAATTATATTTCAAAAACGGCGCGGTCAATAATTTTTATTTGTTATTAAATATGGTTTGTAACTTTGTATTTTATAATATATTAAATTTTGATCAAATTCCTTTGACACGTTTTCATTTTATTCAAAAAAATCGTGTGAATACGTCAACTTCCCATAAGAGCCCGTGTTAAAATTACAAAACTTTGAAACCGTCTTTCTCAAAATTGGTATAGGCTCGTATTATTGGTATTGAATTAAATAAATGTCTAGAGAAGTTTCGTTAAAATTCTTTAAGAAATCCTTTTTCGGACCAACTACCTTAAGTATTTACTTGGGTTTATTTGCCTTAAGGTAGTTGGTCGATAAAACGATTTTTTCAAAGGATTTTAACGAAACTTCTCTAGATATTTATTTACTCCAATACCAGTAATACGAGCCCTTACCGAAAAAAATTGACCACCCCAATTTTGATAAAAAAGGTTTCAAAGTTTTGTAATTTTAACACGGGCTCTTATGGGAAAATTCTATTTTTTTTGAATAAAATGAAAACGTGTCAAAGGAATTTGATAAAAATTTAATATGTTATTTAATACAAAGTTACAAACCATATTTAATAAGAAATAAAAATTGTTGACCATGCCATTTTTTAAAAATATTATTTAAAAACATCATTTTACAACGTTTTTACAACGCTTTTTCAACAATGCTTTTATATTGCTATAACATAAGTGCGTGGAAATTCAAAAAAAACAAATGATATACAAATGTAATAACTGAAGAATATTAATACATTTTTTAATTTTTGATAAAAGAAAATTTTTTTGCGGAGACATACTTTTGTACCTGACTATCTCAGAGCAGCTACGTTAATTAGCAACAATATAATATTGAAAGTGAATTGTTTTCACAATGACATATGAAAAATTAATATAAATAAATTCCAATAAATTGCTGCAATCAATTTGTCAATATATGTATATATTATTATATTTCTATTATTTGATTTTAATTAACAAGTTATTTATTTCTTATTAAAACATTTTTTACGTAACTTTTCAATACAGTAGTAACAAAGCAACGAACAAACAGACAGCTACTATAAATATGAATATAAATTAATTATACTTTAATTATTAAAACTAATAAATTAATTTTTCACTGATTTAAAGCAGGTTAATGAGAATAGCTTTCTATTAACTTGGTTTTATACTATACACATGCAATTTTTAAAACTTTTTGCTAACAAAAAAAAAAATTATGAGTATACTCATAAGATTACACGATCAAAATGAAAACTTTATTGAACGAGTCGTGGTCATCGATAAACGTACGATGCTAATAACAAAAATGCGGGCAAGCCATTCAAATAGGAGCGTTCAACTTCATAACTATTCTTTATTTGGGATTTCAATTAGAATACAATACACAATCATTTATAATCAAGTTATGACAAAGAATTACTTACTGAAAAAGAATTTGACATCCAGCAAAATACTTAAATCATGACATCACTAACTGGAATCAACTGTCACATCTTGAAAAACTTACCTGAAATCAAAAAACAAAACAAAAAATTAAGATAAAATTGTGAATAATGTTTTATGAGATTAAAAAATGAAAAATTGTTGTCTGTTCTAAAGTTGAAGACTGTTTATTACCACTCACAAATCCGCTGCAAATAAGTGAAGCTATCGAAATAATTTTAGGTCAATGGTACCACAGCCAAATGAGTAAGTCAAGGTTTTGTTACAGTAAAGCCTGTAAAGTTAGTAATCATTTTTAAATTGTATGGCTTGTATTTTATATAAAATTATAATAAAAAAATTTCTTGGTAAATTATTAGGTACAATATAATAAATGTCATATTTTTTTGGATAATTATTTTTGGAGCTTGAAATTGTAAGTCACGCTAATAAAAAGATACCAAATTTTGGACATATTTAAAGTGTCGGTAAAGTTTCAGTGAATTTTCAAATCGAAAAATCAGCTATTACAGCCACTTTTATGACGCGACTTGAACCCGGGACTATGGTAGAAATTTGTTTTGATGTCCCTATAGAAACCGAATATAACATTCACTAAAATTTATTTATATATATATATATATATATATATATATATATATATATATATATATATATATATATATATATATATATATATATATATATAACATATATAATATATGTGTCCGCACGATAACTCTCGAATGAAATATCCTATTTTTCGAAATTTAGTAAAAATGTTGTAAGTCCCAAACTGTTCGAGAAGTTCGTTAGCCAGGCACGTCCAATGCCCGGAACATAGTTATTTGGCAATTTACGTGAAAAAAAAATAGTTTTTTGCTCAAATTTCCCCTTATCCAAAAATTTTTGCGTTATTTTTTTACATGATTGAAAAGAGGGAAAAAAAACGCCGTGAGCAGCGGGGCCCCATCACGGAAGTCGAATTTTTCCCTTCATCTTCGGTATTGAATGTCTACAAGCGAAATGCGATTGAAAGTCTACAAGTGATTTATACATATATTATATAGATCAGACATTTTTTTCTACATAATCGTGTTCTACGGGTCCGAAAACGGATAGCGCCCCTACTCTCGCCTTTCGCCGTTCTTATCGTATAGGCTGTATAAGTCTAATTTTTTCAGTTGAAAAATTCGACTAAAAATCACATGAAAAAGGTCTTTAAACTATTATTCTACGTCAACTAGTTTCCGAGAAAAACTAATTTTTGTAAATGTAAATTCGTTATATTTTTTGGTGTTTTGAAGTAATAAGGTTTTGTACCTCAAAAGCAAAATTGGAACCTTCATAATCACTTTTGTGTCCATATATTCAACACCTACTATTATATAGTAGTTTAGTAGTAGGTGTTGATCTATCCGTTATAGAGTTTTTTCTTGAAAACTATGTAATGTAGGAATTTGAAATTTGGAATTATACATTTATAAAAATTTGATAATTCAAACTCTGAACAGCTAAATTTTTTCATGCGGTCTTTTTTGTGCGATTCTTTTATACGATTTTTTTTTAAAAAAAAATGGCCATCAAAATGCGAAATGTGAATAAAAATCAAGAGACAGTAAGAAACTTAAACATTTACTATAATAACATTCTTTGATAAAAATACTTTTTAATGGTTTTTAAGCATTTAATCAGTACATTGCACAAGAACATAAGTTATTACATCATTTAATGAATGTTTTTATACATGTATTTTTCACAATTTTCATAATATTATAAAAATGAAATAAAATGTTCCCACGTGTAAATTAATGCTTTATTTTGTTTAGAAAAACAACTTCTAAGGAAATCGTAAGGTTTTGAGCGTTTTGAGTTATGTATTTTTTATACAACTTTTTTTATGCTGGGCCGAACTAAACTTTTTGAAGCTATTTATGATATTTTTGAATATACTTTTTTGTGTGATTTCTTTTAGACAGTCTCTATCCACCGCATAAAAAAAGATTCAGTGGTATTTGAAATATACACAGTGAAAAAATTTGTGTTAAAATTAACACATTTCACATGTCCAGAACGGTCCACTCAATTTTTTGTGTAATTTTAACACAAAGCATATGTGTCAAATCTATACACAAGATTTGTGTCTATGATTTAGCACACAGGAGGACATACATTGTGTGTTAATTTTTCAGATTTATCAAAGTTAGTTGTTAAACTATTTTATTCAATATTTTAATTTCACTGAAGCTTAAGATATTTGAAAATCGTCAAAAATTATAATGATTTTGTTCATATATTATTATTATAAATGAGACTCAAAGAACGTAAAGTAAATCAGTTCTTTCTAACAATTCTTACTTGTGTCCATATATATCTATGAAAATATCTATAATAAAAAAGATGAGAGTAGTTCTTATTATTAAACAAAACCGAAAAATTGTCAGTTTTTTCAGTTATTGATGAATATAGTTTTATTAAACGTTTAAAAATGAAAGAATTTTCTTACATTTTAAGGCTATTTTGTTACAGATTCAGTAAAAAAAATCATGTAAGCTTATTTGAGATTGGATTGTATAATATACAATCTTACATGTAAGTAAACTTACATGATTTTTTGTAACTGAATCTGTAACAAAATAACCTTAAAATGTAAGAAAATTGTTTCATTTTTAAACGTTTAATAAAACTATATTCGTCAATAACTGAAAAAAACTCATAATTTTTCGGTTTTGTTTAATAATAAGAACTACTCTCATCTTTTTTATTATATATATTTTGGTAGATATATATTCTAATCTAATTTACTTACTTATAACATTCTTTTGCTCTACACAAATATTATGTTACTTCTTTGTTGTACAAAACAGGTTAAAACATTTTTATTCTGTTAAATCGAAATTTGTGTTAATATTTTCATTTAACACAAACACGAAATGTTACATTAACGCAGGGTTGTGTTACTTATTTAACACAACAATTTTAACCACTAGTTTTTTTACGCAAAACACAAATTTTTTTACTGTGTAATGCAATAATATTTATAGTAAAAGAAGAAAAAAATCTTACAAAGTATGTAATAAATAAAATACTTTGGACAAATAAATACAATGTATTTGTCTACAACAAATGAAGATAATAGTAACAATATTATGTTTGCAACAATATGCGAAATATGTGATAGCAGGTTTTACTTGTAAATCAAGTAAATATATTTTTATTATAATTGTTATAATATAGTTAATAAAATAATACAGTAGCGTACATTGAAACTGACACAATACAAATAATGGAAAACAAAAATTAATACACTATTTACCACCGATTGAACATAACTTTACCATATACCCAAATTAAAATTTCAGAGCTACTGTAAGACCTTTCAGTGCTTCCACTAAACGCAAAGTTTCTGAGCAATCAAAGTCCACTTTACAGTACTCCGTTAAATAAATGAATGTAAGGGTCTACACCATTAAAAAATCGTATTTACGAATACCTAAATGAAATGTATTCAGTTTTATTGAACTTCCTGATGTAATCAGAAAAGCTACCTTTGTAATATTGCTATCTTTACGAATTTCTTAATATTACTTATTTAATTAAAATTACTTATTTAAGTAGGCATATACATAAGTAAGCAAACTATTTCAAGATCTATTACTTTTTTTTACAACGTATTTTTATACATTATATATACAGTGCAATATTACCTGAGTGAGAGATATATAAACTAATAGCGGGAGTTTAGGTATAATTACTCTATAACCATCTATATTGCAAAAGTATTTTATCTTCTTAATGTAACAAAATATGTATATCTCTTACTAAAGTATATCTTTCCTTTTTGTCGGACTTTGATCCGTCAAGAATTCTGCGTTTAGTTATATATGTTTTTGTTTTTATGTACCTAACTGTAAATTTCTATTTTATATTATAAAACATGATCGCTTTCAGTTTCATCTGTGGAATTTTTATTTTTGCCTTGAAATAATTATAAGTTGATCGTTTCAAAGAAAATTTCATTAAAAATAGCAAAAAAAAAACCGAAGACAAAAACACTTGATAATTATTTTAACAATGAACAAGAAGAATATATTGACACATCACGCATGACTTAAATAAATTTAATTATTGTACAATAGAAACTCGTAACAGTTCTAAATTTGTCCGGTAGGGAAGTTCTTGGAAAAATTCTACCCCCAGTGTAATTTCGCTTTCTGTATCATAGCATTTTGTTTCACTCCTTCTGAATTATGTGCAGCGATTAAAGAGAAAACAGATTTTTATTTTTTGTGTGGGAATAACATTATTAACAGTGGTATTATTGGGATGGAGCGATTCAAAATTTTGTTTGAAATGAAACTAACTGAGATGTAAGGGAAGGAAACTATTGGGAGAATACTTGTCCTGGAATAAATTTTTTGTATGTAATTTAATTCTAAGAGCACCCGTTAAGGTTCTTTTGTTACAAAAAGTTTTGGTTTAGATAAAAAATAGCTGAATTTCCATTCTGGAAATTCGCTAAAATTGTTGAATTTTAGCTTGATAGCAGATAACTCTTATAATTTATGTCATACAAACGGCTATTATCTCATTTAAAAAAAAAAAAAAGAATATATATTAGAGACATGATGTAGGTTTGTCTGTCTCTAGATAAAACTTTGTTATTTATTGCACAATATTTTTTGAAATCACAACAAAAGTCACCTGTTGTTGATTGTATATTTTTATTCTTGAACTATTTACCTGCATGGAGATCAGTTTAAACAGTTTAACACGTTGACGGTCATGAACACCGTACAACATTAAGTGAAATCTGACGAACTACGACACATTTTGCTCCAATTAAAATAAAAAATCTTTTTGATTTCTTAGAATTTTCACAATAGCGTAATCTTATAGGGTAAAACAGCTCAAAATTACTAAATAATTTTATTTTAATTGATTATTGAATTTAAAAAGTTTGATAAAAAATTTAGATTTATTAATTAATAATCTTATAATGCATAAGCAAATGAAATAACTAACCAACTTAATTATTGTAGATTTTTTTTCGTTTTGCAACCAAATTACCGATTTTATCTCAATAAATAATAAAATTAATGATTTTAACATTTACAATAAATCAATAGTTAGGTATTTCGATTAATAATAATAATACACCTGTTTAGCTAGTAAGTTATTAGTTAATTACAGTGAACTAGCTATAAAGTGTGTATAGTAGTCAACGATTAAATTGGTCACAACAACATGATTTGTATTTTTAAAATCATTTTTATTTCGGCGATTTTGGTAAAAGTGATCATTATTTCTTCTATTAGTCTTGTCAACAATTAATTTTCTATTAATTTATACGGTAAATTTGTACGAAAATACAAAATATGTTGACGGTTCCAATTTAATGGTCCGCGACTGTAAACAATCTCTCAAGCACGAACGAATGTGATTGCATTGAAACTCGAAGATCACGTATTGAAAACACAAAAATTTATGATACTTGAAACTAATAATTAAATAATTTTTAACATTTAAAGAATATTACGAAATTTTACAAAATCTTCGGGAGACCGGAATTTAATAAATTTTTGAGTGGTAATATATCGATAAAATTTTTCACGCCAATTTTAAATTGTACGTAATAAAAATAATTATTTTTACCTCGTTTTTTTAAACGTTTAAAACAAAAAACAAAGTGTTAATAACAATAATTAAATACAATTAATTGAACAAAAAAGAAAAGAAAACCACCTTTGGGAAAATTTTGAATTTTTCTCTCAATAGATTAAAAAAAAAACAATGAAGTCGCATAGAAAACAATTGCATATAATAAGAATATTTATCACAATTTTCTTTACAATTAAGAAGTATGTTTCACAATTATATATGTATTTATTAATTGTGTGATTTTTTTTTTACTTTATGAAAAGTAGAAATTTTTTTAATTAGAAAAGATGTATGTCAAAACAATAAAATTACAGTTTTTTTTTTTTATGAAATAATTTTCTAGAGGCATTTGGGGTTCTGAAGTGCATATCTCGGTATAGCAAAAAAATTTTCTTTAATTTCTTGAAGAATTTTCCCGTACTGGAAATGAAAATTTAGTAGTTGTGGTTCCTTTTACCATTTTCCAGTTTCAAAACTTCGTCTGCGAACTAATAAGCTTCAAAGTGGCGTTAATTTTTCAACCGAAGATCCAAAAAAATTTGAAAAAAATACAAGCACTTAGTATTTGATGAGAAAAGTTGTGTCAATAAGTTTGAATGATATCGGTAATTAAATTTTCGAAAATGATTTCCAGTAATTGAAATTCTTCATCGAGGTGAATAAATTTAAGTCTAGATTTAGAGGAAATACTGGAAAATGGACAAAATTCTTAGTTTTAATAAATAATTGCGGAAATAATGCTACATATCGCGCGTACTCTGTCCTAACCTCGTATCTGAAAACTCCCAATTTTTGAACACAAAAAAAACAAACATATTTTAAATTCGTGTTTTCATCACTATGAACTTAAGATTTATGCTAATTACAACCTTTGATGTTGGCTACATATATATATATATATATATATATATATATATATATATATATATATATATATATATATATATATATATATATATATATATAAATATGTTTTTGTGTGTCCTAAAACATGTAGCTTTTGATATACGAGGTTGGGACAGAGAACGCGCGATATTCTATCGTATGGAATATCGTTGAGATAAGGTTCTTAATCAATTTTCATCTACAGGCCTCATTTGTGAAATATTTAACTTAAATTATTACGTATTTGATCCCATGGTAACACTTACAGTGAATGGCTACACACGTACAAGTAATATTGCCAAATATATTTGGAACCCTGCTTTAAGTGTGTTTAACACACACTTGGTGTATCATTTTATTTAACAGTTGCTGATTTTGATATACGATTGTGTATACATCTCGTTAAGAGAAGAGGACATTTAAAAAAATTGCATATTGTAAAAAAAAATTTATTGTTTTGCTTTCCAAAAAAAAAGAAAAACATAAAATAAAAATAAATGAATATTTTATTGTTAATGTTGATGAATCTGAAAATACTTTTTTATACATCTTTCAATTGTTTTCGAATTAGATATTTTGTTTTTTTACGATCAATTGTTTTGAAAATTGTTGAGAAATGTTTTACGTTTAATGTTTTATAAAAAATTAATAAAATTGATAAGTTGGCGCCATTTTCCGTTAGTAGCGATGTCTCGAAAATCGATTTGTAACCGATTAAATTATTTATCGATGAGCAGTGAAAAAGAAAATTTTTCCACATGTTCTAAAATCGAGATTATAAGAGAAAAACCGGATATTATTTATGTTGATCCTTAATTTACTATAATTCCCCCGATTAATTAGTTGAAAGTTATTCAAACAACCGTTCAAAAAATTGTTTTAACATTTCTTTTTTACCTTCCTCTTATTAGAAACTAATACTGTCAAAGAAACTCCATAAAAAGTGGCACATTATAATAATTATTATCAATAAACTGTTCATTTGTTGATATAAAAATTATATCTTTTGGTATAAAAATATTGATATAAAGATTATAGCTTTTTAATAGATTAACACACTTTATTAATAAAATAAAAATAGTAAATAAAAGTAAATCAAATTTTAAGTATGCAAACGAGAAATTAAGTTATGATTCTTACGGACAAATATTAAATAATTTATTTCGAGTCTGGAAGCTTTAAAATTATATTACTTTTTTATAGTACCTACTTATTTTAAAACAAATGGGATAAGGTTGTCAAATTTACATTTTATTAAACTAATTTTTATTGCATTTTCAAACACTAAAGTACCTATATAAACAGAGTGGATTCATCTTCAAATTAGTGAGGGCCGGGCACCAAGATTCTTAAGACTCCAGCACTGTCTTAGTGATTTGTTCTATATGTTTAATTTTGATAAAAACTCAAAAGGATGATTTAAAAAATCTATAATTCGCTCACAGTTTCATTATTTTGTCATTAAACTTTCGGGTTTTTGAGGCACTAAAAATTTTTTAGTAAATTTAACGACGTAATCAGACTAAAAAAGTCTTTTTCCACAAATCTAACATTATAACCGTGATTTGAGATAAGGTAACTGGCTGAATTAGAATAATTTTGGTGTAAGCTTTCAATTTTCCCCATCGAACGAATGAAATTCCTTTTAGAAATTCGACCAAATTGAACAGAAGTCTTTTTTCCAGTGATTCTACATGGTTAATGCAGTCTGGGGCGAGAGGGAGAACAGTCCCTATGATCACCCACTATTTATGCGCTCACGTACAAAATTTTGCATATTTACTATAACTTATCTGCTAGCTTAAAGATTCATAATCTAAGCTAATTTCTATCATTACAAATAACCCTTGCCTAACCTCTCAAAAGAGTTTTAGATAATTGGAAAGTATATAAAATCATTAGCCAGATAATATACGAATGCACAATTCCGTTAGAAATGCAGGTGGTATATAAGTACTACATATCACGTGTATAGAAATAATTTAAAACAATGGTTTGAAAGTTAAAAACGGTTTTTTGTTCAATAATTTGTAAAACATTTAGTATAGCGTTTGCTCTATAACGCTAAATAAAGCGTAATTTAGATTTCATGTTATCCACTAATATATAATTGTGTTTTCATGTTTCTGATTACTTATTGGTTATTTTACTACAATGATATTATATACTTAAATAACCAACTTGATGCCTTTGTTTAATCCAAACGTCACGGAATTAAGGGGGACCACTAGTATGACATTTTAAAAAAAACTGGAAATTTTTTTTTGCATGTTTCGATAGTTTATACCTTTAAAAATAACATACTAAAATTTTAAGTGTATATCTCAAATAGTTTTTGAGTTACAGCCATCTGAAGAGCGGATTCTGATTTTTATTGTTAACTTTGAGGTATTGAGAAATGTATAAAGGTTGATAGTTCGGGAGTTTCTGGTCGTGGCTGCCACTCACATGTTGTGGAGCAGCTAGACGCTGGCACATTTAAACGACTCATCTAGTTTTACTACGACCATTATAGTGAATACATCGTAAATAATTTTAGTAAAAATTCTCAGTGATTAAAACTAAAAAGTAAGGTAACGAAAAATTACATTTTTCAAATTTGCTGCAGTTATAACTCGAAGACAAATCATTCGAACGATTTGATTCTTACTGCAGCTTCTTTTATATATGTTTCTTCGTGCCATGAACCTCCAGTTTTCCGATCGAATAAAAAATGTAATTTTTGCAGGCCAAAAATCATCAAATTTTCGAGCAAAACTGGAAACTTTTTTTTTTCGATTGAGGTTCATGGCGCGGGCAATACCTTCTAGTTTAATAGGCTCTTTGTTTTTTTTTTTTATTTCAGGCACTGTAAAGGTCGCTATCACTGCAGCAGTGGGGAGACTTTTTTTTGGAGTCCTGGGAGATCGCGAATAACTCACTGAATTTTAAATTTTTTGGTCAAAAAATTTTACCATGAATTTATTGTATATCAACGAATATATCCTTAAAATATTAAAAGATTCCATACAGTAGTTTTCTTTAAAAAAAATTCCCAAAAATCACTTTTCTTCAGGCGGTCATACTAGTGGTCCCCTTTAACAGAGATAAAACCGTAAAATCAAATTGGAGCATTTCTTTGTATGATAAGTATGTAACTTTGTTAAGTTATATATACATTTACATACCACTGAAGTATAATCGATTGCATAAACTACAATACGGTACACGATGTTCGGTGAAGCAAGTATTATAACATTTGTGTTGTGTACGTTGCCTATATCATCCGAAGATGTAATTTTAACAGTGGATTTGATTCTTATAAAATAATATTCTTTGACTTTGACCAATTAAAGTTATATTAACGTTTTTTGGAACATTTTATTTAATCGGCCACCCAAGTGCATTAAGTTTTTCAGATTACTATAACTCATTCTGTCTATTATCTAATTTATTACAAGAAAAAACCATTTACCGAAAAAAACCAAGTTAGCCTAAATATTTTTTAGAGTTCCAGAGAAAAATTTTTTCCTGTACGTTATAATCTCCATAATTTCTACATCTTTTGATATATAAATATAAAAATTTGTAAGCTATGAGTGTAAATTTCAGTTAATATACTGTACAAAATTTTTTTCTAAATTTCTTGAGATAGTTTTTAGTACTGAAAAGTTGAAATTGAGTTACCTTTACGATTTCTTCTTTTTAAGCCGTGATTGGGAAGTACTCAGGTTCAAAGTAATGTAATTTTTGCACCCCCTCCCGCCCGGGACTTACATATTTGAAAAAATACAAATTCTAGTATTTCTAAGAACACTCAATTAAAATTATATTGATTAAGTGGTATAGGTAATTTGCAGAGAGAGAGAAATAAGATTAAATTTTTGAAAATTCAAAAATAAATTTGAAGTAGACAGAATGGTTCCCAGTAACTGAAATTTTGCATTGAGTAATATTTTTGTATTAGAAAATATTTAAGAATAATTCCACGGGATTCCTATCCTGCAGGATTCCTATTCATATTGTTAGAAGAATTTTTTAAAATCAAGGCTGTGGTCGTTGCAATCACCAAGGGCGTATATAGGGGGGAGGGGGATCCGTTTCGTTCTCTTTTTGTGCCTTTTTCATCGGGGTACAGGGAACCTAATTTTCACGTAATTGACTCTCAAATAACTCATCTGCAAGTAACACTGTCGAATTCATTTATCTATTTTTATAATAAATCATAAAAAATATACTTAAATGTCCTAAATTTGTTCCCAAAAGTTGCAAAAACTCTAGCCACTAAGGGGCCCTAACTTAATTTGTATCCAATACGCAATTGGCGAATTGTTTTCGTAAATAATTCAGAGCAATGTATCGTATATCTTCGTATACTTGCCAACGGTCGACCATTTTAATAATTTTGACCTTAAAACAATAAATTACAATATTGTAGACAGCACAATTAAATAATGATCGGCTAGCACGGTCACTCAATACGGATATTGTACACTAACGTAGAATGTTAACAAAAAAAAAAAATGGGGGTGTTTATTTGGCCGCGGGCATTTCAGATGTATTTTGGAATGTACGAAGGCGGGATTCTTTTGAACAACAAAAATCTTTCAAATTTATTAACTTGCTATCATTATGATTAAAACAAAAGAATGAAAGGGTATGGTTTCTTATTTTAGACCAAAATTTATCAAAATTGTAACCTTTTCACAATTTAAATGCGAAAAATAAAACAGAATGGAAAAGTGAATACATAACAAAAACTTTTAAATTTTACTACGTGTTCACTGTTTTAGTATGTATTTGAATAGTACAATCTTCGGTTCATAGATGGCATTCAGAGTGTAATTGTTTACATATTGTCTTATTGTTATATTGATTCAGATATATGTATACTAGATGGCAGCACTGCATATATATCTGTAGAGTGTCTATATCTACCGTCGGGACAGGCGGGTGAATAGGGACGAAACGAAAAATGTGATTCATGAACTTAATTTAAAAATACTAAAATCGTTATTCTTTCGGGTAACAATAGTAACTAAGCTTGAAGTTGAATAAAAAATATTAAAAATTGAGTTTTGATTGACGTCTTCAAACAGTGCTATTTTTTGTTCCTTAAAACTTTATCTTAAAATTATTTATTTCGGTGCTCTTATGAATCAATTGTTGTTTAATCGAAAATTTAATTATTTTGGAACATATCTGAAGAAAGAAGACTGCAGACTTTTAGCTGTTTTTATTTTTTTTAAGCGGAAATAATGAGAACTTGACATTCGGACTAAGTTGGAAATTAATAGGGACGGAAAAGGTGTGAATAGGGACACTGTATAGGTGAATAGGGACGTTATATAAAAGTATAAAGGGACGAATGTGGGGTGATTAGGGACGGATGAAGCATGTATTGGAACATAGAAGAGAGCACTTTCAGGGTTATCAAGTCATTCGATATTTTTATAAGCACATTCAGCATAGCATTTCTATGATTTATAAACTTTATTTTAGATTCTACGTTTATTTCTACAGAAAATCATCAAATATTATTTCTTTTTTGAATGAATAAATACAAAAAATTCGAAATTATGTTATATTTAAATTTCAATTTTGGTGGACCCTACGGGTTGTCCCCATTCATCCTTTTATGGTCTCTTTTGACCCCAATTGTTCATAGAGAAGAAATTATATGATTTTTGTTATTTTTTCAAAAACACCGATATTTTCAAAATTTTTTGGATACTGTGATAAAGTGACCATCTTCGCATACATTTTAATATATCAAAGATTAGGTACTCATAAAATAAATACAAAAACATACGGTGTGAAGTCTGAATTCGTGCCTATTTATCCCAGTCTACGGTATAATAAATAGAGTGGTAACATGTGTGCTGAATGCTGATTGGTTCCGGCATTTTCTGTCCAAAGTTTGCGTAAAATACATTGGAAATAAATTAAATATTAACAAAAATCATTTAGTTTAACTTAGAAATAATAATTAAATTAAAACTTTTAAATTGTTCATTAACTCATAACTTATTACAACAATTATGTACTCAAAAATATTTACTCAAAGATGTGATAATTAATTTTGAAGCTTCCCGCTCTGTTTTGGAGGGAAAATGGATGACATGTCACGGCTCTATTTATTATAGGGACTCTATATATTTGCAATAATGATTTTGAATGTAGGTAATAAAGCTTCCTGATTATTGTGTAATTTTAAGTTTTTGACTTGTGTCGAATCAGTCATATTTCATCATTTTTAGAGCAAAAATGAAAATTTTACATCCAAATAACGTGAATATAACCAGTGACGCTAATTCAAATCACTTCTATAAAGCTAGATTTGAGAAAAAAACTTTTTAACTTAATGACGTCATTAGCTTACTAATAATTTTAATTGTTCAAAAATCGTAAATAAAATGATGGAATGATGAAACTGGAAGCAAATTATAGATTTTCCAAGTCATTCTTTCCATTTTTATAAAAATTAGTTAGGTGCGACAAAGTGCTGAAGCAGTGGGATTTCTTATACGTATTCTATCAATTTTTTAAACAATTTTTTTAAATTTTTTTTATTATAGATTTTGACCTTTATTTACCTATTTATTTCGTCCCCAAATAACTAACCAAAATCACGATTTTCAAATAAAATGGTGTTATTGAAATATAAAATTACAAAAATATGCAAATTAACAACCGTGTTTTGAGATGGTTCAGTTTGCCAAAAATAGAAAATTTGTAAGTAGGAAATGTAATAATTTCGTCAATGTTGATCTGTCTCATTATTGTATTTCAAGGTTGAATACTTCATAAATACAAATTACTAAAATTTTTGTTGAAAATATTTTCAATCAGATAATTGTTGGTGATTTTCCAACATTTTGTTAGCTGTGACAAAACACCTTTTGAATTGTCACTCCACAAATTTAATTATGGACTTGCGTGACTACGAAGCAATCAACTTGGAATATTTCACCGAGAAAGTATAAATCGGTCTTAGTGTAAAAAAGAATTACTGAAAATATCATTAATTGGTTAATTATAAAGTTCTTACAGCAAACAGGGCCCCATTTTTAACATCACGAAATCCGTATGCAAGCTAATTAAATGTTAGGTTAAACTTTTTAAATAATTTTTTTTTGTTTTGAACTGGCCCGCAAATTAAAATGATTACTTTTTGTTAAATGATGAATGACATGCAAGAAACATTGGTCAAGCGTAAGTCGTAATTGCTCAAATAGTGTTCCGTATAAATAGTGGTTTTGTAAACATGGATTTGAGGTGAAAGTGGACAAAGTTTTGTTCGCGATGGAGAATTTTCGAAACTAAGGCAAAAGTTGTTCTTTAAATTGTGAGAAATATTTTTTGCGGAAATTCTATTTCTCTAAAATTTGAATCCTGATAATTTTGACTCATCAACACTATTCTTAATATCGATGATTTTTTAAAATAAATATTTAGAATGATCTTCGAAATTTTTTTCCCTTTTCCTCAATTTACCGCTTGAGATCAAGCTCTAGAATTCACATTCCATTTCTGTGCTAAATCTCAAATTTTTACGTCGAATAGGACGAATGAAGTGTTTCGTTTTGCAAATTTTAGTACGCAACACTAAAGAAAACATTTCTTTCTTCACCTATAAAGTGTTTAACTTTTTTCTTATAAATACGCTGCATTATGAATGAGATGTACGTAATTAAAGTCACTATGAACTGATTGAAATTTTTGTAGCCTGCAGGTTTTTGATATATTCGTACCCAATCGTTGCACAAATAGTGGCCTTTTTTGAATTGGAAAAGATGTTAAGAAGAACCTATAGTTTAATATTTCAAAAAGTACTAGAATTCTGGTAGATTGAACACAAAAAACCTGTTTTAACAAATAAACTATTAACAGATACTTATCTGTGTCTGACTAAATAGACATTTAACAAATTTGCAAATATCGAAGTTGTATCGCAGGTGAATATTATTAGCGTAACAGGAAGACGTAATATAATAAAAAAATAATTAAAATTTAATATTTTTATTATCAGCAATTAAAAGACGCCATTTTTTGCTAGTATTCGTTTTAACAGTTATGCGATACGAAAGATGCTACTGACAATTGAAAAGTAAAATCAGTTACCTTTAGTTGCTTTATTAAAAAGTAGAATTTAGTAGATTTTTTCGCTCTTTTTGAGTACAAATAATGCTGAAAACACTCAGTTTTCGGGAATTGGACGCGTCTGGCTGACAAGTGACGAACTTATCCAAGTTTTTCGGACTTCTAATGTTTTCATTAAATTTTAATGAATGTAATTTTTGGATTTTAGTGACCTCAAAACAAATTTCTATCACACTGCTGGGCTCAAACCTCACCGTGACAGCAAATGTAATAGTCAAGATGTAACCGTTAAAATATACATATTTCAACTAATTACTTTGTTATCTAATATATTACCTTGCAATTTGTCTTCTACAATTGTAACTATAAATTCTACAATTTTTTTTCTATAACATAAAGTGTTAAATTACGTAATAGATAATTAGCATTCAAGATTCTTTATTTAGTAGAGAACAATATACAGATCTCAACGAAAGATAAAATTTTATTAAACAACGTTATACTATTCTATCTCACTCATTGTAACATTTATTTACATTTATTTAACAATTATACTAAAAAATAAATTATCAGATAAACCATAATTAGATCTTAATTTTACCTAAACATATTTTAATTACAGTACAATCTCAATCATTTCACACACAAATCACTACAACATTCTATTACTGGAGTAAATTTTTGAGTATCATAAACAAGTATATTCTTTTGGTATTCGATGATTTACCCCGATAAAGCATCAGGAGATCAGTTTTACTTCAAATCTTTCTCTGTAGAGAAGACACGTATCAATTTTTTCTTCATTTTCTTTAAATATTCTGTTGTGTTAGTCACGTCCAAGTATTTAATTAGGATCATTTTTCGTTTGTTCTCGTATTTTTGCTTCACAATCCGGTCAAACTGCGGTCGTGTTACGATAGCCGGTACAGGTCTACTCGATCCTTTCGTTACAACAATATACAAATTTACTTAAAAAAAAATGAATATTTTGAGAACTCCTTAGAGTCAATTTCTTAACCCGTTTATGCCCAAATTAATTTTTTTTTCAAATTTCGTTTCCCTCTTAGTATTTTGTTATTTTGGGTGTAAATAAGAAGTTTTTATTGTTTTTAAATTTTTTTTACTTATATTTATAATAAAAATTATAGCACGTAAACAAATGTCGACAGTGGGTACGTAAATGTCAACAAGATCGATAGTGAGTGTGAACTGGTTTGTACATGCACAAAAAATACAAATTTTTATTAATTAATATTAACAAAAAAATATGTTGCTATGGACAAAAGGGAGCAAAAAAGTGGACAAATTGAAAAGTGTATTAGCCATGTAATTATGAAAAGCTAACAATTATTTACAAAAAGTAAAAATTTCATAAATGATACCAAAATACTACAATAAATACAGTTCCATAATTTGAAAGAAATGGCGGCAAACGGCTTAATGGTGTAATAGGGATACCAACGTGATACAAAATAATACCCTCGGCTGTCAATGTCCGACTGCGCCCTTCCTTGATACTATTATTTAACTTTGGGACTTCTAGTAGGAAGTACCTATACGCTTTTAAGGTTCGTTTTTTACTCATGAAAATGATTATTACTAAAAAAAAGTTGATATTTCTAAAAGGAAAAATCTTTTATAATTAATTAATTTTTACAATTTTTTACATTTCCTTATTAGGCAATCAGTTAAATACTTACGTAATTTCTAATACCTATGTATGCCTTGTGGAATTTTAATACCTCGACGGTCATTGATGGCATAAAACATCAAGTGAAATCGTACTAACTCACACACCACGTCGTCGGACGTCAACAATTCCATATAAAGTATATTATCTGTCAAAATAGTGCACTAGTTGGACGTTTTTATAGATTGTGCCCGTCAAGGTGTTAACATAAAGTTATTTTTATCTAAACGTGATAATGAAAAAAATAAAATAGTAAAGAAGATTCTATAGATATAGAAGTAAATTTTAGTTTTAAAATTTATAGATATACACACAAGTGTTTCCTGCTTTTGTTTACCAATAAAACATAGTTTTACAAGAAAAGGGCACTATCCGAAGACGTATTTATATTAATTGTGGGAATATTTAAAGTTCAAATAAAGATATTTATTTTGTAATTATATCGTATATGGTTAAATACTCAGTGGTACCATGAAATGGTTTGAATTTGATAAAATTTCTGTTTTATCAAGTAATGGGATTAGAGGGGTTAGCGGAGTAAGTACTGGCTCTTTTTTTCTTTTGTTTCGTGTAAATAAAGATCAATTCTTATCTGAAACTAGCAAGAATTTTAGATAAATTTAGTGAATTAAAAACAAAAAACCACAATAGATAATGTCCAGTCGTAAAAATTTATCAAGCGTAACAAATATGAGAATTTTATGTGCCATCTTAATTTTTTTGGAACTTTGGTTGTTATAAAAAGTAATTAAAAGTAAAATCGGGGATCTTGTTGAAGTGATTACTCTCGAAAGTAACAAACTTTATGTGTGTTTGAACCCATTCTGTATACAATTTTAGGTATACTCAAATTTATATGAATCCATCCTTTGTTTAAGAATATGTACTAATAATAAGAGTAAAATTTTCTGCGAAATCCCTCCTCAAACAAATGATATTATCATTTATTCTTAAGATAGGAAAGACGAAAAATTTTTCACAAAAAGTTTTTAATTTCGTTTTTTTATTATAAAAAACAAAACACTAATCCAAATTTGCTGAAAACTTTATCCGGTCTTCATTTTTTAATTACGCATATAATGAAATTAATCCAGAGTCTATATCATCACTTGTTCTCGAGATATGCGAAACGAAAGAAAATTCACGAACGAAAGAACGAACGAACTAACGAACGCACACACAAACATTACGCTAAAAACGACGAATTCGGATTCTAGTGACCTTGAAACGTGGAGACATGTCTAAATTAGCAAATCGTGGAATTGGACCCATTACAATAACTTCCAATGGGAAGTTAAAAATTAAAAATATTCTACAAACACTAACGTAAAAGCCCCTATACCGGAACGCGATCATATGTCCGAACAGTTTTGACATTTATATATTAATGAAGTTATTCTGAAAGAAACCTCTGATAACAAAAATTATTATTAATACAATGATTATTTTTCAACTTAAATTCACCTCGCATTTAATGCTTCCTTACTTAATTAAAGAAATACATATCTAATTTACGTCTGATACTTAAACCATTCTATGTTTCCTACTTTGACGTGTAGATGTCACTCTATGTGTCATATTACTCATATTACACGTCTCTTTTTCTATCGGTTCCCAACTTCTAGTGTCACTAATATTTCTCTGTTTGGATATAGATGTCGACATTTTGTAAAAGAAAAACGTTAATAAAGTGTCCCAAAATTAACGCAAGATTTGAGTTAAATAAAAAACACAATTTTTGTTCTTTAATTTGTTATTTTTTTATTGAATCGTAAAGTACACAGGATAGGGTTATGTATGGAATAACACATCGGGTAAATGACCTCCACGGCTTTGCTGGCACATACACACTCTTTTGTCGAAAATTTCCATGAACGTTTCGCATAAATGTGGTTGAATTTCGTTGATGCAGCATTGAATTTCCTCCTTTAATGCATGGGTGCTTGCGGACTTGTTGGCATAGACCTTTGATTTTAAATAGCCCCATAAAAAGAAATCTAATGGTGTTAAATCACACGACCTAGGGGGGAAATTCTTATCACCAAAACGAGGGAGTACACGGCCAGGAAATGTCTCATGCAGTAATTGAACTGTTTCATGGGTTGCATGGTATCTGGCACCGTCTTGTTAAAACATCAGTGTCATTCAATTTAGGTAGAAAGAACTATCTTATCATGTCGCGATATTGATCACCAGTCACTACTTGAGCAGCTTCATTTTCAAAAAAGTATGGTCCAATGACACCTCGAGCCCAAAATCCGCACCAAACAGGAGGTTGAGGATGCATTTTTTTTCGAAAATCACATGTGGGTTTTTTGAACCCCAAATGCGACAATTTTGACGAATAATAAAGCCATTAAGGTAAAAATGTGCTTCATCGCTGAAAATGTTTTTGTTCGAAAAATCGGTATCCACTTGTTGTTGTTCAATAATCCATTCAACCAACTCTCTTCGCTGTGCGTTCTATCGTGTAACGCTCCATTTTTACTAACCCTAAACAATCAACTATCAAACGGTTTTTTTAATAGGATTGCCAACACTTTACTGCACGAATGGTGGCAAATTCAAATCTTGCGTTAATTTTGGGACACCCTTTAAATAAAAATTTTGTGGTTGTATTTTTTAAAAAACATATTTATTGGATTAAAAAAACTTTCTTTCATGCTTATTAAGAAAAAAAAATGGGTGTTTAATTTATTTGTCAATTTTTATAAGCCAGTTTAATTACACACCTAAAAATAGTGTTCCGGTATAGGGGCTTTTACGTTCCTTATAAACACGACGCTTTTAGAATGATGTTATTACCAATAATGCGTTGGATCATAACGGGTTAAAAAAACAAATATGTGTTTCCTACGATTTCAATGTAAGTTTACAGTTTTCATCGCTATTAATTCGACTATAGATAGTATCGATATATTTTATTCATATTATAAATTCCAGTGAATATAGTCGTTCGTTCGAGAATTAAGTTTCGAATTCAACAAACAACATTTAAAACTAGAAAAACGTAAAAATACCATCATTTAAATATTTAAACTCGCTTCACATTCGCATTCCTGCTTATTTATTTAATTTATCTATTAATTATACAAATAAGTGACTCTTTAGAGGCATTTAAATCGAGAGAGAAGTTGTTTGGTAAGTGAACGCGCAAATATTGAGCAGGTGCCGTTTCCGGTAACAGGTACAACTGTAGTAAAAGTGTGTAGTCAACTCAACTCTACATCATTTTTGAAAATGATAAAAAAAATTTAAATATTTACTATATAACTATGTACATACACATAGAAGCTGTTTCAACAAAGTTCACTGTTTCTCAATTTCTTTTTTATTAAATCAAGTAACCTTGACAATGAGAAAACGACAGTTGTTCCAATCAATATGGCTGACATTCTATTCCTCTGTTTCATTTATTATTTTAAAAGTACATATGTCATATGTCGACTTAAAATGGACAACAAGCAAACTAACGGAATTTAATAATATTATTACCTATATGGAATACAGTAATTTTTCCTTGTTGATGTATGATGTCACATCATAACGTAATGATTTATTTATACTCATAACGGAAGAAATAAAATTGTTCAGCGAATGTTTAATGGCCAATTTGAGTCACTGGAGATCATATGGCGACCCTTGTTTGAGATTCATACGATCAATTTCTCAATATCACGAAAAAAAGGTTGGAACACACATCAACGAAGTCGATATTATTTTTTTAATCCGCGGTCTACACGCGCTTCTTTTTATGCGGCCCCTAGTCACCGCATAAAGAGAGGATATACTGTACATACACTAACGTTCAAAAGTTTGGATACACTATGAAAATTCAGTACAATCATCACTGAATAGATACGAATCACATTTATTTGGTTTAAAATATGAATTTTATTTGGACATAAATAATAAACAAATATTTTACTTCGCAAAAATACCACTCTTATTTTGAAACTGTGACAATACTGTTTCGAACCGTCAGTTCATTTTCAAACAGAATAAATATTACATTCGTTACATGCCTTATATACTAATTTTATCTACCTATACTTATTAAGGGGGAGTGGTCTGTGATGTGGAAGTGGAAGGGGTGGGAGTGATAGGAGAATCCAAAAATCAAGAAAAACAATATTAAATTACATGTGACAAGAGGCAAACAAACACGTGGCAAAAGATTGAACTTGAAAATGACAAAAAGACAATATTACGTTGAATACAGTTTTAAACAGAAATTAAAATTTAAATAAGTTATAATATTGAAAATAAAATTAAACTGTAAATATCGGTGTAATCATTTAAAAGGTGATCGGAATTATGTTTAGTTTCACAATAAAAGTGGTATTTTTGCGAAGTAAAATATTTGTTTATTATTTACAAATATGGAATACCATAAAGTAACGCTCAAATCTATTCATATTTATTTGGACATGTTAATGGTTAATCATACTTAATTATACTAATATTGCTACAAAAAATGGCTTAGATATTAGATTGTAACTACATCAAAGTAACCACCTTTTTTTTTTGATAACTTGTTCACAAATTCTGGGCCGCCATTTAGAAGTTTATCAAAATAATCTTTGTCCAATTTTTTCTATTCATCTTTTAAAAATGTCCAGACTTGTGCTACACTAGATCGAGAACGATTTTTCACCAGTTACACAGTTACATTATGAGAACAGTTGTCTGTTGTGTAATTAGTCACGTGCATTTATCAAAAACAATACGGGAGACTACCGACAAAAGATGTAAAAGTTTTTATAATATTGTTAGTTATTATTGTGATATACCAACTAATTTATTTTAATAATAAACTACTTTATTAAAATGTCTCGTAAAGAAATTTTGTAATCTGCAAAAATATGTGTTTCCCAACTTTTGAACAGTGGTGTATAATTATGTATATTTAAATGTATCTTTTTCATACTTAATGTATCTTTTTAATATCTATTCGTGATTATAAAATTGCTATTACCTATATCAAATAATTTTATCTAATTTATTAGAATTAAATGAATTAAATTAATTGAGAGGGCAAAGGAAATTATAAACCCAACTTACAAATAATTAATTGTAAATGAGACACATACCTAACTGTTTGCAGCAATGTATTTGTATGTAATATGAATTTAGAGATTAATTTACCGAGATAATTTAATTTAATAGACTCTAAATTGTACACATTGGATCTGGTAGTTTTGAAGTAGTATTACAACACCAAGTTCAAAGATTTAATTTTTCTAAATACCTAGAAATTATTATACTGAAATATAATATTTTTACGAGTAGTTACGTAATTTAAAGTTAGCACCAAGTGATATAAAATTTATAAAAAAAAAAAAAATAGTTTGATTCTTTTCGATTTGATTCAAGTAACAGAAAATTTAATTTTGGATTTTCTGTTTCAGAAAAAGTTACGAAATTGGTGAGTATACTTTTATTTTCTTTTTTTTTTTTTATAAAGCAAGACATTGTTCAAGTTAATAAAAAATCACATAGTGATTGAAAAAGTATCAAACTGGATCGACTGGCTACCATTATTCTCTTCGATAGCCATTCCATTTTTATTCTCCTGAAATCTAACGATGGCCAAAAATAAATAGTGAGACGGTAAATAGTTCAGCAGAAGAGTCAGAAGACCCTGGTGTCTACCCAGAAGTGTTCACAATTGCAGTATTTAAAAAAAATACCAATATCGGTATTTAAAGCATTATTAAGAGGAATTTTGCAGAGAATTTTGGAATACATGAAAAAGAGTCATTCAAGTTACAAAATTCTGTGGCCAAATTGTTTGTAAAAAATTATTTTTTTACTAAAATCAATTAAGGTTTACATAACAAATGACGATACCTTTACATAATGTTAAATTTAACAATGTGTCAACACTATAACTTAAAATATTCAAGTATTCATCAAAGCATCCAATTATCTACGGTTTTCGAGTTTAAACTGACATTTCTTATTTAAATAAAATGCAATTATTTACAAGTGATTTCAATTTTTTTAGTCAATTTTGTATTCTTTATTATAAGAATAAATATGGATTATTATTATAGTATAATTGAAAGAAAAATATAATTGATTATTTTCATTGGTCAGTAAAAAAAAATAATTGAAGATTACAGTAAAACTTAGATTGATTTATTGATATAACATCATAAAAATTAAATTTAACCCTTAACTGGTCTACTCACTTTTTGAAACATAAATAGTCCACTGGGGTACAAAAGTTATTTTTTTAAATTATTGGTTAATCTGCTTTGAAAATAGAAAAATATTATTCAAAAAATACTAAAATATTTTCCTGAGATTATAACATATTTTATTTAATCTTTTTTACAAATATTTTTCGTGGAAATATCTATAGGCATATGAAATTAGAATTTAAGTAGTAATAAAGTAAAAAAAATTAGAATTGAAACATTAACCTAAAAATAAAATTATATTTTTGCATATTTCAGAAAATTAAGTTACCTAGATCTGTTTACACATAAATTATTGGTTAATTATTTAAAATGAGATTATCAGTCTACTGGGGTACAAAAAAACTAAATCGTTAATAACCGAAATTAAGAGTTTGTAAAGAGAAGGTAATCACACATCAAATGGAAGTACTTAATTTCATTTGGGAATACATGGTGGTTACAGTTCAGTAATAGCGATTATAAAAAAACTATTTTGAAAAAAATAAAATAAAATTGGATTTGTACCCCAGTAGATCAATTTAGGGTTAACCTAAAGTTATTAACCTGAAGCCATATTTTTAAAGTATAGAAAATGGATTATTGAAACTGATACTGTTTCTTATAAAGTAAACCGCGCTGGTTTGATGAAAAAAAAAAAAAATAAATAAAAAATAACAGCGAAATTCGAAATACCATTCTATGAGAACTTTCTTGTTCAAACAGTACGGTAAACCGTATTAGAATTCAGTTCATTTCATGACACTGCTACCGGAAAGAAAACCAGAGAAAACGGAAATAACACCAAATTCCTTGATTAGTACAGTTAAAATAATCCATCTATATAAAGCTATTTATTCGCGAACTAGCCGTACCCGCGACGTCGTTCGCGCAAAGTATTGTTATAAACTCAATGAGAAGTATGTAAGTGTAATAATTATACAGAACTTGCAAAGAATAATAATTTTTGTGTAATGCAGGCACATGCTCAAAATGGTTTTTCTATTTTCCCGTGGGAATGAGGAATTTTCCCGGAGTAAAAAGTATTTTAGATGTTGACCCAAGTAATAGGTTATCACCGCATCAAATTTCATCAAAATCCGTCCAATGGTTTTTGCGTAATACGTGCACATACACAAAATGGTTTTCCTATTTTCCTGTGGGAACGAGGTATTTTCCCAGAGTAAAAAGTATCTTAAATGTTGCCCTAGGTAACAGGTTATCAGCATACCAAATTTCATTAAAATCCGTTCAATAGTTTTTGCCCAATGTGTGCACATGCTCAAAACGGTTTTTCCATTTTCCCGTGGGAATGAGAAACTTTCCCGGAGTAAAAAGTATTTTAGATGTTGACCTAGGCAATAAGTTATCATCATACCAAAATTTCATTAAAATCCGTCCAATAGTTTTTGCGTAATACGTGCACATGCACAAAATGGTTTTTCTATTTTCCCGTGGGAACGAGGTATTTTCCCAGAGTAAAAAGTATCTTAAATTTTGCCCTAGGTAACAGGTTATCACCACACCAAATTTCATTAAAATCCGTCCAATAGTTTTTGTTTAAAGTGTGCACATGCTCAAAACGGTTTTTCCATTTTCCCGTGGGAATGAGAAATTTTCCCGGAATAAAAAGTATTTTAGATGTTGACCCAGGTAATAAGTTATCATCGTACTAAATTTCATTAAAATCCGTCCAATAGTTTTTGCGTGATGCGTGAACAGACAGACAGACAAAAATTCTAAAAATCGCTGTTTTGATATCTACTATCGATAACAATTTACAGTACCAGTACAATTTTCCAAAAATATTCCATGTACAGAAATGGTCTCGTTACAATTTTATTATATGTATAGACTTATAAAAAATATTAATACGTACACACTTTATATTTTATGAGAAATTTATCAGCTAATAGCTGTTAATCGCTCAGTAAACTCACTTACCGGCTAAAGCGATTAAAGAAGCAACATTGTATGTTGTATAACACTCAGTAAAATACAATATACACTATTTATATGGAGTGAGAAATTTTAATGGTCTTGAATCAACTGCGTTTAATATTTACGAGAGCGCGGTTTACGTTTAATTATAAATGATAATTATTAAAATAGTTCTAAAAGTGTTCAATTCAGTTTTATGGTTCTGAGGAAAGAATACAACTTTAACATCAACAAATACCTCTAACCGCAGTGAAAAAATTTTTATATAAATTATTTCTGTCAATAAAAGATTACACAGATATTTTTTTTTTGCAGTATATTTACACATCGAGAATAAATCCAGGTGTACAAGCATATATACGCCCTTAATGTCGATTGAAATAAATTATGGTCTAATGTCAGTAATAAATATATTAGTTACTTTAGGTAAACTTAAGTACAGGATGTTTTTTTTTAACATGATAGAACTTTAAATTGAAATAAAATCATGTATACGAATAAAAATGAAAATAATTTTTGGTATGTTCACCACGAATAACGATTCTTATAAGCCCTATTCTGTTAGTCTAGTTTCTTAAACCATACGGTTAAGTAATTGAAGTAGTATACTTCAGTCTTCGAATGTGTCAGTAACAGAAGCTTTACGTATCCCCAAATAAAATAATCCGTTGAATCAAGAATTTTCGCAATCAATTTTGATCGGACCATTTTCCGAAATTTTCTATATTTTTTTTTATCAGTATTAAGGGATCTTTTACAAGTGATGTGCTATAAAAAAACCGCTTTTTTGGAATTTTTTTTGGGGGAAACTATCGTAATGAAAAAATACTTTTATACATTAAAGTACATATACTTGAATATTTTTTCTTTTATTTTTGATTAGCCATCTGCCCTTGTAAGCCTGTTATAAAAAAAAAAATACGGTGTCAATGATTCAAAGAAAAGTATAACTCCGATTGAACTAAAATTGGATGCATTTTCTTTATTATGGTGTTTTTTGTAAGACTATCTAGAATCAGCCGTTAACATAAAAAATTCGATTTTTTAGAACAGGGGTTCTCAACCTTTCAGACTCTGAGGCCCCCTTCATACTTTGCTGTGAGGTCACGCCTACCTTTACGGATTAAGTTAATTTAGACTTTTATATGATAAATTTACTTACATTATGTTTGAGTAAAATGACTTTGAACTTAGGCTAGACATACTCTGGTAAGGAATATAAATTATATTTCTTCAAATACTTATTACACAAATCATCGAAAAAATCACAAGTCAGCTAGTTTTTCACGCTTGGCTGGACGCTCACTTACATTTTATTGAGCTAATAGCTATAAAGAAATTTCAATGATTGTGTGTTTGTGTCCAGCATCAAATTCAAATTTTTGTTGTTGTAAATATACACGCAAAAACAACTGTTTCAAACGGTTGAGAACGGCGCCACCCGGGTTGAGAACCGCTGTTTTAGAACACCTGAAAGCGTTAAAAAACAGCAATTTTTTTACTTTTTTTTTAAAATGACGCCAAAAAAAAGTATAAGGTCTGATGGGTTGATTCTAGATAGTCTTACAGAAAACACCATAATAAAGAGAATGCATCCAATTTTAGTCCAATCGGACTTATAGTTTTTGTTGAATCGTGGACACCGTTTTGAATTACAAATTTTACATGTGACATTCAACAGGCCTACAAGAGCAGATGGAAGGCCAGACAAAAAGAAAAAAAATTCAAGATATACTTAATTATATGTACTTTAATGTACAAAAATCTTTTTTTTATTACAATAAATAATTTCTCCAAAAATAATTCCAAAAAAAAGTGTTTTCTTAGCACATCACTTGCAAAAGACCCCTCAATACATTTTTATAAGGTTCCATAATTTATAAGGTTCCACTAAAATTTCTATCATTGTAAAAAAAACAGCCTATACGTACTAATAGGAGTTATTTAATTGATGCTTAATTACATCAATTTTAACTTTTTTTTGTAATTTATAAAACAAGTTAAGAAATCTAGTTTGCTATGAAAATTCTCACACGTTCAAACGAGTTGTGTAATTATTTTCGATTATTTCTTTGCCATATGTCTGGTTCATTGTCATAGAGCAATTAGAGTCTAATTTCTATGATTAATGTTAATTCTATAAATGATTTAAAGCTTGCTTGCGATTGTAGTTCAGAAAAATGTCTACTTTGTAAAGTTTCTACGCTAACATTGTTCAAATTGAACATTAAACTAAAGCTATTTATCATTTGTATACATATATAATCCGTTAGTGTGTCTGTCAGTGATTGTATAAATTCTCAACAACTTGACCGATCAAGATCATTGGTTTCGCGCCAAAAAATGAAATCACAAATGCAGGGACTAGGCGCCACCTACCGGAAAGGATAAAACAACGTCTGTCAGGCTAGCTAGTTTGCTTATCGAATATTGTGCATAGATTATCGTCCAATTTGGGTCCGGTGTGATGGTAAATCGTTCTTAATTTATTTTCTGTGATAAATAATTCCTAACCCATGAATTTTGGGATTATTAGCGTTCAAGAGCACTGGTAGAAAAAACCTCACCGGGCTGATGAGGATTTACTGTAGTTAGTAGATGAAATGAAGATAATCATACTACGCAGAGCCGTAACAAATCAATTTGAAAATTGAAATTTAAAATCACGAAAAAATAGAAAACACAAAATACTGTTATTCAATATATACATAACTTCCAACTAAAGGAGTCTTTGTTCTTTATCGTATTGAAGTAAATATTTTTGTTATTGTAAAAATACAGTGACACGCAAAAACAGTCCTCCCCCTCCACCCATTACTGACTGAAGAAAACTAATTTCGACTTTTGTACGTAACCAGTGTCGTGCTTATCTAGATAACTCTTATCCTTTTGAGGGGTGACGCGACTGTTAATTCCGAAAAAATTCCTGCGATTTTAGTGTCTACAGGGTGCTATGAATCACCGCACAAAAGGACGAAAGTTATTTGTTTTACACCCTATATATATATATATATATATATATATATATATATATATATATATATATATATATATATATATATATATATATATATATATATATATAAAACAATTTTTGTTGAATACAGTATTTTGATCCTTTATTTACGTCTGATACTTAAACCATTCTATGTTTCCTACACCGACGTCTAGATGTTACTCTATGTGTCATATTACTCATATTACACGTTTGTTTGTATGTCGCTTTCTCAACTCTTAGTGTTATTAATATTTCTTTGTTTGGATATAGATGTCGACATTTTGTAAAAGGAAAACATTAATAAATAAAAATTTTTGGGTTGTATTTTTTTTAAAATATGTTCATTGGATTAAAAAAACTTTCATGTTTATTAATAAAAAAAGGGTGTTTAATTTATTTGTCAATTTTTATAAGCCAGTTTAATTACACACCTAAAAAATAGTGTTCCGGTATAGAGGCTTTTACGTTATTTATTGTATTTTTGAATATATTTTTTTGTGCGAGTTTTTTTATGCGATCCCTATCTACCGCATAAAAAAAGGTTTACCCGTACTTACATAGTACATAGTACATAAATATATATATATATATATATATATATATATATATATATATATATATATATATATATATATATATATATTTATATATATATATATATATATATATATATATATATATATATATATATATATATATATATATATATATATATGTAATAATTTTTATCAAACATATGTTATACATATAATGAAGGTATAATATTACAATGATTAATAACCTCGGAGAAAAATCTACCTGTCCAATAAAATGATACAAACAGTTATGATATTGATAATACAAGACACTTTTTTTTTATTCCTTGCTCTGAACTGTACGAGTACACTATAATGAAAATTAACATCAAAATCTTTTAATATTCTACAAAGAAGTCCAGATTTTGAAGAATTTTTATAGTACCTACAAAATTAATTTAAAAAAAAAAGAATCAAAACATTTGAATACGATGACGCCACCGAGTCAACACAAAGATTCGATTTTTTTAATAACATAGCTTAAAATCGAAAATTTAATTAAAAATTTATTTAATAGAATTTTGAAGTAATTTTACATAATTATAATTATTAAATCAGAAACAAAGAGCGTCAAATACCGGAAAAAAACCATCTTACAAAATTTAATTAACATTAATTAAAAAATTGCTAACGATACCTTTTTTTATCGACTTTTTAAACACTTTTGAAAAAAAAAAAAATAATAAAACAGGTTTGATAATTAGCCAAATTTTTAATTTCATTTTTTGTAAAATCATTGAACTCTACTGTTTTCAAATCTAAACGTTTAATTCAAAATTTGATTTGTAAAATCTTATCAGAATAGTGAAGTTTAATTATAAAATTATGATAAAAATCTGACTAATTAATAACTTTACTCATCCATGTCTTATTTAGTGAAATTTGAAAAATATTAGTACGGTGCAGTTATTCAAAAAAACGGCCTAACCTCAACATCCAAAGTAACCGTTTCACTTCAACTCCAAATTGTTCTATACAGTCCACATATTGTTTGGCAAAAAGTTACACCATTTTGAGCGTTGGGTTTTGGGGGAAGAGGGGGTAGAAGTCGGCAAATTAACGGTTTCTTTTTTAAAAATATTTCGGAAACTATGGGGTTTAGCGTAAAAAGTGTCATGTATAAAACTAATCTATATTAAATTGCGAACAAAAATGGTCCTGTGCATAATCTTGCTAAAGTGAACAATTCCAGAGTTACGGAGGGTGTAACAGTAGCATTTTTTAGTACTTATTTTGAGCTACTGCTGTATCAGGTGCAGCAGTGGTTGAATAAGAAGAATCCGCTCGAGTGACGGTGAAAGAAGATTGACGAACACCTGAGATCAATTACAACAGCACGTCCTGCAGCTCCCGAGGAATTACTTTCCCTCATAGTGTGCGCTTGCAAAGACGAATGCGTCCGTAACTGCGAATGCAGAAAGAGTGGTCTAAACTGCTCAAGCATATGCGGTAATTGCTCAGGGCTAGGATGTGATAACAGGGATACGAACATCATAGACGAAGATTTAGAAGAGGAAGGTGCTATGTTTGAAGAGGACTAATCGCAATTTCCTTTTACAAAACAAAATCCTGTATAAAAAAAAATTAGTTTCCTTAGTGATAATGTGTCTGAAAAAATACTAAATGTTGCTACTTTGACACCCTCCATAACTCTGGAACTCGTCACTTCAGCAAGATTATGCACAGGACTATTTTTGTTCACAATTCAATGTAAATTATTTTTGTTTACGCATTTTTGCGTTAAACTGCATAGTTTTCGAAATATTTAAAAAAAAACTGACGAAAACCGTTAATTTGCCTACTTCTACCCTCCTCCTCCCAAAACCCGACGCTGAAAATGGTGTAACTTTTTACCAAACAATATGTGCGTTGTATAGAACAATTTGGAATTGGAGTGAAACTGTTACTTATAAGGTTACGAATTGTTAAAGGATCGTAATTTTACCTAACCTATGGTAATCATTGCTTAATGCGCGAATAGATAAATATCAAAATTATTTCTAAATACTTGTGAGTTTTTGTTAAAGACAAAAATATATACTGCATGGACTAAAAAAAGCTAATGATTTAAAGAAATGGCGGTTGGTAATGGCAGAAAAAATTATATAAATTAAATAGTTTATTAGAAATAATCCTGCTACTAAAAACATTTGCTATAAACATTATGAGCTATTAGAATTTAATTTTTTTTTTCATCACAAAATGTGTCATTGTAAGATTGTGTGCAATAGATAAAGTTAGAAGTTAAGACTTACTACTTATCACTTCGATGCGAATGAGTTATTATATGTAATAATAACATTACAATTATGATTGGTTAATCTGCAGGTACAAAGAATAAAATTGTTAGTGAAATAATACACAATAAACAATTTTTAATTTAAAAAAAAAATATATATATTTACAAGGAAACCGAACAAATTTTTACTTAGAACGACCGAACATCTGTTACCCGTGACATTTCGATTTAAACATTAAAACCTTACAATAGATTAAAAAATATAAATATAAAATAAAAAAATTACATAAAAGTACAGTTTTACTGGTAACGTAAGATGAAATAAAACAGTAACTGAATATACGAATTAAAGTGCTTAGGTACATCCACTATTATTGCTACACGTGTAACGGGTTTGTTCCAACCTACACTGGAATTAATGCTCGTTTTAATGAGTATGCGCATAATCAAGGCCGTTCTAGTATCGTCGAATATATTATTCTTAGGTACCGGGTTTCTTCGGACAGGTCAGGACCGTACTTATTTCAGTAAAATTTTGCAACTAAATTACATTAAATTATGCACATTTGAATGAATATAATTGGTCAAAAATTACATTTTTCACCATTTAGAATACTAACAGCATTTTTTATTTGACAAGAGTAAGAAAATTCAAAACATATTGAAAAGTTGTTGAATATTTAGACGGTCCACTATAATAGCTAAGACGTACGTATTTACTAAGATTTTTTATTATTGAAAAACAAATTTTTAACAAGCAACTATACTTCTATCTCTCAAAATTGAAAACAATAAAAAAAGATGAATTTATTTAATTTAAATGACATGTCACATAAATCACATACATAATATAAACAAAAATACTTTTGATAGTCAATTAAAATTACAGTGGCACTTTTCAATTGTGCAGGTAATAAATAAAAGAAAAAAAGGATGTTTACATAAAATACGTATAAATAATATTTTGATACACATATGTATGTGTGTGTATGTAACTTGTGTACGTTGTTTTTATGAAAATATTTTGAACTTTTAGTCACATTGAGTGCAATATGTATACCTGCATATGCTAAAGACGAAACTGTCTGATCCGAAAGAAATCCGATACCTGATTATTCTTAATCATATAATTTAAAAATTTAACTAAATATCAAGAATTTTTGTTATTTTTTAAAAATTTTGTCATCTTTTAGTGAGACGCTTAAGCGTAAAATGTTTAAAAATCCAGAAAGTTTTGGGGTAACATTGTTACCCATACTTTTGTTACTCTAACACCACTGATTCACACAAATACATGCAAACAACATATTAATAAGTTTAACGGTATGTGAGAATCTGTCAAAAGGACTTCATATCATTCTAATAATTCATACCAACAATTATTATTATGTTCTAATTCATATTATTAGTATTGACCATTGACCAATAGACTACAGATATAAATAGCTTTAAATAATAGATTATAAACCCGTTGATCAATTTTGTTCTTGTTTATTATTGATTATTACATATATCGTAAAACGGATCGAGTTGGGTAAACTTAAGGGTGAATTCGGACAAATCAAAAAAAAAGTCATTCATGAACTTGATTTGAAAATACTAGGTTCAAAGACATCCGACGATATAAAACACTGTCCTAACCCCGACGGGAGAGGTTAGTTTGCATGTTATTACATTATTTAAGTAAGTGTACGGGTCAAGACGGATTTGGGGTGTAGACCCGGACACTTACTAATTATTTTTTATTTTTTTTATTTTTACTTATAATGAAACAAATGGGTCAGGGATATAACAAATAATATACGCTCTTTCTAATGGTAATACTTTTATTGGTGATATCTATAAACATAAAACTATACCAAAAAATGTAAAAAAGTGTCCGGGTCTAGACGGTTTTACGGTATATATTATTTATAAACATATTCATTTTGTCTGCAATAAACATAATCACCAAACTCTGAGTTATTTTATTATTATTTCATTACTGTATTGTGTGATTATTGATAGACATTTAAATAACGCTAACCTAAAGTACATTATATTATGTACATTATAAAAGACTACATGTAGTTAGTTAGCCGTTAGTGGGTTAATGAACCCCGCAATATTCTTGTTTGTAATTAACCATGACAACTGTAAGAAATTTTAAGTTGTCGGCTGATTTGTACGCTGATTGGACTCTTTAGTGTCCCGTACTGTCAAAATGCAACACTATGAAGAAACTAGAGATGTCGATTCTCCAAAAAAACATCGATTTTTGGATCGATTTAAATCGAAATCAAAAAATCGATTAAAAAAAAATCGATTCTGTGAAATCGAACTAAAAAATCGAAATTTTGAAAAGTTTAATAAAATTAGCTGATAATTTTTGTTTAAGGGACTTACTTGATAGTACATAGGTAATATCGGTAATATCGAGTAAAAACGCCTTGTAAGGTGTTATATTTGTAAAGAGGATGAGTGAGTTAACTTTTCAATTATAATTATAAAAAATAAGGCAATTGAATATGTAGCACGAATACCACGAATTGAACCAAGTTTATTCAAAAATTTCAAACAAATTGACAAAAAAATGTTTTCTAAATAAGTCGCTTTTGTGGGAAAGGGATCGTCGTTTGCGACAAGATAGGTGGTCGCTTCCTTCCTTTTGTAGTGATAGTCTGATTTATATAGAGCCATAGGAGGGGTTTCCGCGCGCTTATGTTGTAGCAAAAGAGTTGTAAAAATGTTGTAAAATGATGTTTATTTTTATTTGTAATTAAATATGGTTTGTAACTTTGTATTTTATAACATATTAAATTTTTATCAAACTCCTTTGACACGTATTCATTTTATTGAAAAAAATCGTGTAAATATGTCATCTTCCCATAAGAGCCTGTGTTAAAATTACAAAACTTTGAAACCGTTTTTCTCAAAATTGGAGCGGTCAATTTGGAAGTTTCGTTAAAATCCGTTGAAAAATCGTTTTTCGGACCAACTACCTTAAATACTGAGAATCAGAACAAATTATAGTACAGAATACTATTTGTGCACGTACGGCTTGCACTTGACCGCTTTATTTTTCTGATTCAAGAGTTAAGTAGTGTTATTAATTCAATATGATTTGCATATACATTATAATAAATAGAGAATCATGATTATGAAAAAAAATTATGAAATTGGGTAGAGTCTAACAAATATGGATATGAAATTTTTGGTTAATTTTTGAATGAGATAAAAATTGATCTTTTGAATGAGATGAATGGAGAGTAGTTTTAAATTTATTTGATAATTTTGAAATGTTGGAATTTTGGATATTAATTTTAGACTAATTGTAAATTCAAAAGTCAATATACACTTTTATTTTTTCGTTCAATATAGATTGTAGCGAAGCTTTAACTCTAAGAAAGAAAAGTATGGTCGTCATAGTTTTCACTGGATCTTAAGGTATCGTCACAGTGTGATCGGCCGAAAAATAGTCAATTTTCGAAATTTTTTTCGGATGGATAGGATGGGGAAATGAGAATGAATTTTTTTTTACGATTAATACCACTATTTAACAATACAAAAATATTATATGCCTTTAAAAAAGGGTGATATTTGAAAAAAAAAATTAAATAGATTATCAATCTGTAGGCAAGCCGCTATGCTCCTATGGAGGCCTTTGTTTTCGTTAAAAACTGCGGCCGCAATCGTGGGTACCGAATATGGCCCTTTTTTAAAGATACTTTTTTCAAAAAATTATAATAATTATAAAAAATAAATAAAAATGAACAAAAAAAATATTTTTGTATTGTTAAATACGGGTATTGATCGTAAAAAAAATTCATCCCCATTCTCCCATTCTATCCATCCGAAAAAAAAAAATTGTGAAAATTGACTATTTTTCAGCCGATCACACTCTGATGGCACCTTAATGTTTTAGGGCCTAAGGGATTTAGAAAACCAAAACATTGAATGTACGTTTGTTGGTGTCTAAATCAATGAACATTGCCAGATCTATTGAGGTTAGTGACATGAAATCAGGCTTAAACTGATTTTATATTTGGGACTTACAAAGAAACCAAATTTAACATTTTGAACAAAAAAATTTTAAATTTGGATGGAGAATATAAAAGGTCTTCATTCTTTTAACCCTAGAATCATACGTACTCGTCAAAACGACGAACGAATTTCTCTACCTGCTCCAATACTACAACTTGTCGGTGCCTGCTTGCTGTTAAACTTCTGTTATCTAATTTATTTGTTATTATAACACATAAGACGTATAAATTTTGTTTATAGCTATTGTCGTTTTTTTATACTGAAATAGTGTGCGTCAAAAGGATGACGATGTATGATTAACCCATATTTTTTTTTAAAGATTTTGTACTCCACATATAAAAGTTTTCCTAATTTTTCTAAAATTTATTAAAGATATGAATGTTATAATTAATTTATTCAATGATTATGATAATGTGAAAGATGATTACAGCTGTTTGACTTATAGAGACGACATAATACTGAAGTTTTAATATACTGAATCGAAAACCAAAGAATGCATTTCAAGTGACCTAATAAAATATTAATAATTTATTTTGTGGAAAATATTTTAATTTTTATTATTTTTTTAGATCTTATTCGAAAAATTACTAACAAATTTTAGAAAATTTACAAATGTGCCTAATCAGGAAATAACTACATGTCTACGGGAATATTTGTGACCGAGAAATTTCACATTCTGTAAAGTCACACATGTCCACCGACTCATAATAGTTCATAAATTAGTTATTTGAAAGATATGTCTTATGATACAATTGATGTATTTTAATTTTTATACTGAAAATATGCTTTGATAAAAAGATTAAAAAAATTAATAAATATTTATATTAAGAAATTTTTCCAAATCCAATTTTTTTAAATATTTTGTTCGCTGTTGTAGTATTGTTATGTAAAAAAATGTTTTTTGCAAATAAACTCTAAAACTCTCCGTAAAAAGTCCATTCGTCAAAATGACGCCGATGTATGATTAACGTTTCTCGTAGACCAACGTATGATTCTAGGGTTAAGAATGTTGTTTAGTGCATATTTTTTAAAAATCTAGTGCATATTTTTTAAAAAATTGTTTGATCTACAAAATTAGGTCCTGTCCTAGGAAACGATTTATTTAAAGGTCTCTTCGATTCAGAGTAAAACAAAAATTGAAATAAATTACCCAACAGGTTTTTGTTAACTGTTAAAGATTTCTATTTTTTTTATTTCAACTACACTTAACACCTCTAATAAGAAAAATAAATATTATAAAAACAATTCTGTCCAACTTTAACAGATTCAGTTTAATTTGAAATGTATATACGTAACTATGTATATGCAAAACATAGTAGGTTTCTCATGAAAGTATATGGGTTGTTTCTAAAATATGGCATCTTATATATTACTGTAGCGTAGTGAGAAACACTGATGAGTGACGGCTGATAGGCCGGGCGTACATTGAGACGCAGTTAACGCAGGCACGGCAACGCAATTTCTGAGTCTTGTTTTGGAAGGGGACAACGCAATTGAGGCCGAGCGCACATTGAGCTGCGTCACGCAGTAAACTAAGGGCAGGACAGAGCAGGAAAGCACGTGTGGTTAGGCGCACATTGAGACGCAGTTAACGCAGGCAGGGCAGCGCAGTTTCTGTGACCCTTGTTGTAGAACGAAATAGCGCAAATTTAAAACCAGAGCAGAGCAGAACAGCACACGGCGAAATAAAACCAACTAAAACTCGAGAACGTGTTACAATGTCGCGCAGTTTCTGTGTCACATTCAAGAGTGCCACGTCGGTCTCGTGTGACGCAATGCTACTCTGCTCTGCTCTGCGTTTCAATTCGCAACGTCCCGTTCTACACCAAGAGTTGCAGACACTGCGCTGCCTCGTCTGCGTTAATTGCGTCTCAATGTGCGTCCGGCCTAACACGTTCTCATTGGTTTTAATTGGTTTTATTTCGCTGAAATGAAAATAACTGAAGAAATTGAAGAAAAACAGTGCTGCTCTGCTTTTAAATTCGTGCTACCTCGTTTTACAAAAGGAGTCACAGAAACTGCGCTGCCTTACCTTCGTTAACTGCGTCTCAATGTGCGCCTAACCACATGTGCTTTCCTGCTCTGCTCTGCGTTTACTGCGTGACGCAGCTCAATATGCGCCTGGCCATAAACTGATCAGTCAATGAGATTTCGTGCAGTTTCGTACAGTTGTCGTTACATTTCCTTCCCCACATCAAAAAAGTATCAATTTCAGATTATTCCACTGTGGAAGCTTTAACCTCCTTTAGTGATGAGCAAAATTAGTCTTGGTCTTGCAGTCTTGTCTGGGTCTGGCATTTTTTCCAAGACCAAGACTATGTATACCAAGAGCAAGATCAATACCAAGACTATAAGTATGGATGCAAGACTAATACCAAGACTCAAGTGAGCAAGACCAAGACAAAAGCAAGAAAAAGGGCAAGACTCTCGCTAAATTATTTACCTAGATAGTTTGAAAGTATAATTAATACGGTAAAGAGAGAATATTCTGATTTTAGAAGGAAAAAATTCGCTAATAAAAAAATGCAAGAAAGTGCAAGATTTTTTAGCAATACCAAGGCTAAGATCAAGACCAAGACTGCATTTTACAGGACCAAGACCAAGACCAAGACTCAAACTGCTCTAGCAAAACCAAGACTTGGTAGTCTTGGTCTTGGTCTTGCATTTGCTATCACTACCCTCCTTCCAGTTTTAATCTTTGCCAAATTTAAGACCTGAGTTAAAGACCAGCTTGCTAGCCACTAAGCCAGCTAAGTGAGATTGTCTTGGTTCAACCTTTGATCTCACGTTTTTAAAACACTCAATATCTTTACGTAATCTATAAGGAATTACTTTGATAAACTTGAAAGAAATTTCATATTCCCGCGCTTAATATTATTACTATAGCATTGCTGTGATGATGCATTTGTTTCTTACGTACATCCATTTATTATGTTATATACAGGTTAAAATTTATTATCTTCAAGTTTTTCAGATTGGATACAAGAATACATTGAAGGTACTTACTACCTAGAGATGTAACTTACATTCAATACATATGCTTATACAGCAGTCCCCCGAAGAACACGATTAATTGGTTCCGTGTTCTTTGAAACCGTGTAGTTCGAGACCACCAAAAGATAGGCATTTTTTATTACAAGTGTGAAAATAAAAAAAAATATTCCGTTTAATTTGCAAGTTGTGGGTATTCCAAACATATTGCGACTGTTAAAACCTGCTTTTTGTTATCGAAAATTATCGATAACGGACTACTTATCATAAATTGGTTATAATTGTTTAATTTAAGCTCTATTAGTCCCTCTGATTTGGTTACCAATAGAATATTTCCGAAAAAATTAGTTTTCGATACTTTTCGTAAAGTTACGAAAAATATCGAAAACTAATTTTTTCGAAAATATGCTATTGGTTACTAAATCAATGGAGCTAACAGAGCCTAAAGAAACCAGTTACAACCAATCGATGATAAGTTACGTGGTATCGATAATTTTCGATAACGAAAAGTAGGTTTTGACAGTCTCAATATGTTCGGAATACCCATAACTTGCTTCGCTTAAGCCTTCAAAAATTTCGTTATTTTTTCGCTACGACGCACCGTTTACGAGATATTTACAATCAAAAGTTTACGTCTACTTACGTTTACGATCAAAAGTTTACATATACGTAAGCTTTTGAACGTAAATATCTCGTAAACGGTGCGTCGTACCGAAAAAATAACGAAATTTTTGAAGGCTTAAGCGAAGAAAGTTATGGGTATTCTGAACACATTGAGACTGTCAAAACCTACTTTTCGTTATCGAAAATTATCGATGTCGAAAATAACATTTTCAAAATTTAAATATGTAAATTTCTACATATTCTTTATTATTTCTATTATAAAATTCTCAAAAATTTTAGTAGTTTTTATTTCTAGCATTTTTCTTTTATAATGACAGATTCAATTACTACACGGAGAGAAAAATCCTATAATTTTTGTAGAGAAAATTTCAGAAAAATTACCATGCTCCCCTATAATCCGTGCGCGATCGACGACCAAAATAAAAAATATGTGCTAGCATGGTAAAATTTAATGTGGTGCTAACACAACTTTTATCACACTCTTATGCATGTATATTATAGTTTAATTCTTGTTGTCGTACTCTTTCATTTGCGCATCTGACTCGCGACCTTATATTGGTTGCACTGTACCTGTAAAAACATGTATACAAAAATGATTGCCAACAATATAATTCTAATACATATACTAAAGATAGGTAAATAACAAAAAGATGAATTAAACGATGACATCATCCTAAGAGTGTAAAAGCAACTGACTACTAGCTGCATCAAGGTGATTGGTGCGAGCTGTCTGACCGCTATGGTTCGCATGTAACCCATGTAACTCGCTGATTGAGGTACATTTCATTACAGCGATCCCAACACAACCAACCTTCTTTCTGTTTTTTTTTCTTTTTTATTATTAGCATGTTAGCATGGTAATTTTTTTAATAAACACAATTAAAAATTATTTTTTTGTCGGTAATGGAACTTTTTACTGTGCTGTTTTACAAATTTTACGGAGATAATATTACGAAAAGAACATTCCATCCTTTAAATTTTTTATGATTAATTATAATCTTTATATTTTTACCTTACAGAATTTAATATGTTCGCCTTTTACACGTCGATTGTAGTGCTGAGCACAGTAATTTTTATAGGAATTTTCTCTCCGTGTACGATTTTTATTCGTGTAAATCGAATCCACATGTGATATACATATTCGTGTACATTGAGGACTGATGTAACTTTATATCAAATATATAATATGTACTTAAAAATCGTGTTGTTTGAAACCGTGTAGTTCGGGGGAACGGTACCCGTGTTCTTTAAGACCCGTGTTCTTTGAGACCTGTGTTCTTAGAGTACCGTGTTCTTCGGGGGATGCCTGTACATACAACGTTGTTTAATTAACAAGATTCATTCTATCTTGTCTCACAAATCACAAGAGCTACATCGAAACCAGTTTTTCTTTCTGTGTTATTACTACAATATATATATGATACACGAAGGTAATACACCAAAGTACACTTCGGACACGTTATTTTACCGGGCACTGTCTGTAACAATACAATAATATAGAGAAATATTAACCTTCAGGGATTTTCTTTTTATGATTTTCCAATTTGGCTCCTGTGGTCCAAAAATTCAATAAATAACGAAGATACTAACCTCCAGTGAAAGTTAGCTCAAATCAAAATTGGTTTAGAGTGTGTCTTATTCAGAAATGACTTCAAGTTCCCTTTAGGTCAATTAATATTATAATTTATTGATTCATATTCGTATACATCTGTTACAGACGCAAGAGTTCTTCCGATCAGAATTTAAACCCAGTTTTTACAGTTTAAGGTGGTTGCTCCGGAAAACGATATTTCAAAGGATTTTAACGAAACTTCTCTAAAAATTTATTTAATTCAATACCAATAATACGAACCCTTACCGAAAAAAAAATTGACCACCGCAATTTTGAGAAAAACGATTTCAAAGTTTTGTAATTTTAACACAGGCTATTATGGGAAAACTGAATTTTTTTTTTTTTTTGAATAAAATGGAAGCCTATCAAATGAATTTGATAATAATTTAATATATTAAAATTAAAGTAAAAAAAATGCTTTTTTAAGAAAAAGCTTTTATTTAAAAATGGACTAAAAAAAAATAAAATAACTTTTTAATAAAGTTTGAAGCATTATGCAACATAATTTATAAAAGCTTGAGGCGTTATCATTAATTATTTCTGTTTTGGATATAAGTGTAGCTATTTTACTTTTCAGTAGTTACCAAACTTAATTAAACGCCTCAAGCTTTTATAAATTATGTTGCATATTGTTTCAAACTTTACTAAAAAATTATTTTATTTTTTTCTTAGCCCATTTTTAAATAAAAGCTTTTTCTTAAAAAACATTTTTTTTATTTTAATATATTTTCTACTCTTTAGTCTGATCACAATTAATTTAAAAAAAAAAAATTAAAGAAGTATTTTTTTGCCTATATTTTAATTGGTTAACTTACCCCAATCAAATATAACTATGGAAACAAAAAATTGCAATGTAAAATCAATGGACAATATTTGACAATTAGAAATGTCAAAAAGTTGCACAGGACTAAAAATCAAAAATTTTTATTTGGGGTGATTTAGGGCAAAAATAATTATACAATATTGCATTGTCATCAAGGTTAGACACGTATGTAAAATTTGAAGCCTCTACCTTAATTAAAACCTGTCTAAATTTTGATTCCAAGATTTGATCTAAACCAACGTACTAACATAGCAAGTTAAATAAAAGCTTTTAATAAAATACAAAGTTTTTGAAATATAATTTAAAAACATCACTTTACAACGTTTTTACAACGCTTTTTCAATAATATTTCTATATTGCTACAACATAAGCGCGCGGAAATTCAAAAATAATAACTGAAGAATATTCATACATTATTTAATTTTTGATAAAATAAATTTTTTTCGGGAAATATACTTTTATACCTGACTGTCTCGGGGAAACTACGTTAAAGCACAACATTAAAACTGGTTTACTAAGTTCTCAACGATCTAAAAACACCGGTAGATATCGGTATTATTTTTGTATGTCAAAATACAAAAGAGAGATCAGTTCAAACGGATTATTATGTGTAATTAATGTAACACCCGGTACCTATATGCATTATAAAAGTATTGTAAGTGAAATACACACGAGAACTGAAGAATTATAATAGATCTGGTAGTGACAATGACCCTGTTTATTAAGGAATTAATATATTTATGTAAAAAAAAGTATTTCTTACTTTCAGTTTTATGTAATAAGAATCAACTTATGCACCTCTAATACACCTCTGCTTTTATTATTATTATTTGATATATTAAAATTAGCTCATTTTTTAGCTCAGTATTTTATATTATTAGGTAGTCACTGCTTTAAATATAAACTTGATTTATGTATACATATTAGAATTAATTTTATTTATAAATTTTACATTCTTTTGCATCATTATAATTTTTTTTCTGTAGCAATAAGAATCAGCATGGCACTACCATTTCCTTTTAAATTTTAGCCAAGCATGTCTTATTTGAATAATACGATGTGACTAATACAAGTTATTTTTGAATTTCGTTAGCAATGCTTATGAATATTCAAATTTTTTCTTTTTGAAACAGAATTTTGATTTTTTTTTTTTTTTTTTTTGGTAATTTAACACAAAAAATAAATTTGGAATTTTTTTGGTGAATCGTGTTTTTAAGGTAATCGATTTTTGCTATCAAAATGATGATTTTTAACTTGGACGAATGGCTATCACTTCAAAAATTTCTGTTTCGATATCCCTGTACAATTTTATTTTGATAATTTTAGTAGCACTTCAATTTTGGATTCTTTTTTGGGAATTCTCCAGAGATTTGGAAAAAAATTTTAAAGAGGTATTCTAGTCTAGAAATTCGAAAAAATCGTCCTTTTTTGCATATTTTCCAAGTTCAGACCTTTAGGAATAAGTCTCTAAAAGGATTTACGGAAATTCAAATTATTTTCGGAATTATGGTTATTTTTTCTCTGTGTCCTGTGTAAATTTTTAATATAAATTACTCGAAACTACTTTTTTCGATACGGCTGACATGATATCTCAAGTTCTAATGCACCGATTTACTTGAAATTTGATACAGACCTTCTTAATACTATCAAAATTGGTCTGACGTAGGGGTTTTTAAAACTTTTTTTTACTATTTTAAAAAAATTTTCAAAGTTGAAAAAAGAAGGCGAAAAAATGTTTTTTTTTTTTTTTAAATGGACGCTGTTTTGTGAAAAAATTTATTTTTTCAAATCAGCTACATCCAACTAATTCTACATCCTTGTTTATTAAGAATTAACGAAAATTTTTTATGTTTCAGATCACCATAGGAGGGTTCGAATCACGTCAAGTCCCCACTTTGCCGGCCTGTACCGATTTCAATTTTGAATTTTTTTAAAATTTTTATACGTTTTTAATACTTTTCAAATATCAATAAAAAAACTGTTAAAAAATGGATACTAAAATGTTTACTGTTTCTTTTTTTTATTACGCCCCTAGATTAGAATACCCCTTAAGCTTTCATTAATTTTTTTTTTCAAGATTTCTAGGGAAAATGTTGGGAAATAATTGTGACCGTACATTGGCAATATGGTTTCATAAGAAATTACTTTCCTAATTCCTAGAGAATTCAACCCAAAAAAAAAAATAATTTAATAAAACTTCATTATTTCTTTCATAAGGCATCATTAAATTTTGACATTTCAATTTACATTTGAAATATTTAAAATAATCATCCTATTAAAACAATTAAACATCTCTAACAAATGTCTTTATTAATATTATTAGAAATTTGTTTAAATTAAATGCCCAATTAATACCGGCAACACAAACAGTTTACAACTTAATTATATTAGCAAAAAAGAAACTCCTTCAATATGTAACTTAAAAAATGATTTCACCTGTTATGACAAAATTTATAGCATTCTCACTTGCAACAGACGAAACAATTCAAAATATTGCACACATAAATCACATCATGCAGTTTTTAATTGATATATAACCTACAAATATTTGACAGTTCGTGGAGAAAAAAAAAACGTAACCTACAAATCGTGACATATTGTTGTGTTTTTATATTCAAATCTGTTTAGCGAAAGTTTAATTAATTATCGGATGAGATTCTTTTTAGTTAAAGATCGAAAAATAGAGTAATTTCTATAGTAATTAAGTAATTGCGCGTTTTCTAAACACTACAAGAATTAAATCAGGCATCTGATAGTACAGTAAGTGAGTTGTTAACCTCCGTGATAAGAATTTTATACCTCTTCATAAAACTTAATTTGGGATTTGGAATAAAAACTGTAAATAAAATAATAGAATGATGAATTTGGAAACGAAATGTGGGTTTTCGAAGTGGTTCTTTTAATTTTTACCAAAATTTACCATGCAAGACCACCACAAAAGGGACTTCTATCGAGGCAATCATATTTCTAAAAGGAATTTTGTCATTTTCATAGCAAAAATACAAAGTCCAGTACCAACATACAACTATATAAATGTGTGGAGGCTCATATATTAATCTAATCCGACCCTGACACGAACTCATTGAACGTTCTATTGACATATTTATAGATATTACTAAACATTTTAAGCCATTTTTACAACTTTGTGGGTTTTGCTTATATAATAACTAGCTGTACCCGCAACGTCGTTCGCGCAAAGCATTATTATAAACTCAATGAGAAGTATGTAAGTGTAATAATTATACAGAACTTGCAAAGAATAATAATTTTTGTGTAATGTATGCACATGCTCAATATGGTTTTTCTATTTTACCGTGGGAATGAGGAATTTTCCCGGAGTAAAAAGTATTTTAGATGTTGACCCAAGTAATAGGTTATTACCATACCAAATTTCATAAAAATCCGTCCAATAGTTTGTGCGTGATGCGTGAATAGACAGTGCGACAGACAGACAAAAATTCCAAAAATTGTTGTTTTGGTATCTACATCGATAACTATTTACAGTACCAGTACAATTTTCAAAAAATATTCCATGTACATAAATGGTCTCGTTACAATTTTATTACATGTATAGATTATAAATTGTTAATACATATAAACGTTCGCAAATATTGCAAATATATTATGTTAATAATAACTTACAATTTTTTTACATTAATATAAATAAAACCTACACACAAAATCATATTTAAATTAAAAAATCGAACAAGTGCAAGTCGTACTTGCGCCGACAGTGTTCCGTATGCAATTAATTGTTTTTTTAAACATTGGATCGACGTAACAACAACTCCAAAACAATCATTAGAAACAAAATTCAACTTTTTACACCTAACGTTTGTAATTAGACCACCATTTTCTATAATTGTATCAAATTTTAATTTTCTACGTGGGGTTATCTCTGAGAAAAATGGGTGTGACAGACAGACGGAAAGGCCAGTTGTCACTTTTGCTACGGAACACTAAAATTTTTAGAAAATAACACAACACAAAGTTTATTTGAAAATAATGTAATATCGAAACAGATTGTTTAAATTCTATTACAACATAGTGTTTCCTGAGGTCATACTTTTTATCTACTCGTAATGTCGTGGTTGAATACAAATAGTCGGTATAAATCCATTAATTCATTATTTTAAATATTTTACAAACAAGTAAGTAATTGTGTTTCATTTTTTCCTACATTAAAAAAAATATGTAAATGGCGCCAAAGTTTTATTATTTAAAAAAAAATTACACTTTTCAGTCAAGGAAGTAATTATTTTGAAACGATGTTGTGTCCAGGGTTTCTGGTTCGTCTAACTCCAGTACACGACATATAACAAAAAATTTATTTATTGTATTTTTTCATAATTTTATAAAATTTATTTAGTTATTTTTCTTTTTAAATTTATAATTAATGTAACTGCTACTCGCGTTAAAAGATAGTAATATATATATGTGACTGACTGGTTGTCAAACTGAAGTCGTTCTAGTAGAATTGGTAGCCTAGTGGCAACGTGCTTGACTAGCAATCAAGGATCCTAGGTTCGAGTCCCAGTCAAGCCAGTTTGATAACGTTTAATTTAAAAAAAAAAAAGTGGTTTTACTTTTATCATTAAACAATGTAAGTTGAGAAATTGTTGAATCTTTATATTAAAATAAGAAAATGAACATCAAAAGCAAGACCTTCACGATACAGGTAAATCTGCGGTGAGACGGTTCAATGATGAATACACCCAACCTTGTACTTTACAATATTTACTGTAAATTTTCTCATGAATCTAAAAGAGAAGGAGAATTTCTCAGGCTCTTAAAAATGGCCATCAGAAAAAGTATCTTTGCTTGTATATACAGACTTCACAGTAAGGTATAAGGAATACCGTAAATCGGAACTGTTTTGCCATATTTTTTGGCTACTTTGACTTTGTTTTTATTCCGGAATATGGATCCCACAATCCCTTCAGTAAATGTGTGTATTTTTTTAAGATTTTGTTTATTTTTAAGTGTCGTCATTGTGACAAAAGTGTCTATCGAAAGTTAATCGAAAGTTCTTATTACCAATTACAAAGAGTTCCTTTTTCTAATTTTGAATTGACTAAGCAAATACACGAAGCCTCGTAAGATTTCAAAAATTTTCATAAGAAATTGGTTTCTTATGGCTTCTGTAGCTGTGTATATACATGAAATCTTCTTGTTTAGGGGTCAGGTATCCCTGCAGATGCACTTAGACGATATGCCAATGTAGCCTCCCATGCAAGGCCGTGGAGAGAAATGGCGGGCCCCAAGAAAAAAGCACATTTCTTAAAAATTTCTCCCCAAAAAATAAATGGTGAGTAAAAAAAAAGCTGATTTTACTTGTTTCCGGGCCCCAATTGACCGCTACGGGCCCCCTCTTCCAGCCCGTGCCCTAGGGCTGCAACCCCGGCTACCCCACCCTCTCGTCGAGCCTGGCCCCATGTTCGGGGTGACTTTGGCGCTTAAAAAAATAATAATATATGCATATACCAATTTTGCGCGAAGGATTATTAAAAATCTTTAAAATTCTTACCCGCAGAATTTGTCGCTGTCGCTGACTGCTCCAGTTTCAATCGTCACCAAAATTTTATTGACATTTGCAAACAAGAAAAATCACAAAAATTACAAGTCACACAAAAACACTACACCAGTTTGGAAAAAAATTCCAAAAATTAGACACACCAAAAAAAAATTATTTAAATTTTTTTTTTAATAAAATTTATATAACTGATTATTATTTAAAAACGATTTGTATAATAATTGGTGATAGACACAAAACTCTTTGGTTGGTTGAATGGTTGCGCTTATGTTTGGGAAAAAATTACTCCAATGACTCCATCGACCGACCACATGTGTATATCAACAAAAGTGCTTGATACGAACGAATGGTACGTCCACGCGAAGATAGTGAAGTCGCGTTTAATGCTACAGGTTGTTGCTATTATAACAGGTATGTACGAGTATGTTGTAGAAAAAAAGTTTTATATGATTGGTATACATACGTGCGATGGGGCATGTTGTTCAAACGAAAATTTGTTCAAAAAAATAATCGAGAAATAGTGGTCGGATATTTGGTATTGAAAAATCTTATAGACAGTGCTGGGGGTTTTACTAGGGATGATCGATATTCATCGATGGTAAAAAAACATTGATGTTTAGGGGGAAAACATCGATGTAAAAACATCGATGTTATGTCCTCGATAACATCGACACATCGATGTTACGAGAATAATATCGAAACATCGATACTACTCTAAGCTATCCAGTATTTAAAAAGTCCTGTAGCTGATTTAAAATAAGATCCATTACTTTTATGGCAAGTTCTAGGATCCACTTATCCAAACTTGAAAAAAATTGCCATTAAATATTTATGTTTGACAGCAACTTCAACAGCTTCAGAGAGACTTGCTGGGCAGCATTTGTATCAACAAAGGAACAAATTAAAAGGAAAACTTCTAACAAAGTGATTTTTTTTGCAAAATGTACCAATTAAATACTGGGCAATGTTAATTTTTAATAAATAAAATAATAGATTATAATGGTCCTTTATTTTGCTTTATAAACATCGATGCTTTTGGACATCGATGTTTTTCTTTCGATATATATCGTATATCGATACTAACATCGATGTTAACATCGATGTCAACATCGATGTTTTTCTAATATCGATCATCCCTAGGTTTTACTCTAGATTTAGTGGATTTTTTACAACCTACTTAGAAGTTATATTGATCAATTTTTGGATAAAAATTTAAAAAATGTATCCCCTAAGAAATCCCCGAAAAATGTGTATCCCCTAGATTTCCAACGTTCTGAAAACGTTGAACGGAGGATTCTGTCAGAGACCATTTTGTCCCATGTCTGATGATGACCATATTTCACAACTTTGACCCTTTATATCTTGTGAAATATTGACGTTTGGCACTTGGTGCAATGGTAACTTTTCATCAGTAGGGCGAAAACTATAACATAAGTTTTGTGCGGGGTCCTTTATTCAGAAAAAATATAAAACTCAAGTGTAATACGGGTAAGACAATCTAACGCAGGAACGAATAAAATAAATTAGTATAATTCATATTATTTATTTAATACATTGTTACTATGGTTCCGAAACCAGTTACATTTACCAATACGAATTTTTATTTCTTTTTTATCGTGTTTACCTAAGGTAAAAGACCCGGTAATTGACCCTGGCCCAGTTTCTGAACTTTTCAACTTTGTTATAAATTAATAAAAAAACTATATTTTAAATAAGAAAAAAAATAAATTCTTAATTTAAAGTAATCTATTCTGTGTCTAATGAACAGCAATTTAAAAAGTTTAGAATATATTAACTAAATAAAAAAAATTTTTAAGTTTAAAATGTGTGTAAAAACTATTTTTTTGGTAGTTTCCTAACAGTTTATGTTACAGTTACAAAGTACTCATTTTGATCTGTGCAATATTCATCATGTAAGTATGAAAACTTAATTAAAAATATATGAGCAGGTTAATATTTGTTTAAAATTTATTTTAAAATATTTATAAAATACCTTAGAATGATTTTTATTATTGAAATATGAGGGTCAATTACTAGGCTCACTTCTAAAGTGGTATGGCCCAATTAAATTTTAACCAGTTTGTGTTAGTTATTTTGTTATTAGTTATTTTGTTATTTATAGTTATCTTCGATTAGTTTTTGTTATTTTTCATAACGTATATAACATTAAACATTCATTTTTATCAATAAAAAATTATTTATAAATTAAATTTTAAATGTATTTTTAAATTTAAGGATCAGAAACTAGGCCACTGTCGGGGTCAGAAACTGTCACATGAGAAATTTTGAAGGTCAGAAACTGGGTCCTTTTTGTCAATTTTTAAAACATTAATTTAAATTATTAATTCAATTCAAATAATTATTTTACTTGTATGACTTTATTTTGAAAGCCATAAACTAGTTGATAAAATTATTAATTGTCTCTTAAGTTTAAACTTATATTTATTACTGTCGTTTAACCTCAGCCGTCACTCTTAAAAGGTCAGAAACTAGGCCCGTTACCTTACAGAGAAATGACCAATGAATTATTTTGTACCACTTTTTTCGATGTAGAAATCTGCTCTAACTTTTAGTTCCACCGTAAAAATGAAAAAAACTACAATATTCTTATGGGACTTGATATACGTGAGTTAAATTTCTTTCTCCAAGCGAAGAGAATAAGAAATATCGATAAATTTCGCCTCGTGCCTCATCACTAATAAATACAAAAATAAAGAGAATAGGATTATTAAAGGGAGATAAATAAATGGCTATTCATAATTTTGATTTTTTTTTACTTTTATTTTATTATGTATCTTTTACATACGTAACTTTTATAAAGAAAGCAATAATAAAGAGCCGCATAGCTTAATTCTTGATCTATATATTATAAATGATTTTATATTTCAAGTACTTAATTCTATAGCAATCATCCACTCCAACGGAGGTTTCGTGACTGAAAGTATTACCGATGAATAATACGAAATATGTAAGGTATAATTTGATCCCTTTTTCCATATAATAACAGTTTGTCTTTTGGACCCTTAAGGGGTTTTAATTTTTATACGTAATATCCGTTTTGTTACAATATTCGTTGTCTCATTGTGAATTGATTGGCAGTAAGAAAAATTGCATCTTTGAAGGTAAATAGACAATGTAATGATTTAATTGTACAAAAGGTCAGGGTACTAACAGAAGAACATTCAGGATACTAACAGAAGGAACTAGTATGTAATTTAAGAGGGTGACTCACCCCCTCTCCAATGTTGCTTAAACTGAATTTTGAAATAGAAAATTTCATTTCTACGTTATTCTAAATGTCTTAAATTATTTTACATGAAGAGAAACTTCTTGAACTACCCAAGTAGTACGACTATTCGACACAGTCACCCCCTAGTTAACTACCCCTAGACTTAATATTAGGACATTGAGCAAAAACAAGTCAATTAGATTTTTTGACGTAGATTTCAAATCTGTAAACAAAATTTTTATATTGTTTAATTTTCACCCCTTTTTGAAAAATTAACCCCTAAATTTTAACCCCCAACCACCCCTGTTGATGTAATTTGAACAAATTTAATATCAATAGATAGCTCTTTAAAAAAAAGCAATACCGCCAATTCAAACTTTTGCTCTATCTCTTACCGTTTTCGAGATATTTAAAAAATTAAATTTTTACCCCAATTTTTGGAAGGCGATTTCACCTCTTCAAACCGTTTTTCCGCCGATAAAAAAATACGTGTCGCTTATTTTTTAGTGTTCTACAACATATCTAAGTTTCACAGAAATCGATAGGTCCGGCCTCGGGCCCTTTACTTGTAAGTGGTAACCGGTTAGATTTTGGGTTTGTTGTGTAATCGCGCATTGTAGTCTCCATACGTAAAAATTGAAATATTTGATGATTTTCAAAAATATGTAACTTGATGATCTCATACGCAAGTAAAAATTTAATTTTTTGGAGTTTCTTCCAGAGTCGAATCTATTTTTGAGGAGGCTTTTGGGCACTTCTCATGTGGAGGCCCCTGCTAAGGTGATATGGAATTTTTGAAATTTTTCTATTATTCCCAAAAAATGTAATTGACCGGCAAAGGAAAAAAAACCAAATAGCGCTCATTCTTTCAAATTTACTCCTGTTTTGAGGGACTTATTCCTAAGGCATGTGCCCTAAGTGTCTTTATATAAATCCGGCTCTGGTTTTTTCCCAAAATTTGTAATGAATGCATGAATGATTTGTGGAATTTGGAACAATTTTACTAAAAATCGTCTTAGGTTTGAAAATAAACTTCCCAATATAATTTTTATATTTCAGCAAAAAATTAAACTTAAAATATTTTTACAACTTTTAACGTTTTTTTTTTTATTTTTAATTTTAAACGTTATCGAGTGCCTGTGAAACATTATTAATGTATGGCGAACTTTTGTTTGTATTTGAATATTGTACATGTATAAATACGAACAAAAGTTAGCCATACATTAATAATGTTTCACAGGCACTGGATAACATTTAAAATTAAAAATATAACTGCGTCTCGCATTAGAGAGAGGATGTGTTTGATTGATTATCGGACTGGTGTGGCACTCGAACAGGCGGTCGGTAGTCTAATTTGTAAGGTGTTTGCCTAGCAACCAAGAGATCCGGGTTCGAATCCCAGCCGATCCAGTTTGACAATTTTTTAAACACTATGTGAATATTAATTAACTTTTAACGAATTTCTTAAGAAAAATTTTCAGCTACATGGACGATAGCGTGTGAAATGCTGAAATTTGAGCCCGCCGAACTGTGACAGAAATTTATTTTGAGATCTCTATAGAAGGCAAAAGTAATCCTGGAAAGAAACATTCGATTTTCTTGAAATTTGATGAACACGGCCAGTACAAAATGCTTGGATAAATTCTTCAGAATACTCAGAAACGTATATTTTGGGTTTTCATCAATAAAAAATTGATTTTTTTTTTTTTTTTAGCAAAATTTAAATCAAATAAGTTTTTACGAAACATTATGCTATGCAAAACTGGTTTTCGAGAAAAACTAACTATATTTGAACTGAATTACTGAACTAAATTATATACTAACTAACTATATGACTAGAAGTTATTTTTTTAAAAGTACGTTCTAGGAAATGCGCTAGATTTTGTACAAGACGCCGCAGCAGGGGTATTTTGTATATTCCAATGATCTAATTTCATACTAACTTTTTAAATTAGTCATAATATACAAAAATTGGTCTATCTTTAAATTTACTATAATATCAATTGAACACTTGTATTGCGTGAGGTAAACGTTTAACAGAAAAAAAACTTTTTTATATTTTTTTTTATATTTTCATGGTAATCTGCCATACTTGTTACAAAAATACATTCTCAACGAAACTTAACTTCGCATATATTTACAATGGTTGGACGTTTCATATTTGTTTAGTCCATTTTGGAAAAATTCTGAGAAGTACATTGCTTTTTTATCAAAGCCCTTTGGTCTTTCTTATCAGACTGGAAAATTTTTGAAATTTTGTAGCAAAATAGAAGTTGTAGCACACACTTAATCCACAATCGATTTTTTTTTCAAAATGGCCGCAATCCCTCCCCCTCAGGAAGCCCTACACCTGCGTTATCATCTTTTGTCTTTTCAGCATATTCTTCCTATAATATCGCCCAGAGTCTCTTAAAACGTTCTTAGATATCTCTTCAACGCTGAGCATTGGGGATGATGCTGCTCCCATAGGGAAACCATGCATCTAATTTCTTATTACGATTACGTTATTCTTGTTTTAATACATAACTGATATCATACAATATCCGGTGTTAAATACACATGTACGTTCATTGTTTATAGACATTGCAGCCATCATTGTTTATTTTCTCAAGTTTTTGCTCTTAATCTTCATTCGTTCGTACATACTTGCGTTTTGCGTTCCTTTACAAATGTTGTCAAGGTCAAAAATATTCCTCGCTTATTCTCTGTATTCGATTCCCAACAATTTGCGTGGGTTCCATTTGTGTACGACAAGCAAATATATACGAGTATATATACATACATATAAGTATAGTAAATGCATTAAAACAGAGTAATTTTCATTGTTTCATTTTAAGACGATTATTTATTTTATATTGTTTTGCTCGAAGTTACCGTTCCTTTTACAACGATAATTTAAATTACATATTTATAAATTTAAAAAAAAATCCATTTGCCATCCAGCGAGAACCATTGTTTATTTGATTTGACAGTTAACTATATATAATGATAAAGAGTATATGGTTTAAACAAGTGAAGGGCAGTGGCACCGATAATGGGTCATAAAACAGAAGAGGGAACAATTTTAAAGAACCAAAAACCACATTTCATTCAAAAATTTTGAAATTTTGACCATTTCTCCGTTGGGATTGGGTCATTTTGATAGCAAAAATCAAAAGTTCACACCCAAATTACCATAATTCAAGCAATCACCCTAATTAACATCGCTTCAATATGGTTCGCTTTGAGAAAAGGGGAATTTTTTAATTTAATGATGTCATCAAGTTACTAAAAAAAATTTTCAATTCCATAAAAGTTGTAAGAAAAATAATAAAATGATGAAATTGGAAACGAATCATAGGTTTTCGAGGTTGTTTTCGAAGTTGTAGTCATTTTTACCAAAATTAGACGCGTAGGACTATTAGAAAAGAGAATTCTTTTGGATCAGTCACATTTATAACAGGAATTGGGTCATTTTGATACCAAAAATAAAAAAGTTCCCATCAAAATTATTTTAATTTTACCAACCACTCCAAATCTATTTAGCATATAGTCTGCTTTTAGAAAAAGGGAAGTTTTTTACTTGAGTGACGTCAAGTTAACTAAAATTTTTCATTGTTTTGAAAATCGTTAATTGGAAACAAATCACAGGTTTTCAAAGTCGTACCTAAATTAGGTACATTTTTAAAAAAAATTACAATATCAAAAAAATATTGAAAAACCTTTAAAAAAATGTGACCCCCTCGCAATACAAGAGCTGGATGCCGCCCCTGAATGCAATCAAGTCAGAGAAGACGTTTATAAAATTTCTAGAGCTTGAACGTTACAATGAAGGATTTGAACGCATTGAGACGTTTGCACATTGCCATAAAATTTCCCCCAAAAAATACCCCCCCCAAAAAAAAAATTCCACTCACCTGAATAATTATTCAACGGCGACGATTGTATCGGCGTGAAAATAATTGTACGTCCACGGGGTGGTAATGCCGGAGCATCTCCCACCAATTCGTTGCGACCGGTGGTCGTAAATTCGGCAACATGCTGCTGATGCTGTTGTAAAATGTAACGGATACCGTCAACACCTCCACCACCGAGCTGGTGCGCTGTTGTCGTGATTGTGGCAGCACCGCCTGTGCCAGCACCATGATGTATTGTACCCCCGACAGACGATTGTTGCTGTTGTATCATTAGTAACAATTTCTGGAAATTATCCAAAGAGAAAAAACAAAAATTTTTATCACATAACACCACTAGAAAAGTCACAAAAAAACTTTCTTTCTGTTAACTATAATTTTTTTTGTCCAGTGAATTCAAATTTCCGTGACAAACTACCCTACGTGACTAACACGAACGTTAACGGAATTTTTGAATGATCTTTATTTTCGATCGAGGGATCTGCGCAAGAGTTATAATGTTTTGTTTTTTCTTTGTATATACAGGTAAACACCTGTTGTTGTTTTTTTTCAAATTCACTTTGCATGAAGTTTTTAAATACAAGTGCATTTGACTTTGAAACAAATGGTGGTTTTTATACGATTAAAAACACACAAGAAATAGAGCAGGGGTCGGCAACATGCGATCCCTTGCAAGCTTTCATGCGGCCCGCCAAGCAATATAAATGTTCGAACAATTTGCTCTGCCTATGGAAAGTTGAGCATAGTTTATACTTTTTTTGTTCCCCGATGTTTTATAACATTTAACCCTTTGCACTCGATGGGCGCCGCCACGGCGACACAATAAATATTTATTCCACTCGTTAGGCATCGCATAGCGGCGCCATAAACAATAGGTACGTATTTTATTATTTACAACACGCTAGGGGACCTAAGGCCCGATTTACATTAACGCTCCGCTCCCGGTTCGATAAAATATTCTTACATAATAAATAATGAGTGTATTCAGTCACGGTTCGCTCTCGCTTCAGTACCGCTCCAATACCAATACCACTGAGATAGTATTTTATCGGAGCGATATCAGACCCTATATCTATAGTGTGAACACGTTTTGATTCCAATTCGCTCCGTTTCTCACTCAGCCTTCTTCATTTATTTGAAAATTATTATATAAGGAAAACATGATACAACACAACGACGCGACGTCTTGCTACAATACACTGTGATACATACTACTAATTAACTAATAGATATATTGTATTATGATATTATGTTCTCCTAATACAATAGTGTTTGCAGCGTTTTAAAACTACTGTCGAGTAGCTGAGTACCCATACTAAAATGGTTCGAGTGCAAAGGGTTAAAAACTGTTACTAAAAATTTTTCCTCATGTTGATTTTTAATTAAATAATATTTATATTAATTTGTGTTAAAAAAAAGAAAATACCCCTATCGCAGCATCCTGCATAATATAGCGAATTTCCTTTTACAGAAATTAGTTTTTCTCGGAAACTACTTGACATAGAATTATTGATCGAAAATCCTTTTTATGTGATTATTTTCTCCTCTTTCCAACGGTGTAAGAACTGTACTTTTACCATAAAAATTTTTTAGGCAAAAATGCTTAAAAATCTATTTCGGGGATCGGACGTGTCTGACTTTTTGGACTTCCAATATTTTTAACAAATTTCGTAAAAACAGGATTTTTCGTTCGAGAGTTACATAAATTTTAGTGAATGTCATTTTTGGCTTCTAGAGACTTCAAAATAAATTATTTCTATCATAGTTCCGGAGTCAAGTAGCATCAAGACAGTGACTCTAAAAGCTGAATTTTCGATTCGAACATTCGTTAAAAAAAACCTACTTAAGCCACATACTACATTGGAAAATATTTGACTGTGCGGCCCGTTAAAAATTATTTTTTTTTTAAAATGGCCCGCCCAAAAAAGGTTGCCGACCCCTGGAATAGAGGATGTTTATAAAATCTGTAGGCGTACATTTTGTGTATGTTGAACCCAGGACCAGAAACAAAAATGACGGGTCTTGGGGACAAATAAAAATATTTTGACTTTTGCCCCCGGTTCTTTACTAATAACTTCGGACCGTTTCTTCGGATTCAGGCCCCCGGGCTACAGCCTCAGCTATCGTTCTTTCTCATCGTGAACCTAAAATCGAAATTCCTTTAAGCGAAAGTCTTCTACGATAAAGTAGTCATCAAAGAACAGTATGAAAGGAAGTGAAAAAAATATTTCAGACGCCTTAAAATGCCTAAATGAGCACTACAGCAAGATTTCCTACTTTTTGTTTTAATCCTTTACCAGAGGATTCAAATAAATTAATACGTTGCCAAAAATTGGAAAGAATTAAAAAATCAGGCAAGAGTGGGTCGAACAGGTTTACGACCGGATTCCGTAGCTAGAGTTTTTCATAAGTTTTCGGGATATTTATTACACTTTCAGCATTACAGGGAAAGTTCCAAGAGGTCTTCTTTTTGTATAGATTGCGATGAGCATGCTTTCTCAAATATGACTGTATCAAATACTTTAAAATTTTGCGAAATGATCGGTCCCTGGACGAAGGGTTTAGAAAAATTTTGTTTTGTTTCTAAAATATCCTACTTTAGTCAAACAAACATCATTTTCTTACAGTAAAATTTCCATTTCCGTATCTGTGTTTTACAAAAAAATCTATTTCCAAGAAAAAGGCGAAAAATCCAGTAAAAAATCGATGTTGTCAAAAAAAGTGCTTATAACGATTATGTGTTCGTACAACGCGTATTCGTATAACGAAACTAATTATGGTGTTTTTTAAGCGCAAAGCCGCAAAAGTCATAAAACTACACAATAAAAGTAACCCGACCAAATGTTCATTGATACCTGTGTCATCCACCCCTTCCAGCTGTTTGAAAGGAGTTCAAAAGTAATGTACAAATAAATAGATTAATAATACAGTGCCGTTCCAAAAATTATTTTTTATTACTCATGTGGGAGAAGTACTAGCTTGGCGCACACATTTCTGTACGCAAAATAGCTATTTGCCCACTGTACTCCTCCCGCATACTTTTTTGCGTGCGGAAAGTAACTTTCCACACGCAAATTGACAATAAAACACGCAAAATTTAATCAAAACACGCAAAGGGGCCTCTTAATTTTTCATTTAATAAATATTTCATAATTACTTCTATAAAAACCACCAACAAAGTAATTTAAACGATAATTAATTCAGAAAAAAAGACGAACACTTAAAAATATTATTTTAAAAAGTAATAAAAATGTCAAAAATAGTGATAATGATAGTAAAAAGTATGTGAAATTCGTAATAAAAAATAGTATGTGCAACTCGTGCGGGAGTGTCGATTGCCTTACACAAGCGAATGAGCGCACGAACGTAGTGACTGCGCTCAACTTCGCTTTCGTGGGCAATCAACAATTTCCCGTAGTTATTGCACAATATACTATTGTCATTCTGTGATTTTTAAAAGTAAATTATTAGTTATTCAGTTAGTAAAATGACAAACTAAAATTTCTGTTTAAAATTTAATTTTGTTAACACAGAATGACAAAATCACTTTTGAGACGGTACTGTATTATTAATCTATATTTGTACATTAATTTTGAACTCCTTTTAAACAGTTGGGAGGAGTATCAATAAACGTCTGGTCGGGTTACCTTTATTATGTATAGTTTTATGACTATTTTTCATTCAAAAGACAACATAGTTACTTTCGCTGTACGAACACGCGCTATACGAACACGCGCTGTACGAACACGACACACTCATAACTCCTCAATCGAACATGTACGTGTATTTTTTGCACCACACCGCATTACTTTATAATCATCCATTATAGTTTGGTGAAAATTTTTTTGATATTTTGCCAAGAAATGTTATTGATTGGCATCAGATAATAGGATTTAACATATGAATAAAATAAATATTGTTCCTCGGAGAATAAAGAATAATTTTCTGACTGACGACATCTTTTGGCATGCAACGACGATCGAATAATTTTTATAAGCTGATAAAATTGCTTTGTTGACACGTGTGCTGCGTTTGAATATCACCTCTTTTTATTACAATTTTTTTTTTTGTTTATCGAAAGAGACAGATATTTAATATTAAACGATCGGAGAATACAAGATGAAGTGAATCGTTAAAAACGTATTTCCCATAAAATGTGTAAGTTATTAACTTTCTTGTTTTGCATACTGAACAGTTGCAATTGATGAAATTATTTCCAGAAAACCAGAAAATAAATTATGGTTGAGAGAAAGCATGAAGAGGAAAAGATTACTTGAAAGAAAACTGTTAGAGGTGAGAGTGATTCAAAACTTGTAAAAAAACCAGTAGTTACAAAGTTTTTGCTTAAGATGCATCACAGTGTAGAATTTTGAAAAGTACATCTTAAGGTACATACAGTTATGCATGCTTCCACAAAATTTCAAATTGAAACTCGAATTATTACGGTCGCTACGATCACGGATAAATGGATTCAGTCTAAATACAAAATTCTGTGAATCGATAGGCGTCTTTTGCAGGGTTGGGAAAAATGGTTCATAGAAACCATTTAAAACAGAAAATGCTTTTCAAAAATTCATTTAAAATACAAAATGGAAAATGGTTTTGCTGAACATATTTAAAATTGAAAATGGAAAATAGTTATTTAAAATGGACTATAAAATGCAAAATGCCTTTTTTTACTTTAAATTTATTCTATAAATTTTTTTATCATTATTTATATTAATTAAAAAAAAAAGTTAAGAAAATATCAAACGTACTAAAATAAAGCCAGTCTTGAGAAAATTTTGTAAAGTTTGCATGATATGAAAACGAAACTTAACTTAAATCTTGTTAATTAAAAATATTGTAAAATTTAATTCGGCCTTGACATATTCAAACCTTGACTACGCTACGACTCTTCTAAATAAAATTATGAAAATCATCTAGGTACTCAAAATACAAAAACACATTTCTTTTCGACGTGTCTTAAAGATAGTAGTACACAACTTGAGTCAGAAAAGTTTGATTTAAGAGAACTGCAACACTAGTAACAAATTTAACTCAAGTGACATTGCAACTTGAGTTATAAAAAATTTGAGTCAATTAAATCAACTTACATTTAACTTACAATTTGTTAGACTTCAAGTCGTTCCATTCAAGTTCTATAATTAATATTGTATACACATAAATTTGAGTATACATGCATTTTCATTTTAAATGTAAAATGGATTCAAATTTCCATTTTAAATACAAAATGGAAAATGGTTTGACCGAACTTATTTAAAATAGAAAATGCAAAATGCCATTTTATACGAGTATTTTAAATACATATTTAAAATGGAACCATTTTAAATAGTTCCCAACCCTGGTCTTTTGGCGGGATGTTATACCACTTTATATTCAATTTTTCCACAACCAGTATCACCTTTTTGTGGAAACAATGATTTGAAATTATTTTGAGACAAACATTAAACGCATTTGTCTCGAAATGCCCTTTTCAAAAACGGTACCCACTCTCAGAGGGAAAGTTTCCAAAACCAAAACTTTGATTTGATTCTGTTCTAGAACCTATCACTTAAGTCAGGAAGTTTTTAGTAAATGGCCGATTCGAACAATGAACATGGTGACGTCATAGGTATAAATTTTTTTTAAGGTCCCGAAAAAAACACTGGTAACACTTTACACTCTCATAATTTTGAATTAATGAGTAGCAAAAAAGATTTTCTCAATTTCCTACTATTATATCAAATCCTACTGTTCAAATTTTACCTATCACAGAAACCTATTATTATTTTAAGAATTTTTTATGCGTAATCCTGCTGTTTCGTAATTAAATTTAAATCAGAACTCGTAAAAGTAGTATCAACCCACAATAATATTTTAAGTGCGTGTGAAAACGTTAAATTTCATTTTTAATTCATTATTATTATTTAGCCCGTCACAAAAAAAAAACCAAAAAAATTATTTACCTGCGGAGAATTATTCAATGGTGCCTGCTCCACATTAATATTTTTAGTCTGCATTATGGTGTTTCAATTTCATTTGTGTCGTCATAGTATCTGAAACAAAAACAAAAAAACTATCATCAGACAAACAAAAAAATTAAAATACCCGCCCAATTTAAAATGTATCTAATTTTGTAAGATATTATTTTTGAAAATAGGTCTATAATTATTTTTGATTTTTGTTCGGTAGTGATTACTGACTTGTTTTAACTGAAAAGGAAAAACAATTATTAGCTTTAATAAGTAGTTTAGCTATTGGAGCATTAACATTGAGTTAATTCATATAAATTTCTTAAAATTATACAAAATTATTTATTAAATAATTATTATAATATTTCCTTTTTAATGGATTTTTTGTTTTCTTTTTATACATTGATTTGGTTTATTTCTCCACTAAGTTCGATGTCGTTAGTGTACATAGCGGTACTTAGTTGTAACTACACAGTTCACAATAGTTGCTGTTAGATGGCAACACTTACATATTCCATACGTTAATATTTATGTATCCCATGCATAGTAAGTTATTGATTTTACGTGGGGAGAAATTAAATAGAAATTTTTATTAACAGATGGCTAAATTTCGTCGAAAATTAATTATTTTGTATCGATGCAATGTTTTTATGAGACATGCAAAAAAATAATCATTCAACTGCTGTCATTTAAGTCAGTTAATAAATTTTATGTTAACAGAGAGGAACCAATTTGCAAAATAAATGTGAACCATTTTTAATTTTTAAATTTTTTTTTTATTAAAATATCAATATTTTAAGTTTTTTTAAAATTTTAATTTTACTAGCGATTCACACGTCAACTCATGGTCGATTTAATAAAGGTCAAAAGAATGAAAAATTTATAATCGTATGTACCAAAAAGATATAAACAAACACAGATTTTAATTAGGGCGACCACAGAGTAAGGGCGACGATGTATCTTAAGTCTTATCAAACGTTTTTATGTCATCGAAGGATGACATATTAATATCGTTGTGTGATCATAGTGGGGGAAACATTATTATAGAGTTGTACATCCATATTGAATAAACGCAAGAGGGCTGTAGAGTTAACAACTATAGAGTTAACAAAAAATCATAAATTAACACTTTCACTGAGGTGACATTACTTAGTGCGTGTCAAAAACACGCACTTGACGAATTTTTTTACTACGACTAGGTAGCGACCACCGAATAAGGAGGTAAAGTTTAAGCAAAATCCAAAACTTCATTAAATATATTTCAACAGTATCTATGTCATATTTCATAATTATAATGATACCTTCCAATTTTTATTATTCGCTATCAGCTTTTGCCTGGAAGGGATACAAAAATTGACTACAGCGCTCATGGTGGACAAATATATCTGTTTATCAGGACGGCATTTGTACATAATTTTACTATTTTCTTTAAGAAAAAGTATTTTTTTTTAAATACTTGTTTGATTTTTTCAAAGCAAGTACTTATTATGGTTTCTATTTATCAGATTCTACAAAATAATAAAAAAAAATTATTTGCAACCCTACTATCAAACGTCATTTTATTTTGAAATTTTCAAAAAAAATATCAAAAATTACCTTGTGTGCTTTTTCTTAGTTAATTATTGAAAAATATTCTATTTTCAGACATTTTTTAGGCAAAATGAGCATTTGTACGGCTTTTATTAAACAATTTTTTTTTTTTTTTAATATATTTTCCATTCATTTAAATAGTAAAATGTCCTGATAAATTGTTAAATAATCATTTGATATAGGTGGCTATACTTTCGGCTCGGAGCGAATATGGGCCTGGGGGGGGGGGGTAAAAAGAGGGGTATCAAAGTTATTAATAACATTTACCCTTTTAATAAATTTATGATTATAGAATTGTTTATCAAAATATTATCCTTTCTCAACAATTTCATTCAAAATTATTTTATATATTCACTTTGATTTAAAAAAATATATTCATATTTTATTTTCAAAAATTGTTTTCATATTTTATGTAATAATGAAAATTAAAAAAAAAATGTTTTTTCTTTGGAATATTTCGAATTCATTTTAAATATTTATGAAGGCAGACAGAATTGTGTGTAAATAATATTATTTATATTGATTGTTTACTGTTTATAGGGAACTGTTTATAGCGAAAAAATGATCGATTGGCTTTTGAAATAATAGTACAAATAAAATTCGTCAAATGCGTGTTTTTGACACGCACTAAGTAATGTCATCTCAGCAGTGAAATGTTAATTTATGATTTTTTGTTAACTCTATAGTTGTTCAGAGCTCTACAGCCCTCTCGCGTTTATTCAATATGGATGTACAACTCAATTATTATTCAGTCACAAAACGATATTAGTATGTCATAAAAAGGTTGACATAAAAAGGTTGTCATTTCGTGTGCTAAAAATAAAAATATTGCCTTTTTATAGCCGTAATATATATATATATATATATATATATATATATATATATATATATATATATATATATATATATATATATATATATATATATATATACATATATATACATATATATATATATATATATATATATATATATATATATATATATATATATATATATATATATATTTAAATTGTACATTTTTTTCCTTCCTTAAATACAATTTTTCTGTCTTAATAAAAATGCAACATAAAAAAGTATGGCAAACTAAAAAGCAAATACAATTACATAGGCAGGTATGCAGTGATTGATTATTTAGGTAATGATAAATATACAGTACGTATTCGAAAATTTAGACCATCCAGATATTTGGATTACATCTTATATCATTTTTAGGGACTTACAATTATGGGTCATACACAATCAATGAAATAAGGAATAAGAAATAAGAAATAAGGAATAAGAACTATGCCATCTAGTGACGTTGAATGGAACTTTAACGTAACTGCCCATAGGTATATGTATTTAGGTATTTTTGTACATCAAAATTCATGAAAAAAACGTTCGTGATGACTTTTTTTGTCACTAAAGTGAAAAAAAATCACGAATTTTGACGTACAAAAGTACCTACATATTTATATCTATGAGCAGTTACGTCAAAGTTCCACTCGTCACTAGATAGCATACTTCTTATTCCTTATTTCTTATTTCTTATTCCTTATTTCATTGATTGTGTAGACACCCTTAGCAAAATAAAATGCAAAACCATAAAAAATTAAAATATGACAACAAATACGTAAAACAATTACCAAGATAAAATATTTGAACAAAATACCAGCTACACCGCTAACGGTTTTTTTAATTGTTTCAAATTTGAAAATATTTAAATACGTATACAAAAAGTACGCATATCATGATTATGTAGCTGTATGTGGGTGTGTATTTGTGAATATATAATATATTGGTGGATTGTATGCCGTTTGGCTTCAAAAAAATTAATAAATAAACGTTTTTGGAATGAGCAGGAGCATTATCCTTCACAACAACGTATATTTCACTGGTAATTCAAATTTTTAATACATTAATTTGTACATAATTTGTAAATACATTAATTGCACACTTTGCTTCTGTAGTAACATTGTTACAACCTACCTATGATCCAATACCTATTATCCCTATTACCTACTGATCTATAGAGAAACAATTTGTTAATTCGATTCAGTGGCGGTACAGAACAAAATTTTTGAATATTTACTGTAACACTGAAAGTTAAAGAATGCATTTAGGTATGGTAATATTATTGTAGTCTATAAAATTACTGTGTATTTTTGCAAGAAAATGAATACAAAATAATATATAATTTATGAAAACTATTAAACTGGAAAAAGAAACTGCTCTGCTGGTATGACACGAGTCATGCAATCATAATATTATTAAAATACCATATTGTACATAACGTCTGCTGGTACATAACCTAACTTTTTATACCCACACTAGCCGTACCCGCGACGTCGTTCGCGCAAAGCATTGTTATAAACTCAATGAGAAATATGTAAGTGTAATAATTATACAGAACTTGCAAAGAATAATAATTTTTGTGTAATGCACACACATGCTCAAAATGGTTTTTCTATTTTCCCGTGGGAATGAGGAATTTTCCCGGAGTAAAAAGTATCTTAAATGTTGATCCAAGTAATAGGTTATCACCACACCAAATTTCATCAGAATCCGTCCAATAGTTTTTGCGTAATACGTGCACATGCACAAAATGGTTTTTCTATTTTCCCGTGGGAAGGAGGCATTTTCCCGGAGTAAAAAGTATCTCAAATGTTGCCCTAGGTAATAAGTTATCATCACACCAAATTTTATTAAAATCCGTCCAATAGTTTTTGCGTGATGCGTGAACAGACAGACAGACAGACAAAAATTCTAAAAATCGCTGTTTTGATATCTACATCGACAACTATTTACAGTACCAGTACAATTTTCAAAAAATATTCCATGTACAAGAATGGTCTCGTTACAATTTTATTATATTTACCCACATATAATAATAACAATATTTTACAAGTGATTGGAAAATCTATAAATCAAAGTTTTGATTATTTCAAAACACGAACGATACCCATCCATATTGGGTGGTGAATTGTGTATTTATAGAACCAAAAACCAATATTTAATATTATCATTAGATATTTTTAGTTCTGAATCGTATTATTTGCATAAAAGTATTCATGTTCACCAAATATTATTATATTTTTGACAAGTGAGTAGTTTTACTCACTATAATGGGCTTACATGTACACAAAAGCAACAAAAATTAATAGCCTGTCTATTTTCGGGTGTTTTACGATATTTATATAAATTATATCTTGCAATTATGTTACCACATAATTATGTTATATGAACTTATATGTTTTTGTGAAGACCAATTACGTTGCAATTTAATTCCCTATGATGTTGTTATTGTTCTTTTAAAGATATTTTTGAATCGTGTAGAATATAGGCAAGCGAACAAGTATTTATGTTATTGTATGGCATTAAGCATTAGATAATCAGAAACACAGAATCTATGTATACATATAATAAAATTGTAACGAGACCATTTCTGTACATGGAATATTTTTTGAAAATTGTACTGGTACTGTAAATAGTTATCGATGTAGATACCAAAACAGCGATTTTTAGAATTTTTGTCTGTCTGTCTGTCTGTTCACGCATCACGCAAAAACTATTGGACGGATTTTAATGATATTTGGTGTGATGATAACTTATTGCCTGGGTCAACATCTAAAATACTTTTTACTTCGGGAAAATTTCTCATTCCCACGGGAAAATGCAAAAACCATTTTCAGCATGTGCACACATTAGGCAAAAACTATCGGACGGATTTTAATAAAATTCGGTGTGGTGATAACTTATTACCTAGGGCAACATTTAAGATACTTTTTACTCCAGGAAAATGTCTCATTCCCACGAGAAAATAGGAAAAATATTTTCCGCATGTGCACACATTACACAAAAACTATTGAACGGATTTTGATGAAATTTGGTGTGGTGATAACTTATTACCTGCAACAACACTTAGTACACTTTTTAATACGGGAAAATGTTTCCCTCCCTCGGCAAAATACAAAAACCATTTTGAGCATGTGCATGCATTACGTAAAAATTATTGTTCTATGCAAGTTCTGTATAATTATTACACTTATATACTTCTCATTGAGACAATGTGTCGCGCGAACGACGTCACGGGTACTGCTAGTAATTGATATAAGAAAATAATATTCTTTTTCATTCCACCTGCAATATTCTTATTTATTATTCAATGCAAACGCATTATTTATGTAGGCAAACCGTAAAATACATACATTTATTTGAACAAGTCGGCTGTTATACCACATCCGGTGATAGGAGTGAGATGGAAAAATAAACGTATTATCGGGATTCGCTGTCAACACAAATATTACAGAAAAAGAAAAAAAAATGTAAAATGATTAATAAAAAATTTCTTATTTGACTTTATAAACTTTATTTAATATTTACTTAACCAGTGACGGTATCTTTAAATATGTACTAGATATTTTATAGTTTTACATTTTAACATGAAATTTTAACACCTGGACGGTCATTGACGTCATAGGACGTCAAGTGGAACCTCACTAACTCCCACATCACGATGTACGACGTCAACAATGACATATAAAGTGTATTAGCTGTCAAAATAGTCTGCCAGTAGGGCGTTTTGCCATTATAGGTTACGACTGTCATTGTACTAACAGTATTTAAGGGCAGTACTTATTTGATTGCATGCTTAGAATGGAAAATTGTGATCCGCCACTGTGTGTTATGATTTGTTTTATTTAAAAATTTTTTTCTTTATTAAACTTATTCATATGGAAGATTTAAAGCGGAAAAAATAATATTCTTTTACAAAAAAAAAAAAAAAAAAAAATTATTACAATTTTTCTTTTTTATGAATATGCAAAATAACTATGTATTACCTATATAATAATAATTTTCAATAATCATAGTTTCTTTTATAGCTTAAAAAAGCTGTTTCATAATCGAATGTGTATTACGTTTAGATAAAATTTTAATAACTCCGAGTTGAATTTTCTTATTCTAACGTCGTAATTTTAAAATTTTAACTGAGTTAACCGTGAATGCCAAGTCTTTATGATTTAAATGATAAATTCTAATAATAAACAAATATTTTACTTTGCAAAATATTTGTTTATTATTTACAAATATGGAATACCATAAAGTAACGCTCAAATCTATTAATATGACAAACTCTAACTTAAAACTGACTAAATCTCTCTGATGACGTCAGAGAGATGAATTTTAATTTTTTTACCTTTATATAAATTTTATTCATATGACTTCATTATTAATATAGCTTTACGAATTTGCAAATTTCGCTCTAATGTTCTTATGGAATTTAATTTATACTTGAATTAAATTGTCTCTATTTCGGATATGCCTATGTTTCAGTGCTTCAAAAAAAAAAAAAAAAAAAAAAAAAAAAAAATGGTACGTTAGGCGGTGAGATAAAATATTTTCAGAAATTTCAAAGAATTTATATTTCACACATCGATGAATCAAATAATAAAAAAAATTCATAATTCACGTCTTTGTGAAAAAAATTCTTATTTATTTTTATTTTTTTTTTTTTTTTTTTTGTCGATTACTTTTTTCTTTTCTTTTTTGATAAAATTGTACATATCTGACCCGTCTATGTATATCATTTGTTCCTTTAACTATGGTATATCAGAAATACACATCAAAAAAAGGCCACCAAGTGCGTGTCGGACACACATTACGGTAGGGTTCCTCAGTAGGAGGAATTGATCGAGTTACATTTCCCAAACGTTTTGTTTGTATCCATGGAAACCAAAAAATAACTGTGCGGTAAGTGAAATAGACGCGTGGTAAGTAAATAGGAGTGTGGTAAGTGAAATTAGCTCAAAAATGATTATAATTATTTATTTGTATTGAAATTAAAAGTACAATTTGAACAATTAGGAAAATAAATCGATTAATATGAAAATTTTCACTAGTTTGCATATTATTATTATTATTATTGTTGGCATTAGTCTTCATATTTTATTCACATTTCAAAATTTAATTTTATTCACATTTCAATCCTTAAAATTTTCTGTGGTTTTCATAATCTGCCTTTCATTTTACGAGAATAAATTTGCAGTCAAAAATAAAATGCTTCATCAATTTCATTATTCCCCTAATATTATAGTTTAACAAACTATTTTCCTCAATTTTTTTAATAGAAAATTCAAAAAAAATATTCACGCCAATAAAATATTGACACTTAATTTTTTAGTCGAATTTTCTCCGAAAAATTAGACTTATACAGTCTATACGATAAGAGCTGCGAGAGGCGAGAGTAGGGGCGCTATCCGTTTTCGGACCCGTAGAACACGAATATGTAGAAAAAAAAAATGTCTGATATATATATATATATATATATATATATATATATATATATATATATATATATATATATATATATTTTCCCGCCACCTTTTAATTTGTGTAGGGCCCCCCTATGGAAGTTAAGAGATGAAATTTGGTAAATGGGGCTCATTTTCGAGGCACCTCATACTATCAAAGTGGGGTCAAATTTTGGGCAAATTTTTTTTCTGACCCGACCTTTAAGGGGGTGGTGGGGGGCGGCAAAGCAATAAAACTTTTTCAAACCGGTTTTAAATAATGTTTCGGTCAATTATCTACAACATATCCAAAATTCAGCTTCCTAGGATGATATGGTGGGAGTAGAGGGAGGAAAAACGATTTTCGCTGGATCTAACAGGCCCCCAGCCCCCCAGAATTAACGTAGAGGGTTGAAATTTGGTGTGTTGATAAAGTTCGTACCTAGGTTGTGCTTTTTGGAGGTTTTAATATTTTACCCCCACCCCCCTCATTTTTAAGCTACAATTTCATGCATTTTCGACGTTTTCGAAGTTTGTACCACTCGCACAGGTCACCCGAATAAACCTAGAGGGCTGAAATTTTGTATTCGGATTGAGTTAGTATCAAGGGGGTGCCTTTTGGGGGTCTCGACTTTTAACCCCTACCCCCACCATTTTTATACCCAAAAGAACATGATTTTTCTTGTTTTTTAACAGTTTCGTTCGGGTCAAAATCTCCCCAAATAAACCTAGAGGGCTGAAATTTGGTGTACAGGTTAAGGTAATAGCCAGACACTGTTTTTTGGAGGTTTCAACGTTTAACCCTTACCCCCACGATTTTTACGCCAATATTTCCTTAATTTTTTTGCTTGTTTTCTAACACGTCTAGAGACTCCATAAGGAAACCTAGAGGGCTGAAATTTTGTACGTGTATTCAGTTAGTATCCAGCTAGTACCTTGTAGGGAGTCTACATCACTTTTCCCCCCACTTCTCCCATTTTTACATCGGAATTGAATGCTATTGTTAAATGTGTTTTAAAAGCATTATGTTTATTCTAAATACAAGTAGGCGAATAGTAATTTTAAAAAATTTAAAAAAAGTGAACTTACTTTTATGACAAATGAAATACATACATATTAAGTAATTTAAAAATGTTATTAAAGTCACTGTTTATTTATAAATTAGGAATTTTGAATTTTTAGTATTTATAAAATAGAAATTTTGGATTTTTTTGGAAAGAAAAATTATCTTTATAAAGGCCTTCCAGTTTACTATTTAAGGTCCTTTTTTAATATTTAAAACTAAAACATAAAGGCAATTAGCGGATAAACATGGGCAGGAATGTCCTCGTACGAATTGTGTTGGCTTTTTTTCTGCTACCTGTTTTCGGCACAAAATTGAAATTTACTGAGATACAGCCCTTAAATACTTAAAACCTTTTTTTAAAGCCTCGATCAGCCGAACACTCATCAGCAGTTTTGAAACCAACAAAATGACAATTCGGTTGTAGACTTTCAATCACATTTCGCTTGTAGACATTCAATACCGAAGATGAAGGGGAAAATTCGACTACCGTGATGGGGCCCCGCTGCTCACGGCGTTTTTTTATTTACAAATATAGTTGTCAATTGTCACTACAAAAATTCGTATTAGGGTTATTCCATGAAAATGCGACATAAATGCAAAAAATTAAATGTGGTTTATTTAAAGTAAGTCAAATAGAGCACAGTCTAAACAAAATTTACTACTTGACAACATCAAAATTATAGATATCAGTTGTGACTTTTGACAATTAGAGTAAAATTTTCACTGTCTTGCTGTACTTGATGTACCGCTTCACGAAAAGTGTTGCAAATAATTTTTAAATAACTGTGAATTCTCGCGAAATATATAGAAAACAATGATATGATTTAATATTAAGTGTGTACACCTATGTTACATATGAAGCTCGCCCGAAACATTCAACAATATCACTAAAAAAATTGACAACAAAGATAGCCTCAAAATTTTGTAACATGAGTGACCAAAAAGAACATTTTTTAGTATTAGGCTTGATACACTTCTTCAATTTGATACTTGTAATATTACTTTCTTTGTTCATAAGTGCCTGATGCTTAAACCCATGCTTATACGACATTATGTTTCAAATTGAATATTATATAAGAAATTGAAATGTGTAACGTGAGTGACCGGTCACTCATGTTACAAAATTTGAATCCTTCTAGGGAGTCGTAGGGGACGCCAAAACTATCAAACTTTCCTAAACCAGTTGGGTATAACGTTTTGGTCTATTATAGGTACACAATATATCCAAACTTTCGCTTCCAAGTGCGATTTGGAGGTAGTAGAGAGCGGAAAAACTATTTTTGGGGAATTTGACACGTCTATAGCCTCCCAGAATTACCCTAGGGAGTTGAAATTTTGTATTTTGATAGAGTTGGTACGTTGAGTGTGCTTTTGGGCGGTTACAATGTTTAACCCTCACCTCCACCATTTTTATGCCACAATTTCATATTTTTTTCAACGTTTTCGTTGTTTGTGTCACGCTTACAGGCTCCCAAAAAAACCCATAACTCTGAAATTTTGTATATGTATTGAGTTAGTATCCGGAATGTGTCTTTTAGGGATTCCACATTTCTCTGCCCCCACTTCCCCCGTTTTTACACCAAAATTTCGTGGTATTTTCGTGTACGTTGAAAATGATTTATTTTCGTAATAATACCTAATTTGAGTGCCCAGTTGTAATAATTATCAGTGAAATATTAATTAATCAGTTAATTTTAAGTATTTTTTCATTTCCCTTAAGAAATATATGTGAATGATATGGACCTTTGTACAAGTAACGTGAGTGACCAAAGTGGTGTAACATGAGTGACTTTTCTTAAAATTTTTAAAATTTTTATTTTAACATAGAAGCTTGTTCTTTTAATCTGAACTAAATAAAGAGAATTCATTTTATCTTTGTATAATTTTTAAATCATCTACAGTAATTAAATAGAACAGAGATTCAACCCCAACTTAAATGACTGCGAAAACCATGTCTCCATGTGTAACATGAGTTACCAGAAAAATAAGACACTTTTTTAAATATATTCATAAGCCTGCCTTTTTTATTTTTTATTAAATAAAATTATTTAGTTAATAAAGAAAGGTTTTACTGAAAGATATATTGTTATTTTGCAATTCTTCCTATATAAAATTAGTGATTTTGCCGCAGTTTTGCAGTAAAATGTAACGTGAGTGACCGTGGAATAACCCATTAGTTGTTATAAATATTTTATAATATTTATTCATGGCATTCTATGCCATAACATAAAAATATAAATTTCACCTATATTATCCGAATTTTATTTCTTATTTAATATATTTTGATTCTTTAATTATTTTAAATCGATCGTGCAAAAAATATTATACAATACACAATGCGTTAAGTGCATTTACTGATCTCGAAAATCGCAAAAACTCGACCCTGCGGGCCTCGTTTTCGCAACATTTTCTCGATCAGTAAAAGCAACTTACCGAACTTTAATAATAATTTTTGCAGCCTGGATTAACGTGATTTAAATAAAAAATTTGTACTTTTGAGAAAAAAAATAAAATGATTTAGATATACAGTGAAACTGTCCCTTCCGCATTTTAGCTATCAATTTATTGTATGGCAATGACATTATTCAGATGGAGTGATTCAATATCTCGCTCGAAATAAAAAATGTTTGGTGGGGTTTCTTGGATCCCTAAAGATATCGCTACGAGTTTGTATTATATTTGAATCTAAAATTCATATTTCACTCATCTTGTCCCCCTCTGACCTATTGACTGGCGACAATCTTGTATTTTTGGAACCCTAAAAGTAATTTTTTTTTTTGGGGGGGTAATGTTAAAATTACGTTGGTAGTAATTAATGAGGAAAATAAACATTTTGCAATCGCTATTTTATTTGTCAGGCTTGTTTCAGTAAAACTGTAAATTAACAGATATTTTTTAAAACATTTTTCTTGTTCAATAAATTAATTAATGTTTTCCTCTTCCGTCTTTATTACCATTTTTTTTTAAGTACACATATAAAATAAATCTTTTCAACAAACTGATTGTATTTTTAATTCAATAATCAAGCAACTATAAAAATTAATGTTTGGCGTTATTTTCAGTTTTAAAATAAATATTACTCACTGTGAAGTAAAAATAATTTATATAAACATCGAATCTGCGTTACGGAATAATTCAAAGCCTACAACTCAGCTGTGTCTGTGTTAATTGAATCATTCACCTAAATCTTTATTATTTTATCAGCACTGTTTTTTCCATTTCTTTGTAAACTTGCTTTTGTGCGAAAGATTGGATAAAACAGACGAATAGAGCAGACATCAGTTACTGACTCACTGAATGATTTAACTTTGTTATTTTAATGGACAACTGAAAACAAAACAGAACGCCAAAGCCAACTTTGATATTGCAGATATCTTTTTTTTTTGTGACTCTTTATGGAACAAACGGTAAGTGTAAGTAAATCTTTTAAGATTAATATTCTGTTTAATGTTACACACAAAAAGAACGATTTTCGTTTTCTTTGTAAATAAACGATATACAGTAGAGAGCTTCAGTAAAGTTAACATCAGTTTTGTTAAGCGACGTCACTTTTTTTTCACTAAAGTTAAGAGGATTTTATAGAAATACAAAGAAACAATATTATTAGATTATACAATTTTTAGACAAAGATATTATAAATTCCATAAAAACTCTATGTGTAGTAAAAAAAACAATTACATATAGTTTAAAATTAAACTATTCTCTGTTGAATCTTAGAACTTTGAAAAATTGAAATTTCGAAAAACCCTCCCAGCGTTATCTGAGAAAAACTATTATCAAACGAATGAGCTTTAATTTTTTTATTTCGGATGATCCAGCACCAAGTTATGAGGCGCACCACAATTCTACTTTTTTCCGAGACACGTCCGAATAATTGCTGCCATTACTGTATTTTTTAATATTTCTTCGTGAAAATTTTATACAATATTCTTCGAATGTCATAGTTTAATGTACCACTAGTTTTAATAAAGAGATTTTAACTGTGTCGTCACAAAAAAATAACAAAAACATGCTTTTTTTGTACGAAATAACATACCTTACCCCCTTCCTTAAGCATACTTAGAATTTTTCTTAGTGTAGGGACACCTGTATACAGAGAATTCTATAAACAAAATAGTCCCTCGAAATTGAATAAATTACCCAAACTACGTAAATATACTAGTGTTGAGTCGCGTAGCTCAACATATGAAATGTACTTTGTACAATTTTACCATTATTCAAGACTACAAATATGGAAAACTGAAGGGATCCCCAGAACTGAAGGAATTCGATGCAACACAACCATAGTTAGAATCTGTCTTTGTTTATATATCATTTTGGTACGTGAAGTAAGAGAGACAGATTATAAACAATAGTTCTATTTACACATCTACTCCCTACTCCGTTTAAGACTGTCGGAAGATTATATAAAAAATATACTAACTATACTAACTATACAGCTTTCGAGCTACTTACATTCGAATTTTCTCAAGCTTTTCTCTACTATACCGGCAACATTTTATTTGTAAGTCAAAATGAAGATAAACATTTCGTTTAACAATAATAATAATGTAGTACAAGGTGTACAGAAGCGTCCATTAAATAGTGCACACAGCGTACAAAGATGACTTTCTGTGTACGCATTTCAGTGTATAGCTGAACTCTTTTTTATGCGGATTTTTTTATGCGGTTTGTAAAAACTGGCCATTAAAATATATAATGTGAATCAAAATCACGAGACAGTAAGAAATAATTACTATAATAACTTCCTTTGATAGAAATTCTATTTAACGGCTTTTAAGCATTTAATCAATACATTGCATAAGAACATAAGTTATTGCATCATTTAATTTTGTTAAAGATGTATTTTTCAAAATTTTCATAATATTATAAAATTGAAATAAAATGTTTCTACGTGTAAATTAATGCTTTATCTTGTTAATAGAAGCAACTTCTAAGGAAATTTCTAAGTTTCGAGCGTTTTAATTGACGTTTTTTCGATGAAACTTTTTTTTATACGGTCTCGACCAACCGTACAAAAAAAGTTTTTTGTACAATCTGGATCGAACTATACATTTTATAGCTATTTATGATATTTTTGAATATCTTTTTTTTGTGCGATTTTTTTATGCGGTCTCTATCCACCGCACAAAAAATAGTTCAGCTGTATTCCGCGAAATCTATTTAGAAAAATATTAAATATATTTACGTTGAAATTATTGAACCGAATTCTTAAATGTGTGTTTCATTACTTATTGCTACTACTGTATATATCTATACATACATTGGGGATAAAATAATATACTTAACGCAGCTAGAAGAGAATGTTTTATATTTTTATAGCTGACGAAAAACTGTCATAATAGTAGACGAAGGAAACACATTATGCTAGTACTTCTATAGTTTCTATGTTCATTTATACTTATTTTCTAACATCCTTTCATGATCCTGAGGAGGATTCTGATGTGTTCTTTTTTTTTTTTATTTGATTGTGTGTTTTATTAAGATAGAAAAAATAACGAAAATACGCTGCCAATGGGTTGTGGCACCCAGCTTCCTCGTACTCGTAAAAGACTTTAAGACAGTATTCGCCTTAAAGTTCATAAAAAAATGTTGTAACTCAAAATACCTAAATACTAAATTATATGATACCAGCAAAAATATTTCAGAAACTAACCCCCAAAATACTTGAAAAATTTGAGCGAAGTTGGACTAGCAGTAAATGAGATATTGGCATTTAATGGGATTTCATTGTAGCGCCGTGGATACTATTACTCCGAATGCAATGAAATTTGTAGGAGACCATCTAGAAACCAGACCGCATAATTTCTGACAATTTCATAAAAAAGCATTGAACAGTTCAGAAGTTATGCCGCTTGGTGCAATTTAGTATATTAATGGAATGACATGGTAGCGGCGTAGCTACCGTTACTCCGATTTCGATTAAATTCATATAGGGAACCATCTAGGAACCAAACTGCATAATTTCTGAAAATTTCATTAAAAAACAATCGAATAGTTCAGAAGTTATGCCACTTGGTGCAAACTGGCGACACACTGACGGACAGACGAACAAACGAACAGACATCAAACCAAAAATTGTTCAGGAAGCTCAAAAACGTAAAATATGCGTAAAAAATTTTATTTTGGAGGGAAAAATTTTTTACTTTCCAGAAGTGCTCACAATGCTTCAGCTACTTTATTAGTTGTCTCGGAAGAAAATTGTTAACTTTGACCATAATGGTATAAATTTTGTGAGTCCATCTCCGAAGGACCAAAACAAAATAAATCGTTCATTGGTACATAACTTCACATATTTTTCACGCAAACTCTTGTGTTGACGGAAGCAGATATGGATTCTGGACACGTGTTGGGACAGCGCCCTCAACAGTGGCCAGGCAGGCGGTGTGGCGCGGTCGTTTAAGGTTGATTGACGTCGAAGTTTTAGGTTGCGGCCGATGCAAGGCCACGGACAGAATTTCTAATTAATATTATCAACATGTTACAACTTATATATGTACGAGTATTTACAATACGTTAGTTAAACTTTAATCTAATAAAATCGAACGCGCTTTGAATGAGTAATGTCATACAAATAAATTACTTTACAGTCTTTGCATTTACTGCATTACAAATAATATTAAAAATATAGTATTACTATAAATATCTTTTTTCTAAATAATAATATTAGCAACAAAGTTTTAATGGAAATACCTTGGACAGGAATAATCGGACCTCGTGAAGATGAGTTGCGTGATGACCAACTACCTGCACGGAGAGAAAAATCATATAATTTTTGTAGATAAAATTTCAGAAAAATTACCATGCTCTCTTATAATGCGTGCGCGATCGACGACCAAAATAAAAAAATATGTGCTAGCATGGTAAAATTTAATGTGCTAGCACAACTTTTATCACACTCTTATGCATATATGTTATAGTTTAATTCTTGTTGTCGTACTCTTTCATTTGCGCATCTGACCCGCAACCTTATGTTGCTTCGGCTGTACCTGTAAAAACTTCGAAGATGCCCGATCTTTTCCGACTTTCGATTCTTTATGATGCATACAAAAATGATTGGCAACAATATATTCTAATACTGAAGATAGTGGAGTAACAAAATGATGAATTAAACGATGACCATCCGTCAAGACATTCTAATGAACACTGCTTCGACATCACACGACACCACACCAGCTAACCAGTTACTTGCAACACCACCAGTCCTCCTATGTGACCTTCATATATGATTGTGTTGATACTTTCTGCAGTTTGCCTCGCTATGTGGCAGCGTTGATACCTTCTCTTTCTGTCTTTCTACTATTAGCTTATTTTATTCTTTTCTACTTTTCTTCTATTTTACAACAGCATGGTAATTTTTGTAAGAAAAACAATTAAACTGTCGGCAATGGAACTTTTAACTGTGCTGTTTCACAAATTTTACGGAGCTAATATTACGGAAAGAACATTCTATCCTTTAAACTTTCTATGATTAATTATAATTTTTGTATTTTTACCGTACAAAATTGAATATGTTCGCCTTTTACACGTCGATTGTAGTGCTAAGCACAGTAATTTTTATATGAATTTTCTCTCTGTGTAGACTGGATGTTAAGACATCTTTCTGTGTTACCACTTGGTCATATCAGTTGTTATTATGAATAATTCTCGATTTCAAAACGGACTTATCATTTTATCTTGACTATGTATATTTTTCTCATGTGTAGATTTATCAATTATTCACCAACGAAGTGGTCGAGCGTACTTGGAGGTTGGGTCATTAGTTCATTACATTTCAAATCATCCAATAAAAAAATAAAATGTCACCCATGACCTCAGATTTAGCTGAAATTTTTTTTATTTGCTTATTTCATCATTCTAATAATCTGTACAAAGTTTAAAAAAATTATCTTTAATAGTTTTCAAGTTACGAATTTTTAAAAATAAAGTTAAAATGGTGTTTCCGTGGCTATCACTTTCGGTGACGTTATTATATTAATTTAACATAAAGCAACAATTTTTTCATCAAAATGTTCAGAAAAGTTAGAAGATTATAGGAAAAATATATTTGGTTAATTATCACTTTATGTTTCTATGTAATGTTTTATTAGACTTAAACTTTGAGGCATTCTTTAATCAACAAACAAAAAATCTTTACAAGTGACTATTGACCAAAGGCATAGCAGTAACCATAATAATTTTTTTTTTTAAATTACCCTAAAGATGTAAACTAAAATAATCTGGAAAAAAATTAATGGTTTTTTACCTGCTAATATTCTTCAGACACGTCTGACGCCTGGAAGCTCAAAAAACGAGCTCTTTGGGAAAGTTTCTCAAAATTGGCAAAGAGCGGAAAAAATTATACAAAATACGTTTTTGAACGATTGTTCTATGTAAATTGGTTTTCGAGAAAAACAAAATCTTATAAATGGAAATTCGTTATGTTATGCAGAATGCTGCGACAGGGCTATTTTAATATTCTACTCGATGTTCTTGCGATGAATTTCCTTTTGCACTTTCTAGGTTATCCTCTGAAACTAAGTCTTAGAATCAAAATTGTTGATTTTAAAGTTCTATTGTGCACAGAGGCGCAATTATTCCTATCAAATACAGTAAATGCTAATGTCTATAAACTTTTTTTTTCTATATATTCTACAACTTCGTGATAATGTTTATTATTACAATCGTGTAAATCGTGGTGTATGGTTCTACGACAACTATTGACTCCACAAATGAAAGACACTGTCATTTCAAGAAACGATTAGCTGTACTCGTGGCTGCGCACGCGTAATCACTGTCAACTATTCCGCTAACCCATCAGCAGAACAAATATTCCCCCCCCCCCTATATAATTTAAAAATTAAATAAAATTAAATATTTGGGAAATTTTTCTTTTAGCGAATTTCCAGAATGGAATTCAGCTATTACAGCCACTGTCATGACGCGACCTGAACTCGGGACCATGGCAGAAATTTGTTTTGAGGTCCCTAGGAACCGAAAATAATATTCACTAAAATTTATATATATATATATGTATATATATATATATATATATATATATATATATATATATATATATATATATATATATATATATATATATATATATATATATATATATATATATATATATATGTCCGCACGATAACTCTCGAACGAAATGTCCTAGGTTTACGAAATTTGGTGAGAACGTTGGAAGTCGAAAAATCTTGGATGAGTTCTTCAGCCAGACACGTCGGATGCCAGGAACATGGTTTTTGTTCTTGCAAAAAATTAGTTTTTTGCCAAAATTTCCACTTAATCAAAAATTTTTGCGAAATTTTTTTACACCATTTAAAAGAGAAGAAAAAATTACATAAAAAAGGTCTTTAAACTTTCTTTCTATGTCAACTAGTTTCCGAGAAAAACCTTGTTGTTTAGAATGTGATTATTTTATCGTATAAAGTGTGAATTTTTTCACATTCTAAGTAAGTACATATTCCACACAATATGGATATTTTGTATATAACATATATTATATGCATACCATATCCTTTTTGACACGATCACATAATTTTATTGTGATATATGTATAAGGGTACAAGACCATTTCATTATCCGTACTACCATTATGCGTACGGTTTGTGTGTGTTGTATATACATATACAGTCTACGTGAGAAAATTTTTAAAGTAAACAAAGATTTTTATGTAAACAAGTCTTAAATTTTAGCGAATTTCCAGAATGGAATTCAGCTATTATTTAACATATACAGGCGATTATTTTGAAAGTTAACATAAATATATGATAAAATTTCCAGAATGGAATTCAGCTATTACAGCCACTGTCATGACGCGGGGGTCATGACCTGAGCCCGGGACTATGACAGAAATTTGTTTTGAGGTCCCTAGAAACCGAAAATAATAGTCACTAAAATTTATATATATATATATATATATATATATATATATATATATATATATATATATATATATATATATATATATGTGTGTGTGTGTGTGTCCGCGCGATAACTCTCGAAGGAAGTATCCAATTTTTACGAAACTTGGTGAAAACATTGGAAGTCCCAAACCCTTGGGTGAGTTTGTCAGCCAGACACGTCGGATGCCAGGAACATTGGTTTTGTTCTTGAAAAATATTAGTTTTTGCCAAAATTTCCACTTATTCAAAAATTTTTGAAAACTTGAAAGTCGTCCAAGAATGGAATTCAGCTATTATAGCCACTGTCATGACGCGACTTAAACCCGGGACCATGGCAGAAATTTGTTTTGAGGTCCCTAGGAACCGAAAATAATATTCACTCAAAGGCTATTGGCGGATAAGCATGGGTAGAAATTCCCCCGCACGAATTGTGTTGGTTTTTTTTCTGCTAACTGCTTTCGATATAAGATTACAATTTACTGAGTTTCAACCCTTAAAAACTCACCCTTTGGGGGTAAAAAATTATTTTTTGAAAATCACAAAAAATTTATAACTTTTTAGTGGCTTGACGGATTTGGCTGGAATTTTTATATGTTTTAGATACGTCTATAGTGTACCTCAGAAAAAATTATCAGCTTCAAAAAAAAATTATAACCCCACCCCCAAAAAAAAAAAAAAAAATTGTTTAATTTTTCAATATTTTTTTTCATCACCTTGTAGCTATAGTACAATCACCAAAATTTTTTTGCAGGCTTCCTACTATGACCGATATAACATATAATTTTTTCAGATTTTTTCTCCGGGTGCGTCATAGTTAAAAAAAAATAAAATGTCTAAAAAGATTTTTTTTTTCGAAGTTATGTTCGTTGTACAATCGCTAAAATATTTCTACAGGCTCCTCACTATGATTAATAGAACATATAATTTTTCCAGAATTTTTTTCCGGGTGCATCATAGTTAAAAAAATTGAATGTCCGAGAATATTTCTTGGAGATAGGCATAGGCTTCCGGGTACTCAATCGATTGGAAATCGTTTACACATTTTGAATATGTTCATAAAAACATTTGTGATTGCTTAGTTTTTGAAAAAAAAAATGGTCGACTCAAATCTTCAAATTCCGCAATCAGCCAAACACTTTGGTGAAAAAAATTTTGGTGATTATACCATAGCTACAAGTTGATGAAAAAAAATATTGAAAAATTAAACAATTTTTTTTTTTTTGGGGGGGGGGGGTTATAATTTTTTTTTTAAGTTGATAATTTTTTCTGAGGTACACTATAGAGGTATCTAAAACATAAAAATTCCAGCCAAATCCGTCAAGCCACTAAAAAGTTATAAATTTTTTGTGATTTTCAAAAAATAATTTTTTACCCCCAAAGGGTGAGTTTTTAAGGGTTGAAACTCAGTAAATTGTAATCTTATATCGAAAGCAGTTAGCAGAAAAAAAACCAACACAATTCGTGCGGGGGCATTTCTACTCATGCTTATCCGCCAATGGCCTTTATATATATATATATATATATATATATATATATATATATATATATATATATGTATTTATATATATATATATATATATATATATATATATATATATATATATATATGTATGTATTTATATATATATATATGTATTTATATATATATATATATATATATATATATATATATATATATATATATATATATATATATATATATATATATATATATCTCCGCACGATAACTCTCGAACGAATTATCCAATTTTCACGAAACTTGGTGAGAACATTGGAAGTCCCAAACCCTTGGATGAGTTCGTCAGCCAGACACGTCGGATGCCAGGAACATGGTTTTTGTTCTAGCAAAAAATTAGTTTAGAAATTTTTTTACACCACTTAAAAGAGAAGAAAAAATTACATAAAATACCCCTGTCGCAGCATCCTGCATAACATAGCGAATTTCCATTTACAAAAGTACGCTTTTCTCGGAAACTAGTTGATATAGAGTAATTGTAAATAAAAAATACCCCTGTCGCAGTATCCTGCATAACATAGCGAATTTCCATTTACAAAAGTACGTTTTTCTCGGAAACTAGTTGATATAGAGTAATTGTAAATAAAAAAAACCTTCTTTATGTGATTTTTCCGCCTCATTCCGCCAAATTTTTTTCACGAAAAATGTCCAAAACCCCGTAAACGTTTTCACGAAATTTCTTAAAAATAAGATGTTTCGTTCTTGAGTTATCGTGCGGACACATTTATATATATGTTTACTAAGTGTCCGCACGATAGCTCAAGAACGAAACATCTTATTTTTAAGAAATTTCGTGAAAACGTTTACGGGGTTTTGGACATTTTTCGTGAAAAAAATTTGGCGGAATGAGGCGGAAAAATCACATAAAGAAGGTTTTTTTTATTTACAATTACTCTATATCAACTAGTTTCCGAGAAAAACGTACTTTTGTAAATGGAAATTCGCTATGTTATGCAGGATACTGCGACAGGGGTATTTTGAAAGTATAAAAGACACCCTGCAGCGAGGGTCGCTTTATAACAATGACTGTGTTACGCATACATATGCAGGTTTTTTTGGGCACCAAAATTTGAACTTTACCCGAAAAATTTATAATATCATACGTAGTAGGTACATATGCGTACTCTTGCGTAGCTAATGTAAATTATAAGCAGGTAAAACGTGAAATGATTTAAAAAAAAAGAAGAAAATTGTGAAAATGTTGTCGACAGCACATTGGCGATGATAGTAATCGATAATAAGAATGCGAAAGGAAAAGGAAAGGAAAGAAAATATTGAGCCAGTAAGAAACCTACCATATTTACGTGGTAAAGTCCAAAAATTTCTCACCTATTTGCAACAGCCGTCAAATATTACGAAAAGTCTAAACTATGTTTATATATAGTCTTTCAATCGTTCTATATCAACCACAGAAACCTATACCGATTTTAACAAAACTTGACTGTAAGTTTTTTTAAACAATTTGAAAAGAAATTTTAAACTCGATTCCCGCTTATTAAAGTTTTAGTGTTCTAATTCTCATCCAATACAAGGAGAGGAACAAACTTAGAAGTCATGGATTATAAAGTAGGTCTTCCTTAGTACTGTAGTAACTAGGGCTGGGAAAAATGGTTCATAGAAACTACGAAAATGGGAAATGGTTTCCAAAAATGCATTTAAAATACAAAATGGCAAATGATTTTGCTAAACATATTTAAAATTGAAAATGGAAAATAGTTATTTAAAATGGATTATAAAATGCAAAATGTTTTTTTACTTTAAATTTATTCTATAAATTTTTTATCTTGATTTATATTAATAAAAAAAAGTTAAGAAAATGTCAAACGTACTGAAATCAAATAAAGGCAGTCCTTTGAGAAAATTTTATAAAGTTTGCATGATATGAAAACGAAATTTAACTCTTGAAATATTGTTACTTAAAAATATTGTAAAATTTAATTCAGCTTTAACATATTCAAACCTTGAGTACGCTACAACTGCGACTTCTAAATTACATATAAAAATCATCTACTCGAAATACCAAAACATTTCTTATCGACGTGTCTTAAAGATAGTAATACAAAACTTGAGTCAGTAAAGTTTGACTTGAGAGAACTGCAGCTCTGGTAATAAATTTAACTCAAGTGACATTGCAACTTGAGTTATAAAAAATTTGAGTCAACTGAATCAACTTACATTTAACTTACAGTTTGTTAGACTGCGTTCAACTCCAGTTCTATAATTAATATGAGTCATAAGTGTCATATCTATAAACATAAATTTAAGTATACAAGCATCCAATCTACAAGTATACAAGAATCCAATTTTCATTTCAAATGTAAAATGGATTCAAATTTCCATTTTAAATACAAAATGGTTTGAACGAACTTATTTAAAATAGAAAATGCAAAATGCCATTTTGTATTTTAAATACATATTTAAAATGAAATCATTTTAAATAGTCCCCAGCCCTGGTAGTAACAATAATTTAGGCCAATGTACCTTCGTCTAGGAATAAAACGTCCGAAAATTTACGAAAAATATAGCACATACATACTGCTCACAACAGCAGTACATAGCTGAGTGCGTTAAGTACGTTGATTTACAGGTGCAGTTGGGCTGGGAGGTTCCAGGTGCGAATCCAGGCGTCAGCTTTTTTTTTTAAATTTCTGAAAGTAGTTACCATGCTTTTCTTTCATGTTATTATATTAACAACCTTGAAAATAAAGAAGTAATTTTACTGTAAAGTTGGTTCCGGACCAACTGTATTAAAAAAAAAAAATTATAGGATATACGTGGAATTGAACCTGGGACCTCTCGAAACTGCATCCATAAATTACACTGATCTATGGGCTACTGTTGCTAATAATGCTATGTTTTTCGTAATTTTTTGGGTGTCTGGTTCCTAAACGAAGGCATATGGGTCTAAATTATTATTAATACAGTGCTGAGAGGAGGCTCTCTAAAATATATACCTACTAATGATTTTCAAGCTTGTGATATTCCCCTTTTATAAACTAATCTTTTACTACCTTTTCTACTACTTTGTGTTCAGTGTATTTACGAATAATGACTTTTGCAACGTAGATGGATCAAAAAATTTTGAACCTTATCACTTTATACCAAGCTAGCTAGCTAGCTATCAACAACCTAAACAGTACTTACGCCGCTCAATTAAGCGGAAATTTATTTTGGCCAAATATTGTTATTACCATCTACCGTTGCTAGACAGTTTGATTTTGATATCCGGGTGCGCACGGAGATGTTTTACAAGACCAATAAAAATGAGAACACGGGGGCAGGCATGCGAGCTCGCAAGCCATTTAGTTACGTTTCTCGAACAATAAACTCATCACATTGCTTTTGTGCTATTCGCATTGCCACTACAATATTGGCATTTTAATGAGCGAATTTTGAATATATATATTTAAATGTGGATATCACGTAAAATTGAAAAGTATATTGAAGAATATAGAGGGTGATTATAAATTAATGCATAAAAAGATAGAGTTTTGTGTTTGTTCTTTAGACGCTTGTGTCTAATTTGACCCATAATTGAGAACATTTTATGCGGGTGGATGAAACCATGGCCCGCAGCTATAAACAATGAAAAAAAATTTTAAAACTGACTCAATAGTTTTTGGATTTTTTCACGGCATATAAATAGTAGCATGTTTATATTCGAAACATTTAACCTTTAGTTTCATGAGATTAATTAATTTTCCTTTGAGAACTTTGTCATTTTTTTCCGTTACGTATTATTAAATTTTATGTGAGTCATTATCTTGTCTTTATATGCTTATCTCGACTGTTCTATGTCGAAAATTTCCCCAGTGCCTTTTTTTTATTGTATAAAAACATTAATAGCCGTAGACTAGAATATAATATAAATACAATATATTCGAAAATCCAGGCAATGTATGAAAATACTATGTTGGAAATACAGATCAAAAATGATCCTAGAGGGCCTTAGTTAACGCCCAGTCCTCCGTAGAACGTCAGGAACTTAGTACTGGAGAGGGGACAGTGTCTTGGTAGGATACACGACGTTAGACATGGGATTCATTCTCCAAGTTAAAGTTGCGGTAAAAAGGACTCTTTCTAGTCCCATTAGTTGATCTAGCTGATAAGTAAATGCAAAATTTGCGAGTCTAGTAATCTTGGTCCTGCTGAATCCGGTTCTGACATTAAGAATCTTAGTCTAAATCTTGGTTTGCGATTTGGTCCTATTCAAAAATATTGCACGATTTTTAAGAAGTTTCCAAAGTGCTATGGTCCTGATCTTGCAAAAAAGAGCACAATCTTATAAGACGACTCAACTCATTCCTGCTTCACGAGAGTAATTCTCTTTTGTGTTGGGCAAAGCTATATAAAGTCTCGGGACTGTTATTCATTATTGTCATTCACTATTGTCATTCGTTCATTATTCGTTATTGTCATTCACGGCTCATAGCACTCTCCCTGGGAATTGTATCTCCAGGACTGACTCTGAACCTATTAAGGGAACAAAAATCGATTTTTTCCCCTTCATAATTATGTTCCTTAAGGTGTTAGAAGTATTCTCCTAAAATTTTATTTATAAAAAATAACCCTGTCGCAGCACCTGCATAACATAGCGAATTTCCGCTTATAAAAATCCGTTTTTCAGTTTCAGGCTGCGTCATGAGAACGGCCGTAAAAGCTGAATTTCCAGTTTTGGAAATTTGCTAAAAGGAAAAATCAAAAAGTTATGGGCAGTTTAGTGCACTTACTTTACTATAATTCAATTAAAAAAAAAAAAAAAAACTTTAAATACTATTTTCTCGAAAGAACGTTTTTCGACGCGGTTCCCCATGTATCTCAAAAAGTATTTGAGATATCGACATAAAGTGCATATTATTCCTCGATACCGTCATTTTGGCAGGAACTAGGATCTTTTGATTCCGTAATATATCTTCAGTATGGCGGCTGTTTATTGTTGAGAAAAAGCGGTGATTTTTGAAAATGTATTTTCAAAATGCGATTTCTCGTTGGTTTTTTATTTTTCTTTCTCAGATCCTATAGTTAGTGTCATTACTGTATATATGTATATTTTCAGAAAATTCTTGATTTTTTAATTTTGGTTCACTGGGGGATTTTAGAACGCGAGAAACCATCAAGGTGGAAAAATCTCGCAGTGTCGACTTCAAAGCCATTTATACTGAGCTCATTTTTGAATTTTTTTTTTTTTGAATTTTTTTTTTTTGTTATTTCAAGACATGTAGAAATAATGTTGTATATTTAGCTGTTTAAAAAAATATTTATTTGTATGAAAAAAAATAAATAAATAATAAAAAGATGTCGATTTTTGATGTTTTTTTTTTTTGGCGCGTCTCCCCTAAAAGGTTCAGAGGTTGAGTGGCAATCTGGCTACTCCCATTCCTATGCCCTCTCATTTGTATCTATTCTGGTATAGCTTCGTGGCCACGTCAAAGTAGACTGGACAATGGACAAGAAAGAAAACACTTTATTTATTGCATATATTCGAGACATATTGTACGCTGAACGTTTTAAAAATTTTAAGCAACAGCCGTCATGTTAATTAATTCCAAAACTCAACAAACAGAAGACGCAAACAGAGGAAAATAAATGAAATGTGAAAAGCTAGTATGACCGTACATAAAAAAAAAATATTTTACAATGCTCATTACGACGAAAATGTTTACGAAATAATTTTATCTTTCCGTAATTAGTTTTGTTTGCATCTTCTCTTTTGTGAAAATTTTTTTTAAGTACCTTTTTTTTGCTCTTTTTAATTGAATTTTCAATCAAATTTCACTTGAACGTAGTAGAAAATTAAAAGAAAAAATAACTTTTCATGAAATTGCGCAGTAATTAATAAAACACAGTCTCATTTTAAAATACCTGTAATAAAAAAAATTGTGAAATTGTGTTATTTGATACGCTGTTATTTATTTTTTCAATTTATTTATTTATTTTTGTTTTGATTGAGAGGTAAATTTTACGTAAACCAAATCGTTCTCTGTATTTTAGCAAATTTTCAGAAGGAAAATTTAACTATTACAGCTGGCTACAGTGATATTTGAGCCCGGAGTTATGAAATCTCGAACGAAACATCAAATTTTTACGAAATTTGGTCAAAACGTTGGTGAAGTCTGAAACGCTTGGATGAATTCTTCAGCCAAACGCGTCCGATGTCTGAAACCTATAAGTTTTTTTTTGTTAAAATTTGCCAGAATTCGGAAACTTATTGACAAAATCGCATATAAGATACGTTTTAGAAGTATTATCCTATGTACGCGGGTTTTCGAGAACCAAAAAATGTTTCTATTCTTATTATACATATGCTAATTATAGTAGTCAAATTTTGTTTGCGTTATTTTAGGGTTCTGAAAAAAAATTTCGAAACTCTTATAGCTTTATGCAGAGCTGGGAATAATGGTTCATAGGAACAATTTAAAATAGAAAATGGAAAATGGTTTCCAAAAATGCATTTAAAATACAAAATGGAAAATGGTTTTGCTGAACATATTTGAAATAGAAAATGGAAAATAGCTATTTAAAATGGATTATAAAATGCAAATGCTTCTTTTTTTACTTTTTTATACCAAAAATCTTTTATCGTTTTTTATATTAACACTATGAGGCCCGAGCACTTTCATAGTAAACTTCCCCGGAAGCCGGCACTATTTAAAAAAAAAAACTTTATATCAACAAATACATAAAATAAAATGATTCAAACACTGAATAGATTCAACACAGTTCAATATGTATGTATAAAACTGTAAACATACGTACGTGATACGTACATACTACATATACACTGACATTCAAATCAATTTTATTTAAAAATATAAATTATATTTTTTATGTATTTTTTGTTTATCTTAAAATTTTTTATACATAGAAATAGTGTTGGTATGTATTTGTGTGAGTAGGAACTCATCCGTGTGATGAATGATGATAAACATGGCACACATAATGCGTAACCAACCAGTCAATTAATCATTGATCGTGGTCGGCCTCTGGGGATGTTTGGTTTGGTTTCGGATGCCGAAGCCATGGGACTGAAAGTGTTAATAAAAAAAAGCTAAGAAAATTTGAAACGTATTGAAATTAAATCAGAGCAGTCTTGAGAAAATTTTAAGTTTGCATGATGTGAAAACGAAATTTAACTCTTGAAATATTGTTACTCAAAAATATTGTAAAATTTAATGCAGACCTGACATAATCAAACCTTGACTACGCTACAACTGCGACTTCTAAATTATAAAAATCATCTACTGGAAATACCAAAACATTTCTTATCGACGTGTCTTAACGATAATAGCACACAACTTGAGTCAGAACAATTTGACTTGAGAGAACTGCAGCTGTAGTAAAAAATTTAACTCAAGTGAAACTCGAATTATAAAACATTTGAGTCAATTAAATCGACTTACATTTAATACAGTTTGTTAGACTGCGTTTAATTCGAGTTCTATGATTAATATGAGTCATAAGTGTCGTACATATACACATAAATTTGAGTATACATGCATTTTAATTTTAAATGCAAAATGGATTCAAACTTCCATTTTAAATACAAAATGGAAAATGGTTTGACCGAACTTTATTTAAAATAGAAAATGCAAAATGCCATTTTGTATTTCAAATACATATTTAAAATGAAATCACACATGCTATAGCAGGTGTTGGTCTCAATTAATAAATAGCAAAAAAATAATCTTTTAAATTTTTTAGGCATCTCTTTAGAAAGGGCACTTACGGTCCGTCCACACGGCTCACACTTTACCACCGACTTACTTGCGCAAACCAGGTTTGTGCAAGTAAACATGTACGTATGGACGGGAAAATACGTACATGTTTACTTGCACAAACCTGGTTTGCGTAAGTAAGTCGGTGGTAAAGCTTGAGCGTGTGGACGGACCCTTAGAGTGACGCTCAGACTCCTTTTACCATTTTTCATTTTTTAACCATCGTTCGCGAAAATGAGGTAACTTTTGTAATCAAAATATTTCTTTAGTAATTTTTGAAATTTTTAAAATTTTTACTTTTGCAACAACTGCTGGTTTTACTGGCATATCATATAGTATTAATTATACAGAGCATTTCAAAATTACTGAAGTGCCAAGGTCACAAAAAATGTGTACAAATAAAAATATTGCCGCCCTTCACAAAAATGATCAAAATTATGTATACGTATAACATTGGATAGCGTGGTCTGTTGTTTGGAAAAAGAAATGTAGTTTTATAGAAAATATGTACAATGTAGTTACCGTGAAATAAGTTTTGTGTTTAGCAATGGCCTTGGTATTTCAATCATTCTGAAAGGCTCTGTAGTAACATAAACGCAAGAGAACATTACTATTTGTACATATTTGTTCAGTTATATGAAAATTTGGAATCTCTACTATACAATAATTAAAAACAAAATTCAATAGCATGTTCTAGGAAAAATTAATTTTGTAACATAGATATACACAAACAACTATTAATACTATTATGTAACGAAAACTATATAGGTATACTTTAAACTATATTGCAGCATACACAAATACACTTATGTACAAAAAACAGTTGACAATCTCGTTATTTTTTGTAACCTGCCGAAGGGAAGGAGTTGAGCCCAGTTATGTACTAACACCAACGTAAGAGAATTTTCTCAATTGTACACGGAGATAAAAATCATATAATTTTTGTAGATAAAATTTCAGAAAAATTACTATGCTCTCTTATAATGCGTGCGCGATCGACGATCAAAATAAAAAATATGTGCTAGCATAGTAAAATTTAATGTGCGAACACAACTTTTATCACATTCTTATGCATATATGTTATAGTTTAATTCTTGTTGTCGTACTCTTTCATTTGCGCATCTTACCCACAACCTTATGTTGCTTGGGCGGTACCTGTAAAAACTTCGAAGATGCCCGATTTCTCCGACTTTCGGTTCTTTATGATGCATACAAAAATGACTGGCAACAATATATTCTAATACTAAAGATAGCGAAGTAACAAAATGATCAATTAAACGGTGACATCCCCGTCCTCTAACACAGTGTAATGAATACTGCGTGCTGCTTGTAAGACAGTATGATGGATCAAGGTGCTTGGTCCGACCCGTTCGACCAAGTTGGTCGTCCAAACCTATGGTTGGCTATGTGACTTGCTATGAGTGAGGTACATTTCAACAGCGTTCACAACACACACAACCTTCTTTCTCTCTTTTTCTTTCTACTATTAGCAGATAGCATTTCAAATATTATAATACAGCATGGTAATTTTTATAAGAAAAACAATTAAAAAATATTTTTTTGTCGGCAATGGAACTTTTTACTGTGCTGTTTTACAAATTTTACGGAGCTAATATTACGGAAACAATATTCTATCCTTTAAATTTTCTATGATTAATTATAATTTTTTCACAAATAATGCCCAAAAAGCCATGTTCTGGTTATAAACTTGTAGATAAAGACAAACACTTATATTGTATTGTACAATTCGATTGATTTATCCAAAGTATACTTGATGGAATATTATTACATACAATTTGAATTGCATTTAAGTAATTTCTTTAAATTTTTATAATTTTAAGGTGAATCGATCACTGGAAATTTTCCAAGTTTAGAATTTGAAATTTTAGTATATTATAGAGGAAGATATGATGCATTGACTGACACTATTTTGAATAATTTCTGACGTGTAGTTTAGAAGAAATAAATTTTCAAAGTACGAGTAAATGCTAATATTAATACTGTTACACGTATTATAAAATTTAAGTTATTTTTCTACACATAAGTTATATTTATTTATAGAGAAAAAAATAGACTTCGTAATTCATCTGTCACAAATTTGTCAGTACTGATCGATTCACCTTAAATTACCGGGAATTGCAAAAAATAGTATATACACCACAAGACTAGTGTTTTTTTTTTTATCCCTCGTGTGATTTGTTGCCCTCGGGCCTTTACAGGCGCTCTGGCAATATACTTCACACTCGGGATTAAAACTCACACCTTAGTCCCTTGGTGTATGACATACTATTTCCCTATCGGTGTAAATTCGAGTTATCGATAGCGCATCTATATTACCTTTACTCGTATCGAATGATCGAGTTAATTGAATTATCTATCGAAGTCCAATTATTATTTATCAACCGACCAATGTTTTGTTTTTCTACTGTCCAATGTTAGTCAACACAGACTCCCGCCTGACGTTCAAGAGGAGAATGCTGGTTGCGAAAAAAGCAATTAAAATTCTGTTATAGTCAATATTGGTAAATGGGTGGGGGGGGTTATGTAACGCTATATATACAAAGGTATAGTTTGGTAGTTGAATTAACAGGAACAGAGTTTTAATAGCAAAGTTTGTTAATAATTTTAACATACCGAGCATAGTCTATTCGATGTTATGTTAACAATATATAGAGAATTTTAGTTTACGTTGAAAAAAAAATTAATTGTGCTCAATTGATAGAATAACATTTTCCAATGGATAGTTTTTAATTAAACTTTTTTGGTTCCGTAACTAAAAGGTGGAAATGGAACCTTTATGAGAAGAGTTTTTGGTACCCTGGTAGATGTCGTTTGTTTGCATCGATTTTTGGTGAAAAAATTTCCGAAATTAATTTTCTATTACTCATGCGAGAGACGTATACTAACTTGGCGCACATATTTTTGTACGCAAAATAGCTGTTTAACCACTCTACTATTCCCACATGCTTTTTGCGTGCGGAAAGCATACTTTCCGCGCGTAAATTGACAATAAAACACGTAAAGCCGCATCTTGATTTTTCATTTAATAATTATTTCTATAGAAACCACCAACAAAGTTATTTAAACCATATTTAATTCAGAAAAAAAAGACAAACACTCAAAAATATTATTTTAAAAAGTAATAAAAAATAATAACAATAATAGAATAATGTATGTGAAATTCGTAATAAAAAATAGTATGTACAAATCGTGCGGGATTGTCGATTGCCCACTCGAGCGAATAAGCGCACTCACTACGATCGTGCGCTGAACTTCGCTCTCGTGGGCAATCGACTATTCTCCGTCCTTTTTGGCACAATATACTATATTTTTATTGAAAAAGGTATCCAATGATGGTTAGATGTTTTCTAAATACTGAAACATGTTTTAATACAATATTTCATTTGTAAATTTTCATTTACCTTAAAAGCTGGCTTGTCTACATCTTCGAAAGTTCCCAACACAACCTACCCGACCAAATTTCACTTGTGTATTTTTAGCAAGTGCTAGCACCTGTAACTTTTTCAGATTTTTTGAGTCAACAGTTTAAAAGCTAGGATGGAGAGAGGGGACAAGCTATTCGCTACTTTAAAGCTCACAAACGGAGCTTAAAAATAAAATACCCCTGTTAAAATACCCCTGGATCGTTTAAAAGCAGAAAATCAAACGGAGTTTTGGAACAAAAAATCTTTTTTGGGACTACTGAACTTAAAATTAGGTATAGCACGATAAAAAAAATTGCAAATATAGTGTCCCAGAAAATTTTTTTTTCTGGTAACCCCGACTAACGGTATTTAAAAATTAGATACCCAAAAAATTTTTAATAGAACTTCTAGCGAAATAATTTCAAAGAATGAGATCTCGTTTTCAAAATAGCCCCGTGGCTATTTGTTAACAAATTTAATTAACGATTTTGCATCAAAAGGAAGTTACAAAATTAATATTTCATATTAATTTATTAGACTAAATTATTAAATGCAAAAGAAACCCGTTGTTCTTAATTATTGTATATGCTATCCCAAGTCCCTAAGGCAAAAATGTCATTCATTTGTTTATTTTTTTAAATATTGTATCACAAAATTTTTTTACGGTACACTTCTGTTTTCGCCCACAGGTTGTACGGTTGTGTTTATAATAATCAATGTTCAAAGAGTTCCATGATGATTACAGAATTTGTTCATGCATTGATATTAAAAGCAACAAAGTGTTCTTCTACTAATTGATTTTTCCTCGAAATTTCTAATTTTAGGATAGTTTTATTTATTCTTCGAAATAGTATAATTGAAACGCTTTTATGCAAATATCATATATTTTACAGTGTATAATAGTTTCTTGGAAAATTGATATTAAATTCATATGAATAAATATTTATCTTCATTTTCACAAAAAGACAAAGTTTACCTATAGTTTAATGTAGAATATTTCACACGGGTACGGGACACGCTATGACAGGATAAATACCCATATTTTGAAGTAGACAGAATATTTCTACTCAAACCAGTGGCGTCCGTACGGGCATGTGATGACATATTTTTTTTCAATTTGAAAATGTTTTTTTTGAAATGTACCATAAGTTGTTGACAAAAATGACCTCTTAGTATTTTGTCGCTTATGTAGCCGTTTTCAAGATAAAAAATAATTTTCAGTTACTGTTCCTACCACAAAACCAGTATGGGCTATCTAATAGCCCATCTACTCTGTATTTTGGAAACTAAGCGTTTTCGAATCTGGGTTTATATGAACTTTTTTACAAAAAAGAACCTCAGCAATCACCTGTTAAAATCTTTCGTACTTATTCGTTAACTCCCTGTATATTCTTATGATGTAACGTATTGATAAAATACTTAAAAACAATCAATAACTAACTTTACCGCGCAAATTAATGTTCAAATTTCTAAAAATTTAGACCGCATAGAATACATTTTTCCGGTGATATGATAAGATTCAATTTAATCACAAAATCACTTTAAGGGGAGGTTTACTCGAGAGTCCTTAAAAATTATGTATTTTTCTAGAATTTTTTTCTCAAGAACGGAAGTAAATATCAATTTCAAATTTTGTGCACATATTTATTAAGTATTAAACTACACAAAAAAAATTTTTCAAGGAAAAATATAAAAAAGTGTCCATTTTATAGATAGTGCAGTGTGACGATCTGAAAATCCAATGCCTTGTTGGTGGACATCCTAGCGCCGGTAATGAACCACCGAAATCCAAAAAAAAAAAAAGATTTATAAAATATATGAAGAGTACCGGCACCTCTACCTATAATATCAATAAATTGCTGAAAGAAAAAAAATGGCGGATGTTTCAACTTTTTATTACGATTTTTGTCTTATTTTTCGCTCTTTAAAGTAAATTTAAAAATAAAAAAAAATATTGAAAGTGTATCGAACTTAGGTAGAGGTGCCGAAGAACTGAATTATCTTTAAAATAAAAAAAAGGATCCATCGAATAGTTTTTGAGTTATCGTGTCCACCAGTTCCAAAAATGTAGTTCCGAGATATTACAAAATATATATAAAGAAACGTATTTTCAAAATTTTATATTTAATACTCATTATTGCGTGAACTACGTTTTTTGAATTTTTTTTATAGAAAGCTGGATTTGGTTAATGTGCAAGAATCTTTTTTTAAATTATTTTCAGTAAAATCACTTTGGGAACATATTCTACACATAATTTTCTATCAATTTCGGCAAAAAAAAATAGATTTTTTTTATCAAATCTCAAGTAAACCTTCCCTTAAATTACTTTCAGCAAAATCACTTTGGGAACATACTCTACAAATAATTAACTACCAATTTCTGCAAAAAAAAATCGATTTTTTTTAACAACTTTCAAGTAAACCTCCCCTTAAAGATTGAATGATAAAAGTCTGTTACGAATACGAGGAAGCTGTATGCCACACGCCATTGGCGGTATATTTATTTTTAAAGTTACCGAAGACAAAATATGATCCTATAATCTTTGAAGTCATCGCTAATATTTCGAAATTTCTTCAATGATATTAAATTACAAAAAAAAAAAAAAAAATTTAATAAATGTTGTGTAAATTACGCGAGTATGACATAAAAAAATAAAAATAAACTCAATGAGAGCATAATTTTTTACTCTTAACTGCCATGCCGTCAGAAGATTAAGTTGTTTCGTGTTAAAACTGTTGAAGATGAGACAAAATATTATGTTGTAATTTTTGTTTAAAATTAATATCGGATTACACGAGTCAGGTGTTTTAATTGGGCGCTTAATTAAAATTTACTCGTTCTTTTATGTTCTAAATTATATTTATATGTAAAAAAGTTTCCAAAAAGGTAAAGTTTTATTTGAATTTTGAAGTAATTTTTCAAGACGTTTTAAAAAAAAAAATCAAAATGAAATATAGACAGTATTGTCGGCGAAATAATATATCGCGCGTTTTCTGTCTCAACCTCGTATATCAAAAACTACATGTTTTAGGACCCACAAAAATCATATTAAATACTGTATTTATACATACACTTATCTATATATATTTATATATATAGGTAGCCAAGATCAATGGGTGTAATTAGCATAAATCTTAAGTTCATAGTGATGAATATACAGATTTATTAAATACGATTTGTTTATGTGTCCAAAAATTGGGATTTTTCAGATACGAGGTTGAGACAGAAAACGCGCGATATTCGACACTGTCCCAAAAAAAATTTTACAAGGAGAGTTCACAGCCTTGGGGTCGGCGATTTGGCTGAAATTTTTTTTGGTGATAGAGTACACTTAATATGTTAATATATTAAAATAATAGCGCGCACTACTCAGAAAAACTTGTAAAAAAAATAATTAAAAAATTTCAACGCAGCTGGTGTAGTTAATATACTTGAAAAGGAATATTGTACATAACAGTCCTATTGGTCGAGTGCGATTGGCGTTAGACTCGTAACACAATGGTCCTGTGTTCGCAACCGACTCTGTTCAACAAAACTTTCTTGTTAATTTTTTTTTTTTTAATATTAATGAATGACTTTTTTATTTATAAAACATCTTATTTAAAATATGTATTTGTAACAAATCTTTAAATAGGTAAATCTGTAAATAGGTAAGATAAAATAAAATAAAATATAAAACTTTTAACGTAACATTTATTTAATTGTAAATTATATTATTATTCTCTACACACAAGACCCGGAGTGATAGTTGCCATAAAAACATACAAAACAATAATTTTTATTACAATTTACACAACATATGAATGCATGTCTTTTACAATTACAGGGTGTCTGTAAGACATCTAGTGAAAAACATACTTGATTAACGTTCATGAAAATGTTCCTTTCATGAAATAATTTTGACGCATATCAGACAAAATTATAGTTTTGTATGTTTTTGACTATCAGTCTGGGTCTTGTGTGTAAAGTATAATAATAATTTACAATTAAATAAATGTTACTTTAAAAGTTTTATAATTAATTTTATTTTATCCTACCTATTTACAGATTTACCTATTTAAAAATTTGTTACAAATACATATTTTAAATAAGATGTCTTATAAATAAAGAAGACATTCATTAATATTAAAAAAAAAAAAATTAACAAAAAAGTTTTGTTGAACAGAGTCGGTTGCGAACACATGACCATTGTGTTACCAGTCTAACGGCAATTGCACTAGACCAATAGGACTGTTATGTACAATATTCCTTTTCAAGTATATTAACTACACCAGCTGCGTTGAAATTTTTTAATTATTTTTTTTACAAGTTTTTCTGAGTAGTGCGCGCTATTATTTTAATATATTAACATATTAAGTGTACTCTATCACCAAAAAAAATTTCAGCCAAATCGCCGACCCCAAGGCTGTGCACTCTCCTTGTTAGTAATTTCCACAAATTTTATATAATTTCGTCAACTGATAGTTCCATATTTGGCATGGACATTGAACATATTTCTTTATTATAATTATAACTTTTGTATAGATTTACCAAATCACATTTCATCTCAAACAAATTAAAATGTCATGGTTCATGATGTCTGTAGCATTTTTTTTTAGTGACAAAGGCATTTCTTACAAATTGGTGGTATTATACAGTACTCTTTAGCATTGACAGTAGAGATTAGAGATGATCGATATATCGATAACTGTTATTTTGTAACTAGTATAGAAAGATAACAGTTATCGTCAATAACTGGAATACCCAGTAACTGGTTACTTAAATAACCCCTTTGGAAATATCGATAACATTGATCAATATTAATATATTCGAAAGCAAGGATCACAGTAATTTATTTTAACCACCTACGGAGAATTTCAAAATAATAACGCCCTAGGCAAGTTACACATTTTCTATTGTAGCACATTTAAAAAACCCTTAAAAATGAACTATTGTCTATTTGTATTTGTAATTTTGTATCCATAAAATTGTTAAAACTGTGTATATAAAGCCTAAATCCTTGTATAGACAAGTATTTGAACAGATATTGCAGATTATTTAGTATCTGTCAGTATTATAGATCTGTGCATATTTCACTAACAGAACCGTTTATACGCATATCGAATATCTTACAATATTTTAAAATATCCAAATACCATACCAGTTATTATAATAACTGGTATAAATAACAGTTATTTTTCAGTAAATGTTATTGCAATAACAGTTTTTAGAAAATAACCGTTTAGCTCATCTTTAGTAGAGATGTGCCAAATGTAACGTGACAATTACTTTGTAACTGTTTCAAAAATGTAACCGTTCCCAAATGGAACAGTTACTAACAACATACTGTTACACTGTTACAAATATTGAAATAGTTACTGTGGTTACTTGTAACAGATATTGGATCGGTTACTTGTAGCTGTTACTTTTATGTAACCGTTACGGTTGTAACGGTTACACAAAAATCACTGTTTGGCACATTTCTAATTGACAGTCGCGATTTCTTCAAACTACACCCGTTGAAAACTGCAATGTACTATATGAATAAAAAAAATTCGGCAAGTACGTGTAAAACTTGCATGAAGTCAGGAATTCGTAATTCAGTAGCTAGAATTAACCTTTAATTTGTTAATAATATAATTATCTAAACCTTTTATTTCCAACGACAGTTTTTTTTTTTTTTTAAAAAAACGACACTTTCCTTTAAATTGCGTAAGATCCACTGACACTGCCTGTTATAAAGTGGTCAAGTGTGGGTAAACTACCACATGCAACAACAGAAATAATGAATTCATAAGGATTTTGTTGTTAGAACTATAGGAAAACCGTAAAAACCTGACAATTCAGTTTAAATGCTATCAAAAAGCTGTTATTGAGTACTTTTCAGAAATCTAATTTTTAACTTCTAGAAAATTCAGTCAGAATAAAGTTCTAAAGATTTTCTACGTAAAAATTCAATGTAAATTCAATACAATAATCAAGATACAGATTAAGTATTCCGAATATGACGTCAATAACACTTAGATAATTTTATTTGAAAATTGCCATACATATAAATTAAAAATCACAAAGTGATTGAAAAAATTATCCGGATCGGCCGGGAATCGAACCCCGGATCTCCTGGTAACTAGCCAGGCGTGCTAACCACTACACCAACAATCCTATGCACTTTGTGATTTTTAATTTACATGTGGTTTTTGGTCATACTGTACCAAGGAAATCGAGTGCTTAAAAGTTTCAGTTTAGCTGAACGATAAGTGAACATATCAATACTGCGTGTGTTGAAATGCAAACAAAAGTTTGTCATACGTAGTAATGTCTCACAAGCACTCGATAATATTTGAAATTAAAAATGCCGTACATATACTTTATATTGAGGCTATTAAGCATAAAGCTACGGTTCCACTAGTCCAGACGCCCGGATCATTACTCACAATAGTTACAGAACCTAACGTACGAAAAAAGGTGACATTTGATTCTAATTATTTAGAATTTCTGTTCCATTTGAGTTTAGTAGTATATTTACAATTAAATTTTACAATACTTTCGGGTAACGGTTCGAGCGCTCGTACTGGTCGGAACGATTCTTCGTTTTCCTGTTGGTATTCGAAGCCTAGGTTCATTTCCTTACTCCAGTATTATTACTCGGCACATACATGTATATTCTATTATAATATCGGATTATCCATTACGAAGTTATTTTACAGTTTAATATATAATTATGTATAATAACTAGGCTTGTGACAAATACGGTATTCGACCGTTCGGCCGAATACTGAATATTCGGCCAGCACCTTTCGATCAAATAGTCGAATATTCGGTGAATACTATCCAGTGTTTTGTATTTTGCTTCCGAGACTACTAAAATAGCGGAAGCATTGTGATCACTTTTGAAAAATAAAAAATTGTTTCCCTCCAAAATAAAATTTTTACGCAAATTTTACGTTTTAGAACTTCTTGAACAATTTTGGTTTGGTGTCTGTCCGTCCGTCCGTCTGTGTGTCGCCAGTTTGCACCAAGTGGCATAACTTCTGAACTATTCGATTGTTTTTAATGAAATTTTCAGAAATAATGCAGTTTGGTTCCTATAGATACTCCTCTATGAATCTAATCAAAATCGGAGTAACGGTAGTTACGCCGCTACCATATCATTCCATTAATATACTAAAATGCACCAAGTTTTTTATGAAATTGTCAGAAATTATGCGGTCTGGTTCCCAGATGGTCCCCTACAAATTTCATTGCATTCGGAGTAATAGTATCCACGGCGCTACTATGAAATCCCATTAAATGTCAATATCTTATTTACTGCTAGTCCCACTTCGCTCAAATTTTTAAAGTATTTTGGGGGCTAGTTTCTAAAATATTTTTGCTATTATATTATAATTTAGCCTTTAATTATTTTGTGTTACAAAAATTTTTTATGAACTTTAAGGCGAAAATATAATTTCACGGTATATATATTTGGTAGAATACTGTTTTAATGTCTTCTTCGAGTACGAGGAAGCTGTATGCCACACCCCATTGGCAGTGTATTTCTCTTTTTATATTTCCTATAACAAAACATTTACGTAAAAATATTTTAAAGTGCCAACTTTTTCTCTTTTCGGTACAAAACTATAAAAATATTTTTGGTATACTGAACAGTACGCATATCATGATTATGTAGCCGTGTGTGTGTGTGTGTGTGCACTTGTGTTTCTTTCACTGTTCGGTATTCGGTATTCGACGAATATCGAATAATTGTCAGATATTCGTTACCAGCCTAATAGTAACACGTAATACGGGATACAAGGGATCATGTTAATTTTACAACGATATCGTTTAGGTATATTATACGATCCCGAAACTTATATTACAATTATTTTTACATGTCTGTGTGTGGATCTGCGCAGACAGCCAAACGGTGCATACATTATACGAACATGTACGTATCCAATAAATTTTATGACTTCCTTCTGGTTCGATGAGATAGTTACGGAAGCAGGAGTTATGTAATCCAGAAAAATAGAATAGTTTAAATTCGATGATTTTCTAATCTAACAGTTTAGAACGATCGATTTTCTTTTTTATTGTACAATATTAAAGCAGTATGCTAGTCTAGAAATTCGAAAAAATCGATTTATTCTTCTTCATATTTTCAAAATTCAGACCTTTAAGAATAAACCTCTATAAAAGAATTTACGGAAATTTGAATTATTTTCGGAGTTATAGTTATTTTTTCCCGTGTACTGTGTATTTTTTCAGTGTTAAATTCAAATTTTTTAATATAAATTACTCGAAACTACTTTTTTTGATACGGTTGACATGATATCTCAAGTTCTAATGCACCGATTTACCTGAAATTTGATACAGACCTTCTTAATACTATCAAAATTGGCCCGACATAGTTTTTGGAATTTTTTTTTTACTGTTTTTAAAAAAAATTACAAAGTTGAAAAAAGGAGGCGAAAAAATGATTTTTTTTTTAAATGGATGCTATTTTGTGAAAAAATTTTTTTTTTTGAATTGGCTATGTCTAGCTAATTCTACATCTTCTTTTTATTAAGAATTAACTAAAATTTTATGTTTCAGATCACTAGGAGGGTTGGAATCACGTCAACCAGGAGACACCTTTTTTTTGAGTCACCACTTTGTCGGCCTGTACCGATTTCAATTTTGAATTTTTTTAAAATTTTTATATATTTTTATATTTTTTCAAATATCAATAAAAAACTGTTAAAAAAATGGATACTAAAAATGTTTACGGTTTTTTTTTTTTACTACGTCCGTAAAATCACCTCAAAATTGAACCCCTAGACTAGAAGACCCTCTTGAAGTGTCGGCTTTGAAAAATATTTTCACAGAAGAAAATTTTAAAATTTTTATAATGATATTAATGAGACAATTTAGTTTGGCTTTACAAATTTTCAAGCAATGTAGACTTAGATTGTTGTGGCTGTTTAAAATTTTTGTCGGATCCAAACTTTAAGCGCATTTTACTCGAAATTTCTTTTTTCAACTTGGACTATTCAACCGATCGCCTACAAATTTGCTACGAATCGTCAATAGACACTTTTCTATGATCCAAAATTTGGAAAAATCCAGAACTGTTTTTTTTTTTTTACTATTTCAAAATCAATTAGTTCAAAAATCGATCTACCGATTCCAGATTGATTTTCGGCCAATTGGATCTCACCCTTTTAAGGTTACGAGGAATAAATAAGGTTAGTATTACTGACTGAATCGATCAGACTTCTTAAAAGTTTTATGTTTCCGATCCCCTTGATTGATTCGACTCTGTTACCTACGAAACAATCTTGCTCGCCGTTGATTTTAAATTGCTTATTCGAAAGTTTCTCATACACTAATAAATAATATTCCTGTCGTAGCATCCTGCGTAACATAGCGATTTTTTAAGAACTTACAGCTGAATAAATTGCAGTCACATATAGAATAGAACAGCGATTCTTAAAAAGTGAAGTGAAGTGGAATGGAATGAAATGAAATAGCTGAGAATAGAACCAAAGGAAATATATTTTTATAAGTTGGTAGGTATATACATTATTGTGATAATTGGTACTCTATCGACGAAATTGATTACTAATAAGAGGAGGTATTATTTATGTTACACAGTTTTCATTTTCGGTTACATATTTTAAACAGCGAAATCAAACCGGAGAAGTAGAATGCAAGATCGAGCTGAATCCGGTGGAGGAGAGAACTTTAAAATTAATTAATGAAAAAATAAATAAAATTACTAAGTAAACAAAAACAAGTACTACTACTACAAAACAAGGTTATGTCGAAATTTTATTTTTACTATTAACTACTATTAAAAAGGAAAATATATAATTCAAATTAAAAAAATTAATAAAAGATAAAAAATAATTAAAATACAAGGAAAAAAGTAAAAAATTAAAACAGTTAATATAAAGCACAGCTAGCTACTCAAAAATCACAACGAACGCAAACGGAATGGACAAAAGATGGCAATAAAATGATGAATATTTGTAAATTTTATTTTTTAAATTCCACATAATATGTAACCGGAAATTAAAACTGGGTACCATAAATAACACCTCCTATTAGTAGTAATCAATTTCGTCGATAGAGTACCAATTATCACAATAATGTATACCTACTAACTTATAAAAATATATTTCCTTTGGTTCTGTTCTCAGCCATTTCATTTCATTCCACTTCACTTCACTTTTCAAGAATCGTTGTCTAGATGTGTATTTTGGTTCAGTTTGAGAGTTAACGTGTTAGTATATATTATATAAAACAAATTTCTATCAGCGTTTCAGGCGCAAGTCTCATGATGATAGCTGCTGTAACAGCTAAAATTTTCCGTTCGAAAATTCGCTAATACATGTGTCGTTATCATATACCTATAAACATATCCATTTAAAAACTTTTACCACACATGTGGGGGGTATAAATATGGGTACCATAAATGTAAAATTAAACTTTTATGAAAATTATATTTCATATTTCCCTCTCTTTTTTCTATACTCCTATCTACTAGTAACAATGTGCACTTAATACTTTACTTTCTAATTAAAATTTATTCATCGTTTTTCGTAATTTAATTATTTTAAACAAGAAAAGTTTTGTTTAATGGACATGCTCTCTTTTTTTCAAAATTAAAACTTTTTTTCAAAATTTGAAGCTTGTAATAGTTAAATATAAATTGTAATTTAGGATCACAAATACATTGCCAGGACGTGTTGTACATAGCGTCCTCGTACTCGTAACCCCTGTACATTAATCCGTGAAATACCTTTAGCTATCTTCAAAATTTATCGGATAGTAATTAAGATGCGCATGCGGTGAATTTCCAGCAGAGCAGGCCCGTAACTAGATTTTCAGGGGCCCCGGGACAGAAAGTACATTCGGGGCTCCTACGCTGCCCGGGGCAAAAACAAAAAATTCCGTCCCCTGGCAAAAGAAGCGGTGACGTTTATTTCTCTGCTCGTCAATCGTTTGCCGCCCTTAAAATTACGCCCCCCGGGAAAAAAAGCGGCGACCTTTTTTTTTTGCTTAACAGTCGTTTGCTCGTTTGTTACCAAAATTTTACAGAAATACCGCCCTTATTTGCCGCAACAATTTGCCAAGAAATTTAGAAATTTGGAATTTCTTGTATGCTCTTGGGGGCCCCTTTGGCTGGAGGCCCCGGCTGCCCCAGCCAGCGGATGGGCCTGCAGCGAACCATCTAGAGGTGAACCTGTACAGTCTCTATAAAGTTTATCAAAATAGATCGAATAGCTCCAGAGTTATGCGCGTTGGGACGTTCTCAAACATACAGATGAAAAAAAAAACTGTTTCGATAAGCTCTAAAACATGAAACACAAGTGAGAATTTTGGTTTTAAAAGAAAGCAATTTTCCATCTCACCAAAATGAATACAATGCTTCAGTCGTTTTGATAAACTCGGATGCAAAATTACAGAAATAGAAAACTTTGATAAAATTTTTTACAATATTATATTATACAATTAATATTAAAAAAAAAAAAATAAGATTGTAGAAAAAATTTTGTGTGTAATTCGAGCACAAAATGACTTGCCGCTCTTATGAAATTAACGCGCTCCGCCTGGCGGCGTCGCGCGTCAACATTCTCAATCGAGCGGCAAAGCACCATTTTGTGCTCTTAATACACAAATAACACAATAGTGTTCTACATCATATTTAATTTTCATCAAAATCGATAGGTTCGGCCTCGGAACCTTTACCTACTTGTGAATCATACTGTATTATACTAGAAGAATAGACTATAGCTTATCTTATCATCATATTTACATATAGGTTACATGTAAAACCGGATGTAAACATATGAACAAAAGTTATATGTATTTGCCTTTGACTGATGAATTGATGAAAGACCGACCTTACATATTTGATATGGAAAGTCACTATTAAAATTCCGCTCCATTTGAATATTTATCACAAAGTGGTAAAATTATAATGAAAGATACATGGATCAGATAGTGGAATTAAAAAAGATTTATGTTATAATACAGATAGTAGTTCAGACCGAAACTAATCTCTATCAAAATACAAAATTAAATAGGATTTTAGAGTACGATATGTATATAATATTATGTATATATTCTGTTTGAGATTGTAACATTTTAAGATAAATTAACTAATTTAATTACAAATTTTGTAGAAGCTCCACAGGGGTAAGTATGATTAAATTTTTGAATAGGTCAATTATATTCAAAAAGGTATGTATCATCTGTTGATGATGACACTGATATACTAGGGCCCAGTTTAATAGTCGCTACAAAAATGTAAAAAATTACATTAAAATACTGTTTTGATATGTCTAAATGAAATTTTCTATGCGCATTGAACGATTACTAATGATTAGTACTAGGCTCGCGTAAATAAGGCCTGAGTGAATTCAGAAGTTTTTACAATTAGTAGAAATTTCTTTAGTGAAATAGCTATTCAGAAAAATTTTGTTGACAAAGCCGTAGGTGTGTGCACTTACCTTTAGGTGTATGTATATTTACAATTTATTATAATATGTAACTAATTTTTAGGGTTCCGAAGAAATATCTTGGAGCCCTCATAGTTTTGGTAAATCCGTTTGTTTGTCTATCCGTCACACCTTCATAAAAGTTTGGGAAGGGGGTCAAAAATGGCTAAATGTTGCGCGACATTATTTATGAATGGCTTCTATAAGGAAAACGCTAGCAAATACACGAAATTTTTTTTTTGCGCAAGTTATCGTTAAAAAGACCACTTAATATGAAGTTGAGCTTTTTGGACCACTTTTAATTTTAAAGCCTCGTGGGCGAAATACTAAAATGTTATATACGTAATTCGTAAAAAATTTACTTAACCCTATAATCATACGTACTCGTAAAATTGACGACAAGAATTCTCTACCTGCTGAAATAATACAACTTGTCGTTGCTTACCTGTTCTAAAACTTCTGGTATATAATTTATTTGTTATGATAACACAAAAGACGTATCAATTTTGTTTATAGTTGCTGTCGTTTTATATATATTAAAATAGTGTTCGACAATTTGACGACGATGTATGATTAACGTATGTTTTTTTTTTTTAATTTGTACTTTACATATAAAAGTTTTCCTAATTTTTCTAAAATTTATTAAAGATGTTATAATTAATTTATTCAGTGATAATGATAATATAAAAGATGATGACAGCTGTTTGACTTATACAGACGACATAATACTGAAGTTTTAATATATTGAATCGAAAATCAAAGAATGCATTTCAAGTGACTTAATTAAAGATTAACAATTTATTTTGTAGGAAAATATTTTAATTTTTATTATTTTTTGAGATCTTTGCGAAAATTTGCAAATGTACCTAAAGAGGAAATAACTAAATTTCACATTCTGTAAAGTCACACATATCCACCGACTCATAATAGTTCATAAATTAATTATTTGAAAGACATGTCTTATGATACAATTGATGTATTTATCTATTATTTAATTTTTATATTGAAAATATGCTTTGATAAAAAGATTAAAAAAATTAATAAATATTTATATTAAAAACTTTTTCCAAATAAAATTTTCTTTAAATATTTTGTTTTCTTTTGTAGTATTGTTATGTAAAAAAAATGCTTTTTACAAATAAATTCTAAAACTCTCCGTAAAAAGTCCATCCGTCAAAACGACGACAATGTATGATTAACGTTTCTCGTAGACCAACGAATGATTCCAGGGTCGAATATCACGTATTTTATCGTTTGGTGCAACTTTTTATTTTGTATATATTTAATAGCAAAAAAACGGATATTGATAATCAGTACTCAATGAATACGCTTAGTTTTTAATTGAATTCAGGATATGATTATGATATTAATACTATAATAATTACTATTTATATGTACATTTTATAATAAAATCTTCTATAACAGATTTCAAAATAAAAGTCAGTTCAATATAAACAAGCAATATACAACTCTAGGCAGAGGTGCCTCGTAGCTAACTGGTGTATTTTTGTTTGAGTAACTATTTCCTCGATAACAGGAAATATTTGATGTTAATAAGAACAGATGTGTGTAAATCCGGTTTACTGTAGGGTGTTACCAATCCATAAAATACAAAATTAATGTCCTCTGATGTGTTTAAAAGTGGTGACTGAGTATAATAAGTAAAGTGTACATTGGCGCTATAAAAGGAACAAAATTAAATGAACAATGTAATAATAGCAACTGAAATTCAATATCGGGCATTTGATTACTTATTTTGTTGTAAAGTGTTTTAAATGATAATTTAAGTGATTTATTAGAGAGGGAAGTCTACTATGATTTGTTTCAAATATTTAACTATAGCTATACCCGCATTGTTATAAAATCAATGAAAAGTATATACGTGTAATAATTATACAGAACTTGCATAGAACAATAATTTTTGTGTAGGTAAAGCATGCACATACTCAAAATGTTTTTCCTATTTTCCCGTGGGAATGAGACATTTTCCCGTAATAAAAAGTATCCTGAGTGTTGACGCAGGTAATATGATATAACTCTACACCAAATTTCATCAAAATCCATTCAATAGTTTTTGGCGTAATGTGTACACATGCTCAGAATGGTTTTTCTATTTTCCCGTGGGAATGAGACATTTTGCCGGAATAAAAAGTATCCTAGAGGTTGACCCAGGTAGTAAGTTATCATCATACCAAATTTCATTAAAATCCGTTCAATAGTTTTCGTGTGAACAGACAGACAGACAAAAATTTTAAAAATCGCTGTTTTGATATCTACATCGATAACTATTTACAGTAGCAGTAGGTACAATTTTCAAAAAATATCCCATGTACAGAAATGGTCTCGTTACAGTTTTATTATATATGTATAGACTACTGGGCCACAAAAATTTTAAGTTAATTCAGAGAGGCAGGATTTTTACTACAAAGGGTATAGCCGGATAAGTATAGGTGAATCGGCCCCGGAAGCGAATTATTTTGATAACTATATTAACGGTATGGTGACGCTGTAAGTAATTGATATCTACAATTTTGGCGGCCAAAACTGAGTAGTTATGGAGACAACTAAAAAAATTTAAAAAATTACAAAAATTTTTTTCTTGGTAACTACTTAACATAGGAAAATAATTCCAAATCCACATGAAGGCAAACACTCTCCAGAATATTAGACATATTTATTATCGTACCAGTCCTCGTTATTAAGGATAATAACAAGGATAATATGCGATCCAATGTTATTTTTATACGGTTCCAATTGAGCGACAACTGAGCGGCCTAATGCACTTACGAGGTGTGGCAATTAAGTTCCGGGAATTTGTCAATAAAAAACAAGAGAATGAAGTTTTAAGGAAAATTTCACTATCGACCTTCACAATAATCTCCCTTTAACTCTACACAACGATTCCAACGTTTCTCCCATGATTGGAAGCACCCTTGGTAGTCCTCCGAAGTTAGCCCGTTTAGCACCACGGTTAGAGCTTCTTGGACCTCCTGTACGCCGCCGTGATGAGTTCCCTTGAGGTGTGACTTCATCTTGGGTAATAGAAAAAAGTCGCAAGGAGCAATATCGGGGCTATAGGGTGGGTGAGGCAACGTTGGGATGCCTTTTTTTGCCAAAAACTCTTGCACAACGAACGAGGAATGGGCCGGTGCATTATCGTGATGCAAGATCCAGCCATCCTTCTCGTGTAACATCTTGCGAACCGTTTCTTTGTTGATGTTTAACTCGTAAGACAATGTACGAATGCTTAGGCGACGGTCAGACGTGATCAACATGCGCAAACGATCAACATTCGCGTCGGTACGAGAGGTAACGGGAGCTCCTTCACGTGGATCGTTTCCCACCGATTCACGCTCTTCCTTGAACCGCTTCGCCCATTCAAACACACGCGTTTTTGACATGCTATCGTCTCCATAGACAACCTGCAATTTTCGGAGGATTTCCGAGGGTTTTTCGCCAGATTTCACTAAAAATTGAATCACAACACGTTGCTTGTAATGTACGTCACACATTTTCACTACGCCACTAAAAAAGTTACTTGCAAAAAATACGCATAAAACAAAAACCAATCGTGCTATATACTTCAACTTTAAACTCTAACTAAAAGGAAGATGCCCCTTCTTAGTCAGATGATAGCAAATGAAAAAGTGTTGCCAGTTTTCAAATTATAACTAAATTCCCGGAACTTAATATAATTTTTTTACTGGAATAAAAATAAAATTTTCAAACAGTAATTAAATAAATCAAAAAGTAAGGTACGGATTAATATTTCCATCATGATTTTAATGATCTTTTTCACCAGGTATTTCACTATGGCAACATTTTCACCAAAAAATTTATAATGTTACTACTCATACACTTTAAAATACTTAATTGAATTTACTATCTCACTTTTTATATTTTTATAATGTCGCCTTTATATGTATACAATATATCCGTGTTAATAAAATGTAATGGATTTCTTGAACTAGCATTATTTATATCAAGTAACGGTTGCGTTATCAAATAGCACGAGTGCTATTATAGATAAATATTTTATGTATCCTATTTCACATTCTGCAATAAATTTAAATAATTTAAGAGAGACGGAACGAGATATTATTAAGTCAGTGTGTAAATAGTTGACATTATCGTTAACTTTTAATGTAAAATAATTTGTCATATTGGCGCCACCATCGACGAAGACCACGAATAGATAGAATACATTTATTTTATATTTATATAGGATGGTGGTAAATTAAATAAATTCCCTTCGTACCAATTAGTCGCAATTTATGTGTACTAAACGTTTCCAAAATTCGAACTAAATTATGATAATTTCTAATAATGTAGAGTCGCTCAGACGCCTGTTTTAGTGCGTTAATATATCGAGCAACTATATTTTTTTTTCAAATGGAGCCATTTTTGATATGATAGTTTAACTTGTGTGTATATTAAGGGGGACCACTAGTGTGACATTTAAAAAAAAAACCGGAAAATTTTTTTTCACACTTTTCGATAGTCTGTACCTTTAAAAATGACATACTAAAATTTCAAGTGTATATCTAAAATAGTTTTTGAGTTACAGCCATCTGAAGAGCGAATTCTGATTTTCATTGTTAACATCATTGAGGTATTGAGAAATGTATGATGGTTGATAGTTCGGGAGTTTCTGGACGTGGCTGCCAGTCACATGTTGTGGAGCAGTTAGACACTGGCACATTTAAACGACTCATCTAGTTTTACTATGACCGTTATAGTGAGTACATCGTAAATAATTTTAGTAGAAATTCTCAGTGATTAAAACTAAAAGGTAAAGTAAAGAAAAACTACATTTTTCAAATTTGCTGCAGTTATAACTCGAAGACAAATCATCCGATCGATTTGATTCCGAATTATTTCAGCTTCTTTTATATATGTTTCTTTATGTTATGAACCTCCAGTTTTCCGATAGAAAAAAAATGTAATTTTTGCAGGTCAAAAATCATCAAATTTTCGCACAAAATTTGAAACTTTTTTTTTTTTTAAATTTCAACTTTTTTTTCGATTGAGGTTCATGGCACGGGCAATACCTTCTAGTTTAATAGGCTTTTTGGTTCTTTTTAATTTCAGGTACTATGAAGGGCGCTATCACTGCAGCAGTGGGGGAACTCGGAACTTTTTGGAGCCTCGGGATAACTCACTGAATTTTCAATTTTTTTGGTCCAAAAATTTAAATTGTATCAACGAATATATCCTTAAAATATTAAAACATGCCATACAGTAGTTTTCTTTAAAACAATTCTCAAAAATCACCTTCTTTTCAGACGGTCACACTAGTGGTCCCCTTTAAGTTTTTAAGTTAATTAAGACAGATTTTTATAGCGAAAAAATTGGTAGAAAACATTTGGTTTGGCATTCCATTGTATAGGTAACATGATAAAAATGAAATAAACATTCGTATTGGTTAACTTAACTGAATTCAGAACCATAGTCACGAAATATTAACCCTTTGCACTCGATGGGCGCCGCCACGGCGACACAATAAATATTAATTCCACTCGTTAGACGCCGCAGCGGCGCCATAAACAATAGGTACGTATTTTATTATTTACAACACGCTAGGGGACCTAAGGCCCGATTTACATTAAGTCTCGATTTACATTAACGCTCCGCTCTCAGTACGATATCACTCCGCTTTCGGTTCGATAAAATAGTCTTATATAATAATAAATAATGAGTGTATTCACATCATCGCTCTGATATCGGTCCGATATCAGTCATGGTTCGCTCTCGCTTCAATACCGCTCCAATACCAATACCACTGAGATAATATTTTATCGAAGCGATATCAGACCCTATATCGATTGCGCTTACCCTCACGAACCGTCAGGCGAGTGGGGGTATACCACGCACTCGATAGTGAACACGTTTTTGATTCCACTTCGTTCCGTTTCTCAGCCTTTTTCATTTATTTGAAAATTATTATATTAGGAAAACATGATACAACACAACGAGGCGACGTCTTGCTTACATTGTGATACATAATACTAAAATTAACTAATAGATATATTGTATTATGGATATTATGTTCTCCTAATAGAATAGTGTTTGCAGCGTTTTAAAACTACTGTCGAGTAGCTGAGTACCCATACTAAAAAATGGTTCGAGTGCAAAGGGTTAAATAATAATCTGAATTGTACCAACTTATTTTATTCGTAAAATTGCCTTACCGTATTATATTCGAATTTTAAATTCTTTCCGAATTTTATGTTTTCTACAATAGATTCAAAGAATGACAAAATTATTCTACTTATAGTTTAAAAAAGATATACATAATATGTTCATCTTTACGTTATGAATAACTTCTTTCGTTTTGTTCCAATTCATGCCTATTTACGGTATATAAACAATAATGGCTACAGTTAGATCTATTATATTTATGTATCAGTTCTCTTGTAGTTAATTTCGTTACGTTACACTGTTGTTATTTATCGTTTTTACAGTATTTAATTGCACTTCAAACTTCACATTGGATTGCAAATTGCATTGAAAGTTGAAATAAATAATTACACTTGCAAATTTTTTTTTTTTTATTATTAAATGAATTTTATTGAGATCATTTATAAAAGAATAAAATTAAAATGTTATACACAGAGAGATAAATCCTATAATTTTTGTAGAGAAAATTTCAGAAAAATTACCATGCTCCCCTATAATCCGTGCGCGATCGACGACCAAAATAAAAAATATGTGCTAGCATGGTAAAATTTAATGTGGTGCTAACACAACTTTTATCACACTCTTATGCATATATATTATAGTTTAATTCTTGTTGTCGTACTCTTTCATTTGCGCATCTGACTCGCGACCTTATGTTGGTTGCACTGTACCTGTAAAAACATGTATACAAAAATGATTGCCAACAATATATTCTAATACATATACTAAAGATAGGTAAATAACAAAAATATGAATTAAACGATGACATCATCCTAAGAGAGTGTAAAAGAAACTGACTACTAGCTGCATCAAGGTGCTTGGTGCGAACTGTCTGACAAAGTTTCTTCCACAGTCTACACCTATGGTTCGCATGTAAATCGCTCAGTGAGGTACATTTCATTACAGCGTTCCCAACACAACCAACCTTCTTTCTGTTTTTTTTCTTTCTATTATTAGCATGTTAGCATGATAATTTTTTTAATAAAAACAATTAAAAATTATTTTTTTGTCGGTAATGGAACTTTTTACTGTGCTGTTTTACAAATTTTACGGAGATAATATTACGAAAAGAACATTCCATCCTTTAAATTTTTTATGATTAATTATAATCTTTATATTTTTACCTTACAGAATTTAATATGTTCGCCTTTTACACGTCGATTGTAGTGCTGAGCACAGTAATTTTTATAGGAATTTTCTCTCCGTGTACAGTTTTGTGGAATAATGAATCCACAGTATATAAATGTCTATTTTACCCATCATAATAAATTTAATATATCATTGGCTGAGTAAATTTTTTTCTTCACCTCCTTCATAATTCATGCAATAAGGGGTTCATAAACAAGGATGTAGAATTAGTTGGACATAGCCGATTTTCACAAAATGGCGTCCATTTAAAAAAACAATCATTTATTCGTCTCCTTTTTTCAACTTTAAAAATTTTTTAAAAACAGTAAAAAAAAATTCCAAAAACCCCTACGTCGCACCAATTTTGATAGTATTAAGAAGGTCTGTACCAAATTTCAAGTAAATCGGTGCATTAGAACTTGAGATATCATGTCAACCGTATCGAAAAAAGTAGTTTCGAGTAATTTATATTAAAAATTTGAATTTAACACTGAAGAGATACACAGTCACGGGGGAAAAAATCACAATAACTTCGAAAATAATTCGAATTTTCGTAAATCCTTTTAGCAGCTTATTGTTGAAGGCCTGAACTTTGAAAATATGAAGAAAAAGAAAAATCGATTTTTTCGAATTTCTATAGACCAGAATACCCCTTAAAGGCAATCGCCTAATTTTCCTATTTAAAAAATCCGACCCTGCCCACTATATATCGACACTTCTCTTTCGGAAATCGTTTTTTTATGTACGTGGTAATTTAAACTATTTGAATATTCTGCCTTTTTCTGGAAAGTATGTAAATTATGTTGATCATTCCAATTTGCTTCAGTCAAACTTTTATTTATTTTTATATTTTTTCAAAGAAATACTTTTACAGCAGCACCGATATTGCACCTCCTTATGTACATGGTTCGACGGTTCATATCCATATAATATATATATATATATATATATATATATATATATATATATATATATATATATATATATATATATATATATATATATATATATATATAACTATATTTCTGTTCACTTGTACACACCAAGGTAAATACACATGAAAAAAAATATGATAATTACGTTGATTTCATTACACTCACGTCGTGCAAACTTCATTACCTACACTCACTTGAGTTCATACGTGCACGGTGTACACTTATTTATGTACGGTACAGTACGTTGCAAAAGAAAAAATCGCGAAATATTATTACGTAACACTGAATTACTCATTTATTCATCTTACAAATTTTTTTTTGTATTACAGTATCATAGACAGCGCGTAAAGCCAGTTTGTGGGCTATTTCACTGAAGCACCTAGTGTGATAGGAGGAACATAGTGTGCTACATCGTATTTATAGCAAGACATTGTTCTTTGAAAATATACTACTTAATAGACGTTACTATGGATATGACGGTCATTGCACTGATTACAATATTAAATAACAGTTGATTGTTACTTGAACCTACCTATCTGGAAGCTTCATTTATTCATTGATACATTCAGTCTATAGTATGTTCATTGGTTTATGATTCTAATACAGGCTACATTTGAAGCTCTCAGCTAGTGCTAATCAACTTAGAAGGTTTTGTACTTAAACTATTGACATATTTTTAATGACACAGAATACTGATAAACGCTACTAGTGATGAGCAAATGCAAAACCAAGACCAAGACTTGGCAGTCTTGGTCTTGGTCTTGTTCTTGCATTAAGAATCTTGGTCTTGGTCTTGCTAGAACAGTTTGAGTCTTGGTCTTGGTCTTGCAAAATGCAGTCTTGGTCTTGGTCTTGGTCTCGGTATTGCTAAAAAATCTCGCACTTTCTTGCATTTTTTTATTAGCGAATTTTTTCATCCTAAAATCAGAATTTTCTCTGTTTACGGTATTAATTATACTTTCAAACTATTTAAATAGTTTAGCAAGAGTCTTGCTTTTTTCTTGCTTTTGTCTTGGTCTTGTTCACTTGAGTCTTGGTATTGGTCTTGCAGCTATAATTATAGTCTTGGTCTTGGTCTTGCTCTTGGTATACATAGTCTTGGTCTTGCAAAAAATGCAAGATCAAGGCAAGACTGCAAGACCAAGACTAATTTTTCTCATCTCAAATAAACATATTCCAACGAGTCGTCAATGAATTGAGCATGCTTTTCTTGCATGTTTCAATTTAATAAGTCCTTTCGTCATATTAAAACTTATTTCACAACTAATTAAATAATTATAGTGTACAGCATTAGTCATTACATATTTACAGACAACTGTATCAAGCATTGTAATATAATTAATTACAGTATTTTAATAAGAGAATAATATTAAGTTATATCACTAGATTTAGTATAAATGTAAAACATGTCAACAGCAAAACTCTTTTTAAAATTAACAAATAGTTAGCCAGGTAGCTAACAATAATACTGTAGGAAAATCACATTTAATAGTATTTTTGATTAAGTTAATTGCAAAGAAATATTGCATGTTTGAAATTCATTAGACAAATTAATGATAACAAGCTATTTCCACAATTTATATTAATGTTGAGAATTTGAAACAGAATAAAAATATGTACAAAACGATTATTATCGGAGAAAATAATAAAAAAAATCAGCCAAGAGTGAATTGAGCTCGCATAATTAGGATTCCATACAATGATAAGTCAACAGACCAATTTAAACTTGTCGCCTATCTAAGATCAAGGGAGGAACGGTCATATTTAGCAAATTTTGAGCTATATCATTAAAATCACTGAACCAAAAATTATAAAAACAAAAGTTTAAAAAAAATTGAAAAGAGAATTATGTTGGAAAGGTATAGATTCGAACATAGAACCTTTCCGTTTGTATATTAAAAAAAGTTACATACATGAGAGCATACTCTAACCACACCGCCAAGCGGCGCTGTTGCAGGGAGTACCAACTAACCGATACATATCAAACACAATATGTTATTGGAAACTTTTGGTGCGTTTAATTTCCAAACAAAGGCGCATTGGCCTAAATTATTACTACTATAATATTCAAAGAAATATATTCTACAACATATATTAATTTCTTCTCAATCCGTGATTCCCATGTTCCATACTCCCTTTGTAAGTTCTATCAGGGGAGGGGGGCTGTTTCTAGATGGAATATTCGAATAATCCTATCGAGAGCCCTTGTGAACACCTTTCGTCTTGAAGATCGAACGAATTAGAATTTGTCATCAGCAAGAATTCCAGAAATTTTGATTCAAAGTCATAACAGAAATTCGACACAAGAGCTCTTGCAAAGGAAATCCCGGGAACTCTACCCTCACAGTGGTAGATATCGATGGTTTAATAATTTAGGAGGACTCTAGGAACGTTGTCGCCCGAGGAAACCGATAACCAGCCCTACTTAAAAACTAGATTCATAAATGGGAGAAAACTCGTTACATTTACTGGCATTAGGATTACAAGACCGTTTAAATCATAGATGTCAGTGTTGGAATTTTTCACGATTGATCAAAAATTGTCACCCTGTATTCACACCAATCAACGAACAGAGATGCTTTTCGTTTTTTAGCTGAGGCAAAGTACAAAAATTCTTATCGTAAAAATTCGAAATTGGCGCATTAACGGATAATAGAGAGCCCACAGTGGATTTTCAGTTTCCTTTTTTTTTTCTGACAAAAAAACATTATTTACCAATTTAATTATAGTATTTCAATATCAACTTGGTAAGTAATTTAGCATTGTTCTTAATAATTTACCTAGACATTCCACCATTGCGCAGTAATCAATTTCAGTATAAACAATGCCTACGATTTTCATACAATGATTATAGAGAAAAAAATGCAGGTTAAGACTATCTCACATTTAAAAAAATATATAATATTGTTTAAGTATAACTGAATGTTAATACTTATAATAATCTATGTGTATTATTAATATTCAGATAACATTAGCGTATTAACGTGTACTTATATAAAGATGATTCGAAGTTGATAAGGCTTTGTAGAATTATTTAAAAGATAAATATTAATAATTAGGAATAGAATTACATTGGTAATCAAAGGTAAGCAATACATAAAAATCACACTTTATGGTATTACAGAATTATAATATTTATGTAGGGTAGAGCGGGGTTAGTTGAGCATAGGTGTAAGTTGGGCAATCGAAATATCTCAGAAACTGTACATCGCACGCTAATACATTAAATGGTGGATAGAAGCGGGCAAGAGAGGGGAACTCATTGCGCGACTGACAGTTGCAATCGGTCGATCGAATGACGTATGCGCACGCTTTATTTATTTTGCGTATAAAAAGTAAAAAAAAACTTTTGTTTGCGAATATTTCTTCTATACGAGGCAATTATTATCTATGTTAAATCAAATAAATGTTAAAGTTTTATGAAATTAGTATATTTTTGATATCTAGAAAGGATTTGGTTCTAATTCAAACAATTTTTTCATAACCTCACTTTTGTATCAAATTGTGTGAGTGGGGTAAGTTGAGCAACAGAACTTTCGTTTGCATTAATTGTAACAGTGACAATGATAATGAAGTTCTTAATATCTACTTCTTAATGTTTCTCTTTTAATTAAAATTCTTTTTGATTAATTACTTAAATGTTAAAGTCTGATATTAACTAGAAAGACTGAGTATATTCCAAATATTAAGTTTAAGATTATAGTTTAAATACTAAGTTGAAGTTGATTTTTTGTTAATTTTATTTTCTGTATTTAATATCCAAAGAAAATTAGAAAATAAAAAAATTGACTGTCAAATAATAATTTTATTTTATGTCTGATAAACATCTAAGGCATGGTTTGACTACATTTTCTAACTACTCAAGTTACCCCGTACCCTTGCTCAACTTACCTCACCTATGGGGTACGTTGAGTATGTCTGAGTTCCTTCACGTAAACAGCTGTATCTCTTAAATGTGAATTGTTAGAAAAATGTTGCTATGAGAACTTTAGAAAAGGAATAAATTTCCTACACATCAGTATGTATAACAATAAATTTGGACTTACGGTTGAGGAGCTATGACCGATTAAGTGAAAAGTTGCACAACTAGCCCCGCTCTACCCTACCCAACTTTTATGAATTTGCGACTATGAATTTAAGTAATCTGAGGGACAATTTTTCACACTGGAATCGTGAAAATGTTGAAATTCGTTTGAAAGTATGACTTCGATTTTAGAATCCTTGATTTCGGTCAATTTTACAATGTTAATTTGATCAAAAACTAGCTGTGCCCTGCAGTTTTATTCGTGAAGAATTATCGGATTTTCAGACTAATTTCCATATTTTAAAATCTTTCTGAAGCTATCCATATTGACTGTTTTAGGAGCCATTGAATTTTGGATCCTTTTTGAGAAATCAGAGCCGTGTGGTATAATTTTGACCGTATACGTTCATTTTTTCTAGATCTCAATAGTATTTGAGAAAAATTTGGTCAAAATTCGTCTAGCTAATTAATGTAGACTCTATTTTGAGGTTCTAGAGCCCCCTGGAGACAATTTCGATCACAATGTTTAATTCTTCCAGAATTTTAATAGTATTTAAGCAAAATTTAGTAAAGATCAGTTCAGTCGTTTATTCTGTTCTTCTTCTGGGGCTCCAGGACATTGGAGGACCATCTTAATCTATCTTCAATTTTTTCAAGTAGGTACCTATCTGAAATTATTTGAGTAAAATTTTATCAAAATTCGTTCAGCCGTTTGTTTTGGACTCTTTCTGGACCTTTTTGGGGATCTAAAGGAATATCAGCTATCACCCATCAGTGAAATAATCTTTTTAATCGATTTGTTTTCGTTCAATTTTTCCGAAATCTTAATGGTATTTAAGCAAAAATTTTTAGGGGTCTGGCACCAGGGTAATTTATCTTATATTATCTATCCACCAGTAAAAGGATTTTTGAAATCGGTCAAGTAGTTCTTGAGATTACCTAGTCCAAATTATATTCGAAAATTTGATTAGGAAGTTTATCTTACACCAGGAAATCCTATTTTTAATTAACAGTAAAAATGAAAATTATGACAACTCTCGAGGTCAGGGCCGAGAATAGAAATGGCGGGTCCCAAGAAAAAAGCACATTTCTTAAAAATTTCCCCCCAAAAAATAAATGATGGGTAAAAAAAAGCTCATTTTACTTTTTCCCGAGCCCCAATTGACCGCTGGGGCCCCCCGGGCCCCAGGGCTGCAACCCCGGCTACCCCACCCTCTCGTCGGGCCAGCTCGAGGTCGAGACAAAAATCCATTAACAGCAATAAATATCGAGCTCGGATGTTAATTAGAAGTTTTACCAACTTACGAGACTGGCAGTTTCAGTCCAATCTTTCCAAGACAAGTTTTAGGTATTTGGATCACAACTTTCCCTTTGAATGAATTACCATCAAAAATTAATAAAAATATAAACTTATTCATGGACATACCTTTTAATAATTCAAAAATCGATTCAACTACACAATCAAAAACATCATTTTCCACACATAGGTATTGAATCACATAACTAAAACATAACATTAGCTTTCACTTCGAAAAAAAACGAAACCACCTCAGTAAAAATCACTTTTGATTAATACAAACAAATCATAAACGAAATTTATTACTCGAAACTAATAATTAAATCCATTTCTTCATCGTAAAATACAATTCTTCCAGCAAGTCAAGGTTTTATTACAACACATAAGGTAAAATAATTAAAAAAATATTTATAGAAACACACAGTTTAGTAAAAGTAACGAAAAAATAAATAAAAACAGATTTTTATCACACAATACTTCACGTAATAAATAACTATTTATTAATTATTCCGCTACAATTTTTGTGATTAACACAAACTCATTGTTTGGAGTTGTACCGTTACACTAATTTAAATATTTCGCGCGAAATTCAAGACATCAATTTCAAACAATCAAAATTAAAAAACAGTTAACAAACAAAATTTAAAAATATATTGTTGTAGAACTATCAAAAGTCATTCACCACCACCTAATGCACACGTGAAGTAAACACGTATGAAGACAACACACACATGTGTGTAAATATTAAATTGTAAACATAAAACTCCGGTATATTATCGTCAGAGGAAGAATAAAACACTTTTGTGAATGGTACGTATTAGTAAAACATTTCTTGTACTTAAATCGACATAGGATTGATAGGTTATGTTTTATGTGGTGTTAAAAAAAACTGTTGTTATTAAACCAATCACAAACGGGGCGACAAAAGCGACTGATTGTTGTTAATACTCTATGTTGTTAATCGCTGATGTAACACACGCAGAAAGAACTATGTACATAAAAATTGTTACACGTGTGGTTTTGAAGATTTTGAAGTAGGTTTAACTACTCCAATGCCGTTTAAACGGAGACGTAAGATCTTCATCAGGTTTTTTTTTTGTCTATTCAAAAACTGATTATTGTTTTAAAACGAGAATGAAATGATGAAATGGGCTTCTCAAAATAAGTAGTTCAAAAACGTTCCACGAAGAAGAACCAGTTTTTGGATTTTTTTTTCTTCTGGTAAATAATACCCTTTTATCGATGTAATTATAAATATAAGTATATGAAACTAGCCGCACCCGCGACGTCGTTCGCGCAAAGCATTGTTATAAACTCAATGTGAAGTATGTAAGTGTAATAACTATACAGAACTTGCAAAGAATAATTAATAGTTTTTATTACTCATGCGGGAGAAGTACTAATTTGGCTCACACATTTCTATACGCAAAATAGCTGTTTGCCCACTGTACTCTTCCCACATACTTTTTTGCGTGCGAAAAGTAACTTTTCACACGCAAATTGACAATAAAACACGCAAAATTTAATCAAAACACGCAAAGCCGCCTCTTGATTTCTTATTTAATAAATATTTCATAATTATTTCTATAGAAGCCACCAACAAAGTAATTTAAACAATAATTAATTCAGAAAATAAAAGACGAACACTTAAGAATATTATTTTAGGTACGGAATTTTTTGGACTTTTTGAAAATCCTTGATAATGAATATTATTTTAAAAGTAATAAAAATGTCAAAAATAGTAATAATAATAGAAAAAAGTATGTGAAATTCGTAATAAAAAATAGTATGTGCAACTGGTGCAGGATTGTCGATTGCCCACTCAACTTCGCTTTCGTGGGCAATCGACAATTTCTCGCACTTATTGCACAATATACTATTTGTGTAATGCATACACATGCTAAAAATGGTTTTTCTATTTCCCCATGCGAATGAGGAATTTTCCCGGAGTAAAAAGTATCTTAAATGTTGACACAAGTAATAGGTTATCACCACACCAAATTTCATAAAAATCCGTCCAATAGTTTTTGCGTAATACGTGCACATGCACAAAATGGTTTTTCTATTTTCCCGTGGGAATGAGGCATTTCCCCCGAGTAAAAAGTATCTTAAATGTTGCCCTAGGTAATAAGTTATCTCCACACCAAACTTTATTAAAATCGGTGCAATAGTTTTTGTCTAATGTGTGCACATGCTCAAAATGGTTTTTTCATTTTCCTGTGGGAATGAGAAATTTTCCCGGAGTAAAAAGTATTTTGGATGTTGACCCAGGTAATAGGTTATCATCACACCAAATTTCATCAAAATCCGTCCAATAGTTTTTGCGTAATACGTGCACATGCACAAAATGATTTTTCTATTTTCCCGGGGGAATGAGGCATTTTTCCGGAGTAAAAAGTATCTTAGATGTTGACCCAGGTAATAGGTTATCATCACACCAAATTTTATTAAAATCGGTCCAATAGTTTTTGTGTAATGTGTGCACATGCTCAAAATGGTTTTTCCATTTTTCCGTGGGAATGAGAAATTTTCCCGGAGTAAAAAGTATTTTAGATTTTGACCCAGGTAATATGTTATCATCACACCAAATTTCATTAAAATCCGTTCAATAGTTTTTGCGTGATGCGTGAACAGACAGACAGACAAAAATTCAAAAAATCGCTGTTTTAGTATCTACATCGATAACTTACTATTTACAGTACCAGTACAATTTTCAAAAAATATTTCATGTACAGAAATGGTCTCGTTACAATTTTATTATATGTATAGATTTAATTTGATGATTGAATGGTGGGTATGTATTTAATTTTTTGTATCAATGAATGAATTATACGTTGTGTTTGTGTTTCAGGTTTAGTGGGAATTTCAGAAAAAATTCTTGAGTCTGTTGAAGAGAAAAATAAGGTAAGTACTGTGTGTGTTATTTATAATGGTTGATTATTTTGGAATGTATGATAAAAGAACAAAACATCGATCAGCTGCCAGTTGTACTTGTGCAAATAGTGTCCCGTACAATAATAAATTTCATTTAGCTCAATCCACAGTTTATTCTCACGGTTTAAGAATTTTTTTTCCAGATTTTTCTTAATAATGAAAAAATCTTGGTTCTACATTTTGGTCAAAATTAAGATCAAGCCTATATAGTCACTCTTATTTTTTACTTAATTTTGGGTGACAATTTAATACATATTTGGCGAGGATCCGTAAAGAAAATGTAAGAAATTTACTGGATATTATTATTAAAGGTAAAATCAGCCTTTTTCTCGTGGAATTTTTAAAGAAGATCAAGTGTGAGACTAAAATTGGTCTGTACCAGATTCAGATCCAGATTTGGGGTGTTGGTGATAACTAAGGATGGTACTGGATTTGTGCTACAGTTAGCTTCCATTTTCCAAATTGACTTCGGGAATTAACCCTCAACATCTATAGCTCACTATTTATACTTTCATAACTGGGACACTACAATCTATTTCTGAGTGTAACTGAGAAAACTGTCCATGATGCCCGAACGAACTCCACACTGGTTTCATAAGTATTCCGTTTTGATAATTTTAGTACGGGACACTAAAAATGGAGCAGAATGCATGGGAAATAAATTGCCAAGAATTTCATAAAGGAGCAATATAAAAAAAAGAAAACGAAGTTCTTAAAGAAATATTTAGAGGCGTGAATTCATGTTGGATCAAAATAAAAAATTTGAAGGGTTTTTTCTATATGACAATTTTTTTACCAGACAAGGAAGGATTACCTGTTGTAAAAATTTCGAAAATAACGTAGAAAAATGTTTTGCTTGACTTTGGTTAGGACAACTATCTCTAAGCACCTACAAAAATTCGTCCTAGAGGAATCAGAAGTATTGTGCCAAATCAGAAAAAGCTTAAAGAGTTAAAAGTGCTTTTACACAGGAGGTGTGCTGGGAATAACCGTATAAGGAACTAGAAGACGAGAAGTTTCTAGAAAATTGTGGAATATGATGTCTGCAGTAGCACAAGTTTCCCTCGAAATTAGTGACATAAAAATCGTATCGAAGGACTCGAAGGTGGCAGAAATCAAACAACACTTGCAACACATGACAAGTTGTATGACATGTAGTGTCCGGATTTGATCGATTTGTAGATCCGATACGAGTTGGATTTCTCCCTTTTGGAGTCGGGTTTGAAGTTTCGTCCCATTTCTTTTTTTTAAATTATCAAAGAATCTGCCCGAATAAATGCTGTTTAATCGTAATATGCTTCATCAGCAACATTTATGGCTCCAATCTGCACACACAATAAATTGTTATCAGTAATCACAAAGTCATAAAACTTTTTTAGGCTGCTAAAACTGACGGCTGTTACCAAATTAGGTAGGTAATAAATGTTTCCTATCATGTATATTGTATGGACGTCTATCTGTTCACTGAATTGTAAAACAATCCGTTTTTTGTGTCAAACACTGGAAATGAAATAAATTTAGATTTGCCACCTATACTGTGAGATTTACTACACCTATAAACTAACTATCGTCTACGATCTAACGATGGCATATACACAGATCACATACGTAGAACGTTTACGCACGGATTGTTCTGCTGGCCACAACGACAAATGAATTTTGATATATTTTTTTTTTTTTTTTTTTTGAATAAATCTAACATGGAAAAAAATCTGGTAAAATATTAGATTTATATGAAATGAATAAAAATAAGTTCGGTGGAGTGCAAGCAGGCCCGGATCTAAGGGGGGCGGGCAAACCGGGGTCTCTGCCCCGGGTGTCAGTTTCAGGGGGCGCCAAAATCATACTAGATCGGTCTATATTAAATGATCTAAAAAAAAAGTTGGTTGCTCGACCATTTTAGAAAAAATTAATATTCTTCCAGTTGTTTCTCTTATATTTGAAGTATTGAGAACAATTCTTAAAAAAAATTATCTTGAACCGCTTAAGCGTGGTAGGCATTTTTGTTTTCCAATTTGGGCTGATTTTTTTGTTTGCAGCCATTTATGCCAATGTACATATTTCATAAACCGTTGATCCTAAAAGGCTGAAATAAAAACCATTTTAAAGGCAATAAATGTCTCTTTATTTTAAGTGATGTACATATTTAACATATTTTCGTCCCTTCCATAAGAAAACTTTACCTAAATTTGAATATCAAAATTTGGCAAATTTCACTTTTTGAACATTTTTTTTTCTTATAGAAGGAATGTTTTAAACCTCGCTTAGTATTTTTTATAAGAATAGCTATACGGGTACAACTACCCATTATGAAACAAATACACACTATTTCAAAATTCAAAAATTTGAATTTTGCACATCTTGTAGTGCTTTCGGAGTAGATTTATTAAAATAAAAAATCAACTTGTATCTGTATTGATCCTTTATAGAACCCTCAATTTTTATCATTTCCGCAACGGGAAAAATTGGAGTTTTAAAATGGACATATACTTATGAGTTTTTTTTGACAATTTATGTCAAACGTTGGAGAGAGGGGGGCATTTTCAAGTTTCTGATCCGGTTCTAGAAAATCTTAGATCCAGGGCTGAGTGCAAGTCTGACACACGCATCGAGAGTTCCGTGTAATGTTGAAATAATCTGAGATTCTGTCATTTCCTCGCGGAATATAGAGCTCTGAAGTTGTATATCACCATCTGGTACGATTACAGGCTATTATTTTGAGTTCGTTCCAGGTCAAACCGATTAGATTCTTGTGGACTTTACTCTATTGCGACTCACAACCCCATTTGCGTTTCCGAATCAGACATGACTGGTTTTATTTTGGTTCTCAGCCATAGCTCATACTAGATATGATGTTCAGCCAGAAGTTCAGCCATTTTTTAGAAGCGACTAAAGCAAGACTTAGAACCATAAAATAAAATATTTTTGAAGATTCCTATTTTGGTCGACACATATAAAAAGACCTGCTTACGTTTTCAACTTATCGTTTCGGTGTGAACGAACCATTAGATACGTAACTTTAAGAATACCTTGGGAAATTCTTTGATGACCGGAACATTTCTAGCCGGAAATATCCACTTGCATTCATTAACATGATGAGTAAAAGTAACCACTTCTGTTAATTTCCGTTTATTTCAGTCTACATTTCTCCGCATAACTATTTTACTCACTTTAAACAAGGTACGGGAAAAATTTTTTTTTCGTAGAGATGAAAGAAAGTTAATTTAGTTTCAATATGAGAAATGCTGTAAGGAATTCTTTCTATGTACCGTAAACTGGGACAAATCGACACGAATCCAAACTTCTCGTTGTATTTGGTGTATTTCTTTTACGAGCTCCTTCTATGCTAGCATGGTTACTACTTCTAGTAATCAAAAATTTTTGAACATATAATCAAAATTATGTTTATATTTCTACTTTGTGGTAAATCGGGGTCAAAAGAGATGATTGGATAAATTTGGACGTACAGTTAGGCTGTTGAAAATTGAAATTAAAATATAATTTAGAATTTTTTTGTATTTATACATCCAAAAAAGGAATCATGCTTCATAATTTTAGGTAGAAATAGACGTAAAATTTATATAGTTTATAAAGTACAGAAATGGCATATTTAATGTCTGTGTTCCAATGTAGTCTTCATCCGTCTTTAAACATCCCACATTCGTATCCCTTCGTACTTACAGTAGCGTCCCCATGGGGTTAATAGAGTTGGGATAATCTCCAACTTAACCCAAATTTCAAGTTCTCATAATTTTCTCTTTAAAAAAAAAAAAATAAAGATAAAGTTTGCCATTTTTTTTTTCTCATAATTATATGTTTCAAAATATCTAAAAATTCTATTAGACAACACTTTATTCATAAGAATACCAAAATAAATTGTTTTTATATATTGAAGACATTAATTTTAATTGACTTTCTGTTGTGTATTTTTCATCCAACTTCAAGCTTAGTCACTATTGCTAATCCGGAGTTGATTACTTGACTATTACATATATACCTAGTTTAAGAGAGACATAATATACTATATGTTAATCACGTTCATGAATAACTTTTTTTGATTTGTCTCAACTTACCCTTAAGTCCCGATTCACTCTCTTTTACGGCCACAGAAGTAGGAAAAAAAAACAAAATTTTCATCTACCGGTGGAAAATGTAAAACTGATATTATGTCTATAGTTAGTTGGATGTAGTTACAAAGATATAACAATTTATACAGTGCATAAAATAATTAGATTTTTCATCGCTGTTTTTACACGTAACTACATTTCAAACAAGCAACGAATAAAGAAAATGGAATTTAAAAATGGAGAAACATTTTCTTTTTAATCATTTTTTTGTTATGGTAAACGAGAAACTAGCAGTAGCTACTATCTAAGAGCATGCACTTATAATATTTTAATGTAATTTATTCGTCTTGCTTGTGACAAATTATATGTTGCCATCAAGTGTGAGCGTGAACTAGTCATTTTCCGGATACTCTACAGGGACAGATCCAGCCTTCAAGTTTGTGGGGTGATGGCATAGATATTATACCATTCTGCCAGCAATTATCTAGTTAAGGATGTTTGGGAGGTACAATCGGAGATAAAAGTACATGAAATTAGAAATTCGTGAATAATTGCGTTGTATAACAAACTATGAAGTAAATAAATAGTTATCTTTGTTAAATAATAGCTATCACTACAACTGATTGTACAATACGAGTACATCAAACTATAGCTCTCAGCTGACTACAAAAGCTGAGTACATTCTGAGGATTTTTCGGAGCATTTCAAAATGATACGAGACGATTGAAAATTTAGTAGAATGTTCCTCATTAAATACTAAGGCCCCTGTGAAAATTTAAAACCGATTCACTAAGCCGTTAAAAAGTTATTTAAAAAAAAAAAAAAAACTAATTTTACACGTAGGTACTCTTATGGAAATTCGAAAACAGAACAGATTAAATAACTTTTTAACGGTTTAGTGAATCGGTTTGAAATTTTCACAGGGGCCTTAGTATTTAATGAGGAACATTCTACTAAATTTTCAATCGTCTCGTAGCATTTTGAAATTCCTCCGAAAAATCCTCAGAATGTACTCAGCTCTTGTAGTCAGCTGAGAGCTATAGTTTGATGTATTGTACAATCAGTTGTAGTGATAGCTATTATTTAACAAAGATAACTATTTATTTACCTCATAGTTTGTTATAGAACGCAATTATTCACGACTTTCTAATTTCATGTACTTTTATCTCCGATTGTACCCCCCAAACATCCTTAATAAATTTCGTAATATTTTGGAAATGAATTTTAAAATTAATTCAAATGGTCGTTACCGACTTACACGACTGACGACTGCTTTCAAACAGGGTGACCATAACTCTATCGACACCCTTTGTGAATCCGCCCGTGACTAAGTGTCAGACAAGATAGATTATATTATATACTGAAGCAAGAAGACATGTACGGACAGTCACCTATGTGTTTAATGATAGAAGGATTTACTAAACTAATAAAAATTTATTCATAATTAACTGAAATAGTTATTTATGCAACAAGTTGTGAAATGAAGGTGCATCGAGCTGGACAACTGTACGACGACTCGTGCAAAAAAAAAAAAAAAAAAAAAAACACCTTCATTTTACACAACTTGTTGCACACAATATTTTTTACAATTCGGTGTATCTTTTTGCGGAAATGAGGCGTTTCTCTGAATAAAAAGTAATTCAGGTTGTTCGCTGTACTTTTTGCTGTCAAAATGCAATGTCCGAACGAAGTCAGTGATGTACTTTTTGTCATGCAATTATTTATATATGTAATCAAGGGACCAAACTAATAACTAAATCACACTGTCCCACTTGTCGCCAGTGAGTGACGTTGCACAGCACACATACAATCAAAACACATGATGTATGGACACGAATATGCGAATATATTAGTACGAGGTAAGTCACCACACGTCACACTCTATGTGAAGCGGGTGGGGTATTGAGTGGTATCCGCATGCGTACGTATATATGCTATATATGTATTACATTATTGGAAGTGCTTCATCAACAATACTAACAATATGATGTGTGTCTTGGGAGAGCAGTTCAACGACTAATGGACTTAAACGATATCGGGCACACTCTGGTCACACCACTAGCTACAATTTTTTACACTTACGCTGACCACTTGTATGTAATTGAGGCCTCATCTCCATTTTTTGCTATAAAAACAAAAAATTAATGGTCCGATTTTAATGATATTTTTTTAAATGGTCGGCATTACGGGAAATTAGCTAAAAAATACTAGAATTCGATACCAACACTGGAAATGCTGGGAAACTTCTGTTAAATCTGAAAAAAATTCATATACTGGTACACTATTAAGTACACTAAGGGAACACTATTGTGTCTGATAGATTTGAGCGTTACTTTATGGTATTCCATTTTAAAAATAAAAAGACAATTTTTACTTTACTAATACCACTTTATTGAAGTTCACTTTCGGGCAAATTCTCAAATTTAACAAAAAAAACCCAAACTTGCTAGTATTTATATCGAATTCTTGTATTTCCTAGCTAAAATCTCTCGTAATATCAAATGTTTAGAAAAAAAAGCAGTAAATTCGGAGCACCAGTTCTAAATAATTATCCATTTTTTTAATTTTTTCGTTTTATATATACATTTACCCTCGGGGATGAAATATTTTTCCGATGTAAAAAGTAGCTTATATCCTTCTACTAGGCTCGTCTGTCAGCATGTAAAGTTTCAAGTCAAGTGATTAAACAGTTTGGAATCGTAGCGTGTACCGCAACCTATCTCCTTCTCTGTTCCCGCTTATCTCACAAGCAGAGTTTCGAATCTAAATCCAACATTTTTTTAAATAATTAATATTAGAAAGGTTTATTTTGTGAAAATCCATATTAAAAACATGGGATCGTTGCATTGTTACTTTTCACAACAAAAATCGTACAAACACGAGTCGATTTTCGGCCATTACGCCATCATCAGGTGAAAAAACACAACTAAAAACTGTTCTTTTAGGTGAAACTATTTATATTATAAATTGAAGTGAATAATGTATTAGTGGAGGATGTTAGAGATAGAGGCAGATATAAGCACATCAAACAAATGTAAGGGAAATCCCAAGTTAACAAATTTTTTCGTTAAAAGTAAAATTTTTTTTTTTGTATTAATTCTGTATAATTTCCAACATTCTTTGTTTATAAGGGATTTAATCGTAGACTAGAAAGTTTCGATGATGTCTATTAAATTGTATAATTTATCTGAGCTCCATTAGATTCCATTCAATATAATAAAATATTATTGCTTCTTCACGCCTATTTTTATTATGATATCATAAAGAACACTTTATGAAGTTATGATCTGTGATACTGAACCACACCAATCGTCGTCTTAACAACTATAATTTAATTTAATTCACGGCCAATGGATATTATCAAGGACATGACGGTAATTCACGATGCATGACTTCCATAATGGTCAGCCACACAAGACATCAAGTCTGTTTGTCTGTACGTCCGTAAGGGGAGGTGTTGTTTTGTAAAGATTAAAAGTACTTTTTTCCATTAGAATAATTATAACGTACTTTAATTTTATTAAATTTTCAATGCGTAAAAACAAAAAAAAAAAAAAAGTGTTAAGCCCCTCGAGCAGGTGAATCTTTTTTGTTTAATGTTAACAAAGGGATTATTGTTTGTAAGAAATTTTAATGGTAGCTAAATATATATAATTTTAGCGAATTTCCAGAATGGAATTCAGCTATTATAGCCACTGTCATGACGCGACTTAAGCCCGGGACTATGGCAGAAATTTGTTTTGAGGTCCCTAGAAACCAAAAATAATATTCACTAAAATTTATATATATATATATATATATATATATATATATATATATATATATATATATATATATATACATATGTATATATATATGTTCTCACGATAACTCTCGAACAAAATGTCCTAGGTGTACGAAATTTGGTGAAAATGTTGGAAATACCAAACCGTTGGACAGGTTCGTTAGCCAGACACGTCGGATGCCAGGAACATGGTTTTTGTTCTTGCAAAAAATTAGTTTTTTGCCAAAATTTTCACTTAATCAACAATTTTTGCGAATTACACCATTTAGGAGGAGAAAAAAATACATAAAAAACGTCTTTAAACTATTGTTCTATGTCAACTAGTTTCTGAGAAAAACTAATTTTTATAAACGGAAATTCGCTATGTTATGCAGGATGCTGCGCCAGGGGTATTTTTTAATACTTTTGTTACGTTGTAGTGGTTGCAGTGTTTGTAGTGTATATACTGGTGTATAGCCTTCAACGGATTGGAAAAATAAAGCACGTATTTTTGGTTTTTACGGAGATTCAAAAGAACTGTTCATGAGATGACGATATTTTATTCTTACCAAAAAAAAAGAATCGAGTCCAAGGTATTTCCAATCAGGGCAAAATAAGAAAAATACGCTGCCAATGGGATGTGGCACACAGCTTCCTCGTATTCGTAAAAGATTTTAAAACAGTATTCTACCAAATATATATACCGTGAAATTATATTTTCGCCTTAAAGTTCACAGAAAATTGTTGTACTCAAAATACTTAAAAGCTAAATTATAAAATAATAGCAAAATATTTTAGAAACTAACTCCCAAAATACCTTAAATATTTGAGCGAAGTGGGACTAGCAGTAAATAAGATATTGACAATTAATTGGATTTCATGGCAGCGCTGTGGATACTTTTACTCCGAATGCAATGAAATTTGTAAGGGACCATCTAGGAATGAGGCCGCATAATTTCTGACAATTTCATAAAAAAGAATCGAATAGTTCAGAAGTGATGCCACTTGGTGCAATTTAGTTTCTATATTAATGGAATGACATGGTAGTGGCGTGGCTACCGTTACTCCGATTTCGATTAAATTCATAGGGGACCATCTAGGAACCAAACTGCATAATTTCGGAAAATTTCATTAAAAACAATCAAATAGTTCAGAAGTTATGCCACTTGGTGCAAACTGGCGACACACAGACGGACGGACAGACACCGAATCAAAATTATTCAGGAAGCTCTAAAACGTAAAATGTGCGTAAAAAATTTTATTTTGGAAGGAAAAAATTTTTTATTTTTGAGAAGTGATTACAATGCTTCCGTTGCTTTAGTAGTCTAGGAAGCAATATACATAGAGTGTCCAAATAAATCCTATGAACTTTTCCCCAAAAATCACTGTAAATATGGAAAAATATTAATGTGTCAGTTTTAAATTAGATTGTGAAATGCCTTGCCCAGCTGGTAGGGCGTTTGATTAGTTACGAAAAGATTGTGGATTCAGCATGGAAAAATGGCAGAAATTTTAAAGAAAATTCACAGGAAAATGTAGGAGATTTTTTTTGTTGAGGTATAGAATTATCACTGCCAAAAATGAAAAGCCCTGAGAAGTTATACTTTCCCCCATAACTGTCTATTATGAAGCGAGTGAACGTTGAGGTGTTTTTTTGGAAATCTCTCGTTTGGGTTGCTCGTCATTTATTCCGGCTGACCAACCAAGTGCTTTACCTTTTTACGCATGTAGGCCTTCTAACTCCCAAGTTTTTATCAGCACTGCCAAAGTACAAGGGAATATAAATAGCCTTGGCAACTTATGATTCGTGAGGGTTGCAGGACTGTCTATCTAAGTCGACAGTTCACTAATTGTCCCGCTGATTTTGTCCCGTAGTTTAATAATGTTGTAGAGGCACCGGTATCAGTTATACTTATATTATTCAATTTAAATGCATTTCAACTAGATAGGCGATTCAATTCTCTTGAAGTATCATCAAATGTTATGCAATCCAACACATTTTAAAATGTCATCGGCAAACTTCATCACCAAATTAACGCCAATTACAATTTGCATATATGTATGCACTTAATTAATATATCGTATAAAATCGAATTGACGTTAAGTATCGGTATTAATGATCGACCCCTGTAGTGGGCCCGATATCGTATCGATTAAAATACTAGAATTATTAGAGTGGTAGGTATTCTAATATTCAAAGTCAGACATCAGATAACCATCATCATAGTCGGAGAGCTGTTGAATGATTGATTCAAAGAGTTTCATACCAGGGTTGAAAATATTAGCGTGTCCCTATAGTCCAATAGCACTAATTTTAAGCCCTATCTCGCTAAACATTAATTTTAGAATAGATATAAAAAAAATTTTAAAAAGATATTGTTGTAGGGATTACCGAGGAGAACATTTGTGCAAAATGTGAACTCCCGGAAATGTTTTTTTATATTGTTTAAACAATATTCAAATTTATAAATAGCGTTTTTTGACTTTTCACCGCTTACGTAGCGAAAACGGTGATAGATACATTAAAAAGTGTTAAGACCTTTTTTGTAGGGAATCGAATTCTTTACAAAAAAGTCAGCGAGAGCACCTGTCTGTCTCGTACAGGTGAAAAGATACAGCGCTCCAAACGCGCACTCAAAAATCCACTTTTTCTAGCGTTCCGGCAGGGTGTGCCGTCCGGGACCTTGCCGGAACGCTAGAAAAAGTGAATATTGTGAGTAAAAGTGTGAATAAAAGTGTGATAGAGTTGTGAAATAAAAAGTGTTGTACTGTTAATTACCCAAGCTGTCTATTTTTTACCCTTCCAATCATGTGCTTGCAGTATCCTATTAGTTAGAGGTCTATTTTTTATTTACCCTCCACTGTCGTTTTTTTACCCCACTTGGCGGGTAAAAAAAAAGACAAGGTTTTTATTTTTTTTATAGATTTATGCCATTAGCTTGAGTGAAAAAACATGCAAAATTTTAAAATACAAACAATTTAACATCATACAGTATTTTTTTTGTCTAAAAATTCAAATATTTTCTACATGACAAATGAAAAGATTTGATTTTGTCTTTTTTTACCCCGCCCAACCCTACATAAAAACTGGAACTGAAAATTCCCCTCAGAATAAATCAAGCAACAGCTCTTGCACCATATATATGTATGGAGTTATATGAGACATAAATGTATGATGCAGATGTGTTAAGGCATATATAATTAACAGGATATATAATTTTAATCGACTAAGTGTAAAATAACGATGTGCTAATTTGAATTCAGCATTTGCGCGTCTGTCTCGAAAATATGAGCATATAAGAACACTTACTCAAAACCAGTGATTACCAAAATGTATTTTTTTTTTTTTTTGAATGAAATGATAAATTTCAACATTTCAACCATGGATGATTTAATTTGTGTTTCATAAAAGGGGAATAAATGTAAATTTCAACTTTTTTATTATTATTTTTCTGTGAAAATAAAAATTTCTACATAGAAATAATGTTATATAACGACTATTTGTAAAACGAAAAAAAAAATGAAATTTATTGTTTAGTTTTATCGTATGCTCTGACACTTTCCACCTTTTTGAATTAATGACACACAATGAAAACATGGTCTGAATTAATCATCTGCGCAACTAGTGATGGGACACAATTACCAGTCCACCATAATAAAATCGATTCGATTGATTAACTATTACAATCTAAAAAAAACATGTGCGAACAATTCCGTTGACAGTGGAAAACTTTCCACTTATGAGGCAACGCAACTTTCAGGCATTATCAACAACAAGCAAATACTTTACTTTGCAAAATACCACTTTTATTTTTTAAACTGTGACAATATTGTTTCGAACCGTTAGTTCATTTTCAAACAGAATTCTGTTTGAATACCATAAAGTAACGCTCAAATCTATCAATATTATTATCAACAACTTTTTGTACTACTACATGTACCCGCGAGATCGTTCGCGCGACGCGTTGCTATAAATCCAATGAGAAGTATGTAAGTGTAATAATTATACAAAATTTGCATAGAACGATAATTTTTGCGTAATGCATGCACATGCTCCAAATGGTTTTTATATTTTTCCGAGGAAAGAAGACATTTTCCCGGAGTGTTGGCGTAGATAATAAGCTATCATCGCACCAAATTTCATCAAAATCCGTTCAATAGTTTTTACGTAATGTGTGCACATGCTCAGAATGATTTTTCTATTTTCCCGTGGGAACGAGACATTTTCCCGGAACAAAAAGATCACACCAAATTTCATTAAAATCCGTCCAGTAGTTTTTGCGTGATGCGTGAACAGACAGACAAAAATTTTAGAAATAGCTGTTTTGGTATCCACGTCGATAACTATTAAGAGTAGCAGTACAATTTAAAAAAAAATATTCCATGTACAGAAATGGTCTCGTTAAAGTTTTATTATATGTATAGATTTGATCAACTGCGCTTTAAACGTTCGCTTAGCGTGCGTGGATACAGTGTGCTTCGTAAATGGAACTTACGAAATGTCTTTGGGAATCTTGGTATGCTGAATCGAAATCGATGAGGCCAAAGATGTGTATTCTCAAAACTTCTTTATAAATCTCACCTTCAACCGTCAATTTTTGGACGCGTCAACAGGAAAATTTTTATGTAAATATACTTTTTCGAAAAGTTTACTTTCTCGATTAGGTAGAAAATGAAAATTTCTCCCCTGGGGGAACTATATCCCACCGCTATTATAAGCGAGTGGTTTGCCTATGTAGAATGAACGGTACATATAGGTATTTATTTAGACACATAATCATACGTATATAAAGTTTTCGAGAACGGTGAATATAGCTGGTGCTGGAGAATATTCCCGGTAAAACTTATGTCCTCAATTAAGCGGGATGACACCAACAATCTTGAGATGATGTTCCATTTATACGGTATACGGTAGGTAAAATATACTTCTACAACCTAATACGAAAACTAGAAGTGGTGTAATTTGTATATTCCTTTTACAACCCATAAAAAAATTTCCAGGATAGTTATTGTCCCGTCTGGATTGTTTGAAATTATGGCACATTTATTTATATGAGAATATTAACCCGTTTATAATCTGTACAAAATTAAACAAAGTTTATATTTGGTAAGAATATCCGGTTTTTCCTGTTATTATGGATCAAAATTGTGGACCTGCAAGAATGCCTCTTTATTTGTCTCGAGTAAGTTTTATCGAAATCCAATCCACAAGAGTTTTATTTAGTTAGAAATTATGATCCACTTGAATTTTTATTTGGAACAAGTATTTTATATTCTGACCTATCTTGTTAGCTCTCTAATCTTTGTTGAAAACCGATACTAATGGAGAGATGGTTCAGCAAGGTGATTAGACTTGATAGTTAGTAAATTCATACGCAGGCAGTGATGAGTCTTGATTTGCTTCTCTGCAAGGGCGCCGCGGCCCCCTACCTTTTAGGGATAGGATAAAATATACAAATGTTTATTTTTGATCTTTAATTGTATCATGTTTAGGGAAAACAAGAGGAAAAAATTTTTTTGAGGAATTTTTGTGGGAAAGCAACAAGTCGCCATTCGTTATCCAAAATATTAAAAATTTTCCTTACCACCATTTCTAGTACCCACTATAAATCTTCATATGGGTGCACCTGTTTCCCTGGCAGTGAATTTGATTCCAGAGTGAAATAAGTTTTAGTATAACTTGTTCAATTACTAGGGTAAAAAGTTTGCAAACCAATTTTAAATGTTAGTTTCGGAACTGATCACTAGGTGTCATTACATCCCGCGTTCACTCCGTTATAGATGGCCACGCCAAGTTTGGATTTACCGTAGTTGCTCTGAGATAGTGCGATACAGATGTATATCTCAGCGAAAAAATTTTCTTTTATCAAAAATTAAATAATGTATTAATATTCTTTAATTATTATATTTGTATACCACTTATTTTTTTCAATTTCCGCGTGCTTATGTTGTAGCAATATAAAAGCATTTTTGAAAAAGCGTTGTAAAAACGTTGTAAAATGATCTTTATAAATTATATTTAAAAGACAGCGTAGGAAGTGAATAATTTTTATTTCTTAATAAATATGGTTTGTAACTTTGTATTTTATAACATATTAAATTTTTGTCAAACTCCTTTGACACGCTTTCATTTTATTTAAAAAAAAAAAATAGAGTTTTCCCATAAGAGCCCGTGTTAAAATTACAAAATTTTGAAATCGTGTGATCAGTTTTAATCGGAATAGGCTCGTTGAATTAAATAAAGGGGAAGGTCGCCCAAAGCGGGTAAGCTAAGATTAAACGCCCAAAAAAGTGACTTTTGACCTCGATAAGCAGATCTTTTTCATATTATCAGATAGAATAGTTATCGAACTTTAAAATGAAACTACGCCTAAGAAATGTTTATACGATATTTATTTTTAATCAAGAAAATACAAAACCTCTGCAAAAACCCGCTTTGCCCGTATAGGTATCCTAAAACGGGTAACCCTCTTTGGGCAAAGTGCGTAAGTACATTATGTATTTAAATACTGTTATTATTTTTTAATATAAACTTTCTTAATCATATAGAACTTAACAATAATAATAATTAAGCTAAAAAAAATGAAAAAAGACAAAAATAATAAATTTATAACAAATAACTGTAACTTTCTTTACGACCTCCGAATTGGAATATATTACTTCAGGTGATTCCATATCAAAATCACCACAAACAAGGCAGAAATATTTTTTTTAAGTTTTTTCCCTCATTCCGTCGTAAAAAGAAGATTATTTATTTTTTTTCTCCTTCCAACAGTTTTTCCCATTAAGATGCTTCTATTTTGTCTACTCGCTTTGCCTAAAAAGACTTAATTTTGTTAACTTAGAATAATTTCAAATTAAAAGCCGATACATGTCTACCTTTTTCTACATTAAAAGTCAAATGATGATAACATAATATGGTAATACCAAAAAGATTACAAATAAAGAGGTTTGTGACTAGTCACAGAATATTTATCGTCAAAATTTTTAACAAAACCAACAAAAAAATTTGATGAAGCTTAACTAGGATATTAAACGACACAAACGTTCAAGTGCAACTGATTGACATTGGTTGATATTCGGCGAATCTCGGCATACACACGACCTGACAAAAACATTCGATACAACTATATACAAGCGCTTACGCGCTTTAAGAGGGGTACCTTAAGTTTCGTTAAAATCCTTTGAAAAAATCAATTTATCGACCAACTACCTTAAAACTCGTCAAGACGAAAAGGTACATACTATGATTTTTGTAACTTTTCGGGCGTTTAATTTCTTCTATAATCGTTACTGCTGTATTCCCAAATATGTTACTTGTTCCCAAGTTAGATACTTCCCTGGTGGGAGTTTATACTGTATACCTACCTAGCACACTTTTAACAAATTTACGTCACGATACAACATAACATTGGAAGAATATTATAAAATATTTATCGATACGTAAATTCGCCTTGACATTTGTAAAATAAACATGATAGAAATAATTCGAAATCAATATCATTTTTTTTTTTTTGCAGTTATATAAAATTAAAATTTATACATAGTATAATTATAATAATTTTGCGTTAGAATTTGATGCTTGTACAATTATTTTATCGGAATAATTTTTTTCAACTTAATCCAATTTTTTCCCCGCTTCTATCCACCGTAAATATATTCTAAAAATAACTGCGCGTCGAGCCGTGCACATGAAAATTTCTTATCTGCCAGCTTATACGATTACTGGTTCAGTTTATTTATTTACGGATACAGGAAACCAACGTTTGCTAACGTTAATACATTTTATTTAAGGGGGTATTCTAGTCGAGAATAAAAAATCCATTTAATTTTTATTTTTTTCATATTTTCAAAGTTTAGACCTTTAAGACAGGGCCGGATTAGCCCCGAGTCCGCCCCTAGACACCTTAAAAAACGCCGCCCCTACCTTTTGTTTAAAAAAAAATCTTCAAAAAAAACCTCAATCACAAATTTTTTTGCCCTGTTTTAAAAATTTGCCGCCCGTTTTCCTACCTTTTTTTTTTTTTAAAAAAAAAGTTAATTACTCATTTTTCCGCCCTATTTTAAAAATTTACCGCCCCTAGGTCATGGCCTAGGGTGGCCTATTGGCTAAGCTGGAACTGCTTTAAGAATAACCCTCTAAAAGGGTTTACGGAATTTCGAATTATTTTCGAAGTTATGGTTACTTTTTCCCTGTGTACTATGTATTTTTTCAGTGTTAAATTCAAATTTTAGCGAATTTCCATTCTGGAAATTCAGCTATTACAGCAGCTCTTATGGTAAGACCTAAGTCTGGGACTATGGTAGAAATTTGCTTTGGAGCCTTTAGAACCCGAAAATCTACTTCACTAAAATTTATATATACACATACATACATATATATATATATATATATATATATATATATATATATATATATATATATATATATATATATATATATATATATATATATGTGTGTGTGTGTGTGTGTGTGTGTGCACGCACAATAACTCTCGAACGCGACGTTTAATGCTTAGGAAATTTGGTATGCAGGCTGGAATCTGGACTGGCTCGGCTAAGTTCGTTAACCAGACACGCCGTGTGCCCAGAAGTAGGTTTCTTGGCCATTTTTATTGGTTTTTTTGCAAAATTTGGTTAGAATTCAAAAATTTTTTAAAGTTTTTTTGACTCAATCGAAAAGGGCGTAAAAAATGGCATAAGTTTTTTGAAACATTGTATTAAGTGAACTAGCTTTTAAGAAAAATTAAGAAATTTGCTGAATTTTTTTACAATAAGTGTTTAATCGTTTTAGCAATTCTTTTCTAGATAAAACAAGTGCTAGTTAGTTATTCAATATGTATGTATGTGTTATAATAACAATAGCTCTGTCTCATCTTTTTTTTTTAAATTAAAATTAGTCAGATTTTTTAAGAGTGCGTTATGGAAAGGAAATTTTTGTATGATGTCCTCCTTTAGAGAGAAAATATAATTTATGTATATATATATTTATATACTTAGAAAAAAAATCGAAAACTATAGTTATGTAATATAATAATATGTTGTTAAATGGATATATGCTACACTATATGAGATTCATTAGGGCCCTGAGGACCCAAAAGCGCCAAAAATTAACTACTGAACTGATTTTGAAAATTGTTTCACTGTTAGAAAGCTAAACTATTTTAAATGGATATAGGTATTAGATGAGATCCGCCAGTGCCCAATATTTGGAAATTCGCTATGTTATGCAGGTGCTGCAACAAGAGTATTTATTATTTAAATTACTCGAAACTACTTTTTCCAATATGTTTGACATGACATTATCTCAAGTTCTAATGCACCAATTTACTTGAAATTTTGTACAGACCTTCTTAATACTATCAAAAGTGGTTCGACGTAGGGGTTTTTAGATTTTTTTTTTACTATTTTTAAAAAATTTCTAAAGTTGAAAAAATGTTTTTTTTTTTTTTTTATGGACATTATTTTGTGAAAAAATTAATTTTTTTAAATCGGCTACGTCCAACTAATTCTACATCCTGTTTTATTAGGAATTAATTAAAATTTTATGCTTCAAATCACCAGGAGGGTTGGAATCACGTCAACCTGGAGACATCTTTTTTTTGAGTCCCCACTTTGCCGGCCTATTACCAATTTCAATTTTGAATTATTTAAAATTTTTTTACAGATTTTTATACTTTTCAAATGTCAATAAAAAAACTGTTAAAAAAATGGATACTAAAAATGTTTACTGTTTTTTTTTTGTACTACGCTCATAAAATCACCTCAGAATCGAACGTTTAGACTAAAATAGCCCCTTAAGCTATTTAGGTATGTAATTTTAAATTGCTAATGTGCGTGCCGGTTGACGAAGGAGTATACGAAAATTTTATTGATAATGTGACCTTGTTTCTCCTAATCAGAATTGTCGATCCAATACTACAAGTACAGCCACCACATATAAAATTAGGTAATGTTTTATTGATTTTCCCAAATACACAATTTGCAAATGGAATAAAGGAGGAAAAATATATAAGTGACTATGTGGCAAATCAAGTAAAAGGTATTAGAAAATATATATGACCATGGCTAAAAAATTTAATAATGGACACTATGGTTTACAATAAAAGGTTAATATAGTTATTCTCATCAGTATCTCTGAATTTATGGCAAATTTATTGATGCAAAACAAAAAGAACAACTGTATGACGTAAACAAAACAATTGAAAGTAAGTTTGTAATTCGTGTAACATAAAAATTTTTTGATAATTTAACTCATGTGTATCAAGTAGAGATGAGCTAAACGGTTATTTTCTAATTGCTGTTATTGCAATAACAGTTACTGAAAAATAACTGTTATTTATAACAGTTATTATAATAACTGGTATGGTATTTGGATATTTTAACATATTGTAAGATATTCGATATGCGTATAAACGGTTCTGTTAGTGAAATATGCACAGATCTATAATACTGACGGATACTAAATAATCTGCAATATCTGTTCAAATACTTGTCTATACAAAGATTTAGGCTTTATATACACAATTTTAACAATTCTATGGATACAAAATTACAAATAAAAATAGATAATAGTTCATTTTTAAGGATTTTTTAAATATGCTACAATATGTGTAACTTGCCTGGGGCGTTATTATTTTGAAATTCTCCGTAGGTGGTTAAAATAAATTACTGTGATCCTTGCTTTCGAATATAGTATTAATATTGACCTATGTTATCGATATTTTCAAAGGAGTTATTTAAGTAACCAGTTACTGGGTATTCCAGTTATTGACGATAACTGTTATCTTTCTATACTAGTTACAAAATAACAGTTATCGATATATCCATCATCTCTAGTATCAAGTCCTATAAGAATATTGTAGTTTTTTCACTTTTACTATATGGAAAAAAAATTAGGACAGATTTTTACAGCGAAAAAAATGGTACAAAACATTTTATTGCTTATTTCATTGTAGGTAAACACGATAAAAACGAAACAAAAATTCGTACTGGTAAATTTAACTGATTTCAGAACGATAGTAACAATGTATTAAATAATAATATGAATGATACTAATTTATTTTATTCCTTAAATTGTCTTACCGTATAACACTTGAGTTTTATATTTTTTTCTGAATAAATTTGTATTTTCTGCAACTCAAATTTCTTGCCTAAAAGCAATTTAACATGAAAAATCGTCAACAAACAAAAACGCTTCAGCTTCGCTACTGCGTTTTTTTTTTAATTGACAGTTCTTCTTGTTAAATTGCTGGGCAACAAATTTTCGTTAGACAAACACAAATTTATTCGGAAAAATACAAACCTCTCCTGTAATAATAATAAGTGATGAAAATATTTAATAGTTATTTGTGAATTAAGAGCGTAGAGTGGTACATTGGCGCTCGACTGAGAATGTTGACGCGCAACGCTGTTAGGCGGAGCGCGTCATTCTCATGAGAGCGGCAATGTTACTTTGTGCTCGAATTACACACATAATTTTTTCTACAATCTTGTAAAATGTATTCGTTTTACTTAAAAAGTACTTTAAAAAATAATAACATCTGGAGGTGCATTTAAAAAATCGCTGTCACTATTGCATATTTCCATCATATATATATATATATATATATATATATATATATATATATATATATATATATATATATATATATATATATATATATATATATTTAATTATTTATCAATTTATTATTTATTGTTATTTATTATTTTTAATTAATATTTTCTAGTTATTTTGAAATTTAATAAAATTAACATTTCACTTGATCACGATAAAAATAATATCAAATTTAGAATTTGTTTATTTGTTGTCATAAAAAGTACAAATAACGCCTACCCGATTTGTAATTCAATATATGTTGAACGAGCAACAAAGTACTACGTTTCGCTTTAAAGCGAAAAGTAACAGTTCTCGGCAAACAGATATTTTGCCGTAACAGTAAAAAAAAAAAATGAAAATGAGTCGAAAAATGAATTAAAAAATTCAATATTATTTAGCTTTGTAATAATAACATATGCATGGATTTTTTCATGTTACCTAGTGAGGCTTAATAAAGCTTCCAGTATTTAATTTATTGTAATAGCTCTTTGTATAATGGATTTTCCTGTCCGCGTATGAACATATAGGATATAGGTACGGTTATTTTTATATGAAACAGAAGCTTTTTCTCAACATACATATTTTTTTTATATATACTATTTTATTCTTTTTTTTTTGGAATTCATAAAAAAGAAAAAATTGTTTAATTTAAAAAAAAAAAATGGTTAATTTTTAATGAAAACATTAAAACTTCATATTTTATATTATTGATGACTTTAAAACGTAATTGTCTTGAAGATGTTAAAAATTGTTATTCCTCAAAATAATGACTTTTAGCGAATTTCCAGAATGGAATTCAGCTATTACAGCCACTGTCATGACGAGACTTGAGTTCGAAACTATGGCAGAAATTTGTTTTGAGGTCCCTAGAAACCGAAAATAATATTCATTAGCAACAACAATATTCAACAAGTTCATTTGCCAGCCATGTCGGATGCCTGGAGCATGGTTTTTTTTGGTCATTTTTCGTGAAAAAATTAGTCTTTTGCGACATTTACTTACACCATTAGAAAGAGGAGGAAAAATCACTTAAAAGGGTGAAAAATCACAGAAAAACGGATTTTTATAAACGGCAATTCGCTATGTTATGCAGGGTGCTGCGACAGAGGTATTTAAAATTGTATTTAAATCTACATTTACTTTTTAGGGGTCCATACTTTAAAAGGAGAAACTGAATCGTTATAAGATTACTCTTGTGTCTGCATTTTTTTTCACTGTGTTTTTATTGACTATTGGAACAAACTATAATTAACCCTTTTAACCAATGATACTTTCCTCGTACTAAATTATTCTAAACGTTGTCCAAAAATGTGTGGGAAAGGGCAATTTATTTGGCAACACATATTAACTCTATAATTAACGATATAATTTTGTGAAAATATAATATAATTTTCTAAAACACGCATGTTATAGATAAGAAGTATTGATGTTTTTTGAATTATAATATATTACATATATACCTATAATTTAACTATTTCAAATTTACATGTAAAATAGAGCAGTTGGTATTGGTGCTTGACTAACCAACGTTTTACAATAACAAGCCAAAAAAACAACATTAATTGTTGGTACTGCAATCAAGAATATGAAAAAAAAAAACTTGAAAAACGTGAAAAAATACGCTACCAATGGGGTGTGGCACACAGCTTCCTCGTACTCGTAAAAGACTCTAAAACAGTATTCTACCAAATATAATATATACCGTAAAAATATATTTTCGCCTTAAATTTCATAAAAAATTGTTGTAACTCAAAATACTGAAAGGCTAAATTATATAATAATAGTAAAAATATTTTAGAAACTAACCCCTAAAATACTTTAAAAATTTGAGCGAAGTAGGACTGGCAGTAAATAAAATATTGAAATTTAATGGGATTTCATGGTAACGCCGTGGATACTATTACTCCGAATGTAATGAAATTGGTAAGGGACCAATTTCATGAAAAATAATTGAATAGTTCGGAAGTTATGCCACTTGATGCAATTTAGTATATTAATGAAATGACATGGTAGCGGCGTAGATACCGTTACTCCGATTTCGATTAAAGGAACCAAATTGTATAATCCAGGAACCAAACTGTATAATTTCTGAAAATTTCATTAAAAATAATCAAATAGTTTAGAAGTTATGTCACTTGGTGCAAACTGACACCATACCAAAATTTTTCAGGAAGTACTAAAACGTAAAATGTGCGTAAAAAATTTTATTTTGGAGGGCAGAAATTTTTTATTTTTCGAAAGTGATCACAATCCTTCCGCAACTTTAGTGGAAGCACAAAATATAAAATTAGATTATGCAAAAAAAGGTCAGTGAAAATAATTTTGACCACTCATGCGTTTGTACAAGCTGCTCTATAATAAATGTTATGTCTGCCGGGATGTTTATATTCTCTTTTTTTTGTTTTCTACAGCTTTTTGTTTTTATTAATGAATTAAAAACAAAACTTTTTTCTGAATGGATGAATGAATGAGACCACTTTTAAATGCATTAACATAATTAAATTTGAAAAATAGTAATTTATATATTTTTAACACAAAAAAAGTGAGTTTGTTGAACACGCATCATGCAATTTCTATGAAATATAGACAAAAATAATCATACAGTGTATATTTTAGAAAAAAATTTTTAATGATTATTTGAAATCTTTTTGTAAATATTTAAAAAAAAAAATTTTAAAATAACTATAATAAAATAGCTATTTATGCAACAAGTACATAGTGTAGATCTTTATGAACGAGCCGTGTTTATGGCTGAGCGAGCTTGCGAGCGAGGCCAATAAAAAAAGTCGAGTTCATAAAGTCAAATTATCTACAAGTTGCATACAAAGCTTTATGTACGATTGTTAAAATTCCTAGTTATCGATAAAAATCGAATTTATAAATCTCACATCTATACTTTAAATAAAAAATGTATTTTATTATATATAGTTGCCATAGACAAATTTATTGTGTTTAAAGTATGCTTTGGTTATTATCTGTCATCTAAAGCTAATAAAATATTGGAGCATTTTTAAAAATTTTTTTCAACAAAACTTATGAATATGTATTTAAAAAAGAAAGGAGAAAAAGCTGCCTGGAATAAATATTAATAATAGTTCAGATTGTGTAATTAATATTAATTATGCCAACATTTTTAAATATGGTATACAAATAAAGTTAGTGTGTTTTCTGTTTATTGTAAAATTGAAATTAAAATTTATCAAGTAGACTATTCTTTATGGCACTAGTGCTTTTTGCTTTTCATTATGCAACTAGTGCCAAAAAGTAATACTTTTTATATCTCTTAACAATATAATAATATAGGCTTTTATGATTCAGTCGTACATAAAAATAATTTAAGTCTATTTTAAAATTGTTTGATTATAAATTAATCAGCAAAAGTTATGAAAACGTAGGTACGTCTTTTCTGTTTATTTAAGTTTCACCCACGGCTTAAAATAAATCGATTTTTTACGAAAACTTTTGATATTTTAATTCTGTACTACAATAATAATTTGAACTATTGTTCATTCAAGAATTATCACTTATTATTTTACATTAGAGGTTTGTACTTTTTCGAATAAATTCGTGCGTTTATTTAAGGGGTCTTTTACAAGTGAGGTGCTATAAAAAACACTTTTTTGGAGAAACTATTTATCGTAATGAAAAAAAAAACTATTATACCTTAAAGTACATATAATTAAGTGCATCTTGAATATTTTTTCGTTTATTTTTGATCAGCCATCTACTCTTGTAAGCCTATTAAAGGTCACAAGCACAAAAAGGGTGCCAATGATTCAAAAAAAAAAAAAAAAACTGAAAGTCCCTGTGGACTAATATTTGATGCATTCTCTTTAATATGGTGTTTTTTGTAAGACGATCCAAATTGAGCCCTTAAAATAAAAAATTCGATTTTTTAGAACGCCTGAAAGGTCAAAAAATAGAGCAATTTTTCTTACTCTTTTATTCAAAATGGTGCCAAAAAAAGTATAAGGTTTGGTAGACTGATTCTAGATAGTCTTACAGAAAACACCATAATAAAGAGAATGCATCATATTTTAGTCCAATCGGACTTACAGTTTTTTCTTTTGGAATCGTTGGTACCGTTTTGAATTAGAAAATTCACATGTGACATTCAACAGTCCTACAAGAGCAGATGGAAGGCCAGACAAACAGAAAAATGAATTCAAGATACACTTAATTAATATGTACTTTAAGGGGAGGTTAACTTGAAAGTCGCTAAAAAAATTGATTTTTTTTTTTGCAGAAATTGGTAGCTAATTATGTGTAGAATATGTTCCCAAAGGGATTTTGCTGAAAGTAATTTAAGGGACGGTTTACTTGAGATTTGATAAAAAAATCAATTTTTTTTTGCCGAAATTGATAGCAAATTATGTGTAGAATATGTTCCCAAAGTGATTTTACTGAAAATAAAGAAGATTCTTGCATATTAACCGAATCCAGCTTTCTATAAATAAAAAATTCAAAAAACGTAGTTCACGCAATAATGAGTATTAAATATAAAATTTTGAAAATACGTTTCTTTATATATATTTTATAATATCTCGGAACTACATTTTTGAAACTGGTTGACACGATAACTCAAAAACTATTCGATGGATCCTTTTTTTTAAATTTTTTATTTTAAAGATAATTCAATTCTTCGGCGCCTCTACTTTTGTAAGTTCGATACACTTTCAATATTTTTTTTAAGTTTACTTTAAAGAGCGAAAAATAAGACAAAAATGGTAATCAAAAGTACAAACAACCGCCATTTTTTTTCTTTCAGCATTTTATTGATATTATAGGTAGAGGTGCCCGTACTCTTTATATATTTTGTAAATCTTTTTTGTTTTTGGATTTCGGTGGTTTATTACCGGCGCTAGGATGTCCGCCAACAAGGAATTGGATTTTCGGATCGTCACACTGCACTATCTATAAAATGGACAATTTTTTATATTTTTCCTTGAAAAAATTTTTTTTGTATAGTTTAATACTTAATAAATATGTGTACAAAATTTGAAATTGATATTTACTTTCGTTCTTGAGAAAAAAATTCTAAAAAAATACATAATTTTTAAGGACTCTCGAGTAAACCTCCCCTTAATATACAAAACTTTTTTTTCATTACAATAGTTTCTCCAAAAAAAAACTCCAAAAAGGTGGATTTTTTAGCATATCATTTGTAAAAAAACCCTTTTGTCCCACCTTTTTTTTTTCACGGTAAAAGTGAAAAAATTACAATATTCTTATACATATGAATTAAATCCTCTATACTATTTTTGAAACTTAACATAAATCGTAATCGAAATAAAAAAAAAAATTATAATACAACGTTTAATTATAAATAAGAATAATTTACCGGATGTGTTACAAGATTTCAAAATTAAAAAGGAATTTGTCTTCTGTGATGATAACCACAAAATGAAAAATACAAGTTTATATAGACAGATAAATACTTATAGTCTTCAGTCGTTTCTGCCGTTTCGGAGAGTTGAATCTTGTTGGTGATAGATAATTTAAATAAAAATCAAAAATTAATTATTTCCTTCGTGTTTGGCGTCAATCAGAATATTTTTAATTTATGACCGTAATATTGTATATAAATAAGTACATATTTTATAGGAATTAATATCCTCTTTATAATATTGAAAAATAAAAAAATAAAAACTGAAATCGATTAAGGAGGGAGTTCAAATAAAAAAGCAACTTTTTTATTTATGATTATTTTGCTTGTTGCAATTTTTTTCAAATTAAAGAGGGTTTCAAATAGAAAATTTTGTTTTTGAAACATTCATTACTCTTCCCTGTGGGGGAGGTGGCTTTTTATCACAAATTTTTAAGCGTTTACAAGGAACGCCATATCTCAAAAAGTAAGGAATATTTTTTAAATATTTTTTCATTATTTTATTCCTAAAGGATCTGTCCATAAAACTGAGTACGGGTTTCAGGAAATTTTAAAAATTAACTATAAAACTGTAATCCCAAACTTCTAAAAATTATAAAACCCAATATTTTATTAAAAAACAAATATTTAAAAATAGTTACAATTGTTCAAATGGAAAAAGCATACTCCACTTTATGCGCAATATGTTTATGAACAAAATAAAAAAAAAATTAAGTCTCTATCTTTTCTAGAAGTTGAGATATGATTTTCCTTGTCGGGAAAAACACAAGTTTCGGGAAACGGTAAAAAACAAAAATAATAGCAAAAGAAGCGGTTTACTCACTGTTTATTAAAACTTTTACAAAGGCATACAAATAAAAGCACATTATTTCAGTGCATACTATAACATTCATATACACACCAAAACTAAATATTACTGACAAAATCACGAGGGGGGCGAGCGTTGTCTGCAAAGGAGTAGCAACTTGGCTGTGCAGCGGCTCACAAATAAATATTTTTCTACTTGAAAAAAAATTTTTTTGGCCATGTTTTATATATCACCGTGTTTGTAAAGAACCACAGAACAAAATAAAAACAAAAAACGAAATTCGAAAAAAATTAGTTTATTAGCCGTTTCTGGCGTGAACTCCCTCCTTAAAAAAATACACCTATATAAATCGTTTAATAATCTAAAATTGGATAGTTAGCGCAAGAAATAGGGCGGATGAGAGGGGAGCAGTCGGAAATGTAGCCCCGAGGCCCAAATCCGCAAACGAGATACGGGCAAATCGACTTCATTATTAAATTTGTTATCGAAAAACAGGCGAAAAAGAGTGAAATGTAACAAAAGTTCTAGAATATTCTATTCGCCAACTAGTATGCACGATCAACGAAAAACCGGTTACACTATTGGATTTGTCATCGGAAAAGAGACCAAAGAGCACATTTTGACAAGCGTTCTAGAATATTCCATTCGTCATAATTTCAAATATTATACCGAGGGAAGTTACGGGTAATAGAGATTTCTTGTATATAACAAATACCTCCCACCTCATTATACATATACATTTGTAATGTGAGTGGAAGATAGGGGAAACGGAATTGCGTCAATACGGATCAGGAATTGTCAAGTAAAACTGTAGGAACGCACCGTTACAAGTATCGCCAACAGCGAAGATCGAATTCATGATTGCCCGTTCAAACTATTCCAGTAGTCTCTAACATCCTTGATTTCTTAACTGTGGTTGTATAATTTTCTTTTGTTTTTGCAGGTAATGTTCTGGAAAACTTTTTAGCATATTTCCTTGTTGTTTTTTTATTTTTTGTTTTTTGTTATTACTAATGCGAGGATTCATAGTGCAGGTAATAAATTATCCTGTCAAAAATTGCCGGAAAAACGTTTCACCATTCGTTAGAAGCGGCACATAATTTATCTATGTTTCATAAGTACATTTATAATTTTTTTCTAAATGCGCTCTATAGTTTTTGTGGCACGAACTAAAGAGGTACTCTACAAATATATTTTGTTTTGAAAACAATTAAATTTCATATAAATAACATAGTCGCTCAATTTAAGTTTGTAACATCGCTCGCGCGACGAACAAACACAGTTTAATTTGATCAACTGCATGTGAGTTATGTAAACATCTAATTGAAGAAAAAATTTTTTTCCATACACTAAAACTATAAATCATCCTGTCAAAAAATTGAATTGTTGAAAAAACATATATGAGAGGAGCGTGTCTTGTAAATTTTTATGAGGAGATATTCCTTGTACAAAGATACAGATAAATTAAAACTATTACATAATTCGATTTCACCACTGGGTTGGTCATCGAATAGATGCTTGAATAGCGAAATCTGACAAAAGTTCTAGAATATTCTTTCAATAATCAGAAAAGACATAAAAAATCCTTAATCAGTGGATTGACCAACGAAAAAGTAACCAAGTACCGATATTTAGAATAAGTTCTAGAATATTCTTTTTGGAAATTAGAAAAAATATCGAATATCTGATTTCACCACCAAATTTTTCATCGAAAAGCGATCAATTAACGGAATTCGGCAAAGGTTCGAGAATATTCTATTCTGAAAATAGAAAATATATCCAAAAACCGACTTCACCATTGGTTTGGGCATCAAAAAAGTGTCCAAATAGCAGAATTCGTCAAAAGTTCTAGAATATTTTTTTGGAAAAAAGAAAAATTATTGAAAATTTGGCATCACCATTAGATTTTTCATCAAAAAAGTGACCAAAAAATGAAATTTAGTAGAAGCTCTAGAATATTCTATGTGAAAATCAGATAAGATATCCAAAACTTGATTTCACCATCGGATTAGTTAGTTAAAAAGGATCCATGTAGCGAAATTTAACGAAAGTTCGAGAATGTTCTATCTGGATATCAGCAAGGATATCAAAACATTTACTTCACCATTTGTTTAGTCATCGAAAAACAAGTTAAATACAGGTGAAAACATTTGACAAAAGTTTCTATTCGAAAGTTAATAAAGATGTCGAAAAACCAATATCACTATTAGAAGAATTATTGAAATAGAAGCTAAATAAAGATATTTAACAAAAGTTTTAGAATGTTCTGTTCGAGAACTAGCAAAGATAAAGAATTGTTTATTATAAACTGGTCATAATTGATGAATTTAGGCTCCATTAGTCCTATTGATTTGGTCAACGATAGTATATTTTTAAAAAAAATGACAAATCGTTATTTTTCGCAATCGTAAACTTTAATCGTAAATATCTCCTAAACGGTGCGTCACAGCTCAAAAATAACGAAATTTTTGAAGGCTTAAGCGAAGCAAGTTGTGGGTATTCCGAACGTATTTTGACTATCAAAACCTACTTTTCGTTATCGAAAATTATCGATACCGCGTAACTTGTCATAAATTGGTTATAACTAGTTAATTTAGACTCTGTTAGTCCCATTGCTCTGGTCAGTAACCGAACAATTTTATAAAAAACTACTTTTCGTTAACTTTCGCTATCGAAAACTTTAATCGTAAATATCTCCTAAACGGTGCATCGTAGCTCAAAAATAACGAAATTTTTGAAGGGTTAAGCGAAGCAAGTTGTGGGTGTTCCGAACATATTGCGACTATTAAAACCTACTTTTCGTTATCGAAAATTATCGATATCGAAAATAACGATATTTCGAAAATGGATGATGTAAGGAAAGGAAATATTCTTTCAAATATATAACATCTACCATAAATTTTCGTTATCAAAATCTTTCGATCGAAAATAGATTGCAAATAGCATTCAATTTTTTAAAACTTATGGTTGTGATTTTTTATATCGTCACTCATGTTTGTTTATTACGTTTTTATGTTCAGTAAACAATCAGAGGATAAAATAATATTTTCCTGCCTTTTTTGCGATAATTTTAAGAGAAAGTTGGAAAAAGTAGGAAAAATTAAGATTTTCTTCTTTTCAAGCAAAAGGTGGGGGCGGCATTTTTTATGGTGCCTAGGGCGACATTCAGGGTTAATCCGGTCCTGTAACTAACAACTATAACTAAAAACTAAATTACTTATTAGTTAATACTAGTAGTTGAATTTTTCAGTCATTAGTTGCAAAAAAGTATTTTGGTTATTGGTTTTTAATTATTAGTTGCAACTAACATCTAGGCATCTAGCCAGTATTGACTACTGTTTTGTTGAAAATTAATAAATGTTAAAAGGTGTGCTACACTTCACTGAAAGTATCATTTTCCTTTGCATTTACGTAATAACAATTAAAATTTGTAAATGACTATAGTTTTTAAATTACAGTTTATTTTCATTTTTTAACCCCTCATACTTGTTTTTACGCTCCTGGAAAAGGATTCAATTTTTTGACATAATGATTTATACTACACTACAATTCCTCGCTTTAGTTATTACATAAATTTTATGCTATTTGTAGAAAAATGTTTACTTAGAAAACAATAAATTTTTATTTTTATTGAAGACCGGGGGATAATCTCGTTGAAATTACAGGTAATCGTACATCGTGCAAAGGTATCCAAAATTTACCTTGTTATAAATGTTTGTAATATATGTTACAAGCTATACCCACATCATAATATAATGTCTTATGTACAAAACTATTTGAGGTGCTACTAGCGTGCGCGATGTCTATCAATTTTTACTGTGTAGCCATACCAATAAAATAACGAAGTTTATGAATATGTTGGTTTAAAGGGAGGTTTACTTGGGCGTCATTAAAAAAAATCGATTTTTTTTTTTTGCAAAATTGGTAGCTAATTATGTGTAGAATATGTTCCCAAAGTGATTTTCCTGAAAATAATTTTAAAAAAAGATTCTTGCACATTAACCGAATCCAGCTTTCTATAAAAAAAAAAAACTCAAAAAACGTAGTTCACGCAATAATGAGTATTAAATATAAAATTTTGAAAGTACGTTTCTTTATACACAGAGAAAAAATTCCAGTAAAAATTACTGAGCTGCCTCCGGTAAACGAGTCTTAAGTGACCAGTCCGTAGGAAATTATTAAGCAAAAATATAAAAAATGCGTTTCAAACATTATTTTTTACGATTCATTTGAAAATTTTTCCTGTACACCTTAATAATTTTTCCTATACAGCTGCGTAAAATTCGATGGGCTAGTAAAATTTCATGTGGACACCGGGAAAATTTACTTAATTTTTTGTAAAATTATACTAGACATTGAATAATTTTTACTGAGTCGCTGTGCATTTCATCCCTCTCACATATTGCAACCAAGCATCACACAGACATGAGAATAAATAAAACAAGCACGCAAGCGCACCGAGCATTGTCTAACACGACTAACACGAGTTACAGGCATAGCAACTAAGCAGGTTTCGTTCAGTTGTGCAATACCAACCATCATGACTGGATGTTTATGAAGTGTTTGTTTGTTGTGTTTCATGAATTTTTGTTTAGTTTTTATTTTAATTCTTGTATGTTTTTTTATATGTATTGATATGTTAATTGAAATATGTTTTTATACAAATTATTGTAATGTGCTTATTGTTAAAAACTTTTATCGTGTAATATGTCAAATAAAGAATTTATATATTTTTTTCCACAAATAATAAAAAACCACAAAAAATTTTTTCTATATTAATAATTTGATTTTAATGCTTACCCTTCTATCAATATCCTTTTAAACTATTTTAATTCAATTATTTATTAATAAATAAAAAAAAAACCTTATTTATAAATAATACGGTAATTTTTACTGAGCTATAGGGTAATTTACAATTTTTACTATAAATTATCGTACTTTTTGCTTAGCTTGTCACTTATGTCCGCATTACCAGAGAGCTCAGTAATTTTTTACCAGAAATTTCAGTAAAAATTACTGTATTTTTTTCTTAGTGTATATATTTTATAATATCTCGGAACTACATTTTTGGAACTGGCGGACACGATAACTTAAAAACTATTCAATGGATCCTTTTTTTAAATTTTTTATTTTAAAGACAATTCAATACTTCGGCAACACTGTCTGCTGTTAATTTGGAACCAAAATTTGAACTGTAACCCATTTGTGTGTTTTTTGTAAATCCTCTACATTCAAATATTTGTTTATCATAAGTATCACGGACGTTTCAATATTTTTTTTTGTTGAATAAAGCTAAATGGTGCGTTAGACAGAAATAAATGCAAGTTTGGAGAACAAAGTGTCAATTACTTTTCCCTATACGTTCTGAATAACGTGAACACTGCATACTATAGTAGTACCAATGTCTTATATTGTATACAATATTTGTGTTGCGTAGGTTTTGTATGTTGTGTTTCGGTATTAACCATGACCCAAAAAACCACATCCACATATTATATGTATGTATGTCCCGTCTTTATGTAAAACCACCTATGTTTGTACGGGGGTATCCTCACTCAACTCGCTCAACGCGGCGGACGCTAAGCTGTGCTCCCGCGCCATGCAATATATGTACGATAATAATAAATCATATAATGCTACAGGGTGTTAAGTATATGGAAAAAGTATTTCCAATAACTCTTTCGATTTCTGTATGATAGAAAAAAGTCCGAGATATTGGACCAAACTTCACCAGTTCGTATTATTAATTCTCATAAACTTCCGTTTCCTTAACGATAGTTTGGGTATATTTTCGAAATTAACAGGATGAGGATGGTCACTAAGCAAAAGACTACCTTGGTGTAGCGTCCAATAGTAGTTGTCTTCGTGGTAGGTAAGTATTGGTTCAGCTGTGTCTAGAGATACTCAACACGTGTTTTATTTCGATACGAATACAAACTATATATATCCGCACGATGACTCTCGAACGAAATGTCCTAGGTTTACGGAATTTGGTGAAAATATTAGAAGTCCCAAACCGTTGAACAAGTTCGTTAGCCAGACACGTCCGATGCCAGAAACATGGTTTTTGTTTTTGAAAAAAATTAGTTTTTTGCCAAAATTTCCACTTATTCAAAAATTTTTGTGAAATTTTTCTACACCATTTAAAAGAGGAGAAAAAATTACATAAAAAAGGTCTTTAAACTATTATTCTATGTCAACTAGTTTCCGAGAAAAATTAATTTTTATAAACGGCAATTCGCTATGTTATGCAGGATGCTGCGACAGGGGTATATATACATATATGAACGTAGGTATTTATACACACTACGTAAAGGAATTTATGTGTGTTGTATATTAGCCTGTATATAGTCATATACATACATATGTATATGTTTGTGTATTATATGCCTTTTTTAGGGTTCCGAAGAAAGTCCTATTTTTTAGAGCTCCGAAAGAAATCGCCCGTGACTATAATAGAAATTTGTTTTGAGGTCCCTAGAAACCGAAAATAATATTCACTAAAATTACTAAATTAATTTTAATTTAGTAATATTGTAAAATAATATTCACTAAAATTACTAAATTAAAAAACTAAATCAATAATAAGCAAGATATAAGCGATCTCCGGATTGGCTTTTTCTGCAACTTTCCCCCCTCCCCCCAATTTGTCGACCACTCTAGTGGTCGACGACATGGGTTTTCATATTCATCTAAGACCTCCTAACAATAATCAAAAGTCAAATTCTATTCCTCTTTTATACCTCATGTATACTCAACGTCACCTAGCACCTGGGCTATTTCGTCAGTTTGATAGATAATTTTTATTTTAATTGGTTGATGCCATCAGCGTTTTAAAAACTGTTAATAAAATGATAAAATGATGAAACTGAAGGGGTATTTATAGGTTTTCAAAATCGTTATTTTCATTTTTACCAACATCAATTATGCAGCACCATTAGCAAATTTTATCATTTTGATAACAATTTGCAGATCTTCATTTAGAATCAACCTATATTTTTTTTACAAGAACTCTAAGAGATAAAAAGTTTATCGATCCGTCATAATACGTCTTCAAGTATGTAAGTAATGGTTTTTTTCATTTGTTTACTACATATTCATTTTACGACCCACCGAGCTATATATATATATATATATATATATATATATATATATATATATATATATATATATATATATATATATATATATATTAGGGATGTTATGAATATCCGTAACCGTAACCGAAACTACCGGATATCCGAAATAACTACATATCCGAAACCGAAACCGTATACGAAAATGAAAGTTTCGGATTTGTATCGGATAATAACAGACAACAGCCGTTGGAATAGTGAGGTTAAATTGAAACAAATTTTTGCTACATATATTTCTCTTGATAGATTTCCGTTGATTTGTGTTTGGCTTTCACTTTTTGGGGTAAAATTTTTCCCTTTTTCTAAAAAAAAATGTTCACTCCAAGAAATTATCCGGAACCGTAACCGAAACATTATCCGATATTATTACAAATCCGTACCTGAAACCGAAATAAATGTTTTTTAAATTCGTATCCGTTCCGAAATTTCATATCCGTAACATCCCTTATATATATATATATATATATATATATATATATATATATATATATATATATATATATATATATAGGTACTATTATTTAATACATTTTTTACGGTACATAATATCTAATATATGTATTGCTCTGCCTATTTCCTGGGGAAGATATTCGAACATAAAATTATATTTGCCTAGGCATTAGCGTAAGACACAGGTGAAATAAAAATTAAAACCCAATAATAAATATTTTATTAGCCGGTTCGTCCACATCGACCTGTACTTGCCACAAAAAATTTATTGGTTTTATAAAAATAAAAAAAATTACCTGAAAACATTTCTAGTAGTTCGTGCTCAAGATCACGTAGCTATTATAAGAAACAGCTCGCAACATTGCAAGAGTTTAAGAGCATACTTCCTTTGAAATGATTACGGAGCCCTAATTTTGCGTGGCCCAATATCTACTAACATGACAAATTCCTTTTAAAAATATTTCCGGTTAGTTAATTGTCGACAAAAAGACTCATTTCCGTTGCTACAAATAAAAATGTTCACCTTGTAATAATCTCTAGATACAAAATTTATTTTTCAAAAAAATATTCAAATTACATAAACGATTGACAGCCCAACCCACCACTGTCTGTTTGTGACATTCAAAAAAGAAAAAAAAATTCCACCGTTATGATTCAACGTAACTTAACGGTTTTAATAAAATTTCAGTTACATCTTCTTTTTATATTCAAATCAATTGAAAACACATCAGTATAAGAGTTTCAAAAGAAAATGAAAGAAAGGATAATTTATACGTTTCTTCTGTTTTGCGACATTTTCGAGGGACTCATCATTTACCACGTAAACCTCGTTAGAAGAAGCAGACAGGGACAACTGATGAATCTCGTATTTTTGTTTATTGCGGGGGACGGGACGGAAGAAGGTAATTTTAATGCGTACATTGAAAAAAAAACTGAACAGTTGCCAAGAAATTTTAGCTGACTTGAGTAGGTATGGGGGCGCTTGGCAGTGCAATGTAAATTGCCTGAATTTAGGAGCAAGTAAAAGTGATTGCATATTATGTTGAAGTGACCGTCTGATTGATAGCAATTACTGTCCTGACTAGTAGCAGTATATGCGATCACTTTTACTGGCCCCTAAATTCAGGCAATCTACATTGCACCACAAGGCGCTCCCATACCAACGAACTTGAAATAATTGTTCTAAAAATTTTCATAATTCGAACAAATAAAGTCACTCAAAGAAATACAATAGAAGTTCGAATAATTGAAAAAAAATTTTATTTTTTTTCCTAAGAAGGGCGGGGCGGGGTCAAATAGGAGCTTAATTTTTCTCGTTGGAAGAAGGAGGGTGCCCAAAAGTTCTATTCGTTCTGGTTTCTTTGTAAACTTGGTACGAGTCGACTTGATACAACTGTAGCGCTACAAATGTTGCAATGGTGTGTACACTTAAAGACGTGTTTCGCGCTACATTTGTATCTGCAACATGGTATCGAGGATTCGTGATACAATCTGTTGTAATGTGTTGCACCAAGTGTGTACACTAGCTGCAACATTTGTATCTCGATACATTCATTTATTTTTTCTACTTAACTTTGCTTAGTTTTGTGTTGATATTTTATGTGTGTTGATCAGTGACAAAAATGTCAAAAGTAAAATTGCGGTTGCTTTCGTTGTTGTCCCAAATTTAAAAAGAAAATATGCCAATCAAAAACGTAAAAAAAAATTAGTACGATATTGGATCGCGAAAAGTAAAATCAACAAGGGGCTTATAATCAACTGCTGACTGAATTATGAAATGGACCTCCTGATTTATATGAAAATTTTTTACACATATCCGCAGCAGATTTCAATTATGTATTTATTTGTATGTTAATTTCAGGCTAATTTCGGAAAAGATAAAAAACAGGATACAAAAATGAGGGAAGCATACATATTTTTGAAAAATTTTATTACCCTTTTTTTAATCAGCTGGTCGAAATACCGACATTTATTTTAAAATATTGTTACCTAAAATACTTGAACTTTTTTTTAATAAAAAACTTCTTGGAAATATTTGTTTGAATGTGCCATATATTTTTAAGTACAATTTATAGTTACTGAATCACTATTCAAACTGACCATATGGACCACGAGGGACCACAACCCCGCTTGTTTAATTTCAAAAAAGATGAAAAAATAAATGTATTGTAGTGATGACTAGTGAGTGAGTGATTCAATTCAATGAGTTTGATTGAATCAGTCAAAAATAATTGAATCGACTCTTTCAACTCGTGAGTTGAAAGAATATAATTATGTTCACACTCACTGATACACTCACTCACTCACTCACTTAAGAATGTGACATACATATAAGATTCTATTCAATTTTCGATCTCTGCTTCAGTTTGCTTATTATACAATAGACAGAGATTTGTTCAAAAATTTCACAAACATCTGTTTAACTGTATGTAACGTGTATATGTATTGTATATCGTATATGATACTAATGATACCTACTATAGGTATGGTAGGTATATACGAATATGTACTAAACTTGATATTTTTTAGATCTAAATATTTTAGATTTTATTATCCTTTTTTTTTAAAGGCATAAAACAAATTTTAACTCGACAATTCCCAGAGTTATTTGGAGGTGACAGATGTTTTCAATTTTTTTCAACGATAAGATAATTAAATCTTCACGTTCTGTTACCACCATTAGAAGGCTAATAGATGACTTTATATTTCTTTCTTGTGGCAACTCTATACTATAAGTTAAACAAACAAATTAATACAGTTTACAATTAAAAATGTCTGTCACCTACAGGTGACACTGGGAATTGCCGAGTTAAATGAAATTTAGGCCAAAGGCCTAATAAAGTAATAAAGTAATTTAATTTAAATAAAAAAACATACCCCATTTTATATAATTACACTATAAGTACAGATATTAAAATATATAATTCTAAGAAAATGTATATGTATTTTATCTTACAATATTTTCAGGTTTTTAAAATAAAATTTGCCCGTTTATTATCAGATTACCAGGTCTCTAAAAATTAGTTTTTCTTCAAAACAACATTGAGTGGATATCTCCCTACATAATATTACTGCAGTTTTTAACAATCCGTATTTTTCATTCTAATCTATTTTTATATTTTAACTGTGCATTTTTAATGTTGCATTTTTTTTAAATTATCTTGTGTTGGTTACGTGCATTAATTTTAACAATAAAAATATTATTATTAGTTATTTAATTATTATTTTAAGTACATATATTAATGTACAAATTGTGTTCCAACTACAGGTAATTTTTTCTAAAATTTTCAAAAACTTTAATTTTATTCCGTTATAATAATTTTACCCAAACATTCATTCACTTGAGTGAGTGTACCACATGAGTGTATTGGTTTCTTGATTCATATTTGAAGTTATGCCAATCAGTTGTGTAAAGTGAGTGAGTGAGTGATTCAATTCATAAAGGCAACTGAGCCAATAGTATCAAGTGAGTGAGTGATTCAATTCATTGAATCGATTCACCACAGTGAGCGGATTCAAAAGATTCAACTCACTAAAAAGAGTGATTATTCCCATAACTAATGTATTGTATTCTATGCAATATATATGTACCTATATATACGTATTATATATACTGTTGTTGCAAGGCGTTTGTATCAGTGCAACATGATAGCGTTGTTGCACGGCATGTTTCATAGCTGTGTCCACAGGTAACAAGTGTTGCAAGCATGTTGCGCTACAGTGTAGCGCTACAATTGTATCAAGTCGACTCGTACCATAACAGACAAGTTTAACTTTCAGAAAAAGTTTACTAGCATAGAGTTAATCTTGGCAAAGTTTAAAGTAGAACATTTTTGATAAATGATTCATCCAAATATTTAATTCATAATTACGTGACTTTATTTCGTACCCTCCAGACATGAATACAACGTTCACTTTATATTACTTTCTGTTTCAACGTAAATAATAATAATAGAAATTCGTCAAGTGCGCGGTGGACACCGCATTACATTAGGATTCCTGAATCAGTTACTACGCATCAGTGTTTCGTAAACGAAACTCAAAAATGAAAAGGGGTGGGGTACGTGGAAAAAATTCTCATTTCTGCTTTTCAAAACGGAAAAGTACCTTTAAAATTTTTTGGTAAATCCAATTCTGATTTCCGTTATTTCATTATGCTACGGAATACTCATAAAGATGAAAATTACATTAAAATTAAATAAGAGAAATGAATAAGAATGAAACGTAATCATCTGTTGGCAAACGAAACATTCAGAGAGAGAGGGAAATAGCGAAACGAAGAAAGAGAAAGTAGATATATGGAAAATAAATGAGAATGAGGAGACGCAAACAAAAAATTTATACAAGCTTCATTTAGTAAAGAGAATAATATTACATAACAAATATTATTCTGGAATGATATGTATGAAATGAACAAAGAATATCATCATTCGTAATATTCAGTTCTATTTCGTAAATTTCGTTACCATAATTATTTATATACAGGGTGTAAAAAAAATAACTCTCGTCCTTTTGCGGGGTCACTCATTGCATCTGTAGACACTAAAACCACAGGAATTTTTTCGAATTTAACAGTTTGAGAAAATCGCAAATTAACTGATTACATGATGTTTTAAAATTTTTCTAAGTGCGGCCCTGTTTGAATTATCGATAAATACTTTCTTAGTTAATATCAAAGGTAAAAAATAATTTTATTAACTAAAATTCAACAAAATTTTGCAAACATGCTTAGGCCGCAAACGTGTTTTTCAGATATTTTTTTTTTTAAAAAAACAGAAAATTTATCTTGCAATGATGAGATGGGCAGAGCTTGACCCCTTTTTGACCCATATTTTGTACCAAATTTTTTCTGTTAAAAAACAGTTTTGGTTTAAATTTATTGGCAAACATTAAGATCTACCCATTGTTTTCGTAGCGAGATTTATATACTTTACACCCTGTATATTTCCATTAATTCTATTTATCCATATAATTAAATATTTTGGAGATAAAAAATTTAGAGTGTGTTTATTGGACCACACGACTGCAGTGAAAATTTCTACAAGCAATCTCGTAATCGTTGCGTAATTAACAAATCTATACTACAAATAGGACTTGATTGAACGAGTCATGGTAATAGACGAGCGTGTGATCATACCGAGTTCAAACCGATTAGATGGCATTGCAGGTTAAAACCAAAATCGATAACCAAAATTGTCTATTTATAATACCACAGATAATAATTTATGTCAGAAGGTTAGCTAGCGTTGAAATAATACAAATTGTTGAGTTGTAGTAGTCTGACAAGGACCGAAATTAATTGATAGGTAATAATAATGAAAGTAAAATGATTTTTATGTAATTTTTAGTGAATATAAATATTAATATAATCGTAGAAATGCTCTCAGTATAAAAAATATGTATTTATTTTCATTATCATTAAAGAAAGAATTCATTAGAAATAAGATTTCACGGTGATGACATGCTACATAATATTACATCAAGAATGTTGTGGAGAAATTAAATAATTTTATTAGTATAAAATACAATATTAACACTTTCAGTCCCACGGCTTCGGCATTCGAAAATAATCAAAGCAACCGCAGAGGCCGATCGCGGTCAATGATTAATTGATTACGCATTATGTATGTGTGCGATATGACCACACCATGTGTACATACTCATCTCATACAAACACCAACACACACTACTCTTTTGATTTCTATAAAAAATTTTAAAATACACAATATAAAAACTAGTAATTAATAAAAGTATTTTTTTTGTATTTATTTTAACCAGTTTGTTATCTAAACTTTCTGTAATTCTATAATTGATTTATGCGTTTGTGCGTATCACATATATGTACATGCTGAATCATTTTATGTATTTGTTTATATAAAGTTTCTCTAAAAATATTGTCGGCTCCCGGGAAAGTGCTTGGGTTTCATAGTGTTAAGATAAAATGCCTGAAAATAAAATTTCTATGGCTAAAACACACTCGATTCAAAGTACAAAGAAAAATATAGAAAGATTCGGTTAAAATTCGGCTTTTTAACTCGAATTACAAATGTGGGTAGTGGTAACGGTACGGCCGTTCATTTACAAAGAAATTTCCGGTAATAATTGAAATGTTTTCTCGTAATAGGTTACATTGGATTTTATTTTCCTGCGACAAAGAAGTGTACGTGTAATTTTTCGATAATCCATAAAGTATACACGCCTCTCTATGAATGGTAAAATTGCAAGACAATAGAATGTCAACCATTGTTCAATAAATATCTGTCTCCTTCGAGACATTGTAACCGTTCTAAATGACGTTCTATTGTGTGTTGTATTCCTTCAAGTATACTTCAAAATATTTTCAAACTAATCGAAACTTGCCTCAATGAGCTCTTATATAACGCATTCAAAAGCTTTACCTATGACACTGTATATAAGATTCGGTCGATACAGGTTTGGAAATGATTTAACTTTTTGGTGTCTCCTCGGGGGAGTCATCGAAACTAGAAAAGAAGTCAAGTTTATGATCTTGTTAGCGTTTTGAGCCAATCACAAAAACCGGTGTTTGGTGTTTGGATTCTGATACAGGTTATATTTGAAAAATTAAAATTACCGCTAATGGCCCTGAGACTCCAATAAATTTCTGGAAAAAATGAATGTAAGGTTGAAACTACTTCCTAGTGTTCTGGGACCTCAATAGAAGTCCAAAATAAACAATGCGACACATTACGAAAACCTCCCAGGGTCTTGAAGTCTGCAAAAGGATTTGAAATAGACGTCAAAAAATGGATGGCTATTAATCAAATTGAACGTGAGGGCCCTGAAACTCCAAGAAACGCCCACAATGGAAGTATTTTCCAAATTATAACTAAAACTGAAGTAGTAAAATACTAGTAGCTCTCATTTCCAAATTTGTATATAGATTTCTAGGTCGGAATTACTCGAAATTGTCTTTTTATTCTTACATTTGTGCAACGCTTTTTTTTTGCAGACTTGTCGTACCTGTTCTTCATTTTAGAATTTAAACGAAAAATCAATAATGCTGGTATTGCTGGTCAAAATATATGTGATATACCTACTATGCAAGCCCGACGAGAGAGTGGAGTATAGTCGCGGTTGTAGCTCCGGGGCCTGGGCTGTAAGGGGGAGCAGCGATCGGTAGGGGCCCGGAAAAAAATAAAACAAGCTTTTTCTTTGCTCGTCACTTATTATTCCGGGGAGAAGTTTTGAAGAAATACTGTGGGCAAATGAAACAAATTGGACATTTTTATCGATTCCAAACCTCACATTAATTATACGATAAGATACGAAATTTAAGGTAGGATGCATTTTAAGCATAAAATCACTTTAAAAATTTAATGAATGTCTGTTACGGTTACGAGGAAGCTGTGTGCCATTGAAAGTGTAGTTTTTTTAATGTATAGTAACTGAAATTTCTTGAAAGATGTACCGAAATTTTTCTTCAGCACCTCCCAAAAAAGTATTCAATTATTTATACGAGAATATTAGGGTTAAATATCTACTCGCGAATCTCTGTACATAATATTGTAAATTATTATATTTTTATATTTATTATTTAAGGGGGGAGTTCACGCCAGAAATGGCTAATAAACTAATTTTTTCCGAATCCTTTGTTTTTATTTTGTTCTGTGGTTCTTTACAAACACGGTGATATATAAAACATGGCCAAAAGAATTTTTTTCAAGTAGAAAAATATTTATTTGCCAAGTTGCTGCTGCTTTGCAGACAACGCCCCCCGCTCGCGATTTGATCAGTAATATTTAGTTTTGGTGTGTACATGAGTTATAGTATGCACTGAGATAATGTTCTTTTATTTGTATGCCTTTGTAGACTATTTTCTCAAAGTTGATTTGTTTTTTTCAACATCTACTTTGTATGTCACCTGCTTATTTCCCGAAAGCTGTGTTTTTCCCGACAAGGAAAATCATATCTCAAGTTCTAGAAAAGATAGAGACTTAATTTTTTTTAAATTTTGTTTATAAACATATTGCGCATAAAGTGGAGTATGCTTTTTCATTTGAACAATTGTAACTATTTTTAAACATTTTTTTTTTAAATAAAAAATTGGGTTTTATAATTTTTAGAAGTTTGGGATTACAATTTTATAGTTACATTTTAAAATTACCTGAAACCCATACTCAGCTTTATGGACAGGTCCTTTAGGAATAAAATAATGAGAAAATATTTAAAAAATATTCAATAATTTTTGAAATATGGCGTTCCTTTGTAAACGCTTAAAAACTTGCGAAAAAGAGCCCGCTCTCCTCCACAAGGAAGAGTAATGAATGTTTCAAAAACAAAATTTTCTATTTGAAACCCTCCCTAATTTGAAAAAAAATTTCGACAAGCAAAATAATCATAAATAAAAAACTTGCTTTTTTATTTGAATTCCCCCCGCTTAATATGAAATTAAATATATTTTGCTCTTTTCCTGACTTACAATTATCCCATGCAGTTTCATATTTCAATAACGTTATTTCCACGCCTTCAAAACTTATTATAATATTCATATTAAAATTTTGACGTACAGTTACAATATTATAAACCTTCAAACTTCTCTGCTTTAATTTTATATTCAAAAACGATTCTCAACTATTATAATATTCATGTTAAAATATGTATATGAATATTATCCCGTATAATTCACGGGAACATCCTTCCTATATATAGAAGATTGAAGATACGAAGAACGTTAAAACAAGTGTAAATTTTCACATACGGTAATTTGATACGTAAAACGAAAGTTGATAGTGGATGCAAGGTACTTTTTTTTGTGTATGTTTGTCGAAAACCCTGAGAATAAAATAAATATTGAATAATAAAAAATATAAAACTCTTTCGTTTCAATTTCAAGATGGTTTTCTACTAAAAATCTACCAGTATATTTATTTAAATAAATCGTTAGGTGCAAGTTGTACTTGCACGATTAGTGTTCCGTACTATCAGTTGTGATATTATGGATTTGATCTAGGTTTTTTATCAATAAATTTTCAGCAATCTTTCAGCAATTATTAACAACAGGACTTAAAAATTACATAGTGATTGAAAAACTATTTAAACTAGATCGTGTTGGGAATCGAACCCACAATCTCTTGGTAATCAGTTAAGCGCATTCTCACTAGGCTACCAATCCGCCGTTTGAGAGTCATTTCATGTCTTGTTTTGTATTCTTCTTAAGGGGGATCACTAGTGTGACATTTTGAAAAAATTGGAAAATTTTTTTTGCATTTTCCGATAGTCACCTTTAAAAATAACATACTAAAATTTCAAGTGCATAGTTTTTGAGTTACAGCCATCCGAAGAGCGGATTCTGATTTTCATTGTTAACTTTGAGGTATTGAGAAATGTATGAAGGTTGATAGTTTGGGAGTTTCTGAACGTGGCTGCCAGTCACTTGGTGCGAAGAAGCTAGACCCTGGCACACTTAAACGACTCATCTAGTTTTACTATAACCGTTATAGTGAGTACATCGTAAATAATTTTAGTAAAAATTCTTAGTGATTAAAATTAAAAGGTTAAATAAAGAAAAACTACATTTTTCAAATTTGCTGCAGTTATAACTCGAAGACAAATCATCCGCTCGAGTTCATTCTTATTGCAGCTTCTTTTATATACATTCCTCCGTGTCATGAACCTCCAGTTTTCCGATCGAATAAAAAATGTAATTTTTGCAAGCCAAAAATCAACAAATTTTCACGCAAATTTTGAAACTTTTTTTAAAAAACTGCGCCATTTTGTTAAATTTCAACTTTTTTTTTCAATTGAAGTTTATGGCACGGGCAATACCTTCTAGTTTAATAGGCTTTTTGGTTTTTTTAATTTCAGGCACTGTGAAGGTCGGTATCACTGCAGCAGTGGGGGAACTTTTTTTTGGAGCCTTGGAAAATTGCGAATAGCTAACTGAATTTTTAATTTTTTGGTCCAAAAATTTTATCATGAATTTATTATATATCAACGAATATATCCTTAAAATATTAAAACATTCCATACAGTAGTTTTCTTTAAAAAAAACTTCCCAGAAATCACCATTTTTTCAGGCCGTCACACTAGTGGTCCCCCTTAATAGCAAATTCTTTTTCTTATTAGACCAGTTTCGATCATTTTGATGATCGTCTTCAATAGTTTGTATTTAATTTTTTGCAGAAATAAAAATAATTTTTTTTTTTTGTGGATTTACAATGTTAACGAAAGTGAAATTTTTGAGATATTTGTCCCATCTTAGTTTGAGAGTTTGATCCGCCCCTGTTTTAGTATGTCAAGTGTGTACTTATTATTAGCTAGAAATGTTTGAGAAAAAGATTTTCAATATTCTTCTATATACTTTTTTTTTAAATTAAATTTTTTCTTTTTATATTTTATGAAGGATTAGAGTAAGTTTACTCGTAAGTAACTCCTCAAAGATAGCTGCAAGTTATGAAAGCTGGTATATCTTCATAGAGACACATAATTTAAAAAAAAAAAAATGGTTTTACAGAACACTCGTAATAAGAAGTGACAACTCCGATCAGGTCTCTATTTGCAATACTTGAAAAAAATTTCTATAAATTTGTTTCATGTGTTACATTTGTTGTTTGATGACGTCAGACCATTTTTAATTGATTCGATCTATACATTATACCAACTAGTCAAATAATATTAAATTTCATCGAGTTTCATAGATGATTTGATCGTCCGTTCGGTGTTGTAGGTAATTGATTTAAACTTTTGATAGATATTTCGATTCATTGACCATAAAATGACACAACTTCTATTCGGTATATACATTCCGGATTTCTCATCTTCCCCTGTATCTTATTCTAACAATCATTTGTTCAAACCGTGTGAATTAACAAAAATTTTATTAATTTTATCTTGTTATATTGATTACCTTGAAAGTAAAAACAAAAATAATTGTAAATATTTTGTAATACATTTTTATAAAATATGTTTATTGTGGGATAATAGTTACAGAACTCTAAATTGTCTATAGGAATAAAAAAAAATTTACAAAACTTGTTGCATGCAGGGACGGATTAATTCAATTTGGAGCCCTAGACACCTTCTTCTTACTGGACCCTAGCCATTTGTCGCATTTGTCTATGCGATAATCCGATTCTGAGAGTCTATATTTATCTGAATTACATTCTCGACTAAGTGGTCGAAAAACGACATGTCATTTCCATTAATGGCGACAATAATTCCAGGCAAAAACAAATCTTAAGGGGGGAGTTCAAATAAAAACGCAACTTTTTTATTTATGATTATTTTGATGTTGAAATTTTTTTTTCAAATTAGGGAGGGTTTCAAATAGAAAATTTTGTTTTTGAAACATTCATTTTTCTCCCTGTGGGGAGAGGGGGCCCTTTTTCATTAGTTTTTAAGCGTTTACAAGGAACGCCATATCTCAAAAAGTAATGAATAGTTTTTAAATATTTTTTCGTTATTTTATTCCTAAAGGACCTGTCCATAAAATTGAGTATGGGTTTCAGGTAATTTTAAAAATTAACTATAAAATTGTAATCCCAAACTTCTAAAAATTATAAAATCGAATTTTTTATTAAAAAAAAAAAATGTTTAAAAATAGTTACAATTGTTCAAATGGGAAAAGCATACTCCAATTTATGCGCAATATGTTTGTGAACAAAATAAAAGAAAAATTAAGTCTCTATCTTTTCTAGAACTAGAGATATGATTTTCCTTGTCGGAATATACACAACTTTCGGGAAACGGTAAAAAATAAAAATAACAATAGAAACGGTTTACTCACTGTTTATTAAAACGTCTACAAAGGCATACAAATAAAAGAACATTATCTCAGTGCATACTATAACTCATGTACACACCAAAACTAAATATTACTGATCAAATCGCGAGGGAGGGCGAGCGTTGTCTGCAAAGGAGCAGCAACTTGGCTGTGCAGCGGCTCACAAATAAATATTTTTCTACTTGAAAAAAAAAAATTTTTTTTTGGCCATGTTTTATATATCACCGTGTTTGTAAGGAACCTCAGAACAAAATAAAAACAAAAACGAGATTCGAAAAAAATTAGTTTATTGGCCGTTTCTGGCGTGAACTTTCCCCTTAAAGAGTTCCTTTTAAGCATTTCTTTAATGCTTAGAAAAAGTGTCAACAGGGCTTATCAACCAGATCCGCGAAAACTGAGAAAACAAATCTCAAATGTTTTGTTACATATTCAAAATAGACACTTTGACTGGGCCCTAGCCATTTATCACATTTGTATATGCATTAGTCCGGTCCTGGTTGCATGATGCAATTACAAAAGCAATTAACAGTAATTAAAAATACTTTATTGTCAATGGGAACAAAACTTTTTTATGGATTTTTTTCTTTGTAAAAAAAGAACATATTTTAATTAAGATTTAAACCAGAATAAAATAATGAGGATGACAATTAAATGATTTTTAAAATATTGATGTAATTATTAATAACTAATAATTAAATGTCGAATATCTTTTTTTTCGAATAAAAATATTTCTATGGAATGAGAATCAATCACAGATAATAATCTTTTAAAACTTAACGGACGGAGCAGTAGATTGGTATTAGATATCTCATTTCAATTAGAAGTGTGCAATAAATCTGTTCTTATATTACTATTTTTTTATAATCTCCGACTAATTCCGAGATTTCTTTCGGAACCCTAAAGAAAAAAAGTGACTGACAATAGCGGAAAAAGGAATATTTAAGTGTGCAAGTCATTAAATAAATACGTCCTTGCGTTAATGAGTCACTAATTTAAATAATATTTTAAAATACTATAAAGACATACCTACAGATGTATACCTGTAATTTATAATTATTTAATGTTTTACCAAATATGAATTATTAATAACTGTTTTATGTATATGACAATTTGATTCAGTAAAATTATAAATAACATTTATTTAACTTAACAGGAATAACTATACCATTGAAAAAAAGATGTGTAACGACCACGATTCTAGAAAATCATGTTTTTAAGAGTTCAAAGGACCGAGGTTTGGTTTTGTTTAGAGAAATTTCTCGTAGTTTAAAAGTAAATCAAATAATAATTTTAACAAGATATCGTAGCAAATACTCAAAAATCTATGCAAACAGTTTTACATCTGGGACGATCGACTGCCTAACTAATCGACCAGTCGTCAGACGATACACGTGATCGAGATGTGTTTCACATAGAAGCCATGATGTATTTAAGATACCCTTGTCGCAGCATTCTGCAAAACAGAGAATTTCCGTTTAAAAAAATTAGTTTTTCTCGGAAACTAGTTGACATAGAATAATGGTTTTAAGACCTTTTTTGTGTGATTTTTTCACCTCGTTTCAATGGTGTAAAAAAAATTTCGGGCATTGGATGTGCCTAGTTAACAAACTCGTCCAACCGTTTGGACAATATTTTCACCAAATTTCGTAAAAGTAGGACGTTTCGTTCGAGAGTTATCGTGCGGACACACACACACACACACACACACACACACATATATATATATATATATATATATATAAATTTTAGCTAATATTATTTTCGGTTTCTAGGGACCTCTAAACAAATTTCTGCCATGGTCCCGGGCTCAGTTCGCGTTATGGTGGCTGTAATAGCTGAATTACAAATTTCAGGATTTTTAACTTTCCATAGGAAGTTATTGTAATGGTCCGATTTTACGAATCGCTATTTTTGACATATCTCCACGTTTCAAGGTCACTAGAATCCGAATCCATTGTTTTTAGCGTGATGTCTGTGTGTGCGTTAGTTAGTTCGTGAGTTCGTTCGTTCGTTCGTGAATTTTTTTTCGTCTCGCATATCTCGAGAAAAAATGATGATATCAACTCCGGACTAATTTCATTAGATGCGTAATCAAAAAATGAAGACCGGATAAAGTTTTCAGCAAATTCGGATTAGCGGTTTGTTTTTTGTGGTAAAAAAACAGAATTAACTTTATTAAGATAACATAGATTATATGGATTTTTTACCATAACATTATTATATAATGGCCTAAGAACCTTCCTTGATGTTAAAAACGCCAGTATATTATTATAAAATTTAAAAAAAAAAAGAAAAAAAAAACGAAATAAGAAACTGTTTTTGAAATATATTTTGTCTCGCATATCTTGAGAAGAAATGATGTTATCATTTGTTTGATAAGGGTGGAGCCCCCACCCTTAGGTACAGAAGGCGAAGCCCCCGGTATGGTGCAAGGGGCGAAGCCTCTATCGGCGGCTCAGGGGAGAAGTTGCCCGAAATGGAAAAAGAATTATTTACGTACAGTAGTCTCTAGTCTTTAAGGACACCCAATGGGTAGTTGACAGAGTGGGTAGACCTGTCCCCCAAATTTTTTATTTTAGAATTTATTGGAACTTTCTCTACACAAATAAGTAAATAGGCCAGTGACAAGAAAATTCTGACTTTTTTTGACAAAGAAGTTTTAAGATTTATTTTCATTTTGTGTGATTTCAACAACTCAGTTGTAAAATTATCCGTGGTAATGATTATAATTAATATGAAATACGAATATATAAATTTCTGTAAATTACCAGCAACTATTACTATTGTAGATTCACCCACATTGGTTGATTAAGTAATCAGATTAACTCCAATGATTTTATAAATTTTATAAATATATAATAAAGATTTAAAATTAGACATTTATTTGTGACATTATATACATCTATGAAGCAAATTTAAGAAAATTTAAGAGATTTCTAGAGAATATCATCAGTTTAATTGTAATTATTTAGTTAAATATTTTAAGTAAATATTATTTTACGTTACCAAGAATCAAATATACCGCCATTCTACCTATTATGAAAAGATCATAATTATAAATTGCTTTATTTAATAAAATTAACCTCTGCTCGCGCTAGTTACTTCGGCGTAAAACAAATTAAATTTTCATGGAAACAATTGAAAATGTGAAAACCGCATCTCGCGTCATAAACATTCACTTATATGTATACGTCCCCTGTCTTTTGCACCCCTGTTTTTCCACTACTCATGTAATTAATGATTTTCTGCTATGATTTTCCTTACAAAACTTTTCTTTTTCCATGAAAATTCATATCTTCTACACGATATTAGTATTTAGTTATATGTGTGTATTTATTATTTCCTTCCTTTTCTAACTAATTGTGTTTGAGGTATGATTGTATTGTTTGGGTATAAATGTATTTTAATTCCAACTAAAACCTTTTTAATCAGTAACGTAAAAGCCCCCATTATGGAACGGTATCTAATACTGGAACAATTTTGACATTTACATATTAATGAAGTTATTTCTGAAAGAAACGTCTAATAACAAAAATTATTATTATAAGAATAACTGTTTTTCAATTTAAATTCACCTCGCATGGAATGTTTCCTTGCTTAATTTAAGAAAATGTAAATGTCAAAACTGTTCCGGTATTAGATACCGTTCCATAATGGGGGCTTCTTATCGTTATTTAAAATAAAATAGAGGTATTACAGTGTAAATGTACAGTGACGGATATAATTAATTGGACAATAAGTGGTTATATGCACTAAGTCACTAACGAAATTTTAATTAAGGGGAAATTCCTTAGACCTTTAAGAATAAGCCTCTAAAAGCATTTACGGAAATTCGAATTATTTTCGGAGTTATGGTGATGTTTTCCCTGTGTACTGTGTATTTTTTCAGTGTTAAACTCAAATTTTTAATATAAATTACTCGAAACTACTTTTTTCGATACGGTTGACATGATATCTCAAGTGCTAATGCACCGATTTACTTAAAATTTGGTACAGATCTTCTTAATACTATCAAAATTGGTTCGACGTAGGGGATTCTGGAATTTTTTTTTTTTACTTTAAAAAAATTTCCAGTTTATAAAAATGAAGGTGAAAAAATTATTTTTTTTTTAAATGGACGCCGTTTTGTAAAAATAATAATTTTTTTCAATTGGCTACGTCCAACTAATTCTACATCCTTGTTTTTACGAATTAACTAAAATTTTATGTTTCAGATCACCAGGAGGGTTGGAATCACGTCAACCAGGAGACACCTTTTTTTCTGAATCCCCACTTTGCTCTCCTATACCAAAACTTAAAATTTGAGTAGAAATTTTCATTTTGGAGATAAAAAAAAATTTTCTTATTTCAAAAGTGATCACAATGCTTCTACTACTTTGGCCGGACGGACTTGATGGGTTTGGAAACATTATAAAACGAAAACAATTTTAAATTTTTTTAGGCCCAAACCATAATTATTGCCGTACGGCTCGCTTCGCCTTATCCTACCAAACCTTCCGTTCCTACGATATTCAGCTTTTGTGTCTCTTTTCCTCATTGTGAAATATGTACATATTTATGTACACAACTGTACTAGGTATATGTATATATGTACATATAGAAGAAACATTTGCTTTTTGGTACAGATGTTGGAAATAACGTAATTTCATTGAAATCCATATCATTTCTATGTAGTAATTAAACAATTATGAGCTTTCTCCGTATTTCAATACTATTTGAAAAGTGGATGAAAATTTTTGACGAGGTAGTGCAGTATGAAACACAAAATTCAACATTTGCAACTTTTTCTAAAAACTAATTATATATTATAGTACCGTAGTTGAGTGGGTTTAGAGCCGTGTAAAATTTAATTAACTAAAAAGGTAATGTAACTTCTAATTGTTTAAAACATCCTAAAACTTGTTTTAGTTAATAAAACTAAATTTAATATTATCTCTCATTGTTGTTAAGGTTCCGTAACTTAATATGAAAAATGGAATCCTTTTAAGATCGTCTTCGTCTTCGGCTGTCACAGAGATTTTTCTCGAAAACTATGTAAGGTAGGAATTCTAAATTTGGTGAAAAAGTTAGGTCTTGATTTGAAAAATTTCAGTTACCATATTGTGTGAAGTATCATTTATTTCCAAGGATTAAAAAAATAGGTAATTATGCAGAAGCACGACTCCACCTATTTTCGGCTCTAAAAGGAAAACTAATGATCCGATTTTAATGGTTTTTTTTTTTTTAAAATGCTCGTTCCCACGGCGGGTTAGTTAAAAAAATACTACAAATCGATACCGATAATGGAAATGCTGGGAAACTGTCTTGAAATTTGAAAAAATTCAATTTTTTCTAGATTTTCTTTGTTTATTTTGTATGCATGTGTGTCAAAGTCGAAGTATATTGTCAACACTAACTAAACTAACCTAACCTCACCACCTAGTTTTTATATCAAAGTCGAAATATATTGTAAAAACTAGCTAAACTAACCTAACCTTAACTAACCCCACCACTTAGTTTTTATATCAAAGTCGAAATATACTGCAAAAACTAACTAAACTAACCTAACCTTAACTAACCTCACCACCTAGTTTTTATATCAAAGTCGAAATATATTGTAAAAACTAACTAAACTAACCTAACCTTAACTGATCTCACAACCTAGTTTTTATACCAAAGTCGAAATATATTGTCAAAACTAACTAAACTAACCTAACCTTAACTAACTTCACCACCTAGTTTTCATATCATCTACTCTTATTTATTTTACCAGAATATGCACTCAAATCATGGCGTTGAGATAATCGTAGTTTACAAAATTAAGTCAATTTTTCTAACTTCCACGCTTAATATTTCGAAAATGCAACGAGATGTTGATTTTTTTTATTCTTGAAAAAGTATTTATTTTGGTCAGTTTTACTAGACTATGCACTCAGACACACATATAAACGCACACACACTAAATGACAAAAGAAAATTTGAAAAAATTGAATTTTGTTAAGTTTTAAAACAGTTTCCCAGCCTTTCTATTATCGGTATGGATTTGTAGTATTTTTTTTTAATTAATCCGCCGTAGCGACGATCATTTAAAAAAAAATCATTAAAATCGGATCATTAGTTTTTCTTTTAGAGCCAAAAATAGGTGGAGCCGTGCTTCTGCATAATTACCAAAAAATATTTTTTTATAATTTTTAGTCTAGTGGTTTTAATGATATAACTCAAAATTTCCTACAAATGACCGTTCTCCCTTCTGTTCTCCTAGTTTTCTAAAACTAAATTTTGATTTTGATAGTGTTCGATTGCGGAAAAGCTTCTGAAAACTGCTGAAAAAAAATTATTTTGAATATCCAAAGGACATACAATAAAGGTAGCGTATTTAGGTACTAATGTTTGTACTATATGGAACAGTTCATGCATTTTTCAGTTGTCACAAGCAAATTTGAATAAGATTTGATATACTTATAGATAAAAAATGTTTAATGGGGTATTTGACAGTATCAAAGAAAAACAATAAAAACAAATTTTAACGAAAATTGATAATAAAAGACAGCAATTTATTATCTTAATTCATCCCAACTATCATTATTTAATTTTAATAAAATTAATATTTTTCAGCTATAAATTACGTCAGAAGAAATGGGCTGTGACGTTGCTTTCTCTTATATTTCAACACTGTCGCCACTAGGATCGCTACGTAAATTTCGGTTAGCAAACATAACTATGGAAATTAACTCGAATTTAATTAATTTTTTTAAAAATCAATAATTTTTTTTCCTAGTTATAAGAAAAATAAACAGTTTTTTTCTTAGTTACATGACACCTGCTGCTATCTAAAGAATGTGACGTAACTGGAGCTAATGAACGTTTTTGCGCAAATTTTGAGAACAAATATTAAATTAATTTTTTCTAACGATTTTCGGCATTATTTTTAAAAATCAAAATTATATACTTGCATAATACATAAATGTGCGTATTTTAAAATAGTTTCCCCAAATTCGTCAAATTCCCCATTCTGATTTATTGACTGCTCACTGTACGGAACCCTAACAGTACGAGCCTGACTCACTCTTGATTGAGTTTTCATAATACAATTAAGGCTTGATATGAGGTTGAAAGGTGATTTATTTAAGATTGTGAATAAATACAACCAACAATCGGATTCAAAAATGTGGAATCACAGAATTCGAGATTTTTTAGATAAAAATATAATATACCTATATCCACATTTTCTTGGCCAAGTGCAAATAAAAATAAAAATATTTAGTAAATTTTTATATTATTAGGGGGGGCGGGTTACTGATGTAAGGGTATAAACTGCGAAATGAGAAAACGTCAACATTAAAAATGAGAAGTAACGTAAAAGCCCCTATACCGGAACACTATTTTTAGGTGTGTAATTAAACTGGCTTATAAAAATTGATAAATAAATTAAACACCCATTGTTTTTTCTTAATAAGCATGAAAGAAAGTTTTCTTAATCCAATGAATATGTTTTTAAAAAAATACAACCCAAAAATTTTTACTTTTTAGTGTTTTTCTTTTACAAAATGTCGACATCTATATCCAGACAAAGAAATATTAATGACACTAGGAGTTGGGAACCGACATACAAACAGACGTGTAATATGAGTAATATGACACATAGAGTGACATCTAGATGTCAATGTAGGAAAGATAGAATGGTTTAAGTATCAGACGTAAATAAAGGATCAAAATACTGTATTCAACAAAGATTGTTTAATATATATATATATATATATATATATATATATATATATATATATATGTATATATATATATATATATATATATATATATATATATATATATATACCACCTCAAACCCATCTCATCGGTTCAAATCATTTTGTATATTTTGTCTTGTATATGAATATCTCCATTAAAACAGCTGCTGTCGAAAGTTTTTCTTTAAAAATTCATATCCACTGAACAAAATTGTAAAAATATTGGAAATATATATATATATATATATATATATATATATATATATATGTATATATATATATATATATATATATATATATATATATATATATATATATATATATATATATATATATATATATATATATATATATATATGAATACCTCTGTCATAGCATCCTGCATGACATTGCAAATTTCATAGGACTTACTTTTAAGGAAATAACTTCTTATCACATAAACGCAAAATTTTTCAATCTTCGCCGAAAGTCAGTTTCAGAGTTTGGTTGAAGAACTCGTCCAATGGCTTCCAACGTTTTCCCCAAATTTTATAAAAATTAGGATGTTTCGTTCGCGAGTTATCGTGTAAACACCTAAATATGTACATACATAGATACATATTTTAGTGAATATATTTTTCGGGTGCTAGGGGCCTAAAAAACAAATTTCTGTCACAGTCTCAAGCTCAAGTCTAACCATGATAGCGGTTACGATAGCTGAATCTTCTCTCTGAAAATTCGTTAAAAATAAAATACATATTTTATAGTATTATATAAAAAAAAAGAATTTCGATTCTACGCATCTCCAGATATTACTGATATTTGACTGCCTGAATCAACTAGGTACCAATACGACGAACTTCACGGAAATTATGTATAAAAGATCAATATATTATAATCCTTCGGGGCGTCACATCTGTTTCATTATCACTGTCTTTGCTTTTCTTTGATTCTCCCCCTGAAAAACTTTCTTCATTACTTAATTCTTTCTATTTTGTTATAGACATATTAATACATACATATATTCTAAAAATACCTTTTTGTATGTGAAACATTATCACTTTATTAAAAAAAAAGAAAAAAAATATCTTTCATAATAAATTATTTGGAAGAAATTTTCATTAAGGAATAAAATATAGCTAGGATTTAATGTAGATAAGTATTTTTATTATCCTTAATTATTAATATTTTGATATTTTGCTAGAATTAGTATACTTTTAACATCACAATCACGAATAATAATAGTATATTGTGCAATGATTGTGGGAAGTTATCGATTTCCCAAAAGAGCCAAGAAGAGCGCACGATCGAAGTGAGTTCGCTCATTCGTTCAAGTGGGCAATCAACAACACTGCACGAGTTGCCCATACTATTTTGTATTACAAGTTACACATACTTTTTATTATTGTTATTATTTTTTATTAATTTTTAAAAGCATATTTTTACTAAATATTGTTTAAGTGAAAATTAAGAGATGGTTTTACGTGACTTAATTAAATTTGAGTGCGCAAAGCGTGATTGACACACGCAAAAACGTAATTAAAATACACTTAAACCGTTTGGCATCAAGATAGTACTTATTTTGCATGGAAAAAATTCCTTTGAATGGAAAAGGATGCTTTTGTCAATAATCATCGATTTCTCAGCAATCAATGACTGAACAGTTTCACGCACAGTCTTGAAAACTTGAATAAATTCTCAACAAGGACCGGAGAAAAAATGACTTTGGCGGTTTTTTTAGAAAATCTTCGACTTGTTTACAAATTTTGATGAAATGACTAATGTTGAGTGTAACTTTTAAAGCTCAGTGTTCCCGCCAATAACACGCCGGTTCGATTTTGATGAAATTTGGTGTGTTGTAAGTACATAAAGTGAACAATATTCTGAATTTTTTTGAAAGGTGTAAGTACACTGGAATTACATTAAAAAATAAAATATATTTTTTATGCAATTATTTTGAATTCTTAAAATTTAAGGAAAAATATCAAAAAGATGTATAATATAGTCCCAAGAATTATCTAAATTTTGGCGTCGGTTTTATTTTACTAGGTGTTATAGTTTTAGAGAAAATTGAGTTTGCAAAATTACAGCACTCACAAATATTTTGGTTAATATCTCAAGGATAAATCAAGGTTAAGGGTCAGTGACCTCATATTTGATAACCCCCAATGTTACTGCATATATTATTACAGACATCGGCTATGGGGGCCATATCCCTATGCTTATCTTGTTATACCCTTTAAGAAGGTACCTGCTTGCCCCCGTCGCGGATAAAAAACATCGGATGATATGTAACAAACTGAATGGATGCTCTCAACATCAAACGAATATTATGCTCAAAGAAGCAAATGTTTATTTTGTTATAAAAATAGAAATTTTGTTCTTCTTTTGTCAAATATTTTTCTTACTCGAATCATTAAACAAAGGTTTTGTTATATACTCATTGCGTTTATTGAAATATTAGGCCCGATTTACATTAACGCTCTGCTCTCGATACGCTTCCACTCCACTCTCGCTCCGATATAATCTTGTTGTGTTCACATTACAGTGCTGATAACATGCTGGTACCTATTCGTTCTCCATTCATATTATAATACCGCTCTGGGTAGGCTCCCAGTTCGGTCTCGGTTCGATACAAACATCTTTTCATAACAACTGAATGCAAGCGGAGTGAAGTGGAATCAAAAAAGTGTTTTTGCACGATCGTGTATTTTCATGCATTTACCGATGCTGTTGACAATGCTGGTAAGTTACATTTCCCGAACGTTTGTTTATATCCATGGAAACCAAAAAAATGCGGTAAGTAAAATAGATGCGTGGTAAGTGAATAGGAGTGCGGTAAGTGAAATTAGCTCAAAAATGATTGTAATTATTTATTTTTATTGAAATTAAAAGTACAATTTGAACAATTAGGAAAATTAATCGATTTATATGAACATTTTCACTAGTTTGCACATTATTATTATATTATTGCTGCCATTAGTCTTCATATTTAATTGACGTTTCTGTGATTTCCATAATCTTCCTTTCATTTTACGAGAATAAATTTGCAGCCAAAATTAAAATGCTTCATCAATTTCATCATTCTCACTAATATTATAGTTTAACAAACTATTTTCCTCATTTTTTTTAATAGAAAATTAAAAAAAAACGTTCATGCCAATTAAATATTGACATCTAATTTTTTATTTACAAATATAGTTGTCAATTGTCACTACAAAGATTCGTCTTATAGTTGCTGTAAAAATTTATAATATTTATTCATGGCATTCTATGTGATAATAGAAATATAAATTTCACCTATATTATCCGAATTTTTTTATCTATTTACTATATTTTTATTCTTTAATTATTTTAAAACGATCGTGCAAAAAATATTATACAATACACGATGCGTTAAGTGCCTTTACTGATCTCGAAAATTGCAAAAACTCGACCCTGCGTGTCTCGTTTTCGCAACATTTTCTCGATCAGTAAAAGCAACTTACCGAACTTATATTGTAAAATACTATTACACTATAGGTACAAGTCATAACAAGTCTGATATCGCTCCGATAAAATATTACCTGAGTGGTATTGATATTGGAGTGGCATTGGAATGGGAGCGAACCGAGACTGATATCGGACCGATATCAGAGCGATGATGTGAATACACTCATTGTTTCTTGTGTAAGAATATTTTATCAAATTGGGAGCGGAGCGTTAATGTGGATTGGGCCTTATTTTCTGAAAATTCGCTGAACCATTGTACTGATATTTCCTCAAACAAAAATGAACTTTTTCTTCACTAATAAATTCTACCAATTTATCACATAATATCATAGTAAAAATGAAAAATTGTAAAAATAATTATGATAAATGAACGAATACTTCTGTTAAAAATGATATGAAATTTGTAACTGAGTTAAAAAAAAAAATTTCTTTGCAACTCATTGGATTTAATTATAGAGTTTCATACAAGTAAAATCTTGCGTGATTTACACGTAATATCAGAATTTGAAATAAATAAAAAACTTTTATCTCAAACAGTTTTAAATTATAAAGATTACAGTATGAATCCCAAAACTGTACACTCCAAGTAGTGCAGTTTCGAATCGAATAAGCCACGCCTTGCATACATACTACTTACTACACCACTGGTTTACACTGATCACAAACGGTGCACGTGTCTATCCCTTTTGAATTGTAACTAATAGTAGGGAAGGGAACATTTCGCTGCAGTTTTTGGATTACATCTGTATTTTAAAAAATCGAAAGTGTAGTAAAGGGCACTTTTAAACGGTCATATCAGTTCTCCGTTCAGGTTCAGTTTCAATCAAACTGTCAGTTTTTCCTACGTGTAAAAAAAAAAATTAAAATCTGAAAGGAGAACCCAAACGGAGACTGAGAACTGACGGGATGGATAGACCTATTTGTTTCATTTCATTTCTTAGAATTCCTATGTGTAAACAAATTCACATTACCTCAATCCGTTCGCTCACGTCAGTTTTTTTGAAAATCCAGGCAACCCAGACTGTACAAAGAACTGAAACGACTGAGAACAGTGAAAACTGACTGGACCTTATAAAAACAAACCTTCCAAACTGAAATGAAAATGGAACGGAAACTGAAACTGAACTGAACTGAGAACTTATATGACCGTTTAAAAGGCCCTTAAGAAAAAGTTTCTTATCACCTATATGTTTGCTTACAGCGTGTACAAGCAATTATTTGTGTAAGTAATTAGCGTAATTGTAAGTATTTAATTATCACCTGTTCGTATCAGCACTTATCTTAATTAATAATGTTCCATATCTGATGATAATGAGCTAATGATAAAATGTATGGACATATTTAATTAATTATTGTTAATTATTAAAACAGAAGTAAAAATTTATTGCAATTTTTACGGATAAAATTAATAAATTACTTATATTAAATTTATTACCGAAATATATTAATTTATAATATTACATAGGCAGAAATAATTATTACACGCCAAGATTTTCATATTATATGATTGTTGTTAAATGTTAACCTTTGACCTTTACAATAAATTTAATTTCGAGTTTCTCTCTCTCTGTTTTCTAGGAATGTATAAACATTTTTTTTTGTTCGGATAAAGAGACAAATTTTAATATTTTTCTTTGTAGTTCCATTTTAATTAACGTGAGATATCTGAAGAGAAAACATAAAATATAATAATACATTATTTTTGGAAGAAGAAAAAAGGAGTTTCGACATCAAATACTTTAAAAGGAAAACAACTTTTGCCGAAGAAAAATGTACTTAAAATCATTGACTTCATTCTTTACACATTTTTATCATCAGAGGAAACGAAAATGGACATAGGCTACTATTTACGTTCTAGAAAAATATTTGATTCATCTGTACCGTTATTTAATTTGATGTCATAATTTCAAATATCAAAGCTACAGTTTGAGTTTTTTGAGAGTTGCCATTTTTATTATGGCTAAACTATTGACTTTGCTCAGACAGTAGATCCAGTAGAGACACAATCCATTGACGGTTTAAAAATTTTTTTTCTGATTTTTTTTTTTTTTTGTAACTTTTTCTCCGGTAGTACCTATTTAATTTGTTACAAATTTGTTTATCAGTGAATTTTTTTACAGCATATGACTTGTAAAAGATCCTTTAAGTCAATATAGTTTAACCGAACTAAAAATGGCAACCCTCAAAAAACTCACCCTCTATAGTGCTAAATTAAATCGAAAATAGCTGCAAGCAATTTATTATACACCAATACCTCGCTTTGCGTCGTTTCGGTTTGCGTTTTTTCGAAGTTGTGTCGCTGCTGAATTAGTACTAATTTTCACTGTGTAGTTAGATTTTCGAAATTGCGCTGTTTTGGGTTTCTAGTCTTTAATTTTTTTTCCGAAATTTTTGAAATTTTCTTTTTTTTTTCTAAAAGATGGTACGACTTTGTTATAATATGGTGGATATGTATCTATTGATGTTGTAATAAAGATTGATAATAAATGGCAACTATCAGACAGTGATTAATTTTTACTTTGTTTTTAAAAATTAATTAATTATTTAATTTTGTTTTAATTGTTTTAAAAGACATTCGTCAATCTTCGGACCTATTATAATTTCGTTCAAATTCTTGCTATTCTTGAAACATCAGTAGCGCATACAGCAAAAATCCACTTGTCGCACACTCCAAGAAGTGCGGCATCGATATTAAGCGAGGGGAGAGTCCATACCTCCTTTACTCAGGTACACTGCTTTTTAAGTATGTGTGTGTGTCCATACAACGTGTTCGCCTTTGTCATAGACGGTCATGTATCGTCATATTGTATGCTTATCTTAAAGTATTACACCACAAATCCAATTTTACGTAGTGGTCGGTACAAATTTAAGGGGAAGTACGTAAAATCGGAAGATCAGGGGCGTCGGTAAACTTTTGCTTGGGGGGGTTGGTAAATATTATTTATCTGAATTTATTTAAAACAATATTATCTTAAGAGACAATTTACACCTAAAATTCGGTTGTGTAGACAAAGGAGATCGAATGTTATACTAATGAATATGAGTGACGACTTTTAGAAAACTGTCGAAAAACCAACTTCACTATCGCATTCATCAGCGTAAAAGACGCCAAATAGCGGAAGCTGACAAAAATTCTAGAATATTCTACTTTTGAACTGGCAAAGATACCAAAAAACAAACTTCACTATTGAATTGCGCACTAAAAATTAGATTAAGCAGCGCATTTTGACAAAAATTCTAGAATTTTCTATTCGTCAACTAACAAAGATATCAAAAAATCGATTGCACCATTTAATTGGTCATCGAATAAAAGACGGAATAGCACATTTTCATAAATGTTCTAGAATATTCTATTTGTCAGATAGCAAAAATTATTTGTCAAAATCGGACATTTGGTTTACATTAGTTTAATTTCGGTTGGAAAATTAAGCGGTGCAGTAGATTTTCCAATATCTTTGTTAGTTGACAAATAGAATATTCTAGAACATTTCTCAAAATATGTTATTTGGTTTCTTTTTTGGTACCCAATTCAATGGCGACGTTTGTTTTTAAATATCTTTGCTAGTTGACGAATAGAATATTCCAGAACATTTGTCAAAATGTGTAATTTGACCTCTTTTTCAATGGACAATTAAATGGTACAGTTGATTTTTCAATATCTTTGCTAGTTGACAAATAGAACATTCTAGAATTTTTGTCAAACTACACTGTTTAATCTCATTTTTAATGACCAATTCAACAGTGAAGTTTGTTTTTTGATATCTCTGCTAGTTGATGATTAGAATATTCTAGAATTTTACGTTACTCATTTTACATTTGCATTTTGCATATTACGTATACAGAATATGTGCATATATATCTTCAGTTAAATTTTAAAATTTTTAAAGGCTACGAGACCCTCAGACAATATTACCTACGGCCCTGACTCGGGCTTGGTACATAAATTTTCACCAACACAGACAAACAACAACATATCTGTGAGAGGAGAACCCCACTAAATCGCTGACGTCACTACGTAAAATCGGAGTACGTACCATTGGATGGCCGCTGTATTAATTTACCTATGCATGTTTTATTACAGGTTTTGAATCGATTCTTGCAATTGTTATACATTGTTGATTTTAATACAATTTATTATTTTTCGTTATTATTAAAAAACATAATATTTGCTATTATTTTTTATTTAAATTGAGTTTAATTATATTTGTTTAATACAGTTCAACGTATTATTATTGTCATTATCATTATTTTAATAAAAAAGTGTTTAAAAAATTTATTTTACAATTTTTGTTGAATTAGAAAATATAGTTTCTATCTTTTGATTTGATATTTTGTAGTTGCAAAATTTGTTGCCATAATATTTTCTTTAAAAAAATATAACAAAAAATACAATTTAAAAAGTGAAAATAGTGACAATTTTTATAGCAAACATGGCTGACTATGCTTCAGTTTTAATTTTAAAGTTTGGGGTATTCTAGAAAAAGAAATATATATTGGCATTTTACATGCTATTTATAATATTTGTCTCCTTTTAACGTGTACGTATTATCTTTCGTACGTAATATAAATTACTGGTCCTTTCATTTCTAATGTCTATGGTCAAACATATTCATCTATTTCTTTAATGAAACGTAAAAATATACTTAAATGTTTTATATACTTTATCCCGAAAATTGAGAAACAGTAATCACTGAGGACCTATATTTAATGCGTGTCAAACACGCTCTTGACGACTTTTTTTAAATGTTTACTTTGTTCAATTTTCTTTTTAAAAAGTAGTTTTTTCGTAACCCTGAAACCTATCGTCGATCTTTACATGGTTTGCTATAGAAACTCATAATTCACTTTGCGTCGTGTTCTTTTGGAACGTAACCACGACGCGAATTGAGGTATTGGTGTATTATTATAATATTTGATATTTCTAATTTTAATAAATAGTACACAAATTATTAATTTATCGATTAAATTATATTTTCAACCACTTTTCAACGAAATTAATTTATGGAAATATTTATTGAAAATGTGTACATACAAATTGTAATGACGTATGCAATTATTGGTAATTGGAAGAGCTGCCTCAAATTATACTCTATTATATATAAATTTAAATATCTACATATATGAAATTTTCCATATATTAGAGGTAATAAATTTAAAACTAAATAATATTAAAATATTAGTGAATTTATCCAGTAATGAAATAAACCTGTCAACAGGTTTCAATGAATGTTTTCGAAATCCGTTAAAAACAATAATTATTCTAGACGAATGATTGATTTTGCTTTATTTAGCAAAAGATTATCAGTTTAATTCGATTCATTGCATATTATTTATATTCAAATACAGGGTGTAAAACAAATAACTCTCGTCCTTTTCAAGGGTGGCACATCGCACTCTGTAGACACTAAAACCACAGGAATTTTTTCGGAATTAACAGTTTGTGAAAATCGCAAATTGACTGGCTATGTGATATTTCAAAATTTTTCTAAGTATACCTAGCCCTGACTAAATTCTTCATAAATACCTTGTTAATATCAAAGGCAGAAAATAATTTTTTCAGCTTCTGTTGAAGAACACACTCATTATATATCTGTTAATTGCTGAGAAAGTTAAAACTGTGATTTCATTGGTCAAAATACATTTTTGACCAACGAAATCACAGTATTAACCATTATTCAATGGATTTGCGATTGTTTTGTGACTAATGTATGTATCAAGTTTTAATTTAATATATGTTGCGTAGTAACGTGCAAGTAAACAAAGTTTAGTATATGTATATTTTGTTTTGATCGTTTTATATTATACATATTATAGAAACATTTCATGAAATTAGAAATAAATTAAAAATGTGATTTAAAATTTATATTCAATTTAAATCAAAAAGGGAAAAAGTCGTAGAAAAAATATCGTATTCTACTCGCTTGCAATGACTATTACTCACTCAGATGCATTACGGTACTCGACTCGCAAGCTCGATTCGTGTCGCAATTTCATCTTCGTGAGTAATAGCTATCGTTACTAGCTCATTGAATAATATATTATTATTGGCTAAAATTCAAAAAAATTTAGATCGTAAACGTGTTGCCCAGATCTTTTTTTTAAAAACAGAAAATTTATCTTACAAACATGAGATGATCAGAGTCGGATTAAAAATTTTTTTTAAGTGGCCCTTTTTTGGCCCACATCTAGCATCAAATTTTTTCTGTTAAAAAACAGTTTTGGTTCAAATTTATTGGCAAAAATTATTTACATGGATGAGATTTACCCACTGTTTTCGTAGCGAGACTTATATACTTTACACCCTGTATACAGGGAGTATATTTAAAACATGCCGGGTTTGATTCCCAACCGATCCAGTTTGTTAAGATTTTAATCACTATGTGATTCTTAATTAAAATTGTAAATATTTCATAATTATGTACTACAAAATTAAGTATAAAATAGTATTTTACAATATAAGTTCGGTAAGTTGCTTTTACTGATCGAGAAAATTTTGCGAAAACGAGACCCGCAGGGTCGAGTTTTTGCGATTTTTTACCTATTTATATACCTATTTGAAATTTCCACCTTATATGCTCCAAAAATATACGTAAGCCCTTTTGATGATCAAAAATCATGGGTTTATTCTATTTAAGAAAATGTAGAAAACGCCAACAAGATATTATTTATTTTTTATTACTCATGCGGGAGAAGTACTAACTAGGCGCACACATTTCTGTACGCAAAATAGCTGTTTGCCCACTGTACTCTTCCCGCATACAATTTGACAATTTGACACGCAAATTGACAATAAAACACGCAAAATTTAATCAAAACACGCAAAGCCGCCTCTTAATTTTTCATTTAATAAATATTTCATAATTATTTCTATAGAAACCACCAACAAAGTAATTTAAACCATAATTAATTCAGAAACAAAAGACGAACACTTAAAATATTATTTTAAAAAGTAATAAAAATGTCAAAAATAGTGATAATAATAGAAAAAAGTATGTGAAATTCGTAATAAAAAATAGTATGTGCAACTCGTGCGGGATTGTCGATTGCCCCACTCAAGCGAATGAGCGCACTCACTACGTTCGTGCGCTCAACTTCGCTTTCGTGAACAATCGACAATTTCCCGCACTTATTGCACAATATACTATTACATTGTTAATTAATTTCGTGTTGCAATGAATGAGAAAGTGTCAGTATTGTATGAATCTTCAAGTTAACAAAAGCAAATAATAATAATATATGAATATTTTAATTTGAATAATTTTCATTGGCCTGAAGCGCCACGTGGCGTATGAATAACGTATATGAACCCTTCTATGAAAATTTAATTTATATACAATAACAACGAACATCATTACACTTCACTTATTCCTACACATTAATATTTTACCTCTACCTCTATTATAATAATTTCCGTGCCACATTAAAAGATGGCACCTCAATACATTTCAAACAATAAATAATTTCTTACTAGATGCTTGGGCCCAATTCACATTAACGCTCCGCTCTCCGTACGATATCGCTACGCTCCCGATTCGATAAAATATTCTTATACATTAAACAATGATATTCACTTACATCATCGCTCCGATATCAGTCATGATTCGCTTCCGCTCCAATACCAATACCACCCAGATAATATTTTATCGGAGCGGTATCGGAGCGATATCAGACCCATGTCGATAGTGTGAACACGTTTCTGATTCCACTCCGCTTCGTTTCTCAACCTTCTTGATTTATTTGAAAATTATTATATTAGGAAAACATGATACTACACAATGACACTACACAATAGAAAACATGATACTACACAATAGATATATTGTATTATGATATTATGTTCTCCTAATATAATAGTGTTTGAAATATGGAAAAACCGGAGAGAAACCGGAGCGAGAGTGGAGCGAGAGCGGCAATAGAGTGTGAATGGAGAACGAATAGGTACCAGCATGGTATCAGCACTGTAATGTGAACACAACAAGATTATATCGGAGCTAGATTGGAGCGGGAGCGTATCGATATCGACACTTAGAATGTAAATCGGGCCTAAACAGAAAAACATGATAAAGAAAGATTATGAAATTATAGAATGAATCCAAAAACTGTACGCTCGAAGCAGTGCGATCGAAAATGGTAAGCCACGCCTTTGTTTTAGTACGTATACTGCTTACTTATCTTCGAAGAGCCGTTTTCGTACTTTACGTTGCCGAGCTTGGCCTGGAAGGAATGGGATACGAAATATATTTCACATTTCTTTCCCGAAACCACCACGTAATTTGGGCAATTTTTATTCGATCTACTTTAAATTTTTACTGTAACTTCTCAGATATATTGTTTATCGAAATATCTAGAATATATCTTTTTAAAATAATTTTCGATACTTTCAAAACAAAACAAATATAGAAAATGATTTTTCATTCGCTTAAGTGCTGCTAGCATTCTCATATTACTAACTGTCATGATACAAACTTTAACTTTGCTTTGAATACGTTATTTGTAATTGCAGAGGTGTTGTACAAATGTTATGTTTGAATCAGTACAGGCAGCGCCACGAGCTATGGTTAATAGTGAGAAAGGAAACATTTTATTGCATTCTTGAATTTTGTCTGTAATTTAAATTGTCGCACTGTACATTAGTTTATCACGGCTGTAGAAACATTTGTGTGTGTAAAGTTATGTATTATTTTGTATTCAAAGTTATATGTAAATTATCATTTTACCTACATTATATTATGTAATACAATGTCAAGCTTAAAGCTTTTAAGTGAAATATTTCATTTAATTCACTTAACAATATTGTATGATTATATCGAGCTTTTACATAACATATAGGTAGGTACACCTCAAAATTATTATTAAATTTTATTTGTAATCTAACGACGAATTTAGAATTTATTTAAAGATTAAAAATATCAGTAAATGTTTACAATGGATACGTATTTCTCGGTTTAAAAAAAAAAACGTCAGAATTTGTTAATTTCATTTTTGAAATGTTCGAAGTTTGACATCGGTATTTGGCCGAACATTTGACTAGTTGCCGAATATTCGTTTCAAGTCTCGTTACTAATTATATACTTAACAATTTGGCTCGTATAAATACTTACAACGCTTCCTTCTGCTTCACCGAGATTAATATTTAATATTCGGAAAATAAAATCTATACACTGATACCTCGCTTTGCGTCGTTTCGGTTTGCGTTTTTTCGAAGTTGTGTCACTGCTGAAATAAGTACTAATTTTCACTGTGTGTCGTTAGATTTTCAAAGTTGCGTTGTTCTGGGTTTTTTGAAATTTTTTTTTTGAAATTTTTTGAAATTTTCTTTAATTTTTCTAAAAGATGACACGACTTTGTTGTAAATATGGTGGATATGTATCTATTGGTGTTGTAATAAAGATTGATAATAGATGGCAACTATCAGACAGTGATTAATTTTTACTTTGTTTTTATAAACTAATTGATTATTTTATTTTGTTTTAATTGAATTTGTTTTTTTTTTTTTTGTTTTTTGTATGTATGTAAAAAAAATTTATATTATTTTTGTTTTTTAAATGTTTACTTCGTTCAATTTTTTTTTTAAAAAGTAGTATTTTCGTAACCTTGAAACCTATTTTCGATCTTTACATGGTTTGCTATAGAAAATCATAATTCACTTTGCGTCGTTTCAAATTGCGTCGTGTTTTTTTGGAACGTAACGACGACGCAAATTGAGGTATTGGTGTACATATAGTAAAACTGTAACGAGGCTGTTTCTGTATATGGAATATTTTTTGAAAATTGTACTGGCACTGTAAATATTTATCGATGTAGATATCAAAACAACTATTTTTAAAATTTTTGTCTGCCTGTCTGTCTGTTCACGCATCACGCAAAAACGCATTTTAATGAAATTTGGTGTGATGATAACTGTGTCAATATCTGAGATACTTTTGCATTACCTGTGTCAATATCTGAGATACTTTTTGCTCCAGGAAAATGTCTCATTCCCACGGGAAAATAGGAAAACCATTTTGAGCATGTGCACACATCACGCAGAAACTATTGAACGGATCTTGATGAAATTTGGTGTGGTGATAACTTGTTACTTGGGTCAACCGCTAGAATACTTTTTACTCTGGGAAAATGTCTCATTCTAACGGGAAAATAGAAAAACCATTTTGTGAGTGTGCATGCATTACACAAAAATTATTGTTCTATGCAAGTTCTCTACAATTATTACACTTATATACTTCTCATTGAGTTTATAACACTGCGTCGCGCGAACGACGTCGCGGGTACAGCTAGTACATAATAACATATGTATATCTAGTGATACCTATATTGGTATGAAAATTTGATGTTGAAATGTATGAATTTTCTTTTGATATTCGGCGCACACCATCCTCGCTGATAAGCCATATCAAAGTTACACCGTATCCGAGAATATTTCATCTCAATCAATATTCAACACTTTTTCTTGTACGAGGCTTTGAAACGTGGCGACGTGCCTTTTATCAGAATATGTTTATTTGTTTGCATTTTTACTTTAAAATGTCCCATTGAAAATTTGAAAATGTATTTTCTCATCTAATATTGTACATGAATGAAATTTTCGTTCGGCATACAGATATTTTTAAATATTGATATACAATGCGTTCAAAGTCATATGAAGCACTGGTACTTTCTGAACTTTAAACCTCATATAACCTTGAACATATTTTACAAAATAATTTTTTATAACGGACTACAAAAGTAGCCGATATTCAGTCCTTTGGATGTTTATGGTGTCCTAAATTTTACCCAGAAACGGCTGATCATCAAAGGAGAATAGACTAAACTTTCTCCTAGCGGAAGGAGAGTAATATTCCCACAGTGCTTTAGGGGACTAAGAAGGAGCATAAAATATTTCATATTTTCTTTTCCATGACTTTCCATGACTACTTTGCAAAAAAGAATTTTGGTAAAGACTTGTTTGTTATACAGTCCAGTAAATTTTGAGCGAGTTGTAGAAATATCAGCTGTTTGAGTACCGCAAAAATAGGGAATTTGACTAATTTTGGGAAACTGTTTTACGCCTATTTATGTATTATACATGTTTATAATTTTAATTTTTAAAAATAATGCCGAAATTCGTTAGAAAAAATTATTTTAGTACTTGTTCTCAAAATTTGCGCGAAAAAATTCATTAGCTCAAATTACGTCACATTCTCAAATTCTAGTTAATTTCCATAGTTATGTTTGCTAACCGGAATTTACGTAGCGACCCTAGTGTCGACAATGTTGAAATATAAGAAATTGCAACGTCACAGCCCATTTCTGCTGACGTAATTTATAGCTGAAAAATATTAATTTTTTTTTAAATTAAATAATGATAGAATGAATTAACATAATAAATTGCTGTCTTTTATTATTAATTTTCATTAAAATTTGTTTTTATTATTTTTCTTTGATACTATCAAATAGGGTTGACCGGGGTAATTGTGAATGGATTTTCATAAACTGAGATAAAAGCGTTGTTAAGTATTTTTTATTTTATATATCACATTATGGTTGATTTATTTTTAATTCTACATTACTCAGGATGCATCACACAAATTTTGAGCAAATTCGTATGAAAAGCAAAAATTTTATAATCCATTCATATTTCCTCGGTGCGGTTTTGCAAATCTTATGAATTTTGGGGTAAAATGAATGCCATCAGAAAAATTATTTAGAATGAATTACAAGAGAAGTGAGGTATATCAGAGTAAAGCCCAACTTAAATTCTTCACATTTACCCCACTTTCAAATTTTTCATCATACTTTAGCGGTCACAATTTCTCTTTGTTTAATGCAAGTTATCCATACCTCAAATTTGTACCAAAAATCAAGGTTAAATAAAAATATTAAAAATTGTAGGAACAAATTTATTACAAACTAAAAATGATTTGTCATTTTATCAAATAAAAAATCAAAAAATTACAAGATTTTCACACACAAAGAAGGAAAATGAGACTTTTTCAAGGGAATACATTTAGCTAACATGAATAGAAAACAACAATTTTTAGGTCTAATACTGTAAATGAAAAAAAAAAATGGTTTTGTATTAGTCCTACTGCCCTTGGATACTCTCAGAGACATTGAAAACAAGTAATTTTTCTGATTTTGTAAGTTGTTATTGGATAAGGGAGCACAGCAATGAATTCGTAGATTGGTGCACAAAACATCGCTCTTTACACAATTTTTTTTTTTTTTTTGTATTGTTTGTACAAGGGAAACTTGTACAATAATGTCACCAGCATCTTCATCAACATTTTCAACTCTGAAAAGAACACTACTGAAAATTTTGATCAAATGGGGGCATTTGTGAATGACGCTCACAATTACCCCACAATTTTAAAATCATGGGGTATTTGTGAATTGGTAATAAATTTTAACCATTTCTTACCTTTTAAAAAAAAAGAAAATGTATTTAAAAATTT